>PYHX02000494.1:11593852-11895454 GCA_004302925.2 Cochliomyia hominivorax
TTCCTCTGGACGAATTTTGCTATTTTTCATAAATTTCTACAAAAAATTTTATTTGTGTAAAGAATATGATTCCTTTTTCTTTGTTTTGGAATGGTAATGAATTCTTATTTATAGATCTTTGCGTATTTACGATTTCTTTTGCTTGAATTAGAGGTCAACATGCCTCAACAAAACTGTTTTTTCCTCACTAAATCCAGCTCTGCATGTATTAAATCCTTTTTTCCCTGCTCAATAGATATTCAAATGTTTTTTTGTTGGTATTTTATTTTTTTTGGGATCTACGGGTATCAATAAGTTAGTAACGCTTAAAAATAAAATACACCAAAAATGAGAAAATAAGCAGCGGGATTTTTATTTTGAAAAATAAATCTAAATCTAGAGAGATTTTAAAACAGATTTTAAATACAAGTTCTAAAATGGAAAACAGTGCATCAGAAAAATATTTGCCGGAAATTGAAAAAAAATAATAATTAAATTTCTTTAATTAAGGAAAAGATCTTAGATACGATTTTAAAAAAATCATCACAGATTATGCTTACATTCCTGATTGGAGCTATATTTAAGGATCTAGAGTGGTTGGAGCCAAAGCATAATTAGGGAACAGCAAGCAATTTTAGTTTTTTTATATAAAACGCCAACAATTATTTCAAATTTTCTGTATTTTCCTGAATGGAGCTAATAAAATTTAAGTTTTTTTTTTTTTGTAAAAAAATGATCACAGATTTTGCTTATTTTCTGCATTAGAGCTGTATTTAAGCATTTAAAGTTAAATTTAAGTTTTTAATATTTTTCTTATGTTATTTTAGCCTTAACTAAGGATCTAGAACTATTTTTGTTTTTGAAAAATATGATCACAGATTTGGCTTATTTTCTTAATTAAACCCATATATAAAGATCTAAGTCAATTTAAAGATTTTGCATATCTTCCTGATTGGAGTCAAATTTTACGTATGTCCTTGATTGGAGACCTTTTGTAGTCAATTTTAATTTTAGAATAAAAAATTCAAACGTTTTGTTTATTTTCCTGATTTGGAGTCACATTTAAGGGCTTTAGTCAATTTTACGTTTTTAATAAAAAATATCATAGATTTTGCTTATTCCCTTGAATTTAGCCGTATTTAATAATCAAAAGCCAGTTTTAGATTTTAAATAAAGAAAATGAAAATGATCACAGATTTTGATTATTTTCTTGATTTTAACCTTTATTTAGGAACAGAAGGCAATTTTAGGTTAAACAAGTAAGAATGCTATATTCGGCTATACCGAATTTTTAATACTCTCCATTACAAATGCGGGTGAAGTAAATACACTATGTTTCAAACACATACACACTCACACATACACCCACAAACGTAAAAAATATATACAAGTTTTTCTTAAAAATAACGCAGGAACACTTAATAAGTCTTAACATTTGTTATATTTTTGGCTATTTTTTTTTAACTGAACCGATTTTAATAATTTTTGGAATAATAATAAAGTATATATCGCTTAATGTTATGGCAAAATTTCATTCTAAATTGTTGATTTACAATTGACCATTTTACGAAAGACTTTTGCCTGAACTTAGAGGTAACCTCAGATATCGCTCTATATCTATTAACACACTAAACCGATTTTGCTGGTTTTAAAAAGGAAACTTCTCAAGACTAGTAGATATAATCAGGTCAAATTTCATTGAGCTCTATCAGTTTTTGTAGATATGAGCTTGGCAAAAACAGACAGACGGACATAGCTAAATAGATTCAGATACTAATTTGATGCACGAATATATAAACAATCTTCACCACTTGTGTTGTTGGAGGGTATATTAAATGAATACATATTTAGCTTATTTTCTTGATTGGAGCTATAATTAAAGATTTTGAGCCAATTTTTAGAAAAGAATTTAAAAATGATCCCAAATTTTTATTGTTTTCTAAATTAGAGCTATATTTAAAGATCTAGGGAGGATTCTGCTTATTACTTCGAGACTCTATTTAAGGATCCTAAGACAATTTTAGGATTTTAATTATTTCCCTGATCAGAGCTGTATTAAAGAATCTAAAACAAATTTAAATTTTCTTATAAAAAGAATTAACACTGATCACATATTTCGCTTATTTTCTTGATTAAAGTTGTTTTTAAGGATTAACAACTCATTTTAAGATTTTTTATAATTAAACATGATCACAAATTCTCTTTATTTTCTATTTAAGATTTCTTGAATCATATACTTACTTTCCTTTTGGTTCAAATTTCCTTGAAATAATAACACTCATTTTCCAGATTTTTCAATTTTTTTTATTTCTTCTTTTTTTCATTCTTTAAATTAATTGAAGTTTTTTTCCAAAAAGTGTTTTAATTAAAGAAATTTAGAATTTAGTGAATATAAAAATGATTATAATTAAATTATAAAGATTTTGTTTAAATTATATACAATTAAGAAGGGATTAATAATTTGTTCAATTCGAAAATAAAATAATTTTAGAGTGAAATTAAAAAATAAAAATAGATTTTTTATAAAAATATATATTAGAGAAAATATGTCAAAAATTCAATAGTTTTATATTTTAATAAGGTTTATTTTACAAAATACCTGCTTGATTTTAAAAATTGAGGTTATGTTGTAAGGGAAAATTGATGTTTGAAATCTTTATTAGTTATTTAACAAATTTCAAGCGTAATTCTATAATTTGGCAAATTCTAAGAACGTTAATTGTTAATTGAGATGTTGGTCCTTTGAACAGAATTTTACAAAAAGGTTAATTCATATGGGCAAAATGGAAATCTATAAACAATCTTCACCCACTTGTGTTGTTGGAGGGTATATTAAATGAATACATATTTAGCTTATTTTCTTGATTGGAGCTATAATTAAAGATTTTGAGCCAATTTTTAGAAAAGAATTTTAAAAATGATCCCAAATTTTTATTGTTTTCTAAATTAGAGCTATATTTAAAGATCTAGGGAGGATTCTGCTTATTACTTCGAGACTCTATTTAAGGATCCCTAAGACAATTTTAGGATTTTAATTATTTCCCTGATCAGAGCTGTATTAAAGAATCTAAAACAAATTTAAATTTTCTTATAAAAAGAATTAACACTGATCACATATTTCGCTTATTTTCTTGATTAAAGTTGTTTTTAAGGATTAACAACTCATTTTAAGATTTTTTATAATTAAACATGATCACAAATTCTCTTTATTTTCTATTTAGGATTTCTTGAATCATATACTTACTTTCCTTTGGTTCAAATTTCCTTGAAATAATAACACTCATTTTCCAGATTTTTCAATTTTTTTATTTCTTCTTTTTTTCATTCTTTAAATTAATTGAAGTTTTTTCCAAAAAGTGTTTTAATTAAAGAAATTTAGAATTTAGTGAATATAAAAATGATTATAATTAAATTATAAAGATTTTGTTTAAATTATATACAATTAAGAAGGGATTAATAATTTGTTCAATTCGAAAATAAAATAATTTTAGAGTGAAATTAAAAAAATAAAAATAGATTTTTTATAAAATATATATTAGAGAAAATATGTCAAAAATTCAATAGTTTTATATTTTAATAAGGTTTATTTTACAAAATACCTGCTTGATTTTAAAAAATTGAGGTTATGTTGTAAGGGAAAATTGATGTTTGAAATCTTTATTTGTTATTTAACAAATTTCAAGCGTAATTCTATAATTTGGCAAATTCTAAGAACGTTAATTGTTAATTGAGATGTTGGTCCTTCGAACAGAATTTTACAAAAAGGATAATTCATATGGGCAAAATGGAAATCTTGTTGTCTTTAGCATCCAAAAGAATAATACAATGAAATCTGCTTTAATCCGCTCTGAATAAAAATAATCGATGAAAAAGTCCCATTTTATATAACGTAAAAAACAAATCGACTTTAAATGAAATATAAAACTACACAACCATTATATTATAGTCCCAATATTAATTTAGGTAAAATCGGAACACAATTGGGACCAGTTTTGTATTATGATCGAAATTTGTATTATGATTTTTAAAATTTTTATCAAATTATATTACAATCGGTCAACAATTTCCCGTATGTCCCATATAACCCCTTAATAATGTCCACTGAACTTTCAATAGTGCCTTACAAATCTTTTCCGTTATGAAATTCGACGTGAATGGGTTTTATATTAAAGCTGAATGATTTCATCAAATAATATTATGATAGTTCCATAATGACCCATGTTGGCCTCTACTTAAAAACAAAAAGCAGTAGAATTCTTTTACAGTTTCAGGCAAAAACTCTTTTTTTGTAATAAGTTGTTACAATGGTCCAGTAGAGAATTTAGAGTCCAATTATGGTTGATTTTTTTTAATTCTTAAAAGAAGAAAGAAAGAAAATAATTTAATCAAAATATTGTTAAAAAGAAATAAAGTTGTAGTCGAAAAGAACCAAGTATATAAGATAAAGTCCCATGTTATGGGCTTATATGGGAGCTATGAAAATAAGGTTCTATGTTTCTGAAACAAATGCCAGAGGAGAGATATTGGGCTCTTGTTTAAGCACAAAAAGGTGCATCAATTAAATCTTTAAGTTTAGTGGCTTCGTTTTTTTAACATTTTATGATAAGTATGATAAGTATTTTTCGATCTCACTCCTTGTTCAACAAGTTGGAATAGTACAAATACAAATTTAAAAAATTAAAAAAAATAAAATAATATTTTTTATTTAAGAGTTAAATATTTTTTTCTAAATTTATTATTTAAAGAAAATTAAAAAAAAATCCTGTTCGAAAGACCAATTGCCAATTACTTGCCGATGTTACAAATTTATTTATTATACATTAACTAATTAAATGACAAAAATTAAAATATATATTTTTTTATTTAAGACAAAAATTTGAAAAATTATTTATTAAAAGAAAAAATAAACAGAAAATCCGGTTCGAAAGGAAAATTAAAAAATAATAAATTACATTTTTAAAAATCTAGTAAAAATGTTAGAGTCGGTCAAGCCCGACTATGTAATACTCTACACCACATTGTTGGTTGTAAATGACAGCTACGAAAAATGTATGAACTACCTTCGCATAATTGGCATTTTTGTTTCATGACTAAGCGTGAAGTACATTATTATGATACTAACAATTATGTGAAATTTATGCGTTTGAAATGGAATTTTTCCTGGGGAGTTACATCGGAGCTAGAAGAAACGAGCCGCGTATAATTTTGAACCTTGATTTTAGAGTTTATTTAATTGAATTTGATCAGTTTTTATTACAATAACAACGCATATATGAGATTAATGCCCTTCAAAGTGATATTTGGAAGGGTGCTTGTATGGGACCTATGAGAAGTAATGGACTGATCCTTGCATAATTTGGTAAACCGATTTAGGACTTGTTTTTGTTGAATTCTATTAAAATCGCTTTATGTTATGACCTTAAAATCCCATTTCGGGTGGACATTATACCACTTCTCATAAATTGTGACTAGTGAAATAGTGTTTACGTTTACAAGGGCAGCCAATCGGAGAGACACACAGACGGACGGACATTGTTAAATCGACCCAGAGAGTTATACTTAGTCGAACGGTATACTTAAACGTGAATATTACAACATATGTTGTGTATGTTACAAACATCAGCACAAACACAACCACCAACAATGGTGTAGGGTATAATTAAAACAAAACTAAAATGCAAATTTCATAAATTAAACACTTTATGGATAAAAATATCATAAGAAAAGTGTCAAAAAATAAGAGTTAACTCAGTTTATGTATTAAATATTAAACCCAGTTTTGTATATAAACTTATGAAAAATATTTTAGTTGGAGAAGTAAAATAAATTTTAAAATAATTATAATTATTTGTTATAACAAAAAAATAAAGAACCCATTAATTTGTTTTTATAGAAATTATTTTTCACTTTATTTTTTTTTTTTAATTTTTTTAGTTTTTTATTTTCTTTTTATGTTTTTTTTTATTTTAAATTGAAAGATTTTTTATTTTTAAAAAATATTTTTTTATATAAATGAATTTACCTTTTTTCAGTTTTCTTGCTTTTCTTGTTTCTAAAAATAAATTGTATAATTTGTTGTACCATCAAATTAAAAAAAAATAATAATATTAAATTAAATTAAAATAAAAATAAGAACAAAAAAAATTAATTCCAAGAAAAAATCTTAAAGAAAAGGAGTAAGTGAGTGGTTCGGTTTTAGGAAAATTTTCTTAAAAAATGGAGCAAACAAACAAACAAAAAAATTGAAATAAAAACTTCATTTTGTTTAAAAACGAAATAGTGTCACTGTCGTTGTTAGTATTTCCTATTGTTGTTGTTGTTTGCTATTGAGGCTGTGTTTATTGTTGGTTATCCTATAGGTTGGCCCAAAAAATCCTCTAGATCCTTTTTAAAGCCTTCCATTTGGGTAATAAGTGGTTGGATGGTTGGATGGTTGATTGGTTGGTTGTTTGGTTTGTTTGGCGGTTGTTTTTATGTAAAAAGTTTATTTTATGCATTATTGTAGAATAAATGATGATGATGATGAGAAAAAAGCTTTTAAAGCTGTAAAAATAAATATATTTTATTTTTTATTAATAACAATTATTTTACCATTGTTATTATTATTATTGTTGTTGTGGTTGTTGGCTGACATTGTTGTTGCTGTTGTATTTTATGGTTTACTTGGTGATTTGTTTCTTGTTTCCTAAAAAATTTAATGTTGAACACTTTGTTTTCTTAATAAACATTTTAGTTTTCAAATTTCTATTAATTTGTCGGTTCCAGACAAAAACTCCTTTTTGTTGTAATAAATTGTTGCAAAAGTCCAATAGTGAATTTAGGGTGCAATTATGATTGAATTTTTTTTTTATTCTAAAAATAAAGACAGAAAATGATTTTATTAAAATGTTTAAATTAAAAGAAAGAGAAAATGTTGTATTCGTCAAGGACAAGTTATATAGAAACAAAGTCCCATATTGTGTTCCTTGATATGTGAGACTTAATACCGATCCCTCATTCATATTAATCTAAAATTAATGAGTCGCAACAAATTTTAAAGTTTTTTTTTTTTTTTTTCAAAAATTGATCTTGTATGGAAGCTAAAAAGTGAGATCGTAAAATACTTAACACACGTTTTTGACTTTTGACTTGATCGATTTGTAAAACAATATCAATTGATATATTTAATGTCAAACAAGAATATATTGTGAATCTCATTAACATGAGTGATGAGATTAAAATGAGTACTACAATTATTAAATATTTTCAACAAAACCCAACTTGGTTCTACAAATATTTGGCCAAGCATTCAAAGGTCTACCGCCATACTGTTTCCAATATTATTCAACAGTGATGGGTGATCTTGTTCGTGGATAGAAGACCTGGATCATGTAGAAGGAATGATCCACATGATGTTTCTAAAGCAAAAACAAAAAAAGTATTAAAAAAAAGCTTCCAAAACATCCGTTAGAAAAATAGACCGGTTAGCTCAGTGCTCCGATTATTTGATTCAAAGAGTTAATGCAAATACAGGTTTAGAAACCTACAAAGCTCAAAAAGTTGCTGATAGGAGCGCTGCTAAAAATTTAGAGCCCAAAAACCGAGCACGGAAATTGAAGTCAAGTTTTCTAAAATGATATTCTTGCTGCATAATGGATGACGAAACATATATTCTCCCTGGTCAAAAAAGTATGTTACTGATGCTCAACAGTAATATAAAAGAAAAGATTAGTACCCAAAAACAGTTTAAAGTTTGCAAAAAGTTCTTCGTATGGCCGGAAATATGTAGTTTCGGTAAAAGGCATTAATCATTTGTTACAACAGACTCTATAAATATACGAAATTTATATCAAATAATGTCAATTGATAAGACTTTATAATGTATCCACTTATTTTTGGCCTGACTTGCCATCCTGTCAATTATTGGTAAACAAGCCTTGAAGTGAACTCACTAGGAATTTGAAAAACATCTTATGAATATCCACGTGATTTACAGATCGCAAAGAAACCAAGTTCCTTTCATTACATTTATTCAGAAAGCAAGGAATGGCCTATAGGATAATACTTAATGCAAAAAAAAACTTTATCTTTCAATACCGAACAAAATTTCAAATTCGATATGTTCAAAAAGTCTCCTAGAATACCTGACCTGTAAAATCTTTGCCATGGTTTTTACTAGTAATAGACATTTTCCTTATATATGACATAAAATTGGGCCGATTTCCTATGTAAGTGTTTACAACATTTACATGGACAGCCAGCCGGATGAACAGACAGACGGATGGACATTATTAAATCGACTCAGAAAGTGATTCTGAGTCGAACGGTGTACATAAAAGTTGGTGTATTACCATTTTTCTGATCTAACAAACATCAGCACAAACGCATAATAAAACGAATTCAATTATTATATTTCAATTTATAAAGCCCGAAAATGAGGTTTCAAACACCATGATCCTTCGCCCTACAAAATATTTAATTAACTAATTTTAATTTTATTTCAATACTTTAATTTGTTCATATACTTGCCTTTTTGTTTAAAATATTTTCCAATTTTTTTTTGTATATTTAACTTTAGTTTTTGTTGTATTTTTTCATATGTGGCTTTAAACCATTAGTCCTTATAGCTAAATCCTTAAACTACTTGTAGGGGGGTTATTGGATAGGCCTTATTACACTGTTGGAAACAAAATAAAATAAATAGGGAAGAGACAAAAAAATATAGAAAACAAATATTATAATTAATGTTTTTTGAATTACAACAACTTTTAAAATTTAATAAATTATTTTTAAAATAGATGATTTAAATTTAACTTACACTTTAAGAAAAAAGGAAACTTCATGTAACTATTTTAAAATCATAAAGACTGAAAGAAATTCTTAACGTTCGATGGGAAATAAAAAATATGTACTTTAACACGATTAAGGACAAATAATCAAAGAATATCGAGAACAGAGAAAACCTTATGCATTGAAAATTCAATTTTCCTTATACACTGATGCATATTTCTAAAAAACGCATTTATTTCTTTTTCCTCTATTTTTAATTTATCTTTTTGTTTTTCTCATTCGAAAGTAAAGATGAAATTGTTTGACTTATTAATGCGATCAAATGTTCAATGCCATTTATTGCTGCTTCACTCACACAAAGATAAATGCATAATAGTGTTCGTGGGTGCCTCTGCTTTAATGACAATATCTCAATTTTACTGCAAAATTTTCTAATTTAATCGCCAATTTTCATAACGTTCAAAAGAAGTCCAAGGGAACATTTCGGTCCAATCGTGAAAACATCCAAATTAAATCCAAATTTTTTCATGATGAAACATCCATGTTCCAATAAGATATTGATTATAAAATCAAACGTTCCAAAAGTGTGGTGCGTAATTTCTTTAGGAAAGGACAGAGTCATGGTGTTCGGAAGCCTTCAAATTACAAAATTCCCAAACTCGTAACAAAATGAATTGCACAATTGAAACAGCATAAAGAAAATCGTCTAAACTTCTTACGAAAATAAATGAAATGGGCAGAGGAGTGGAAACGAGGACAACGAGTGAGATCTAAAAATTCTTAACATACGTTTTACGTTACAACTTTTAGCCCAAGTATTATTTGATCAAGTTACCCTCGTAAAATATATCAGTTATTATGTTCAATGTCAAACAAAAATTCGTGACAGATGCATCAATTGGAAATTTTTTCCCCAAGAAAGAACAACCAGACACACCCGAATTGCTACAACAAAACCAACGCATATATGAGATTTTTGCACTACAGAGCCTGGTGAAATAATAGGTCCTCAAAGCACTAGCTGACTTGAGATATGGATAAAAAACCTTTTATCTGTTTATAAAATGTTTTCCGATCAGTGATAAATTATGCTGCTCCAGTGTTGTCCCTTCGCTAAGTGATACGCAATGGGAAAATATTAAAGTTACCAAAATGAAACCTTAATAACCGTAACGAGCTGCATATAAATAAACATAATAAAATGCGTAAATTACAGTTGTCATTGCATTATCCTAAATTCAATATAACGCATGGCCCGACGCATGTTAGACAAGATCTTCGAATATATGAACATTTACATGATAATTTGATACTTTCAGAGAGACACTATAAGTTTCACGGTTTCAAGTTATTGTATGAATGTCCTACTTGGAGACCGTCAATATCCTATCGCAGATATCGAACAAAATCTGCCGAGGTCTACAAGTTCTGTCTGTAGTTTTGGCACAAATTCGTTCGGGATGGAGCAATAGACTCAATGCCCACTGGTCTCATTTTAACAATTTCGTACCCAACATTTGGTCGAGGAACACATAATACACAAAACTTCTAGCAAATCCTACCACTCTTAGTCCAGAAGGTCTATGGATTCATCCTAAGAGTTGGCACAATTTTTTTGACCTAAAGTTAAACCAAAACCTGAACTAACTTGTTTTTGCAGTTGTTACAAAATCAGTTCTAATTTTGTTCATTTCTGTCACAAAAACACTGTTGCCAGATTTGAAGGTTTCTCGATTTTATGAGCCCTCAAGTCCATAAAATAATGACTTTGGTGTAAAATCAATAAAATCGTTTCAGTAACAATCCACTTACACATCGGTATCTGCGGTGCTAAAAGACACCAAGAAAATCTTGCAGTATACATTGCAAAACATTTCAATACAGAGTCAATGTTAAATAATCTTAAAGACGCAATTAAAACAAGACCTCTTGAACTGTAATATATCATTTCATTCCCCCAAGTTTTGGAGAGTATCATCAAAATGCCTGGCTAAGCCATTTAAAAGAATTACAAATTGTATGAAATGAAAGACAAACGACTTCAAAATTATTTTCATTTTAGCGAAATAGGAACGAGTTTTCTGCAAATTTCCGGAATATGTTTGTAGCTATTCAAAACTCTTATGAGTTTTGTTACAATTTTTAAAATTTAGAACTTTTTGAAAAACAACTAAATTTATAAGACTTTTTTTGACGATTTTTGGACGATTTCGAAAAGTTAATTTGACGATTTCAAAATTAATCTGGCAACCATGCACAAAGATCTTGTCAATATTTAATATTCCTATTTTAAATAGAAAGTTATGGAGAATTAAAAAATCGTAGGCCTCTCCAAAATTTTCCTTTGCACTTTACACATTTAAAAATATTTTTAGATAATTTAAATATTTTGAAAAACTAAAGTTCGACACAAACGCTAATACTCAAAAACTAAATATATTTTTTTGTAATTTTTATTAATTTTTTAAATTAAATATTAAAATACTAATTTTAAAAAAAGTTAAATTAATAAAAATAAAAAACCCTAAACCAACCAAAAAAATTCAAGTGATAAAATTAAAAAGGAAATAATAAAGATAAAATAAATTTTGAATGGGGTTTTTAATTTTTTGTTTTTTTTTTTTATATTTTTTGTTTTAATTCTTTTTTCTTTTTTATTTATTTTTTTTTATTAAAAATATATAATTTTTTTAAATGTAAAAATTTTTGTACTTTTTTCTTAAAAAACTTTTTTATTTTTTATATTTCGTTTTTTAATTTTTTATTTTTTTGTTTTATTTTTTGTTTTTTTTTTTAATATATTTTTTTATTTATTTTTTTATATAAAAAAGTTTTTTTTTGATTTGATATAATAAATATTTAAAACAAATATATAAGTAAATATTAAAAATGTCCTAGAAAGATTTGTTTTTTGTATTATAAATAGTTTTATAATTAAAAAATAATAATGAAATTATAAAAAAATATAGAAAAAAAAATAGGAATTTCAGGTTTAAGAGGTTTAAATAAAAATAGAGTGTAAAATTAAAATTAAAAGAAATATATAAATATGAATGAAATTAGCTAAAATATGAATGTTAAGTGTATAATTGTACTAAAAAAGCAAAGAGCGTTAGTGAGAGGGAGAGTTGAAGGTAAATGTAATGAAATAATTTTTTTGTTTTAAATCTTTTGTAAATAAAAAAACGAAACTTACAAGTTATGGTTGTGGTTGTTGTAGCTGTAGTTCCAGTTGTTAATAATTCATCAACATCATCGTCATTAACAAGATCAACAATATTATTATTGTTGGAATTATTATTGTTGCTGCTACTATTGTTAATGTTGTTATTTTGATTACTGGAATTATTATTATTATTGTTGTTATTAAAATTATGGTTGTTGTTGTTGTGTTTATTATGTGTTGTCATCATATACGAATTTGTATGATGTTGTAAATGATGATGTTGCTGCTGCTGATGTTGATGATGTGGTTGATGATACAAATGATTATTATTGTGGCTGTGATTATATGTTGCAGACAAACGTCTTGGTGTACGACCATATAAAGAAGTTGCTGCATTCGCAGACGCTGCTGAATTAGAGGAGCATGTTGAGGAGGAGCAGGACGACGATGATGCTGAGGATGCCGACGATGAAGAAGAGCTGGAGGAGGAGGTTAAACGTTGACAAAAAATGCTATTGGAATTGGCAGCTGCAGCAGCATTATTATTTTTACGAAATTTCTGTGTATTATGATGCGTTAATGTATTATGATTTAGCAACGTATGTGTTGGCGGATATAAATGTGTATGGGGTAAAGGGGCCAGCGGAATAGACGGCGGCGGTCACGAACATGCCACTTCAGCTGTGGGTTGTGTTGAAGCCGCTGTATTATTGTTGCTATTACTATTGCTATTGCCACCATTACTATTATCGGAGACGTCATCTTGTTGTGGTTTATTGGCTGTATTAAATGTGGGCGCCGTTTGCTGTTGTCCTGTCGGTGTTGTGGGTGTTGTGTTGCCATTTCCTCCAGCATCGCTAGAAGCATTTGAATTTTCTTCCTGCTAAATGAAAATTAAATCAACAATTAATTAATTGCCTTAATCACATATTTCTATTTAAATAAAATCACTCTCTTACCGATTCACTAACTCTCGATCTTTTGTTAGTGTTGCCATTGGTAGTATCTTTTTGTTGCATTTCATTTGATAGCCTTTTACGATTGGCTATTATTGCATTATTAAAACTATTATGACTGTCCATGGATTTACGTTCACGTTTCAGGAAGTCAGCATCCAAATACTGTGACAACTGTTTGCGTTTAACGTGACGGGCCTCGATGGACATACCCTCCTTCAACATTTTTATGTTGACCTGCTCAAAAGAAACAAATAATCGTAATAAAAATTTAATTTAACAAAAACACTGAATAAACAATCCATCCAATATTTGTCTTCAACATTTTTCCAAATATATTTTTTGTCTTTGATCATACTTACACCATGTTGTATAACATGTTCCGTAAAATTCTGTATACTTTCAGTTAAATCAACATTCAAATTTTCCGTACGCTCAAATTCCAAACCTATAAACCACATCGAACAGTAAGGCGATGAAGTTAATGTTGCTTGTGCATTAGCTGCAGCACCTGTGCCACCAGCTGCTGTAGCAGGATTTTGTGTTTTATCCTCTTCATTACCGCTACTGCTATTTTGGGAACATGTATTATTAGTGTTGCCTTTTTTGTGATCAAAACATTTTGGATTAACATGAGCCAAAGAAATATGTTGATTACGTTCTAAGTTGCCTATTAAAAGACGTATTTTAGACTCTACCAAACCACACCATTCCAAATGATCATCAGCAGTTTGAGAGTTAACTAATAAAACGATAAAGTGACGATATCTATTTAAAAAATACATTAAAGAATACAAATTATTTTAAAAAGTTAAAAAAAAAGAAAATTTTATTTTCACCTGTAAAAGAAACTAGGAGCCTCAAATAATCGATCCCATGAAGCTCTACTTAACATAATTTCATCTGTTGTGGTCATGCCTCGATTAAATTCCATTAATATAACTTTTTTCGTCGATTCTGAAACGTTAAATGTGGAATTTTGTTGTGGATAAGCTGGTGTTATAATCGGCATTAAATGATAACGATCTGAGGCATTAACACGAGGATCCCATACCTTTTGTTGTAATTGAACATTAATACTTATATAAAAATATTAAAATAATTAAATTTCAATTTACCGGAAATCTTAAATTAACATTATCTGGATGTTTTAACAAGACCGGATTTGGCCACTTCCAGCGTGAGAACACCAAAAAGAATTTATGAACCAATGTGGAGGCTGTAGCATTTGGATACAATTGACAGGTACGTGCCACTAACATAGCCCAGGTTACACCACCAAAATAGCCCAACGAATTTGAATAAATTCCATGTTCTTTAATACAAACAAACATCAAGTTATGCTCAATTTTGTTATAAAATTAAATTTATTCACTACTCACTTTTAGCCCACAATTTAATGGTACGCAATGCTAAACGGAAATTCTCTATATTTGGTACTAACGATAGAATTTCATCTGTTACACGACAACCATTCAAACTACGCACCGAACGTGGATCTAA
The DNA here is from genome assembly GCA_004302925.2 of Cochliomyia hominivorax. Classification (NCBI taxonomy): domain Eukaryota; kingdom Metazoa; phylum Arthropoda; class Insecta; order Diptera; family Calliphoridae; genus Cochliomyia; species Cochliomyia hominivorax. The sequence goes on from PYHX02000494.1 coordinate 11,608,226, forward strand.
ATTTTTCAATAGGTTGTCATCACGTAAATCAAAATCATCTGGTATCTCTTTAAGAGATAAACGAGCAAATAATAAATCAATTTCGATACCATCGAAATTCATTTTTATAACCGGTACAAATGCCTCCTCAACGGCTCGACATTCTGTTACTTCCGGTTGTTTTTTTAATAGATCAAAAAACGATGTGAAATAATCGGAACGTTCTATATTGCGTGGTGCCACACACAATGCGTCAATATCAGCACCCTTATGATGTACTCCCAAACGATATGAACCGAATGTATAAATTTTTCCACCCAATTTTTGAGCTGCCGCTTCAGGCATATTTTTGGCTAATGAAATCTCTTTAACCCATTGTTTAACAAGGGTATTAAGTTTGGCAAGTATTTCCATGCGGTGATTTAATTCTTCTTCGGTCTCAAAAACCTTATACGGTTCCAGGGCTTTACGTAGCTCTTCAGTTTTTTGCAAATCTTCTGGTCGGGGACCGGCCAAACTTATGGCTGAAGTCATACCCAATTGTTTGGCCGGTTGCTGTTGTGTAGCATTGCGTGCAGAACCATTGCTACTATTATTTGCACTATTCTGTGTAGAAGAATTATTGGTTGTGTTAGTTGATGATGAGGTAGTAACACCATTTTGTTGTTGCTGTGGTTGTCGCGCTTCTGAATTCCACATTTTGCTAAACTTTTTTTTTTTTATTTTTTTAATAAAAAATTATTATAATTTTTAATTAAATTTGAAATAAAAATTGATAAGCTGAAATTTACCTCTTTGCAAAATTTGTCCTATTATCTATTATCTAGAGTTAATTTGTTGTTTATATTATTTAATATAGAAAAAGAAACTAATATTGTTTTTCTTTTCTGCTGCGTCTTAAAATAATTGCGTTTCTAGTAATATTTTCTTTCTTTAGTTATTCAAATACTTCTTTCACAAAAGTTATACTTTTCATCAATTCTTTGAATATTAAGTTGTTGTTATTGTTATTATTTCTTGTAGCTGTAAAGAATTAAAAATAAATTAATACTTATAAAATTGTTGTAATTAATTTTTTGATTAAAACAAAATCTTATACAAATCGCTCATTTATTTGCAAGGTAGTGATATCTCAATAAATCATTTTTTTTTTTCAGAAATGTATTTTTTTAAACAGAAGTATATTTCATGGAATTCATGAAATAAATCTGAATTTTAACGCTTCCATAACATCTGCAATGTAAACTACATAACTACCGATGCGAAATCGGTATTAATTATAAATTATATAATTGCCATGATAATATTTTGTTGAAAGTACATTATTCAAATTTGGAGTTATGAAAACTAATGCAGCAAATGTGCGATATGTCTAGATTTTACAGTAGCGAAATAAATTTAATAAAAATGTATCATAGATATTAGAATTTTCCATATTTGAAATAGTTTGAGGAAACTATATGTACATCTATTGTTACGAAGATGAAACATTTTTAAAAAGCTTGACTTAATATTTTCTTGGTTGTTGTAACAGCTGAATAAGTACATTTGTTAATTTTGGTTCATGTTATAATTCAACTGGACTGGGAGTTAAATAAATGTCGTATATCATGTGGTCAGGTGACATGCAGGACCTAGGTTTGGGACTGCGGGGTCAATACGAGACCAGTAGGAATTACTTTTGTTGATCGTGGCATCTTGCACATATTAATGTATGCTTCGTTCGTGTAAACGAATATTGTGTAATATTCTCCGATGAAATCTTAGAAGGAACAGCATACTAAATATTTCATTATGTTCCTTAGCTGGAAGGATCTTCGTTTCTTCATGCGGATAGTGAATTGAGGATATATGGTTATATGGCTGCACTTTGATAGTTAGCGTTTGTGTAAACACTGGAGTACAATAATTCTTTACAGAACAGACAATCGTTTTATATGTAGCTAATAAGGTTTCTTTGTATATAATCCAAATACTAGCGACTAATGCTATGACGTTATTATTTCAACTTCGTATACTGAGCGTAATTGAAGTGGCATGTGGTAGGGCTAAATAGGCTATCAAATGTAACTCCTAAAATCTTTGGGTGTTTAATAGTCGGGATTTTGTACTCCGTCGACTACATTCCCCCATCATTAAAATCATTGATCATTAAAACTAATTCTTGAGAAAGTGATTGAGGTCGAATCTGAGAACTATTGTTGTAGTTCTTTAGATATTCGATAATGTTTGGGGGTCCTAAATTTTGTCCAGTAAAACAGTTCCTTGAAGAAGTGATTGAAATCAAATTTAAAAATAAACTGTTATATTTCTTTAGATATTAAACAGTTAATATTTGCTTTATATGTAGGGTTACCTCTTCCTCTGGACCTATCGAAATTTTTTATAGCTTATGTTACTTTATCATTCTGTAAAAATTTTAGCAAAATCGGTGCAGTAGTTTTATTGTCTATAAGTCCAAATCAACCACAGTTTCATTCTTATATATATAAATATGTACGTTAAAAATCTTGCCCGGCTCAAATTAACGAATGAGCTGCAGTTGTTTATAGTGTACATGTGAAGCAAGCAGCATTTTTATTCTAACATAGTGTGTCAGGAAATTCATATTTTGAAGAACACTGATTATAAAACTAAATCATAGAACTGAGAAATATAAGCATTTAAGCCATTTAAGATTTGAATAACCAGAAATTTACAAGAATTCCTAAATTTACAAGGATCCTTTCAATATCCACCTCAATCTTCTTGAATCTCTCATACATGTGATTGATATTTGAAATAAGTATGTTTTCAACACTCACAAATTATAGTATTAAATCTACGAGGATCGGTTAATAATTGTTCATGCCAACGCATCGATATAAGGTATTATTTAGTCAGTTTAAATAACCTGTCATATTCTTACTTCTTTACATACAAAATCGATTCTTCACCATAATCGCAATAGATTCTGAGAGCCATAGATTAGAGTGACAATTCAAAATATTTCTGAAAAATTTCGTTCTTTTATTGATCCAAACTAAATTTAATTTAGTTTATTTTTAAATCGCTACACACATCTAAACTCACAAAAACGTGCTAATTTATTTTTTGTTTACAAACAAAACATTTCAAAATATCTCATATAAATTGCAACATAAATTAGCTGAGTCACTCAACATTCGGTGAAATACATTTGAATCATAAAAAAATCTAGTTAGAAAAATCACGTAGAAAATTTTCCCAATTTTATTTATGAAAAACGATTTATCTAATATTCCCAATTCCCTTTAATTATTGATAAGTTTATTTTAAGAATTTCCGGATAAGAAACAGAAAAGATAAAATGATAAATGGACAAATTGAAAGAAGACAGATAAAAGGCAATAGGATTTAAATACAACGCACAGATGCACACATGAAAAAATAAACAGACACCACTCATATACATACGCACACACACACACATACTTAACTAAGTATGTATATACAACATTTTTAACTTCCTGTTGTGTTTATGCAGCCGTGTAAAAGTTACAAAAACGAAACACCATGTAGATGGAAAAAAAGACGGAGAATAAACAATAAATCCCGTGTATTGCCTGCACCTGCATTCTCCCCCAAAAATAGGAAAACTTTTAAATAGCAGTTCTTCAACCCTTAATCTTAGATTTTTCATTTATAATTAGCTTATTTTTATTAATCAGTTTCAATTAAAATATTTATTGATAAAGATTTTGTTCATTTATTTGTTTACCTTATTTTTGTGGTTATATTGTTGTATGTACAAATGTATTGTAAGTAAATATGTATTAAATGTACATATCTTTTTTCTTTCTTTATTAAATATTTCTCTTTGTATTATTTTATTATTATTTTTTTTCTTTTTTCGCAATGCCAATGTCTTTTTCTTTATTATTTTCTTATAGCCTCCATAAACATTACAAAGCGTTTTACTTTTGTTTCTTTAGATTTTCTTTATTATTCTTTTATTTTATGCTATCCACGCATTTAATTTCTTTATTTCTCTCGTTTTTTTTCTTCTTTTTCTTCAAGCCACTGCTTTTTTTCTACATTTGTTCTTTCTTTTTTCTCCAGTTCTTAAATGAGAACTTTTTCACTTGATTTTTTTTAATATAAATACACAGATATATTTCATGTTTTCTATTTCAAAATGTAACATAAACATTTAATAACGTGTTTTATATAAATTTAATTAAAAATTAGATAAATTTATTAGTTTTAATTTAATATTAAAAATCGCGTAATTTGCTAGAAACGCTTCTTTTTCGTTTGCAGAAAAGTAAAAAACACGACAAGAAAGAATACAAAAAATTAGTGATTGGACGGACAATCGATTTTGATAACTTTGAGAATCGATTTTCTATGCTAAGAAAAATCAACCGCTGTATAACACCTACACAAAACAAGTAAAAAATTTAATAAAGCAGTCACATGTTACAGAAGTTACAAAAAAAATAAAATAAATAATAATTTCGGAACCTAAATACATTGTCTTGGACATAAAATAAATAATGACAACTCAAAGTGCTTTTTTATTTTATTAAAAACTAATGGAAAAATTGTGCAAGTATATTAATCGAATTAAAAATTTAAATTTGAATTATCAAAAATGTCGATTTTCGGCTTAATTTTTAAAATCCCAAAGACGTAAATTTAAAAAACTTATGTTTTTTTAAGCATGAAGTTTTTGCTCCCCAATATCAGTTGGAAAGATGTATCAAAAAAGGCGGTAATTGAAAATTCTACTCAATTGTTAAAATTGGATAGCATTTTACAAATTTCGAAAACTGTGCTGAAAATTTATTTGTTTTTATTTGAACTCAGTAGGTGTCACTTTATATTTCACGTTTTATTCCCCACAGTAAGTGATCACACTTGAGGACGTTCAAATCGTGGCCATCTTTGAATCGAAAATTACACCGATGGACTTTGATGGTCCTAATCGGTTTTCAAAACTTCTAATCATTGCTTCTTAATGGTTTAAGGGTACGATAAGGGCATTCAATGATAGTTTAAAATATTGTCAACAAATTTTATAAAACGAAAGGGGGGCTTTTAGAGATATCGGAACTATAGGGAAAAAGTCATAAAAAATCATATAAATATAAAATATTTAACAAATCAGTTGAGAGATTTCCGAAGGAATACACCATACCATATCTTTAATATGAAAAGGAAACTTTTGTGTTTTGTGTAAAATGCATTATAACATACTATCGTAGGGATCTAAGGAGTGAGATCGAAAAAATTTAACACATGTTTTTTATTAAAAATTTATTTATTTATTTATTTATTTATTTATTTTTTTAATTTTCAAAGAAGTTTCAATATATGCGGTAGGAAGTAGCTACGGTTGGTACGAAAAGTTAAAGTTAATGCATATTTAAAAAAATAAAGTTTCTAACAGAATCACTGCTAAAAATTTAGACAAATTCAAGTTTTGTATACAAATTTTATGTTGCTAAAATCCTCCAAACTGCCCGGAGCTTAGGCGAGTTGAGAGTTATTGTTAGAAGAGAAATTAAAAGCACAAAAGAGTGTTCAAGAGTGTGGTAGATGTTAATGGGAGATGGACAACACATAAAGACGTTAATGGAACGTTTTCCGAAAAAGGTTTAAAATTTCGTCACTAGTGATAAAACTATAAAAATATCTTTTTTTTAATTTTAATCAAATAAACAGTAAGTTTAGTGTTTTAGATTTTATAAACATATATGTATTCTAAAATTTTTTAATCTCATTCCTTGGATTTGTTTCATTATTTTTTTATCAATTTGTTACCTCTTACACGTGTTTTACAGCGGCTGATAAGCGTAAGAGAAAACGCGAAAAACCAGTTAACCGCCGTTTCTAAAAAATACGACGTTGGCAGAAACAATTCTGTTATACCGCCAGTATTTGAAGAACTACTTCATCAATTGGATAAGTTCTTAAAAAATTCAAAAACGTTTAATTCTTCAAACCAATGAGAAATATAATAGAAATTATTTAAAGCTAAAAAGACTAGTAACTAATTTCACTAAGTAAATTGTGTATTGAACGTTTATAAGAAAATTGCAAAGGATAAAAATCAGCCAAATTTTAAATTTCAATATTGACTATTTCGATGAATTATACTAAAGTCGTCGAATTTTTCTTTAATATTACAAAATTAAGTATTTTGGTTTCTGATTTAAAAATTCGTTTTAAGCAAAACTTTTTATAAAATCTGTCTTTATCTAAATCTCCTTCAATTCGCCTTATTTTTCTTAAATCATAACAATTCGCCTTGTTAGTTGCACAGTTAATAAAATAAACAGCGAACTGCTGCCTTCTCATCAACTTAACTGTTTGCCTAACAAATTTTTATTTACGTTTTAACTAGATAAAATAATGTCTAGTGTAGACACCATGTAAAGGTGAATTTATTATTTTCCAAATTATACCACAAAAGATAATTGGAAAAAATTTTTCTACTATTTCCTGTTTTTTCTTTTTGTAAACAAAAGGATAAAAAACTTATCAATAAAATGTAAAACATCATTTGAAAAAAAGAAAAAGTTTTAACAAAAAAAATAAAATGTTTTTATTTCAACTAAACTTAAATAAAAAATAAAAGTATTAAAATAAAAGTGTGGAACAAATTGAGTTTTTATTTTAGGGGTCATTGCAATAGCAATGATTCCATGGGTACGTGAAAAATTTGCAGAACGTCGTGCCAAATGGCTGGCGGCCCGTAATAAACGTTCCACTAATAAAAGTGAAGATGAGGATGATAATTCTTCCACTAGTGCCAGTGATATAGCGCCCAGACTGCATCGTTTGCAAGATAATCCTGAAGAAAGTGAGTTAGATACAAACGCCAGTGTTAGTGTAACGGCCAGTGTAAGTGCCAGTCGTACACCACCAACACCACAAACCGCCCATAGATCAATGAGAGGGTCTTCATCAACTTCAACTCCTCACTGTCATCATCATCACCATACATCATCATCATGTTCCTTGACCAACTCAACGTCTAATAATATTAAGTTAAATAAAATGTAAGTAAATCAATCTAATACTCTGTAGTTTTATCAGCCTTGATAATTTTGTCAGTTTTATTTTGTTTTGTTTTATTTTATTTTGAAATCTTTTGGCTTTTAAATTTATAGTGAAATATGCAAAAATTACGAAATTTATTTATGAAGTTAATTTATTTGCAAATGGGAAATTAAAGAATATTTATTTTTTAATTATTTTAAATTTTCAGAAGAAGTTCTCGTCGTTCTTCGGCTGCCTCTTCGTCCATTGGTTCTTGCCATAATTCCGATGAAGTCCTTAAAGGTCCCTCCACCAGAGAACGCATAAAAGTACGCATTATTTGTCCTTCTGCTCGCATATTGGTCTTTCAGACCGATCTTAATAAACGTTTGTCAGAGTTAAAGAGTGAAATACTATTAGAGCTTAAAGATGATATGGGCTCCATGCCCTTATATGCCACAGATCCACGTTCTTTGGGTCCTAGGTTTCGTTTAATAAAGGCTGATTATCAGGGTTCAGAATTAAATGATAGTTTAACATTGGCTCAATTGGAAATTGTTAATAATGATACATTGGTGTTGGTGGCCAAACGTAATCATTTACAAAATTTAATGACCCAAACAAGAGAGACTAGAACACCACCTGAGGTGGAAATAGAAATGGCAACACGTAGTTTGCCAGTGCGTACGAGTGAGATCCCTATGGTTGATATTAATGAAATATTTCAACAATCTAATGTAAGTAGGAAAAGTTATATATATTTTTTTAACATTGGATTTTTAAATATATACATTAACGCATATTGCTATAAACGCACATCATTTTTTTAATGAATGAATAACAGCATTTTTCTTTAATATTTTATTGAATTTATTATGACCTATTTACATATAACTCTCCGTTAATAATGTCTTAAAGCCTGATTTAACATTTCAATTTATGATATACTATCATATATTGTAGTTCCACAAATTGTTCGTTGATCGATCCAACAGTGTTATTACAATAAAAAACTATAAGGAAACGAATGAGAGATAAAGATACATGTCGATGTCTGTCCTATCTTTCGAAGTCCTTCTCCTTCTGAATTGTCATCATACAGCATACATTTTGAAAACATTCGTTGGTTTTTAAACCGCATATGGCTTAAACCAGCAGACGTCATGTAAACGTACAATACTTGTGGCTTAAGAGCTATCAAAGGTCCATGATACTATCAGTCACAAAAATCTATCAACAGTACAATTACGGCTACAAGCCATAAAGTTAATAAAGTATGCGATTTGGTTGTCGTTATCTCTGCGAAGTCCGTGATTTTTTCACTGCGCGAACTTAAAATTTTGAACAGCGAAGTCGACTGCTACACTCTTTACCAGTACCAGTCGTTCCCTTTGGAAATTAAAACTTCACTCCAGAAAGAGCCAAGTTATACTCGGCCCAAATATTGTCAATTCAGTGCTTGCTATATCAACTGAAGGTTTTTTCTCAGGAAACACCTACTCCATACAGCCGAACTGCTACAACATATAGCCGAACTGCTAAAATAATAATCCGGACCTGCAGTTAAAGCCAAACATGAACTAGTAACAAACATTTTCTTTTCTAAAGCTGTTGCAACTTAAAGAAACAAAACAATTAAATGCATTTATAGCAATATGTAACATTTTATATTCAAAATATTGGTTTTTAATTTTTTTGTTAAACAAAAGTAAATACCGAAATATACATTCTTTATCTTTTAGCTGCAATTTGATGTACGTAAAGTTTTGATTTCGTTGGCTCAAGCCTCATCAGTTATAATTGGTTCCGGACCTTATGCTAATCGTTTAATAGCCATGCTTAAGCAAAAACTTATCAATAAGCGCAACTATCAAAATGATACACTACAGTGCCTTGTGGATATGGGTTTTAAGAAGGAAAAGGCTGAATATGCTTTAAAAATGCACAAGTAAAACAAATAGAAAAGAAATCTTAACAAGAATGAATATGTACTTATATTTATGTATATTTTACAGTAATGTGTATTCAAATGCTTTAGAATGGCTAATACAACGTCAAACAGATGATTTAAGTATTGAAGAAACGGTTATGGGTTTACCAAGAACAAATTCTATAGCTTCACCCTCGGGTATTATATCCAATGATGTAAGTTATTATGATATTTTTAAGATTGAAAAAATAGTAATAATTAATCATTTTGATGGGTGTGTACAAAACAAGGGTCCTGTTGAAAATATAGCCGCTTTATTAGAAATAGTACGCATTTATAGTCATCGTGATATACCGCCCACACCCGAAACCATACAAAATTTAGTGGATATGGGCTTTCAGGAAGTTGATGTTATAGAAGCTTTAAAAAAGACTTGCAATAACAAGGCAGCTGCTTGTGAATGGTTGTGCGGTAATCGTACCGGTAGTTTAGTAGAATTACGTGAAGGTTTAGCCCAAGATTCACCCATTTTAAAAACCATACTTGAATTACCACAAGTACAATTGAGTCTAAGCAATCCAAAAATATTATTAGGTAAGTTTGGAAAGCGATTACAAAAAATTTCTTTTTCGAAATACATTTTTTACATTGTATTTTATTATTATTATTTTTTTTATAAAGCCTTTTTAGCTATATTGGAAAATGAGCATACTATACGTGTTTGGGGTGGTGATAATGATACCACTTCGGTTATAACACATATCCTGCAAAAATACCATGAAGAAAAACATGTTTTAGGCATTAATCAATTCTATAGTAGTCATTAGTTCTTATTTTGCTTTATTTCTCTTGATGCTTATTATGAGTTTTCTTTTTAGAGTTTTTAGAAACAAATTAAAAAAAATAATAATAAAAATAATTAATTTATTTTTTTGTTAGTGCACAGTGGTTCCACAATAATTTTGTGACTTAAATTTCTTAATAAAAATCTAAATAAAATTAAGCATGAGTATAGCTGAGATGGTTTCAAGTTGATTCGGTGAATTACACGTCCCCAGCTGGTCAAGTTCACTAGTTAGTGAACTTCCAAAAATGTATGAAAAGGAAAACACGTCAGTTATTTCAAAAAAATCGTTTTGGAATCACTGTGTATTGTCTGTTTGCTTTTAAAAAAGTATTATAAATTTTGAAACATAAAATTATGATATGTTATAATATTATACATATCAAAATAAAACTTTAAAACTAATATTAAGCTAAATTAGAATTTCTTTTAAATTTTCTATTTTTATACCCTACACCACCGTAGGTTCGCGTTTACGCTGATGTTTGTAACATACAAAAAATGGTGTTAACCTAAGTCGATTTAAGGATGTCCGTCCGTTTGGCTATCCAGGTGTGAACACTATAGGTCGAAATTTTTGACATATCTTGATGGAGTTTAGTACATATTTTAGTTTGGCACAAGGACAAAGCGTATGTTCGGCATAATATTTTAGTTATCTCCCATGTAAATGTGTATAATGTGTTTGTGCTGAATTTTATAACATCTAAAAAAGGTTATGAACACTCTACAGGCTACAATTTTTAATATATCTTAATGAAGTGGCCCTAGGACGAAGCCTATTGAAATTGACCATGTTTGGCCCAATATTTTAGGTATCTCTTATGCAAATATCTTTCCGGAATGAGGTTTTAATATCATCTAAAGATTAAATCAAAAGTATGAAAATATAAAGCGATTTTAGCGAAATTTGGCAAAAATAAGTCTTGTGATATTCTTAAATGATGTGCCAAATTATATGAGAGTCGGTCCATTGCTTCTCATAGGTCCCATACCAGTCCCCTTCCAAATATCACTTTGAAGGGGATAATTGAGATTAATATAACTAAAAATCAATTTGCGAAATTATACGAGGATCGGTTCATATCGGTTCTTCTAGCTCCCATATAATCCCTAGAGAAATTCAGTTTAAAACGCATACATTTCACATAAATATTAGTGTCACATTACAGTGAACGTCCATTAGTACGAATTATATATTATCTGACCATTTTCTTACTACCGAGAAAATCGTGTTATTGAACAACGCATTTTTTATTTTTCAATTCAAATAATACACATAAAACATTGGATTTAATAATACATATCGATATATTTTTAGTGTGTTAAGAATTTCGAAGTACTTAAACTTCCTGTTCTTATCTGTTTATCCAGTAAAACAGTTCCTTGTGAAAGTTATTGGGATTTGCGGTAGTAATTATCGCTGTTATAGTTCTTTAGATATCCGATAATCAATATTTGCTTTGTATGGTCGATAACCCTCCCCCTGGTCTTATCCGTCCCAAATTTTTCCCAGTAAAACAGATCCTTGAGAAAGTTGTAAGGACCAAATTTAAGAACTCTCAACGTTATAGTTCTTAAAATATTCGATAATTAATATTTGCTTTGTATGGGGAGTACTTCTCCTGGTTTTATACTTCCCACGTTTTGTCCAGTAAAACAGTTTCTTAAGAAAGTTGTTCGGAACATATTTGAGAACTTTTAATGTTATAGTTCTTTAGATATTCGATAATCAATACGAAAAACAATTCTTTAATTTTTTGTAATTATTATTACATAGTCGGACTTGACCGACTAATATTCTTACCTGTTCTGAATAAAATAGTTTTTATTTAAAATTAAATCTAAGTTTAGCTTAATAGATTTTTTCTAGAACTTATTTTCTGACGCACAGCTTATAAGATTTATGCTTTATTACTAAAATAGCTCTTTACACTATAGTTTATTGAACTAAACATTTAACTTTAACTTTAATTAATATTTATTAAAGACATAAATAAAACAAAAGTGCAATTCTCTAAGAATATAAAGTTAAATATTAAATAAAATATATATTTACAATACTCATTTACACCAAAAACCAAAATAAACACAAATGCATTAAATAAAAAATAATTAAAATTAAAAAAAAAAATGAAACATTCATAAAATCATAAAATTTAAATGAAACATATTGTAGATTGTACCTAATTTTTAGCATTTTAGCTTTTAAACAAAATAAATAATATTATAATAAATAACAAATTTATCTTAAATGAAAAAAATTTCAAAAATAAATTTAAAAGCTTTTTAACTCGACAGTTAAAGACGTTTTAAAAATATGAATTTTAACCAAAATAAAAATAATATAAATGAAAATTAATATGAAATAACTTAACTTATTAAATTAAACTCTTATTAAAGCTTATTGTGTATGTTTAATAATCATTATTTTATAGTTTTTAATTACTAAATTATGCCAAAAAAAAAAACACAAGTAAAAACTTAAAAAAAATAAAATGATCTCTACTTTTAAACTTTTAAACAAAAATAACACAACTAATTAAATATTAATTTTGAAAATTAACTTAAACATAAAAAATAAACAAAAAAATACAATCAATTTTGAAAAATAAAAAATTAATTTGTATATTTATTATTAGTTCCTTGAATGTTACTTCTTAGAAGTCTGCAGTCTTCTTATCGCATGTAGTTTTTTTTAAACTGGTCTTTCTATTTGTACTTAAGGTCATGATACTGGTTGAAAAACTCCAATGAAGAGAAGTCTTTGCAATTAGACTCACTCTATAGTTAAAGTGAGATTCGATAACCTATGACTGACATGTAGTCCTGCAGACTCTAATCTTGTAAAAATATGCAGTTTAATATGGGTAATTATTCTAATGTCAATGTATCATAATAAATAATAGTTAAGACCTCAAACTAGAGGTATAAAAAATAGAATCGAGTTTCAAATAATGGAATTTGTATGAAAAATGTCAGTAAAAAGTCACATAAAATATCGTTTTTGGCCGATTGTGAATCGGGTCGTTCCGGAACAAAGATCCAATTGTCGTGGGAACGAGTTAGCTTTGAAAAACATGTCAGTTTAAATATTAAACAAATGAATATATTGTTAATCTAATTAAAGGGAGTGATCACAAAAAGTGCGTACTAAAATTATTAAATATATTCATCAAAACCCAACTGGATCCTACAAGAAATTTGCCAAGCATTAAACAATATAAGAAGATAGAATGAATGGTACAAATAATAAATAGAAATCATTTTCAAAATAAGCCCAGCTAGTTCAAAGCTCGGACTATTGGTACGGAAAGTTAAAGCTAATGTAGCTTTAAAAACATACAAGGCTCAAAAAGTTTCTAACAGGAAAACTGCTAAAAATTTAGAGACCCAAAACGGAGAAAGAATATTGAATGCCAAGTTTTCTAACAAATATTCATACTGCACAATGGATGTCGAAACGTATCTTCTGGCAGATTTATTTTGCAACTTGCTGGTCAAAAATTGTATGTTGCCGATGCTCTTGGGAATGTTGAAAAAAGTTTAAGGCCCAAAAGCAGTCAAAATTTCCTAAAAAAATTCTTGGTATGGCACACAATATGCAGTTGGGACAAAATAGGCCATTCATTTGTTACAAAAACTGTTTCCATTCATAAGACTTCATAATGAATGCACTTATTTTTAGCCCGACTTGGGCATCCTGTCTTTATGGTAAACAAGCCTTTGAATGGTACAAGAACAGTAATGTGGTATCTGTACCAAAAGAGGAAAATTCTCTAAACTGCCAGGAGAGATATTCTTTACTCTTGTTAAAATGGAATTATAGAGCACAAAAAGGTGCCCAAAAGTGTTGTAGATTTTAAACGGCTCGAGAAAGTGACAGAAAGTACAATAAAAACGTTATTGAGAGGGTTTTCGAAAAAGGATTCATATTTTTTATCACTAGAATTTAAACTACAAAAATAGGTTTTTCTCTGTAAATTTTCCTTAAGTACCTTAAAAGCCACCTTTCTATACTCCAGAATAAAAACTTCAACATTTTTCGATTTATTGCAGATATCAATGGTTTAGCTATTCTTTATGATACCTTACACTTAATAACATAAAATATGATTTTTAGTAAAGTAAGGTCATGTTCGAAAATTCAAAATTCCATCTTATTCATTGAAAATTTTTCATAGAAAATAACTTTTAACCAAGAAAACATTATTTTAATATTTTCAGCCATGTTCGAAAAATTCGAACTTGATTTAAAAATTTTAAAATTATTGAAAATTGTTAAATTTTGATTTTTTATAAAACCCTACTTTAAAACAATAAAACGTAATTTTTAATAATTAAAAAATATGCTCGAAAAATTCGAACTTGGTGTCAAAATCATTGAAAATTTTAAAAGTTCTTTATGGAAACATATTATAAAGCAATAAAACATGGCCTTAAATAATTTAAAATCCTTGGGAAAAACTCTAACATACGAGTTTTTTTTTTAAATTTCGAAATTCACAAATATGATTAAATTTTAAAAAATTTTGTTTAAAAATTAAATTTGAAGTAATCAAATATGACTTTTATTAATTTTTAAACATTTTCGAAAAATTCGAAAATAATTTCGAATTTTCGAAATTACCAAAAATGAAAGGTTTTTCATAAAAAATATATGTTTAACATAAAAAATAAAACACTTTTAATTTTTTTTAAATTTTAAATAACATTTTTTCGTTTTATTGATTTTCATTTTAATTGTGGGTTTAGGTTTCATTTTTCGTATATAAAATAATTTAAATCGTATTTAAGCTTAACAACAAAATTTTTTGGTTCCTTAACTAAATTAATAATAGACTTATTATTGATGAATGAATTGGTATTAAAATTAATAACTTATTTTAAATTTTATATACAACATTGAGGTTATTTTAATTGAGGTTTATTATTTTTGTTAAGTTTTTAGTTTTCTTTACAATTTTACATAAATACAAGTTTATATATATTTTTTAAAAGAGAAACAAAAATTATAATTAAAATCGTTCGAAATTCGTATAAATAAATCGTTAAAATTAAAAATTTGAAGAAAAATTAAATAAACAACAAACACTTAAAGAACACAGAAAAGAATTGAAATTAAATTAAACGCAAACTAAAAGCCAAAATTTCACAGCATAACTTCAATATCTTCTTGAAAACAGGAGGAAGCGGACTACAAGTATTAAGAGAATAAAACAGCAGCAGGCAAAATTAAATAAAATAAAAAAAGAAGAAAGAAATTTTATTATAAATAAAAAGCTTTTTATTAATTATTATTTTTTATAAAGACATATTTTCATTCAATATGAATGAGGTTTTTTTTAAGAAAATTAAAGTTAAAAATTAAGGTTTTATTAATTATAAAATTAGACATACACAATCTTTTTTATTAATAGCAAATAAATTAAGTAGTTAATGGTTTTTATAAAAAAAGGAATTATAGATTAGTAAAATTAAAATTATTATGGCTTGTTTTATATTTCGAAAAAGGAGGTTTTTATTATTAGTTTAGAGGGTCCTTTTAGCTCAGACTTAAAGTGGATTGCGAAAAAAGTCTTTTTCTTGGAGTCAATTATAATTTGACTTTTTTTAAATCGTTTAATTTGTGAGAGGGTGGCGTTTTCTAATTTATGAATTAGCACCTTTAGATCGTTTCGTTTTACAAATTCATACTTAAATATAAAAACTTATTAACTAACGATAATTCAAATAATTAAAACAAAATAAAAAAATGTATTGAAATTATATTAATTTAAACAGAAACAAAATAAATTATTTTAAATTATTTAAAATCAGAAGAATAATTTTTCAAAATTTTAAAAAGCCGCTCAAGAAGTTCTTTAACAAAAACTTAAGTTAAACGTAACAAAATTAATTCTATAATTTCTTAAGCTCTCATTTGAACTTCTTCAGCAACTCCTTTTTCAATGAAAAAAATATTTCTTACTCTTCCAATCACGTTTTTAAAAATAAATCAGTTGTATATTAAATATAAATGTTAAACAATAAAAAAATAATAAAATTGTGTCTTTAATGTTAACATGTGCAAAATGTGTGCATGTAGATGTATTTCTTCATTGGTGTTTCAAATTGTACGTTAAATGTAGATGAATGAGTTTTATTTTTTTTGTATTAATTTGTTTATTATGTCTGGGATGTTGTTGTTTGATTTTGTTTTAAGAAAGCATACGTTACAATTCATTTTCCATATTGGAACGTACGTTCTTAAGAACATTGTGAGTTTTGAGTATTTGATTTTTAATGTCTTTTTCGATTTGTGCCTTGCGTTGATTAGCATTGCGTAGTTTTTCATAAGTGTCTTCAAAGGCACGTTTGGTGCGTAATAATTTGCGACGCAATTCTGCGTTTTCTTGTTCTACCTTAAGGCAATCATGCTTTTTGGCCAATTGTTGGAGATTTGTGGTGGAGGCATTAGCATCTGGCACATTGGATGGTTTAATGTTTTCGGTACTGCTATCATGAAGACCTAAGAAAGAAATAAAATCAATTTAGATTAATTTCTTTTCTCATAGACAAATTCTTCTCACTTATCAAACAAATTTATTTTCTATGAGAAAATCTTTTTTGTCATTTTAGTCTGAGAAATTGATTTTCTCACATAAAATCTTTTTGCTTATACGATCTGTCAGAAGACCGTCGCCTATTAAACCTTTCCAACTTACCCTCTTTATCATCCGATTCATTACTGCTATGTTTCGAGGACGGACTCATTTCCACAGTCTTCAATAATGGTCGCTGCACACTATTCAATTCCACACTGCTAACACGACCTGCATCACTTTCAATACCCAAATCGGGTGATGAATTTTGTATACGCTGCTCACCCAAACGTTGTTGAACCACAATATTCTGGTTGCCATTTACCGAGGCGTGCGGCATCATGGCTACTTCTTCGGAAGTGTAACCTGAATTGCAAGCATTTTCTTCATTCTTTGAAATGGTTTGTTGTTTCGTTTGTAATGCCGTCAAACGCTCAAGTAATGATTGTTGTTCTTGTTCCAAATGAGCGATTTGTTGTTGCATTACTTGGCGTTCTTGTTCATGATTATTTAATTCTTGAGTTAATTCTTCTACACGTTTCTCCAATTGTAATTTATCGTTTAGTGCTTTAACACGTTCCATGGCTGCTTTAGAGGCTCTTAATGTACTCTCATCAATTTGTTTTTGTAGATTTCGAGAAGTGATTTCGGTTTCCACTAGAGTTTGCTTAAGTTCCTGCTCATTTTCTTGCAAACATTCTATGTTTCTCTGAGCTTCTATGTATTGTTTTTGTAACTCACTTAGTTGTTGGACACATTCATCGTACAGATTTTTGGCTATAAAATCTCTTTCAATATATTCTTGATATTCTTGTTCTTTGGCCATCAGAGACTGCTGCATGGTTTGCTCCAATTCTTGTTTAAGAGCAGTTAATTGTTGTTTCTCCTTTTCAGCGGCTTGTTGCAGAGCTTCTTCATAGGTTTGCTTGACAATTTCCATATCAGCTTTAAGGGAATTTATTTGTATTTCCGCCAGTCTAGATTCTACTAAAAGGCGTTCGCGTTCTTCTTGCAATTTTTCCACAGAACGGGATTTCTCATCGATTTGTTTTAGTAACAAAGATTCATTGTGCACATTACTGGGCTCTTGGGAGCCAATGGCTATTAGATCATTGTGTAATTCTTCATTACGTTGTTTTAATTGCTCCAGTTCTTGGGTGACTTCTAATACTTTTAAGTTCTCCTTCTTCAAACGATTATCAGCATCCACAAGCTGACATTGAATTTCCAGTATGCGATTATCACGTTGCTGTATTTGTTGTTCCAATTGGGCTATACGTTCCTGGCTGCGTGCCTTAAAGGAGCGACCGTTTGAGTCACTATAATCACTGTCGGTCTCATTGTGTGCTGCAGGTAAAGGTTGCTCTTTAGCCATTAAAGAGGATGAATGATCTTCTAGACCTATGCGGGCCAATGAAACCTTACGATCTGGTTCCGACCAAGCCTCTGATTCACTTTCTCTATTTTCAGCCATCATTGGCAAAGGTAAAGAACGCCGTTCCTTCTTTGAATCCGCGTTGCGGCGTTTATCCAATTCCTTTTTAAGAGCCTTATTTTCAGCTTTTAATGTTTCTATAGATAGGACGCGCATATCTTCATGTGAATTAAAGGTTTTATTTTCCAAATCTAAATCCATATCACCCAAAATGTCAGAGAGGTTATGTAACTCAGCTAAACTTTGGTCAATCATGGAGAGACCCGATACTGATAGGGTCATATTTAGACTCTTAGACAAATCCAAGCTACGATCGACAGCCCGACGCATAGCTTTACGTTTCTCTACCGCCAAAACACCCAAAACGTCTTTGTGTTTAAGCAAAGAATTAAGGAAACCAGCCAATTCTTCTAGGCGGGTAGATAATGTGGCACATAAATCAGCACATTGACGGCGCCATTTTTCAGCTGTCTCTGCATCTGAACGAGCTTGTTTCAATTCGGTTTTCAATTGTGCTATCAAAGCATCATTTTGTCGTTCTGTACCCAAACGTTGTATTAAAATATCGACTTTACGTTGTAACAGTTTATTGCGTTGCAAAGCTTTAGTATATTCCACATCAGAGAAAGGATTGCTGCAACTCTCCATTGGCATCAGCTTGACTTGTATTGTGTTGTGTCAGTGGTGACATGGGCGATGAGGTGGATTTATTTAAAATTTTATTGAGACGTTCAATTTCACGATTTTTCTCCCAAAGTTCTTTATTAACGAGATTCTGAAAACAAAAACATTAAATTAAACTTATATTAACATGGATTTTATATTCTTTAACTTACCTGCAAATCAGCAGTTTTCTTTTTAACTTCAGCTTTAAGATTTTTGATTGTCGTCTCTTGTTGTTCGATTATGTTGTCGTATTTCTGTTTTTGTAATGAAGTTAAATCATTTAAAGCCTCTGTATCGCTAAATGAACGACAAAAGCCGGTACATTCTAAGCCACTAACACCAGTAACAGCGTGTTGCTGGAAAAGAAAAATTAAATTGATTTGGCGAAAAGGAAAACAACAATTTTTGTCAGATGAGATGGAGAATTTTTCCTCCGAATATAAAATTTTCTGTCGGAATATCTTTAAAAATTTTATTACAGACTACATGTTCTTCCAAACTTTATTCAGTTGAAAGTCTTTAAGAGTAAAATCTAAAAATTCTTAACAAACGCTTTTAATTAAAACTTTTAACCCAAATAATAATTGAATTTTTTGATCATGTTGCCCACGTTAAACATGTTATTTATTCTGCTTAATGCCACACAAATGAATATATTTATTGTTAATCTAATTGAAATGAGGGACCAGAAATTTTTTTAAATACTTCCAACAAAACCCAACTTGGTCCTACAAAAAGTTCAAAGTTTTGCCGTCAAACTGTTTCCAATGTAATTAAACAGTACCGGCAGAACTTGTCCGTTGATAGAAAAAGGAATGGTCCACATGATGTCTCTTAACCCAAAAAAAGAGAAACAATTTAAAAAGAGCTCCCATCACACACATTTGGCATGGACAGTTAAAGCTAATGTAGGCTCAAAAAGTTCCTAACAGAAACGCTGCTAAAATTTAGAGGCCAAAAGCAGAACACGTAAATTGAAGTCAAGTTTTCTAAACAAATATTCATGTTGCACAATAGATGACGAAACATATGTTATGACAGATTTTTCACAAAAACTTCCTGGTCAAAAATTGTAAGTTGCTGATGGTCGAGAGATGGTTAAAGAAAACTCAAAATTTCCCAAACGATTCTTGTTATGACAAGTTGAGGCAAAAGAAGCCAATCATTTATTGCAATGGGCTCTATAAGTATCGAAATTTGCATCAGGGAATGTTAACTTTGCTTCCTTTAATAAGACTTTATCATGTGTCCAGGCATCCGGTCACTATGATAAATAATTCCTTGTGTGGTACTAGAACAATAATGTGGTGTTTGTACCAACACAGGTAAATCCTCCAAACTGCCCGGAGCTAAGGCCAGTGGAAAGATATTTGGTTCTTGTTAAAAGGAATTGATGATACAAAAAATTATCCAAAAGTGTGGTAGATCGTTAATGGAAGAGTTTCCGAATAAACTCCAAAATTTCATCGCTGGTGATTAAAATTATAAGAGTAAATTTTCCTTATAAATTTTAATAATAATTTCAATCAAATAAAAAACTGTTAGTTAGTGATAGATGTATGTTAAGAATTTTTCGATTTCACTCCTTACTTTTATAACAAACGTTCAACTTACCTCTTTTTCATTGTTATTTGAGACATTTGAAGTTTGTGTTGTATTTTTCAAACGACTATTTTCAATTTGTTGGTTTTTAATGTTCAGCATTAGTTTTTGAATTGTTAGACGAGCCTTATCGTAAAGTTGATCACGATTTTTAAGTTTCTCCTCCAAATCCTGAATCGTACAACATTTATCGGCAACATCCATTTTAAGTTTATGTAATTCATCTCGTAATTGTTGAGCCTTTAAAAAGGTTTGATTAATTAGTTTCAATTTAGTTCTTACATAATAATTAAGACAAATTTTATCAATTAAATCACCTTCAACCCATTTTATAATATACATTTTGAGAATGACCAAAAACCGATGAACGATTTTCAATGAACAAAAATTTTTCAAAAATAAATTTACTAATGAATTTCGAAATTTTATATTAAAATACAAAATTATTTATTAAAAATATTTGAAAATTAATAAAAATATATAAAAAAATTAAACAATTAAATAAAATTATTGATAGATAACATTAACATGCTTCCATTTCCTTCCCTGCTTAAGATTCTTTTGGACAAAGAAAAAAAATCATCTTCATTTCAGATTAAACATAAAATACAAAATTTCGTATAACAGATTTAGGGAAATTTTCCAAATTTTGAATATACATAACGTATGCCTTCTGAAGCTGAATAACTTGCAAAATTTTGTTTCATTTGAGGCTTGCGATCGTAATCCTTTAAAGGAATATAGAGAAGCAAAATTTTCTTTAATCCAATCTATTATTACTTTAAAACCTGTCACCTCTCACCTGTAAAATAAATTCTGCTTCTAAATTATCATTATGACAGCATAAAAGTCTTGAGGAAAATGTTGGCGTTAAAGAAGTACAACTTTCATTTAATTTTTCTAGATTCTCATTTGAGTTCCCTTCATTGGGCTGAAATGAAAGGGAATTATCACTAAAGGTATAACGTATGGGAATTTCTCGTTGAAATTGATAGTTGTCAAAATCCATATAATAATTCTGTAAATAATCATCAACACATTCTGTGGAAGCTAAATCTCTTATGCAGTTTAAAGCTAATAAATCTTTGGTGGTTGTAGATTTTCCCCTAAAATCTCTTCGACAAGTATCACAACAAGATGAGGTTTTATTTTCACCATTCTGACAAATGTTAACACAAACTTTTTGTTTCAAATTATAACTCGCTGATGTTGGTTTATCTGGAAAATGTCTAGCTTTTTCTTTTGGTCTAGACATACGTTGATTTCCATAATCTTGTTTACTGCTATGATCTTGAGTGAGTTCCTGTGCTTCATTGTTGTGATGTTCAAATTTCCTATAAATTTCCTCTTTTTCTATGGTATAACATTCATTGCAATTTGTTTGATTTTGTAATTTATTTATAATTGTTCTAAAGAAACGATTTTCTCTTTTAATCATATTACGTTCTATATTCATTTTTGTCACCATCTTTTCATAGTCCTGTAAACGTTCCAGGAGACGTGCAGTATTTTCAGTTTTCAAGGATATGGTAGACTAAAGGAGAGAGGATTTGGAAAGGATTTTATATTATAGTTGCGGAAGTAAAAGATAATTAAGTTTCTGATTTTAATAAACATTTTTAATGTTTTTCATTGTTTATTATGTTTGCTATTCCCGAGAATTAATATGAATGTATGTATATGTGTGTGAATGAACTTTGATGCATATGAAAATGATGAATAAAATGTCATAAACCCAATACAAAACGAGAGATCAGAGTTGGAAATGAATTAAATAATTAATTTCAATAAATGAAGATCAACGACATTTGCTCTCTAGATGAGATTTTGTTGAGTGAATTAATTGAGCTCAGTTTTATTTCCATTCTGGTTTAGTTTAGTTCTGGCCAGTTTTATTTCTGTTTCAGTTTAGTTCTAGGCCAGTTTTATTTCTGTTCCAGTTCAGTTCTAGTTAGGTTTTATTCATGTTTAGTTCAAGTTCTAAATCAGTGTTAATTCAGTTCTAGTTCAATTCTATTTGAATTCTAGTTCAGTTCAAAATTCAGTTCTAGTTCTGTTCTACTTCAGTTTTAGTTCAATTGTAGTTCAATTCTACTTCATTTCGAGCTCAGTTTTAATTCAATTCTAATTCAGATCTTTTTCAATTTCAGTTCTTAAAGAATCCTTCTTTTCCAACTCTGTCCTTATGCAAATAAGAAAAAAAAACAACAAGATATATGTAACACCACCAACAACAATAATAATGAATAACTCAAGTATTTGCAAATGGATAACATTAGAGTTGCATCAGAATGAAAAGAACAAAGAAGAACTCAAATGATAAAAAAGAAATATTAAACTTACTTGCATTTTCGATAATACGTCTTGTTGATCACGCATTTGACGCTCATACATTTGCGTGTTCGACATTTCTTTACGGAAATTATCTTGAGTTTGTTCAATAGCGACCATAAGTTTTTCAATATCAGCTTTAAGATCTGTATTCTTAGAGCGAAGACCTCGTATGGAACGCTTTTATTTATTTTTAAACGGTTTTTTTTATTAAAAATATTATAAAATGGGTGCCAATATGAAGATGATTTATTTTGAATAAATAAATTTGGAAGGAAAAAAATAAAACTTACCTCATTGTTAGCAATTTCTTTATCATTATTTTCAATTGTTTCTAAAAGTTCAGCATTTTGGAAGACTAATTCTTTAACTTTTTCTTCGTATTCTTTAATGGTTTCATCACGTTTCATAAGTAATTCCTCCAAACTGTAAATTTGTTGTTGAAAATCCATAAGTTTGTCATCGGATTGTTTAAGTAGACCTTCCAATTCATGAATCTAATTGGCAATAAAAAGAATAACAAGCAAATTAATTAAAAAATCATATGCAAAATAATATTTATTCAGTTAATTTTAATCACAATAATTTCTTTAATAAATTTTGTAAAAATATACACACTTTTTGCAGGGCATTAACATTTTCTGCTATATCTGAACGTTCTAATAGCTCATTAAATTCACCATTCATTCCATTACGTGATTTTTCCATTTCTCTTTCCATTTCCAAATATTGTATTTTCTGATTTAATTCCTCCACAACTTGCTGATATTTCATTTCAGCTTCTTTTTGGATTTTTTCCATTTGTGTCATTGCCTGGGCGGCATCTTTGAGTAGATCTTGTTTCTCTTGTACTTCTTTACGTAGAATTTCCATTTCAACTTTTGTATCGATTAACTGTTTCATTAGGGTATCTTCTGAAGAGGTGTTATTTGGTTGTTTATAACCGGGTATACTTTCTTCAATGAAATAGAGACGTAGTTTTAAATTGAAATTCTCTTTACGTAAAGTGGCCATTTGTTCCTCAAATTCACGAACAGAGCGTCCATGGGCTGCAGGAGAAGTGGAACCTTGATAGGGTTGAAGGCTGACACAGGGCGAACGATAACCGACGCCATCTGAAAGATAGAAGAGAGAGGATAATTGTGAGTAGTTTAACTTACAAATAAAATTGTTTTCTTTAAAAGTAAAAAAAATGTGTTCTATGCCGATTCTTGTTTAATTCAGTTTTAGATCACTTCTAGTTTATTTCTAGTTCAGTTCAAGTTCAATTTTAGTTTAGTTTTAGTACAGTTTAAGTTTACGTTTAGTTAAGTTTTAGTTCATTTTTATTCAGTTTTAGTTTAGTTCTATTTTAATAAGAATTCTGTTATAGTTTAGTTCTATTTTAGTTCTAGTTAAGTTCCAATTCAGTTTTAGTTTAGTTCTAGTTTAGTTGTAGTTGAGTTCTAGTACAGTTTTACTTCAGTTCTAATTAATTCTTGTTCAGTTCTAGTTTAGTTCATGTTCAGTTGTAATTCCTGTTCAGCTCTATTTCAGTTGTAGTTTAGTTCTAGTTCAGTTTTAGTTCTGGTTTAATTCAGTTCTAGATCAGTTCTAATTAATTCTAATTCTGTTCTAATTAGATTCAAGTTCAGTTGTAATTCAGTTTTAGATCAATTCTAGTTCAGTTTTAGTTCAGTTCTTGTTCAGTTCTAGTTCAGTTCTAAGTGAGTTCCACTTCGTTTCTAGCTCAGTTCAAGTTCAGTTCTAGTTTAGTTTTAGTTCAGTTTTAGTTCAGTTCTAGTTCAGTTCAAGTTAAGTTCAAGTTTAGTTCTAGTTCAGTTTTAGTTCAGTTCTAGTTCAGTTCTAAGTTAGTTCAAGTTTTAGTTCTGTTTTAGTACAATTCTAGTTAAATTTTAGTTATGTTTTAGTTCAATTTTAGTTCAGCTTTTGTTTCTGTTCAGATCTAACTCTAAAATTTTTCATCTTTTTAACATCCACCTACCACCTCCCTCTGGCAAATCATAATCACTATAAATTCTAGTTAAATTCTCTTCCATCATATTAAATTTATCATCATTTTCCTTATGGTTTTCATTTTTCTCCTCCTCTATGGTTTCAATTAATTTATTTTTATTGTTGACACGATTCAATTTCATAGAACTTTTACGCATTTTTAACGATATCAAAACGCTTTTTATATATTTTTATCTCTATATGAGACTGATTGTCTGTCTGTCTGTCTTGGGTTAATTAAATATTATAAACTATATTTTTTTTATTTGTATTATTTCCGCTTAATAATTTTTTTTGTTGCACAATTTTTATAACTGATATGAAATGAAAATTGAATTAATATTTGCAAAATTTTGTATTTTTTATTTTATATTTTTTTCTGTTTTTATTTTTTTCAATTTGTTTTCATATTTAATATTTTTTATTTATTTTGTAATATTTTTCTTTATATTTCAAGGTAATTTTGATTTTTTTCTAAACTAAAGTGTTTTATTTTTTTTATTTTTTTTTTGAGGGGAAATAAACTAGAGTATGTTTATGTGTATTCCGGAAAAGACAGACAAGTTTTTTCTTTGAGGCGGGGGGTTAAATTTGATGAATTATTAGAAAAGAGTGTGATCTTTTTTGTGTTGTCTGAAATATTAAATGAGAAAAGAATAGAACAAAAATAAAAACTAAATGAAGATCTGACGCGAAGATTTCTATTTAAAATATAGAAAATCATTTAGAATGTCGACTCCCTCAAAAAGTCTTACTCAGCTATTAGGAAACCAAATTTTTTTAAATATGTTTCATAAAATTGTATAGAAAGTGTGAAGTGTTTAAGTGTGATGGGAAACATTTTATTTTAATAAGAAATAAAAATGAATAGACTTTCTAGTTCTACTCTATGAGGTATAATGTCAACTCTCTCAGAAGAATCCCCTATATAAATTTCCCTTTTCCTTATGTGCGAACCAAGAGAAACATAAATCAATGAGAGAAAATATGTTGATTAAATGAGAGGGAATCTCTCTTTTTATATTCTATTGGGTATGCAAGTTAATAACATGGCCTGATAAATTATTAAAAAAAAAACTATCTCTCGTTTCTCATCTTTTTGGTCGTTGAGGAAACTGTTCCAGTTTTAAAGTAAAGAAGTAAATTTCTAATATCCTGTTCTTAAATGAAATATACTACAGTAAAAGGGCGTTTTAGGTTCTCTATGATCGTTTGAGCAAATATCAGCAGCTCATAATACAAATCATACTTCTGATCTCATCAACTATCGAGCATTACATTGTTGCCTTTGACATTTGGCTTCAGCGCATAATGGTTTCAAAATGATTAGTTATTTTCTTTAATGAAATGAGATCGAAAAATTCTCAACGTACATTTTACATTAAAACTTTTAACTCAGTTATTATGTTTAATGTCAAACAAATGATTAGATTGTTAATCTGATTAAAATGAGGGACCAGGAAAAATGCGCAAAAGGAAAAGCCCACATGATGTTTCTAAAACAAAAAAAATGTAAGTATTTTCAAAAGAACTCCCAACACAAGTGATAGGAAAGCAGTCCGGTTAGCTCAGTGTTCGAACTATTTGATAAGTTTAACACAGAAAGTTCCTGACTGGAAAACTGCTAAAAGTTTAGAGGTAAAAAACATTGCACGGAAATTGAAGTGAAGTTTTTAAAACAAAAAATATTCATTCTTACACAATGGAAGATGTCATATATTTTAAAACAAAATCCAAAATTTCCTAAAGGGTTCCTGGTAGTTGAGGCAAACGATGCCAATTATTTGTTACAGTGGGCTCTATAAGTATCGAAATTTGCATCAGGGAATGTTAACAAAAACTTGCTACCTTCCAAAAGACTTCATAATGTATTTTTGACATCCTGTTACAATGGTAAACAAGCCTTTGAATGGCACAGAAACAATAATGTGGTATTTGTAAGAAGAGGGGTAAAACCTTCAAACTGCCCGCAGATAAGTCGAGTGGAGAGATATTGGACTCTTGTTAAAATAAAATTGAAGAGTAAAAAAAGGTTTACAAAAGTGTGGTAGATTGAAAAGGCAGCACAATGTTATAAAGCACTATAAAAGCTTCTAAATTTCATCACTAGTGATTAAATTTATAAAAATGTATAATTTAAATCAAATAAAAAATTTTAACAGTAAATTTAGTGGTTTCGTTTTTACTAACGTATATATATGATGTTAAGAATTTTTCGATCACACTCTTTAATATTGTAAAAGAACCCGAAGACCCCTCAGCGAAAATTATGTTAAATTTGCTTCTGACACCTCAACAGTTCAAATGTTATTGATATTTTTCCAAAATTATTTTGACGGTACTGCGATGCTTTTCATATAGAAGATTTCTGACCAGGATATTCTTCAAAAGGTACAGAGTGGGGATATCCTCACTTACTAAAGGTACATTATTTCGGAGTCGCTACAATTTTAAATACAGTATTTAAACAATTCATTTGATATTCATATAAAAAAATTTTAATTATTTTTTTAGTTGGACTTATGCCAACCTATTTTTTTCTATTCTTTCTATTTCTATTCGTTGCAGTCATGTGAAATTTGACAGATTTTTATATTCTTCTGATTTCTCTGTTTTTGAAGAAAAATTGCCGTTCTTTGAACAAAAAAGAAATATTTGATTAAATAAATAATAAATTTTAAAAAAACAAATCAAACTTACATGGATTTTCCATGGTTACATCTTGTAGAGTGCCAGGGCTAGTGCTACATGAAAATAAAAGAAAAGGGAAATAAATTTGATTAATAATGATTTATGATTTATTAGTTATTAGAAGAAACTATTAAAATTTTTTTATTAATTTATATAAATTAAAACATTAATTAAACTATAAAACCCTCAAAGAAGAAATAATAATAAAATACTTAATTATTAAAACACACACACGCACACTTTAAAATTTTTTATTATTATTATGTTTTTATCCAAATGACCTCATATGACAATTATTTAAATTGTAGTCCGTCCATTTGTCTGTCCATTGCTCCTCCAGCCTCAAAAACCTATTTGTCATCATCAAGTGTGTGTGTTTTTTTGCTCTTCAAAAAA
This sequence comes from Cochliomyia hominivorax, assembly GCA_004302925.2. NCBI lineage: Eukaryota > Metazoa > Arthropoda > Insecta > Diptera > Calliphoridae > Cochliomyia > Cochliomyia hominivorax. The sequence continues at coordinate 11,635,687 of PYHX02000494.1, forward strand.
AGAGCTTTTTCTTAACAAGAACAGAATTTTAAACAGAAAAAAGAAATTCCATAACAAAAGAATCTTTTATTCAACAAGATTTTTTTTCGATTATTAAATCAATTTAAGTTTTTTATTATTAAAATTATGGAAATTTTTTTATTTCATCAAAAGATTTTTTAAGAGTTAATTGTGCTACAAAATAAAATCAATTTGTCAGACTTTAAGGCTTTTTTCAATTTCATTTTTTCTTTATTATAAAAATCGATTTTGAAAATTTTCCTTAAATTGAAAATTGTAAAATTTTGTTTAAGTCTCAAGGTTTTTATTGTAGTTTTTCAGAAATCTTAGCCATCCAGCGTACAACTACGTATTTCTATTTTAAAAATAGAAAAAAAAACATCTTCTCAAGCATGAAATGTTTTTTTATAGTTTTTCTTTTTTTTTGTAGAAAATAGTTTTTAAAAATAGAATTTGTTTTTTTCTTTTTCAATTGAATTATAAAGAAAACTAAAAGATCAACTGTATAGAATGTCTCTAATTCATAGGAAAGCAAAAAATTATACGCCTGCCTGCCAAAGCATGGAAATTTTAGAATGCTGGAGAGCTGTTTAAAAAGATTTGAATGATTTAAAAAGGAATATTAAGTAAATTTTTAATAAATATTAGAAAAAATCAAGTTAATCCTGCTCGAAATTTTTATACCCTTCACCTTTGCTTATATGGAACATTTTATTTTAAGCAATGGACTTAACATTTAACATTAAGTCTTCATTAAAATAGGTTTCATAAGATCATCACTTGTACAAAGAGTAGAAAATGACAGGCATTACTATAACCATTATATGAGTCAACATAGATTCTCTAGAGCATTCAATATTCCTGCAAAATTTTATTCAGATCACGAGTAGGTTCTACTAATTTAAATATATAAAGAGTAATTAATAACTCATCTATTTATGGACCGATTTCGTAAGGTTCAAAAAACTCAAAATTTAGAAAAAAGTGATATTTTTCTGCATCAAAAGTTTGCTCATATATCCCATAGGAGGTTCACAATATAGAAAAATGCGTTTTTGCTTAAAACTCGGAAACTAATGGATCGATTACCGTAATGTTTTTAACTCAGAAATTCGTCTAATTCTTTACGATCTGCTAGTACAAATATTATGTCTCTAACTTAAAAAGAACGTTCGAAAAGTCGAATACATTATTTTGTCTTTCATTGCTAACACAACCACAAAGAAAATAAAAAATCGTTAATATCTCGACTATTTTTGAACCGATTTGAAAATTGAAAATTTGAGGAAAAAATTTGATATCAATCAGTGTCATAACCAAGTCCATAGGCCTCATGGGTGGTTCAAAATGTCTGAAAATATGTTTTTGCCTATAACTCAAGAACTAATAGTCCGATTCATTTCATGTCTTCAGTGCATAAATTCGTTAACTATGAAAAAATTCAGTCTTCAAATCTTACAGATTCTTCAAAAAATATCTAAAAAATCGAAAATAAGTTTGAGGTACCTTCAGTTTTCTGCGCAATTTTTGAACCAATTTTTCTAAATTTCAATAGTAAAAGTCTCTCAATTACATGACATACATATAATATATATTAACTATAGGTCGGCTTCATAAACTTATTTTCAACAGATACACGAACAGACGGACATAACTCAATTTATTTTTTCATACCGATCCAGAATATATATACTGCTGGGGCTCAAAGTCGAAAATTGTGGAAATTACAAACGGAATGATAAACTTATATATACCCTTCTGATCTAGTCAGGTGAAGGGTATCAAATGACTAACCTATAAAAATTCATCGAATTTACCACAGGACTGATTAAATTCCATTCAATTCCTCGTACTTTTGAGTTGCAATTTTTTTTTTCGCCTGGAGTACGTTTCAATGTTGGAGAGCTGTTTAAACAATTCTAACTAATGTATTCAATAACCGAAACCAGGAACCGATTAGCCAGTTTATTGCATTTCATAAAATCCATCGTTTCCATCCATAATTTCCATTGTCAAATTATTCGACATGTCGTGTTTTTTTCCAATCGGTTAACCGGTTTAAATTAAAGATATTTTTTTGGGAATTCCGCCATAAACGAGAATGTATAAAATTTTCCATTCCATGTGTAACGCAAGCAAAGTATTATATGCTTTCTTAGACATCATATTCTGAGTCGATTTTGCTATGTCCGTCTGTTTTAGACATTATCACATCCATAAAAATATTTAAATGAGATTCTGAAAGATTTTTTATCCATTAATCTCTAATATCCATTTTATGGCAAAGAGGTACCGTCAAATTCTTTCCAATGCAGTACCGTCAAAACAGTACCGTCAGAACTGGTCCATTAATAGAAAACCTGGTAAAGGTAGAAGGAATAGTACATATGATGTTTCTAAAGCCAAAATAAAAATAAAAAGTGTTTTCAAAAGAGCTTCCAACACATCTGTTAGGAAATCAGCATGGTAAGCTCAGTACATATAAGGTTCAAAAAGTTTCTGACAGGAAGGCTGCTAGAAAATTAGAAGCCTAAAAGGGAAATTGAAGTCAAGTTTTCAAAAAAAAAAAAAAAAAACATTTTCAAAAGAGTTCCCAACACATCCGGTAGGAAAACAGTCTTGTTAGCTCAGTGCTCGGACTATTTGGTTAGAAAAAATAAAACTAATGCAGATTTAAAAACATCCAAGGTTCAAAAATTTTCTGTTAGGGATGCTGCCAAAAATTTAGAGGCCTAAAACAAAGCATAGAAATTTAAGTCAAGTTTTCTAAAAAATAAATATTCTTGCTGTATAAAGGATGACGAAACGTACACGCTAAAAAAAACGTAAAACAAAATTAAAGTTGAACATAGTTGATTTAATATTGAATAAATTTTTTCATTTTTTTTAAATTGAACATTTTTACGTTTGTGGTGATATAATTTTGTACGTATTAAAACCTTTCGATAAATTTTTTAAATAACTTTTAAGTACTAAAATTTCAAGTAGTAAAAATTCAAGAAAATTCTCATGAAGTTGTATTTACTGTGAAACAATGTTAAATAAACATTCTTTTGTCTATGAAGCAAAATCATAACTGAAAAAAGTTAAATTATTTACATTTGAATTAATTTTACATTGATTTTATTTCTGTAGAATTTTCGCAACTTCTTGGTCAAAAATTTCATGTTGGCTGATGATTGAGGGTATGTTGAAGAAAAGTTTAGGACCCAAAAATATTCATGGTATTGGTATTGGCGATATGCAGTTGCGTTTATTTATTACAAAGGGCTCATAAGTATCGAAATTTTCATCAAGGAACGCTTACAAAAATGTCGGTTTTCATTCATAAAACTTCATTATGTGTCCACTTTTTGGACTAACTTGGCTTTCCGTCACTATGGTAAACAAGCCCTTAAGTGGTACAGGGAAAATTATGTTTTATTAAGACCTATAAACTACCCAGGGTTAAGGCCAGTGGAGAGATATATTGGGCTCTATTAAAGAGAATTGAAGAGCTCAAAAAAGGTGTCCAAAAGTGTGGTAGATTTTAAACGGACATGAACTATCTGCTCGGGCAAAGTGACGGTAATGGAGGGGTTTCCGAAAAAGGTTCAAAATTTCATCACAAGTGATTAAAACTATAAAAATAGGTCTTTTTTAAATTGTCATAATAATTTCAATCGAATAATAAATATTAAATCTGTTTAGCGGTTTCGTTTTTGTTAACATATATGATGTATGTTTAGCACTTTTTTCAAACTCAACTTGTACAGAGTGTTTAAAATTCGTTACAGTCTGGTTTAACATTTATTTAACATAAAATTCTTTTTTAAGTTATTTTCAACTTTTGACACAAATTCAAACAATTTGTTTGACTCAGACATTTATGTCATCTAGATATTAAAGTTTTTTTCTTATTTATTACAAACATAAATAAAGTTGTTTAAATATTTATAGTAACAAATTTATATTTTAAGGTGTTGGTTCTAAAACTAGTTTTGTTTTCATTTGCCATTAATAATAATAATAATTTAATAATCTTGTTCTCATATTAAAATAGATATTTTCTTAAAAAAGAAAAAAACTTAGGCTTAAAATACAACAAACTAAAATCTGCAATTTTAGTTCGAATATTCAAATTCTGAAATTAACATCGAAATAATTGAAATTTGTCTTTAAAGAGCAAAAAATGTTTTCTAAAGATCTAAAAAAAATTCTAATAATTTTGATTTTCAATTTTTATATAAATTTCCATTTAATTGAAACACGCATTTTAAAACGTTGTGAATTGGCGAGAGAATTATTGCGTTTGGGTATATCAAAACATGAACTTGCCACCTGGTGTTGCATAGCACAATTTGAAAGTAAATTTAATACTTCAGCGGTGGGTAAACTAAATGGTAATTGGTCAAATGATTATGGTCTCTTTCAAGTAAGTGATCGTTATTGGTGTCAATCGAGATCGGAAAGATCTTCAGCGAATTTATGTCAAATATCATGTCAAGCCTTAATAAGTGATAATATTAGTGAAACTGTTAAATGTGCACAATATGTTAAGAAACGTCAAGGTTGGCGTGCATGGGCTGCTTATAATGGTCGTTGTAATAAACTGAAAAATTTACCTTCAATTGAGGAATGTTTTTAGCATTAAAATAAAGAAAATGAAAATTATTTTATTTTTATTCAGAAAATAAAATAAATTAAAGATCATTTTACTTTCTATATGAACAAGTGTTTTATTATTTTTTCTTTTTTTGGAAGAGAGCAAAGAAAGAAGAGTGAAGAGAGAAGGGAAAGAGTAGAAGAGTGAGAGAGAGGTGGCACAGTGGTTAAAAAAATATTTGTTTGTAAAAAGTGGATGGAGATATCACAACAAAATCTTACACAGTTTCAACTGAGATGTTTTCGAGTTGATTTGGCGGATTATTCTACGAACAGCTAAAATTATTGGCTTTCCAAAGTTGGCCATCTCGGGTATATATTAAATATATTTTTCCGAAAATTCACCAAAAATTTATTTGTGAATTCAGACAAAGTAATTTCTGTTTGTAGATGCTTGAAAATCTCTATAATAAAATACGATAAACTTGAGATCCCAAGAAATTGATAACCGATCCCGAACCATGTAAAAATGTGTTAAAAAATTTTAGTTTTAACATCGAAATAAGACCCGGTAAACAATACTTTTTATCTTATAAAACATGGGACTATTCCCAACCTTTTTCGGATTTATTTAACACTTTTAAGAGAAAAGAGATTTTATATACGGTTCAAAACAAAAAAATAATTTTATTATTGAATATATATTTTATTATTAAAGATAAATATAAGTTTTTATAGGACTCATATATTTTTTAAGGTTCTTGAATCAATAATATTAGAATTTTATAAGGAGTCTGAAATATATTTTTAAAAAATTTAGGACCTTATTGAACCCACAATGTTAAAGAAACATAACTAAACCTAACTCGGTTCTACAAAAAGTTGGTCAAACATTCAACGATTTGTCGTAAACCTGTTCCTAATGTTATTAAATAATGCCGGATGAACTTATCCGTTAATGGTCCACATGATATTTCAAAAGCCAAAATAAATGGAAAGCGTTTTTAAAAGAGTTTTCAACTCATCCAGTAGGAAAGCAGCCCGATTGGCTCAGTGCTCGGACTAGTTGGAACGAAAAGTTGAAGCTAATGCAGGTCTAAAAATATACAAGGTTCAAAAAGTTCCTTACAGGAACGCAGCTAAGAATTTAGAGACCTAAAACAGAGCACGGAAATTGAAAATATATATTCTTGCTGCATAATGATGACGGAACGTATGTTCTGACAGATTGTTAGCAATTTTCTGGTCAAAAATTTTATGTTGCTGATGCAAGAGGAAATGGTGAAGAAAAGTTAAGGACACAAAAGCAGGTAAATTTCCAAAAAATTCTTGGAATAGCAAGCAATACGGATTTGCAGCAAAATAAGCCTATCAGTCGTTACAAGGGGCTTTATATATACCGAAATTGAAATATGGAAATGTTTTAGAAGGCTCCATTCAAACTTCATAATTTCACTTTTCGCGGTATTTGTAACAAGAGAAACATTTAAATAAGAATAAAATATGTTAAAAATAAAGATACAAATTTTAATCGAAAGAAAGAGTTTTATTTTTTAATCTTCGCAAACGAAGAATATCGAAAATAAAAATTTTTTTTTGAAAATTTCCATACTCTGGAGATAACCTACACAAATCCTCCAAACTGCCCAAAGTTAAAACTCAAGTTTTATTCTCTACTTTAAAGAAGAATTTATTATGTTAAAAATAAAGGTAAAAATTTTAATCGAAAAAGCGTTTCATTTTTTCTAATCTTTGCAAATGAAGGTAATAAAAAATAAAGATTTTGCTCGGAGTTTTTCCATACTCTGAGCGCTAAGGACAATGGAAAAAAAGTATAATTTTTATTCTCGCTGTAAAGAACAATAAAATATGTTGAAAACAAGAAAAAAAAGAGTTTAATTTTTTTAATCTCTGTAAATGAAGATCATCGAAAATAAAGATTTTGCCCAGAGTTTATCCATACTCTGGAGATATCTTATGCATGTAAACATATTTTTAGAGAAGTAAAAAGACCCTCTATAAACCAAATTTATTTTGTTTGAAGTCATGAATACATTTTGGGCGAAAAACATAACATATTAAAGATGGTCAACACCCCTTGACCTGCTAAGGAGCTGCACTCCTCCAAATCAGATTAAGTTATCTTTAACAGTTCAAAAATTACACAATTATTTTCAATTTCTTTCCACTGTACGAGTGGAAAGTGAATGAGGGAGGGAGGGAGTAAGTGGTGGGGAGGTGTTAAAAAACAATGCCCCAGTGTCTACAAAATGATAAATTAAGACATATTTATCTTTTTTTCTTCTTATGCAGTTCTCTTAAGGCAGAGAACTGCATTTAAAGTAATAAACAAAAAAAAAATGTGTTTTTTTATCGTTCCATTTTAAAAAAAAATGTTTCAGTTATCGCTTTTTTATAATTTTTAAATAATTTTCTTCATTTTTCTTGCCCTCAAAAAAAACATGAAGTGTAAAAATTGTATATGCGAATTGATATGTTTCATATTTTGCTAAATGTTTTTATTTTACAGAATTTTGAAATTTTTTAATATTTTTTTTTTTCAATTTTAATTATTTCAACATCCCGTTTCTTATATTTGTATCCTCAATTTAGGCCATTTAACGCATAAGTTAACATATTTTATAGCAACATTTTATTGGAATTTTTATGCAGTTTTTTAATCACAAAATCAATATTTTTTAATGCAAATTTTTATGTTTATGAAAGTGTTTATGAATTTTAAGGCATAAAATTAGAGTAAAAATTACAAAAAATTATAGTATTTGAAAAAGAGCAATTAATTCGGAAATTCAGCTAGCTGAATATAATTCTAAAGTACAATTTTATTAATGTTTACTTATTTAATATATAATTCAGCTAGCTGAATTTGTGTTTTAAACTCATATTCTAGCCAAACTATTATTTATTAATAACATTTTCATATAAATGATTCAATTCAGCTAGTTAATAGTTTCAAAAAAATTAAATCTTAACATATCGACGATTTAAAAATATTAACATACAATTCAGCTAGCTGAATATGTTTCTAAGGTACAATTTTAACAGTATTATTTTAATATTTCAACAATATTCCAAAAATATTTAATTCAGCTAGCTGAATTTAAATTCTTAAATCATATTCTAGCAGAACTCTTAGTTTTTAACAATATTTTCATATCAATATTGCAATTCGGCTAGGTAATTGTTTTCAATAAAGCAAAATTTTCTTTAAAAAATTTAAAAATATCGAATTCAGCTGACAGAATTTAGAATTTAAACTATTAACATAAAATTCAGCTAGCTGAATATATTTCTAAATTACAATTTTAACAATTTAAAATTTATTTTTCAATAATTTCCAAAAATATTTAATTCAGCTTGTTGAATTTTTAGTAGAAACTTATATTCTGGCTGAACTATTGTTCATTAACAACATTTTCTGATTCAGCTTAGCTGAATGAAAATTTAATGAAAATTTTATAAGCACATTAAAATATTTTAAAGTTATATAACAACATTTGATATTCAGCTAGCTGAATAGGAAGTTTAAAATAAATTTTACTAAATATTAAATTTTTATTAAATATTAGCTGTATTCAGCTAGTGAAAATGTAATTTTCCAACTAAAGTCATTGTGATTCTATTCTAATAAATATTAAAGGAAATTTGAATTCAGCTAAGCTGAATTTCGAGAAAAATAATTTTATAAAAAATTACATATATTAAGAAATTGGAAAATCAGAAAGCTGTATATGAAGTGTTTAAATTCAGATAGCTTAATAAGGTTTATATTTAACTAAAATGTTATATTCTTAAGAAAATTTTATATTTTTTTTAAATAGTGATGCAATATATTATTCAGTTTAGCTGAATTTAAAGTTAAATTAAAATTATATTTAAAAAAGTAAATAAATTTAATAAAATTGGAAATTCAGCTAGCTGAATATATAGTTAAAATGTTAATTTCTAAAATATTTTTTGTATTGTTAAGAAATATTAAGGAAAAATTTAATTCAGCTAAGCTAAATAACATTTAAATTAATATTTTACAGAAAATTCAAATATTTTGAAAGATATTGAACAAAATTGAAAATTCAGCTAGCTGAATATGAAGTTTAAGAAAAATTTTCTGAAATAATTATAGTTGACTTTTAATTTTTAGTTTAAATTTAATATTTTTTCGAATCTTTTGTTAATAAATTTCTATGTTGTAAAATGAAAACTGGTTTTTAGTGATAAATTTTTATTGTCATAATTGTGCAAATTATTAAGTTTTATTATTTAATAAACAATAACAAAACTAAACAACTGCAAGCAAAAAACTCAATTACATAAACATTTTTTTGTTTACTCTCTTGAAATTACTTGAAAGTTATAGAACTAAACAAGTAAGAATACTATGCCGAATCTTCAATACCCTTCACCACAAATGGTGTAATGTAAATACGTTATATTCCCAACACACACACATACATACACTCACATACATTTGCAATATAAAAAGTTTTTCTTAAATATAACACACGGAACAATTAATAAATCATAAAACTAGTTATTTTTTGTCAGGGTCCGTTTTTTATTCTATGTGCGATCGGATTTTAAAGAGTTTAATTTTGATTTTTCAAAAGAGTTTTATTTTTTTATCTCTCTTCGAAAAGAGTTTTATTCTTAAAAAATGATAAAAATCAAAAAAGAGAAAATTAAAAAAAGAGAAAAATCAAAAAAAAAAAAAAAAAAGAGTTAAAAAATGAATAATTTACACAAATAGTTCTGAGGTCGGGTGTAGCAGTCAAAAATGTTTTTTAATAAGCTGAAAAACCTTAACTAGCTTTGATGTTGGTTAAGCAAAGGTACTTACATTTTAAGATGTGTTTATTTTTGTTGTATGAATTACATTTAGTTTTATTGTGACAAGAAATGTTTGTGTATTTACAAGCACATTTTTATTTCAACCATTTCGAGCGAGTTAAAATATAATCCTCCCTTTTTATGTCTTAACTTAAAAAAGTTTTATTTTTTTAATCTTCACAAATGAAGATTAAAAATAAAGATCAGTAGATTATAAAGATTTTGTTCTGAGTTTTCTCATACTCTGATTTTTGAAATTTGTTTGCGTGCTTGTGTTTGTACAAACACATTTTTTGTTGTCCTTTCAACTATTTCACATTTTGTAAATGAGTAAGAAGAGTAAAATAAGTTTTTTTTTCGATTTTGTTCCAATCAAAAATATAAAAATGAATTTAATCGAAAATATGTTTTATTTTTTTAATCTTCGCAAATGAGGATTAAAATTAAAGTTCATTTGGTTATAAAGATTTTGCTCGTTAACCGATTTTGATCATTTTTGGAATGGTAATGAAGTACATATAGCTTAATATTGTGGCATAATCTCATTCTAATTTGTTGATTGATAATTGACAATTTCACGAAAGTTTTTTTGATTGAACTTGGAGGTTTTCTCAGATATCAGTCTTTATCTTTCAACCTTACTTAACCGATTTTTACTAGTTTTAAATAGGAAACTTCTCAGAACTATAACAAATACTCAGGCCACATTTCATTAAGCTCTGTCTATTATCGTGGACGTGAGAGTGCACCAAAGGCAGAGGACGACAGAAAATCGGACATAGCTAAATCGATTCAGATTTTGATTTGATGATGATTCCCACTTAGCGTTACACACGGAATAACAAAGTTAATATGTCACTTGTGGTGGTGGAGGTTATAACAACAAAAACAATTTTAATAATAAAACAATAGAACGTAACAACAATAACAAAAAAATGTTTATAATTTATGATATGCTAAATTAACAAAAACAACAAAAAATTAAGAAAAAAAAGTTAAATTAAATAAAAAAAAATATAATAATTAAAAATAATAATTTGTAAAGTATAGAGAAGTTTGCAGCTGAATAGAAAAAAACATTGTTGTAGTCAGTCATTTAGTTGTAAATCGTGCTTATGACAGCACAACATTCATTCATACTTTTTACAATTTTTTTTTTAAATTACAAAAAAAAGAAAATGTTTTTATTTTAAATTCCAATAAAAATTCTAAAAACATTTTTAAACGCTGCACCACACATCCATATGGTAGTCAACGCCTAAATTGCCGTTTTGATTTGCGTTCAGCACGTGTTCTATACCTTATTTGCATATTTGTGACGTTTTGTAAATTTATTCATTTTGCGCAGACTCGTCGACTGCAACCATGTGAATTTGCAGGTCAATTGTATATATTGGACGTGCCCAAATTGGAATTACCGCTATGGTCATGTATAGCGGAATATGAGAGTCGTTTTAATACCGATGCCATTGGTAAACGTAATTTAGATGGTTCCTTTGATTATGGCATTTTTCAAATAAGTGATAAATTTTGGTGTCAATCCCATAATAAATCTCGTGATTTATTCTATTCAGCAAATGAGTGTAATGTGAATTGTACGGATTTGTTGTTGGATGATATAACACAAGCGGTAAGATGTGCTCGTATTATACTAAAACAACAAGGTTGGTCTGCCTGGTCGGTTTACGGAGAATTTTGTAATGAAACTTCATTAAGTATGGACGATATAGATGAGTGTTTTGTTTGACTTCAAAATGGTGGTATAAGATGAAGTGGAATAAATTAGAAGAATATAAACAAAACTGATAAACATTTTTTTTAATTTTTGTGTAATTCGGAATTAAGGTAAGTCTTTGTATATATGAAAAAGCGAATCGTATTTTTTGGGATTCTAGGCAATAGGTCGATTTTATATGTAAATAATTCGGTAGGACCAGGGGAAGAAAACCCCCTTCCAGAGAAGAGTATTAAATTTAGAGCTTAAATATGTTCCTTTGAAGTGCTTATCTCCAAAAAAAGTGTAGCAGGGAAAGGGACAGGCTTGAATTACCTCCAATAAAAAGTAAAAAGTTTATAGTCCGACTTTAGACTACTTTGAAATCCAAATTATAGACGAGTTTAGAGTTCAAATTATAGACTAGTTTTTAATCGAAGGATTGCTCTGATATACAATACTATTGATAAGTTATAGTCCAAACTTAAGAGTAGTTTATCGGCAAACCCAAAGACTGTTTTATAATCTAAAGTTGGGTCTGATTTACAGTATTATAGATCAGTTCAAAATCCAACTAAGAACTAATATAGTCCATATAATAGACTAGTTTTATAGAAGTTTTAGTCTTTAATTCCAATTTAAATTTATATCATCGGATTCCTATCAAAATATAGCAGAGGAAGAACTTTTGAAATTTCGTTCCAATCGTTTTCTTAAAAGACCGTTTTTTTGGCGACTCTAGGGTCAAAAATGCTATTCTTGATGGACTAAAGGAAATTTTGTAAATTTTTGTGAAAAATTAATTAATTTTATTAGTGAAAAATAATTTTTTCCGGTGAAATTTCATTTTTCAATAAAAACTGTATTTTTAGTAAAATTCTATATTTAGAAAATTCTGAAATTCTTTGTGTAATTTTTAGTGAAAACCACAATTTTAGGTGAAATAGGCAATTTTTAGTGAAAATTTCAACTTTTAGTAAAAACTACAATTTTTAGTATTTTTTTGTGATTTTTAGTGAAAACTAAAATTTTCAGTGAAAATTTAAATTTTGGTGAAAATCAACTTTTCGGTGAAACAATGAAGTTTTCAGTAACAAAAAGAATTTTTAGTGAAAATTTTAGTTGAAGTTTTTACTAAGAGTTGAAATTTTCACTAAGTTTTTCAGTGAATTGAAAACTTAGTGAAAATGAAATTTTTACTGAAAATGCAACTTTCAGTGAAAACGCACTTTTGAGTACAAAACAAAATTTTTAGTGTTTTTACCACTGAAGATGGTTGTAGCATTATGCGTTTGGGCAGATGTTTGTAACATGCCAAAGAAATGGTGTTATACCCATCTTTAAGTATAGCGTTCTACTCAGAATCACTTTCTGAGTCGATTTAACGATGTCCGACCGTCCGTCTGCCTGTCTGTCTGTCCGGTTGGCTGTCTATGAAAACGTTGTGAACATTCTACAGGTCACAATTTTTAAGATATCTCGATGAAATTTGGCGAACATTATTATTTTTGTCTAAGGATCAGGCCTATTCAAATTGATATATATTAATATATAGACGATCCAATATTTCAGGTACCTCCCACAGAAATATTTCTCCCGGAATGGGGATTTAAGATCATAAAGGTCCTAAATATAAAGCAATTTAAACGAAATTTTGCACAAGTCTAATGACATTCGAAAACAATGTGCCAAAATATGCGAGGGTGGGGCCGTTATTTCTCACAGGTCTCATATAAATACCCCATATGAATCTAACATACACATTGGTACTGTAATAATAACAGGTCACATTAAGGTATATATAAGTAAAATCAATGTGCAAAATTATACGAGGATCGGTTCATAATTTCTTGTAGCTCCCATATAACTCCCCAGAACAAATTAATATTAAAACTCATAAATTTAACGTAAATGTTAGTGTCACAATAATGTACTGCACACTTATGAAATTAGAAAAACAAATTATACGAGGGTAGTTTGTAAATTTTTCATAAGTATCATTTTTAACCAACAATGTGTTGTGGGGTATTAGATAGTCGGCTTGACCATTCTCTCGGCATTCTTATTCTAATTTTTTCGAATTATTTTTATCGAAAAACTTCATATTTTATAAATTTTATATTTAATTTCAATTTCCATAAAATTCATTTTCATTCAATTTTTAATTGAAATTAAAGTTTCTTTAAGTTCTAAATGATAATAATTGTTTTAATTTAATGAACTTTTGTTTATTTATAAATCATGTATATGTATTTATGTATGTATGTATGTATGTATGTATGTATGTATGTATGTATGTATGTTTATATGACCCAATAGACGGCGACCGACAACTACAACAACAAACGTCTACGTATTTTTTTTTGTTTATTTATAAAAATAAGAAATTCATTTGATTTGAAGTGAAATAATCACTTTTTGTAAAGAGTCGTCATCAAAAGTCGATTAAAAATAAATTCATTGCGAAGAACGAAAAATAAAAAAAAAACAATACTACGAGAAGAACATAAAACCACAGACGTTGCAAAGAAAATAAATAAAATTTGAATGATTTTATTTCAAATTTTTAAGTTTAGAATTTAAAAATTCGAAAATTTAATAAATGGAAATTTTTGTACAAAAAAATATTCAGAAACCCAAATAGATTTTGATTTCTTTTTAAATTTTCAATTCAATTTGGTTATAATTTTTAAATACAATTTTTGGTTATTTTTAGAAATATCTTGAGTTTAGAATTATAACGGAAGTTTGTATTAGATTTGAAAATTGTAACGAAAAAAAAAAATAAATTTAAATAAAAAATTAGAAAACTATTCAAGCAGAAATTCTTAAAAGAAAATTGAAAATAAGTTTTCAATATTAGATTTTCTTATTTATTCTAGACATAGACGAATTAAAAGTTCACTAATTTATAGTCCAAACTATAGACCATATAATACAATTTATAGACAAGAGTCTATAGATAATAGAGTTCAAATAATAGATTACTTGGTAAACCAAAATATAGACTACTTTATAGTCTAAAGTATAGTTTGGTTTACAGCCCAAACTATTGAAGATTTTATAGACAAAAATGAAGACGACTATAGCTTGGAATATAGTTCAAACTATTGACTAGTTTATAGTTAAAATTATATACCACTTTATAGTACAAACCATAGACTAGTTTATAGTTCAAACTAAAGACTACTTTATAATCTAAACTGTAGACTACTTTATAATCCAAACTATATATATTTCATAGTGCAAAATATAGACAAGTAAAAAAATAAAGACTAATTTATTATCCAAACTATAGACTAATTCATAGTCTTTATCTATAGACAAATTACATTTCTGGATAATAGTTAATAATATAAAGTTAATAATAAAAACTAGTTAATAATCAAAACTACAGACAACTTCAAAAAGTAAACTATAGACTAGTTTATAATCTAGACTACAAACTAGTTTTTAGACTAATTCTTAGTCAAAACTATTATCGTCAAAACTATTTATAATAAAATCAAACTAGACTAACATTTACTTCAATATACAGACTAGTTCATAGTCCAAATTACAGACTTCTTTATAGCCCAAACTATAAAATATTTCATGGTTCAAACTTAAGACTAGTATATGGGCTAAACTATAGATATGCTTATAGTCTTTAGATTGAAGACATGTTTAAAGTCCAAAATATAGACATGTTTATAAGCTAAACCTTTTACTACAAGCTTGTTTATAAGCCAAACTATAGACTATTTCATAGTTCAAAATCTAGACTTATTTATAGTCCAAACTATAACCAAGTTTAAACTTCAAACTATAACGTTTGCAATCCAAATTTATAACGTTTGGAATCCAAGCAATAGACTAGTGTACAGTCTAAACAATAGACTAGTTTATAGTTCCAACTATGGACTATTTTACAGTCAAAACTATTGACTAGTCTACAGTCCAAACTTAAGACTAGTTTACAATCCAAACTATATAATAGTTAACAGGCCAAACTATTGAATAGTTTAGACATAAACATTTTAAATTTCTTGATGTTTAAATTATAACAAAATATTTATAATATTTCAAAACTATTTTATAACTTCCTTCGAATACAGACATTTATTTTTATAAAATTTTTATTAACTTCAATTAAAACTCTATTAAATTATGTAAGATATTTCTTAATTCTCTTTGAATCTGGATCACAGGTATTTTCCTCCTTAATAAACAATCCGAAATAATACTTTTTGTTTAAAAATTCTCAAGTGGTCTATAAATAACACAATTTTATTCCCTTAACTCTAAGGAACACAAAGTAAAAAATCATGTAAAGTGTCCAGCCCAATGGGCAGCCATATTATTATGTTTGTTTAAGTTATTGTAGAATTACAATCAAATAATGGTGGCCCCCAATATTACGAAATATTTTGATAAAACAATTGACTTTTTTCCTTCATTTTGTTTATATTTATTTTCAAGATTTTATTTCTTTTATGAGAAACTTGTTTTAATCAGTTTATTACGAAAAATAAAGAAATGTCGGCTCTGGCAGCAGTCTTTAATAGATTTCTCAATTGTATTATTAATTACAAGATAAAATGTCTAAACAATGGAGATTTTCCTTTAGTAAAATGCATTTTTAATTTGTTTATATAAACAGAATGTCCAGATTAAGAATAAAAATAAATTTAATAAGAAGAAATTATTTGATAAAATAAAATTTGAAAATCACACACATTTATAAATAATTCCACTAATTTATGATATCGACCACAAAGGAAGCGATTAACGGCGAACAAAATCTATAAATTACAATTGATTTTGGAAAGAATGATGAAATTTGGAAATATAAATCAATAAAAAAATTCTTTAATAAAAAATTTATAAAATAAAAGTAAAAATAAGTTTATGGACAAGACTAAACACAAATTCATATCCAAAACAATAGAATAGTCCAGAATTACAACTATAAATTAGTTTAAAGTTCTATTCAACGATTAGTTTATAATCTCAATTAGTTCAATCTATAGAATAGTTTATAATCCATTCTAAAGACTAGTTTATAGTCCAAACTGTAGACTTGCTTTAAGTACCGTTTATAGTTTAAACTATAGACTAGTTTATAGCCCAAGCTATAGACAAGATTATAGCCCAAATAAGGAATAGACTTATTTATAACCATAACAATATACTAATTATTAATCTCAACTATAGACAAGTCTAATTTCCAAACTACATATTAATTAAAAGACCGAAACTATAGTCTAGATTATAGTCAAAATTATAGATACATTTTAAACTAGTTTCTGGTCCAAGTTATGGAATAGTTTATCATCTAAACTGTAAATGAGTTTATTTTCCAGATTATATAGACTAGTTCATAGTCCAAACTATAAACTGGCGAGTTTAGAGTGCAAACTTAAGCCCAGGTAATACTACAAACTATGGACCTATTTATAGTCCAAACTAAAAACTAAGGAGTGAGATCGAAAATTTTAAACACACGATTTTCATTAATACTTTCAACACAAATATTATTTGATCTTTTTCGATCAAGTCAGCTTCGTAAAACGTGCCAGTTACTCAGTTTTATGTTAAACAAATGTTGGTCTTATTAAAATGAGTGACCAGAGAAAAGTACGTACTAAAAATATTAAATATTTTCAACAAAACCCAACTTGGTCCTATAAAAAGTTGCCCAAGCATTCAAAAGTCTGCTGTAATGTTGTTAAACAGTACTGGGAGAAATTGTCCGTTGATAGAAAACCTGGTACAGGTAGAAATAAAATAGAAAACATTTTCAAGAGAACTCCCAACACATCCGGTAGGAAAGCTGCCCGTTTAGTTTAGTGCCCGCACTTTTTTGTATGAAAAGTTAAGGTTAATGTAGGTTTAAAAACATACAAGGCTTAAAAAGTTCCTGACAGGAGTGCAACTAAAAATTTAGAAGTTTTCTAAAAAGCATATTCTTGCTGCATAATGGTTGACAAAACGTATTTTCTGGCAGATTTTCGCAACTCCCTGGTCACAAATTTTATGTTGCTGATGCTTCAGGGATATTTGAAAACATCTTTCGAATCCAAAAACAGTTTAATTTTTTCAAAAAGTTCTTGGTATGACAAGCAACATGGTCGATTTTAAATGGAAATGGACTACCTGTTCGAGCAAAATGATTATGAAAACGTCAATGGGAGAGCTTTGGAAAAAGGTTCAAAATTTGTTCACTAGTGATTAAGACTATAAAAATATATATTTTTGTAAATATTAATCAAATAATTTCAATAAAATAAAAAAATTAAAACTGTAAGTCCGGTGGTTTCGTTATAATTAACGTAAAGAATTAATGTAAAGAATTTTTCGTTCTCAGTCTCATCGATCTAGTTTCTAATTTATAGTCCCTATAGAAGTAGGGCTATAGTCCTACTTATAGCCTACTTTTTGTCCCAACTATAGATTAGTTTATTGTCCCAATTATAGACCGGTTTATTTTCTAAACTAAAGACTAATTTATATACCAAAATATAGACTAGTTTATTGTCCAAAACTATAAACTAACTTATAGTCTTTTGTTTATAGCTTATAGTCCAAACTTTAGTACTGACTATAGATAGTTCTAATCCGGACTATATACTAGTATATTTTCGAAATTTTAGACTAGTTAATATTCCAAAATATAGACCATTTTATTGACCAAACTATGGACTAGTAAATTGCCTAGACTAAGACGATTTTATTGTCCAGACTATAGATTAGTTAATTGTCCAAACTAAAGATTAGTTTTTTTTTTCAACTATAGTTGAAAAAATTAGTTTATTGTCCCAACTATAGACCAGTTTATTGTTCAATCTAAAAACTAGTTTTTATTATTATAGACTGATGTGTATTCCAAACTATTAATTAATATATAGTCCGAAATATAGACTAGTTTATAGCCCACTTTATAGACTAGTTTATACTCCAAACTGTAGACTAATTTATAGTCCAAACTGTAGACTAATTTATAGTCCAAACTGTAGACTAATTTATAGTCCAAACTGTAGACTAGTTTATAATTCAAACTAAAGTCGAAATTATAATTGAATTTATGGTTTATAATTCGAAATATTATTTTATTTATGCTACAAATTATAAACTGATTTATATTCAACATTATTTAAAGAAAATTACAATATTTTGTGGTTTAAAAAAGTCATTATACAAAAAAATTGGACCTACATAAAACCCCGTCTACCGCTTAATACACTCACTTGTGGTTAGTAAAAATTCTAAAACAAAAAAATGGAAATTTTAGCAAAAATAAAATATATTTTGTTTTTAAATAAATCATAAAAATATTTGTTTTTATCTTACCAGAAAGCACTAAATGAAAAGCGTTTATTGGGCGTTGAATCATTTGTATGATTCGTTGTTGAGTTACTACGAAATATTCCCGACATATTTAAGACATTAAATATAAATAAAATTTGAATAATTAAATTATAAAAAATAATAATTTTTTACTTTTATAAATTTAATTGTTTCTTGGTAAATAATTTTTTGGTTTAGTTTTTTGTTTTTGTTTTGAAAATTTTTCTTTTTTTGTAATTTTCTTAAACTTTCAGACTCTTTGGTTTTATCACTTGACTTTGGTTTCAATTGCTGGAAATTTGCTATATAATTTTTTTTTAAATTTTCTTATGCAAACGAAAAAAAAAAATTCACGAAATTTTAAATAAATGATTTCATTTCTTTTAAAATTGATATGTTGTGTTGTTGTAATTATTTTCTTTTTTTACGTTTTTTCGAAATTTCGGTTTGAATTTTATATTTTAATCTAATTAAATTAAAATGTTGCGTTGTTAAAGGCATAAAATAATCTTGTTGAGGATGACGCTGATAATACTGCAGCATGAGTCACTTAAACAAAAATTTCGATCACACACGCAGTGAGAAAACAAATGTTGAGTGAGTTCCCGTGGTGGCAGTGGCAGAAATGTATTTGCCCAGTTGCAGCATTTGCCTTTTTTCTCTTAT
Source organism: Cochliomyia hominivorax (assembly GCA_004302925.2). Lineage (NCBI taxonomy): Eukaryota > Metazoa > Arthropoda > Insecta > Diptera > Calliphoridae > Cochliomyia > Cochliomyia hominivorax. The sequence continues at coordinate 11,654,828 of PYHX02000494.1, forward strand.
TTTTTGTGGTTCGTTAATTTGAAATTTGTTGATCTTTTTCAAATAAAAAAGGGATCTTTTTCTTCTTTTATTTTTTGAAGTTTTCTCTTTTTTTCGAATTTCCTCGTTTTTGCATTCACTAATTGTGATTGTTGTTGTAGTTTTTATTTATTTATTTTTTTATTTGATCTAGAATTAGAAATTTATATAAAAATAAACATTTGCTTTTTTTAATTTACTTTTAATTGAATTGAATTTGGTTTCTTTTGCTTTATTTGAGTTGAATCGTTCCCATTTACCGCCAAATACGTTTGCAAATATAATATAGAATTTGTTTTTCTAAATAGAAGTTTATTCACACCCATTTTATGTTTAATTACTAAATATAAAAGGAAAAGTGTAATTAAAGCGAAAAAAATCTTTAAAAAAGACCAATGAAGTGAAACAAACGCGCAACTGTCAATGTCAATTTCAAAATTTTATTTTGATTTTTTTGAAGAAGATTTTGAGAAATTAAAAACAAAAATATCGTTAACTTGGCTTTAAGAAAAAAATAATGACTAATATTTGATGTTCCAAAAATATACCGACAAAATAAGGTGGCTACAAAAGGATCTTTTGTCTATAATTCGAAAACTTTGGACCCGTTGAAAATATCTTAACAAAATTTGCTACAGTAACAGGCGAGATGTTTTCGAGTTGATTTGGAGAATTGCAAACCTCCAACAAAACAAGGGAGTTGCTGGAGGCCTTTCAAAGGTGACTAACTCGGTTATGCACATTTTTTTTTTTTTTTTGAAAATTCTTAAAATGAATTAAATAATGAGTTCGGGAAAATTTCTAAAAAAATATACGGTTACATGTGTAAATTATATTAAAAAAGTTTTGGAGTTATTGATAACCAAATAAACTTAACCCATTTTTAGCCTTTTTTTCTAAGTTTCTTAAATTTTGCAGGCTCTCAATATGACTTCCACAATTTTTTTAAATATAAAACAGATTCATTATAAAATTCTAAAATTATATATCAATCATGAAAATATGGATATATTAAAAGTTATACTGATCTTAAAAGGTGTATTTTTCTCCAGATATGTTGGTGACCACATTCATTCACTAAAAAAGTTTATTTTCAATTTCAATCTTAACTGAAATGTATGTAAAGCAAATCCAGATGAGCTTGGAGTAACTATCTGCCCACAGGCTTTAGTCAAAATTTATTAAAAAGTGAGATTGAAAAATTCTTAACACATGTTTTTCATTAAAACTTTTTTAACTTTGATTATGTCAATAAAATGAGTATATTTTTAATCTGACTTTAATCAGTGACCAGAACAATGTGCGTACTAAAAATTGTTAAATATTTTCAACAAAATCGAACGCGGCCCTACAAATAGTTGATCAAGCATTCCAAGGTCTGCAGACAAACTATTTTCAGTTTGACAAATTCTTCGTAGGTAAAAAACCTGGTTAGAAAACCCTGATAGAAGGAATGATCCAAATGATGTTTCTAAAATAAAAAAAATAGACAGCATTTCCAATAGAGCTCCCAACACATCTGGTAGAAAAGCTGAGTGCTCGAACTATTTGGTGCGAAAATTGCTTCAAAAAGGCTGCTTAAAATTAAGAGACCGAAAACAAAGCACGAAAATTAAAGTCAAGTTTTCTAAAAAAATATTCTGTCTGCATAATGGATGACAAATCGTACGTTTCGACAAATTTTTCCCAACTTCCTGGTCAAAAATTGTATGTTGCTGATGCTCGAGGAAAAGCAGTCAATATAACCCAAAAATTGCACTTGCGGCAAAATAAGCCAACGTTACAAGGGACTCTATAAATACTGAAATTTTCATCAAGTTATGTTTTCAAAAAAGGCTGCTTCCATTCATAAGACTTCATAATGTGTCCACCTATTTTTGGTCTGATTTGACATCCTGTCACTATGTAGAACATAACCTCGAGTGGTACATCTACAATAATGTGGTATTTGTACCCAGTGAGAGAAAATTCCTCCAAACTGCCTGGAGCTAAGGCCAGTGGGGAGATATTGGACTCTTGTTTAAAGAGAATTGAAGAGCTTAAAAAAGGTGTCCAAAAGTGTGGTAGACCACCTAAGCCAGCTGAGGTTCTGCACTCCTCCACATCGACTTAAAAACTCCTCATCTTTAATCAAGTTAACTTTTATTTAGATAACTCCACAAGTTAAAAAGCCACGGAACTTGAATTCCGTGAAACTAGAATAAATAACTGACTTAAAAACCAAGTACTTGAGGATGACTATTTATACATAACTTCATTTGTCTCATAACTGAATTTTTGCAAGATCTCCCTTTACACCCCCAGACTAGCAAAGATGTCCGCACTTGTCTAAATCAACTAAAAATTTAACTAAAAATTGCGAATTTATGCTCAGCACGCCCCACCTTTAAGTAATTTTGCTGGTTCAAAATGAAAAAAAAAATACATTTGAGAAAGCAACAAATAAATAGGAAGGACAAAACTTCAACAAAACAAAAAATATCTCTAAAAGTTTAAAAGTTATAAAATTATTCCTCCAAAAAAATTTGTATAAACAATTTACGTCATAATTTTCTTATCTCCATTTATCTCATTTTACAACAGAACCGCAACAAAATTATTTTGTTTACAAAAAAACTTGATCTCATTCTCTCACTTTTGTTCTAAATTTCTTCTACTTCTTTCGTTGAATTAAACAAAACTTTTTAAAAAATTGTTCAATTAAAAATTTTTATAAAAAAAATAACAAAATTATTGTAAACAAAAAATATATAAATTTCTCATACGCAACCGGACACAAAAAAGGTAAATAATGAACTCACGTCATGTAAGTGAGAAAAAAATAATAATAAACATTATTTTCTCATGACACTTTAATATAATTCACAGTATTTTCATCATAATTAAAAGAATCTGATAAATTTTTCACATAAAGAACAAGACAAAATAAAATCATGTCAACTTGTTAAATTTGACAAGATTTTCTTTTAAGAAAAACTCATGATAAATTAGAAAATATATTAAAGAAATAACAAATTATTATTAATTAAATGAATCTTTAAAAAAAAAAAAGTCATGAATAAAGTAAACACTGTTGCATATTCATAAAAATGCATTCAATTTTTTCTCTATTTCTACTCTACAACACCGGAGGTGGTTGGGGTATTAGGAGTTTGTGCTGATGTTTGTAACATACAGAAAAAATGGTGTTACACCCACTTCTAAGTATACCGTTCGACTTAGAGTTGACTTTATGAGTTCATTTTGACGATGTCCGTCCGTCTGGCTAGCTCTCCATGTAAACGTTGTGAACACTCTACTGGTTGCAATTTTTGAGATATCTTGATAAAATTTAAAATGTACTATTATTTTGGCCCAAGAACGAAATCTATTAAAATTGTCCTTGTTCGGTCCAATATTTCAGGCACCTCCCATACAAATTGTCTCCTGGAATGTGGTTTTAAGCTCAAAAAAAGTCCTTAATATAACGAAATTTAACAAAAATAACACTTATGAAATTCCAAAACGATGTGCCAAATTATGAAAGGACCGATTGCTTCTCAAAGGTGACATAGAAGCCCCCTTCAAATATCATTTTGAAGGGCATAAATCTCACATATAAAGTGGTATATGTGCGATTTATGCCCTAAAATTATTAAATATTTTCAACAAAATGCAACTAAGTCCTACAAAAATTGATCAAGCCTTCAAAGGGGTGCAGCCAAATTGTTTCCAATATTATTAAACAGTAACGGAAGAACTTGCCCGTTGAAAAAAACCTAGTTCAGGTAGAAGAAATAATAATCCACATGATGTTTTTAAAGCCAAAAAATATGAAGAATTTTCAAAAGAGCTCGCAACTCATCTGGTAGGAAAGCAGCCCGGTTAGTTTAGTGGTTAAAAGCCGAAAATTGCAGCACAATAAATTACGAAACGTATGTCCTGGCAGATTTGCCGCAACTTCCTAATCAAAAATTTTATGTTACTAATGCTCCAGGGATACTGAAGAAAAGTTCAGTACCCGATAGCAGTCAAAATTTACAAAAAAGTTTGATTCCATTTATAAGACAACATAATGTGTCCAATTATTTTTGGCTTGACTTGGCATCCTATCACTATGGTAAACAACCCCTTCAGTGGTACAGGAAAATCAACACAGTGTTGAGGACAATGAAGAGGTATTGGACTCTTGTTAAAAGATAATTGAAGAGCACAAAAAATATTGCCCAAAATGTGGTAGATTTTAAAAGGAGATGGATTAACTGTTCGTGCAAAGTGACAAAAAGTACTATAAAAACAGTAATTGAATATAAGATGTATGTTAAGAATATTTAATGCCCAAAAAGGAAAGCATAATGGAATTAACAGAGCTAAAACTAAAAAGAAAGCAAGTTCAGATCCAATATTTTTAAGAAATTAGTGGCATCAATGTCAACCGTATTAATGAACTAATCCACTACAAAATATCACTCATATCATCCATTAATAATGCTATAGCGACCGATAGACTTAAGTGCATTTATAGGAATATGCCTTTGAAATGAAATGCAATACAAATAAAATTTTTATTTCACAATAACCTAAATGAGGACTTAATTAATTTAATAAAAATATTATTTGCCCACTAAATATTTTCTTGTTTCGATTTTCTCTAATTCTTTTTAAAAAACGTTATAAGCATTTATAGAATTATGCATCAGTGTATAGCAAAGAGCATGTACATATGTCAGTCATACAATAAGACCCTAAATCATACTTACAAACAAATGTAAAACAGGTTAGAATGCTATATTCGGCAATGCTAAATCTTCATTAACCTCCACTACAAATGCGTGTGAAGTAAATACGTTATGTTTCATAGATTTACATCCACAGATGTATATAATATATAAAAGATTTTATTAAATATTAAGAACATTTAATGAGTCATAAATTTGGCTATATTTTTTGCTATAACTTTTTTCTACTCAACCGATTTTGATAATATTTGGAATCATAATGAAGTACAGAATATTATGGCAATTTGCTGATTTTTTGCTTAAAGTTAGAGGTTGCCTCAGATATTGGTCTATATCTTTGAATGTATTCAACCGTTTTTGCTGGTTTTAAATAGGAAACTTCTTAGGACTCTAACAAATACTCAGGCCAATTTTCATTGGCCTGATAGGCAGACGAACATAGCTAAATCGAGTCAGATTTTAATTTGATACAAAAAACACATTATGGAATCTGAAATGATTCTTTTTAGCGTTACAAACGGCATGATAAAGTCAACAAAACCTTTTTTCCACTTTTGGTGGAGGCAAAAACAAAATCACTTGTAAGAATATGTTATGTTCGGTGTTGTTGTTGTTAAAAATAACAAGAGAAAAACTAGAACAGACTTTTTTAGATTTTCTTGAAGCTGTAAGAAGATGAAGAAGAAGAATACTTGCCAAAATGACAACCAAATAAGATTTTTTGTAGCACTTACTTGTGTCAGAGAGTACTTGATGTACTTTTTTACAAATATAATTTTAGTTGTATGTTAAAATTTTGTTGTTGTTTTTAATGTAGTTGATTATATAGTCTGGTGGCTGCCATGTTTTTTCTTATTTTTTAATTTTTAATTTTATGTTCTTGTCATCATTTTTTACTAAAAAATAAATGTTTTTTTAAAACTTTTTTTAAATCGTATTTATTTTTGGAAATTAGCAAAATATCAAGTTCTTTTTGGCAAAACTAATTCGACATGAACACTGAGAATTTATTTTTGAATGAAATTTTCAGAACACTTGAGTTTTTTTTATTATTTTTGTTCTTATTTATGAATTTAAAAAATATATAAATTAAGCCTTTTTGAAAACAGAATAACAAAAAACTGAAATACATAAAATATCAAGAGGGGATTTGTTGTGCCAACTGCTTTAGTCATGGTTACCCAGACATTTAAAAAGGAGTATTGAAAAATAACAACTGTAATATAAACAAACGAATCAAAACAAACAGGAAAAATACAGAAAATAACCTTAAAATTTTTGAAATGTCAATGGAGTTAAATTAAAATAAACAAAACAAAGCAACAAGTTTGCCTCACAACAACAAAAAGATTAATAAAGAGAGTCCAGAAAATGTCATACTAATTAATTATTCAAAATAATGTTATAACTATACATCATTAAGAACTGGAAAAGAAACGTGTAGACGAAGGAGTGAGAACGAAAATGTTAAAAAAAAATAAAAGTTTACAAAACCACTAAACTTAGAAATTTAATTTAATTTGATTAGATTGACTTCAGGATTTGACAGATTTGACAGGAAAAATACAGAAAAAAACCTCAAAATTTTTGAAAGCAACAAGTTGCCTCACAACAATAAAGAGAGTCCACAACATGTCATACTAATTTATTATTCAAAATAATGTCATAACTATATATCATTAAGAACTGGAAAAGAAACGTGTAGATGAAGGAGTGAGAATGAAAATGTTTTCAAAAAAATAAAAGTTTTTAACAACAAAACCTCTAAACTTAGAAATTTAATTTAATTTGATTAGATTGATTTCACCATTGATGAAATTTTTAACCATTTTGCGGAAACCCTTCCATCAATGTTTTTTTAACGCTTTCTGTGCACGATTTTGCACGATTAGGTAGTCCATCTCTGCCATAACTTTGGAAACCTTTTTTGTGCTCTTAAATTTTCTTTTAACAAGAACACAATATTTCTCCACTGGCCTTAGCTTCGGGCAGGTTTGGAGGATTTACATTTTGGTACAAATACCACATTATTGTTCTTGAACCATTAAAGGGCTTCTGTACTAAAGGTACATAACGCCAAGTCAGGGCAAAAATAAGTGGAAGTCGTATGATTGGAATTTTTTGTAACAAATAATTGGCTTCTTTTGCCGCAACTGCATATTGCTTGCCATACTAAGAACTTTTTAGAAAATGTACTACATTTTTTTGGGTCCTTAACTTTCCTTCAACATTCCCTCAGCAATATAAATTTTTTTGCCTAGAAAAATCTATCAATACATAAGTTTCGCCATCCATTACGCAGAAACGTTTTTTTTTTTTGAAAACTTGACTTCAATTTCCGTGCTCTGCTTTTGACAGTGTACTGGTCAGGAACTTTTTTGGCTTTGAGAGCTTACAGGGCTGCTTTCCTAGCGGATGCGCTGGGAGCTTTTTGAAAATGCTATATATTATTTTTGGCTTGAGAAACATCCTTCTACCTGAACCAGGTTTTTCATCAACATACAAGTTCTTCCGGTACTATTCAATAACAATCGTAACTGTTAGACGGCAGACTTTTTAATGTTTGGCTAACTTTTTGTAGGGTCAAGTTTTGTTAAAAATATATTAATTTGTTTGACCTTAAACATAGTAACTGACATGATTTACAAAGGTGATTTGATAGAAAAAAATCAAATAATACTTGAGTTAAACATTCCAAGAAGTTTTCGATTTTACTCCTTAATTTAAAAATATTTTAGAATTCAATTAGATTTCATTTAGAATTCAATTCAAATTTTATTTAAATGAATTTTGAAGTATTTTTTAATGTCCATTTGACGCCCAAACAAGTTTGTTTAAAATATTATTATTTTAGATTTGAATTTGAATTTCAATTTTGAAAATTTACATTTTGTTTGCTTTCATTAGAAGTGTGGCCCATTAAAAAAAATTAAACGAAGTGTGTAAAAGCGATATGTTAAAATTGGGGAAAATGTGGGATTATTGAGATCCCGAATGAAAAAATTAGTTTCAAAAGAAAGACTCTAACGGAAATATTGCTTTTGATATTCGATATTTAATATTTACGTTGCATGCGGAGTCAACAGCATATTATCAAATGTCAAGCAATTCGATCAATCTGTTGAGTTATTTATAAGACACAAATTTTTTAAAGCGGTTTCAAAAAGATTATTTAGAAATTATTATGTAACTGTTGAATCTGTTCTGGATTTTTTAAATCGCCAATAAATTATTTTCAAAAAATTATATCCGAGATAGACAACTTCGAAAAGCCACCAACTAGCCCTGTGTCTGCAAACCTTTAAATTAATTTGAAATCATCTCTACTGTAACCAAGCTACATTTTTTGGAGATATTCAAACTTATTGTCTCTCTACGATACATATTTTGGCGATTAAGTGATTGAACACAATGTACCTCACATCACATTAAAACCTATTTTGGGGTCTTTTACAAGTTATTTAATGTCTCTTTATGATACACCTGGTAGCGATAAGGTATTTGAATGCATTTGTGACAATCTTCTTAAATATATAATTAATCTGGCAACTACAAAATTAATAACTTTTCATAGTCCCTCTCTTAGCCTGTCACACACTAAAACAGAAATTTAACTTATTTAAGTGAAAAAAATCTAAAATAGTTCAGTTCTAGTTCAGATTAAGTTCAGTTCTTATTCAGTTCTAGTTCAGTTTTAGTTCAGTTCTAGCTCATTCATGGTCTAGTTCTAGTAGTTCCAGTTCAATTCTAGTTCAATTCTTATTCAGTTCTGGTTCAGTTCTAATTCAGTTTTAGTTCAGGTCTAGTTCAGTTCTAGTTCTGCTCAGTTTAAATTCAGTTCTAGTTCAGTTTTAGTACAGTTCTAGTGCAGTTCTAGCTCAGTCATGGTCTAGTTACAGTAGTTCCAATTCAATTCCAGTTAAGTTCTTGTTCAGTTTTAGCTCAGTTGTAATTCAGTTTTAGTTCAATTTTAATTCAGTTCTAGCTCAGTCATGGTCTAGTTCCAGTAGTTCCAGTTCGATTCTAGTTCATTTCTAGTTCAATTCTAGTTCGGTTCTAGTTCAATTGTCGTAAAGATTCCTATAAAAATTAAGAAAAAAATAATTTAAATTAACTGTAATTTATTAAACACCCTGTTTTCAAAAATCTACATAAAATTTTTTTTCAAGCGGTATGCATTTTTTTCAGTTACATGTGTTTTGTTGTTGTTGTTTTGCAACAACTTTGAACACATAAAAAATAATTTAATATATATTTTGTCTGTTTTATATGTAGAAAATTTTATTTTATAGTAATTTTTTTGTTTGTTGTTGGTGTGTAGGTTGTAATATTCATATGTAATTGAATTATAAACACTGCGGTTAACGTTCATCACCTCATTCATAATCAAAGGAAACAGACAAAAAAAATGCCCCAACATAGAAATTGAAAAATATATACACAAACTCTTAAACAGTGGCAGAGGAGTCAAATACATAAATACATGTATTACAGAGATATTAAAAATGTTTAAATTACTTTTGGAAAAAAAGGCAAAACTACAAAATCTTGTGGTGGTTTGGAGGCAAAACTGAAAAGTAAAAAAAATAAAATAATTTGAATCTGTAAAAATAAAAACGCCTAAACTTCAGACGTTTTTCTTTCAACACCCGCATTCGAAAATACGAATATTTATAACACATTTATCCACCAAAAAACAAACAACAAACAATTTTAAATAATTGTTTTTTTCTTTTGCTTCAAATAATAATTCCAATATAATTTGTTGCCTGTTTCCATGTGTAATTTCATTTATTAAAAAGTCATTTAATGTTTTAATAAACAATCACAAAGTAGTTTTTGCTCCTCTCGCATCTTTCATTACAGTTGCAAAGCAAATTGCATTTTATTTCATTACTTTGGACAGACAGTTTTGTATTTAAGTCGCCAGTCTAATAAAATTTCAGAATTTTATTCGAAATTTTTTGTTTATAATATTTTGCACGAGACATCCTGTGTATAAATGATTCGAAATATAATCGATATGGAAAAATAAACATAAATAAGAGATTTTGTAATATAAAATAATTTGCTGACCATCATTTATTAAGAAATTCAGAATTTTAAATTGTGTAAACAGAATTTTTTCCACGAAAAGATTAATGAGTAATAATTCAAAATATATAGAATTTTGAATTGTAGCAATTTGGATTTGGAGCATTTTTATTTGATTTGGAAATCGTTAAAAATATGAATTAAAAATAATTTAGAATTGGAGCAAACGAATATGAAAATAAATATAACTATTATTTACTGAAATAAATTTATGGTCCTTCGAACTCCGAGTGCTGAGTTCGAAGGACCATAAATGATTGTATTTAAAATTACACGTCAGTTAACTAATATTTGATCATTATAGTGATAACGAAATCCTTATAAACCTATTTACAAGGGTTTTCTTAACCCCCTTTTCTTATTAAAAATATCGGGTATTTTACAGACTTTTACACTTATCCGAATATATATTGTACAATACATGGATATTCCCATAATCCTATTGCAACATATAACCTTCACTACTAAATGTATTTAATGATCGAATCAGTTTCCATGTTTTCATAATTACTGCTGATTATGTACAACATAAATAGGTTCAAATTCTAGTTCAGATTCTAGCCCGAATCCAAATACCTCTTGGCAAATCCATGGATATTCCTATAGATGTCCTAGAGATACGCAGCGACTATTGCAGCCTATAACCTTCACTACTAAATGTACTATTATATGATAATAGAATCAGTTTCCATGTACAATGCAAAGAAGGAAGTTCTAGTTAAGTTCTTGTTCACTTCCAGTTCACTTTTAGTTCAGTTGTAGTTCAGTTCTATTTTAATTCTAGTTCAGTTGAAGTTCTGTTCTAGTTCAAATCTTGTTCAGTTCTAGTTCAGTTTTTGTTCAGTTCTAGTTCAGCAGTTTAAGTTCAGTTCTACTTCAGATTTAGTTCAATTCTAGTCCAGTTCAAGTTCAGTTGTGGTTCAGTTCTAGTTCAGTTATATTTCAGTTAATGTTGAGATTAAGTTCAATTTAGTTCAGTTTAGTTTAGCTCTAGTTCAGTTCTAGTCAAGTTCTAGTTCAGTTCTAACTCAGTTCTATCTCAGTTCTAGTTCAGATCCAGTTCGGTTCTAGTTCAGTTCTAGTTCGATTGTTGTTCAGTTTTAGTTTAGTTCTAGTTCAGTTCTAATTCAGTTCTAATTCAGTTCTAGTTCAGTTCTAGTTTAGATTCAGTTCAATTCTAGTTCAGTTCTAACTCAGTTCTATCTCAGTTCTAGTTTAGATCCAGTTCAGTTTTAGTTTAGTTATAGTTCAGTTCTAGTTAAGTTCAAGTTCAGTTTTAGTTTAATTCTAGTTCAGTTCTAGTTCAGTTATAGTTTAGTTAAAGTTTTGTTCTTGTTCAATTCTAGTTCAAGTTCTAGTTCCAATTCGAGTTCAGGTTCAGTTCAAGTTCATTTTAGATAAAACAAAAAGGTGAGAAAAAAATTTTATATGTTTTGAAAACCACAAAGATAATTTCTAATAATATTTTAAAGTGCACGAAAATCCTAGAGGAGGTGTCAAACTACAAAATGCATATTTTCTCCACAGGTGGTGAATTTTGTAAAACAACAAATTTTGAAACTAGACATTATTCTGAAATAACTCCTTAAAGTAATATTTTATAAAAATTTGAAATTTTCTCATATTCAAATAAATTGATCATATTATGATCGTATTAGAAAATCTAACAACGTAATTGATTAATTAACCACCAAATTATATAAATTAAAATAGTCTATGAAAATCTAGTTTAACTTATATATAACTAATATCGAATACATTAAAACATATTCATATATATGTACATCTATTCATTCCATCATCCATATTCATATACTTAATTGAGATTTCCCACACAATTAAGGTATGATCTTGTTCATGAAAATGTGCAACAAAACAAATTCACAGATGTAGAAAAAAATTCAATTACACGTTAAAGCGGTTTTTCGAACAAAAAAAAATCGCAAAAATAAATAAAAAAATTGTTATTCTATTTAACTAATGTCAATGCACAAATAATTTAAGCAAAAATTGAAAACAACAAAAAAAAGTACAAAATGAAAACTATTTAAAACTAATGAGTTTAAACATTCAATAGAGGGGCAGCAGTAGCAGCAGCAGCGGTATTTGAAACACCTTAAATGGCATTTAATTAACAATTTTTTTACAAGCGATTTTTATCATAAATGGAAAGTGTTTGTTTTTATTAAGTTTTTTTGTTGTTGTTATTGTGGATTTATTTAACAATTAATCGCGTTTGATATGAAAAATTCAAAAAAAAAAAAAAAATGAGAACAATAATTTATGTCAAGCTTTTTGTATTTTATACATTTAATTCATTAATTTCAATTTTTCTTTAATGATTTCCTTTATAGATTAATTTAAAATTTAATATGGTAAATAAAGTGATTAAATAAAATTTAAATGGCGTCTAAATGACTTGTTTACAAATTCAAAATTTTTGTAAATTAAAATTCCTGAAATTTTGAAAATCAGTTTAAGTTGAATTAGTTTTAGCTGAGATCTATCTTAAGTTCTAGTTCAGTTCTTATTTAGTTGTAATTTACTTATATTTTAATTCTAGTTCACTTTTTTTAGTCTTAGTTCAGTTCTAGTTGAGTTCCAGTTCAGTTTTGATTTAGTTAAGTTCTAGTTCAGTTCTAGTCCATTTCTAGTTCAGTTCTAGTTCAGTTATAGTCCATTTCTAGTTCAGTTCTAGTCCAGTTCTAGTTCAGTTCAATCTCAGTTCTAGTTCAGTTCTAGTCCATTTCTAGTTCAGTTCTAGTCTAGTTCTATCTCAGTTCTAGTTCAGTTATAGTCCATTTCTAGTTTAGTTCTACTTCACTTCTAGTTCAGTTTTACCTCAGTTCTATTACAGTTCTACTTCAGATCTAGTCCATTTCTAGTTCAGTTCTAGTTCAGTTCTAGCTCAGTTCAATCTCAGTTCTAGTTCAGTTCTAGTCCATTTCTAGTTCAGTTCTACTTCAGTTCTAGTTCAGTTCTACTTCAGTTCTAATGCAGTTCTATCTCAGTTCTAGTCCATTTCTAGTTCAGTTCTAGTCTAGTTCTATCACAGTTCTAGTTCAGTTATAGTCCATTTCTAGTTTAGTTCTACTTCAGTTCTAGTTCAGTTCTATCTCAGTTCTATTACAGTTCTAGTTCAGTTCTAGTCCATTTCTAGTTCAGTTCTACTTCAGTTCTAGTTCAATTCTATCTCAGTTCTATTACAGTTCTAGTTCAGTTCTAATCCATTTCTAGTTCAGTTTTAGTCTAGTTCTATCTCAGTTCTAGTTCAGTTATAGTCCATTTCTATTTTAGTTCTAGTTCAGATCTAGTCCATTTCTAGTTCAGTTCTAGTCCAGTTCTAGTTCAGATCTAGTTCAGTTCTAGCTCAGTTCAATCTCAATTCTAGTTCAGTTCGAATCCATTTCTAGTTCAGTTCTAGTTCAGTTCTACTTCAGTTCTAGTTCAGTTCTATCTCAGTTCTAGTCCATTTCTACTTCAGTTCAAGTCTAGTACTATCTTAGTTCTAGTTCAGTTATAGTCCATTTCTAGTTTAGTTTTACTTCAGTTCAATCTCAGTTCTAGTTCAGTTCTATCTCAGTTCTAGTTCACTTCTAGTCCAGTTCTAGTTCAGATCTATATCAGTTCTATTACAGTTTTAGTTCAGATCTAGTCCAGTTCTAGTTCAGTTCTAGTTGTGTTCTAGTTCAATTCTAGATCATTTCTAAAATATCAAATTTTCACTTTGTACAGTTTACTTGTGAGAAAATTCAATATTTTACTTTATATTCCAGATTTTTTCGAAATTTACCTCCCATGAGGAGAATCATCATATTTAGTTCGACACCTTCTCTAACATTTTGTGTATTATTTTAAACTAAAATCGTAATAGAAAAATCAATTTAATACATTAAAAGAAATCTCTACAGGTGCACAAGCAAAGAAAAAAAAACAATTAAAGTTTTCAAAACATTTTAAACTTTATTCTCACCTTTATTGTTTTCTCTTAAAGGGAAAATAAATACCATAAAGGTGTTTAAAGCACCCACTCTATATATATATATATTTATTTCATATCTTCCATAACGATTTCTGCGATTGATTTATAAAATTGTAATTGTAATTTTCAAACTATGAAAAAATACCACCCTGATAATGAAAACATAAAATAAGTTTATCTTTCAATTTTACACCATAAATCTATGGAAAAATAATTTTTATACATAAAAACTAATCACCTGAGATTAAGGTTTATTTTTTCAAAACAAAAATTAACCTAAATACGAAAACAATACTAACAATTCCGGCTACATTTTGTTTTTAATATTTATTATTACAAAATATCAAATGATAAAAAATAATAATAAGTGAATTAGTAAGTGAATGAGTACATTTCGTTTGAAAAGAAAGTTTAATCATACTTTTTTGTTGCCTCCCGAAAAAAGAAACCAAAACTCGTCATTTGAAATGGTGAGACAAATTTAAGTTTATTGGAATAAATTCATATAAATACAGTATGAAGAGTCAATGTTTATTTTATTATTTCTTATTTAATATTACTAAACTTAGCTGCTTTTGACTGATAAGAAGTGGAAGCATTAATGTACTTTTTAAAGGGAAATACAAATGTTGAATATTTATATTTAATTTTACTGATAACCCCTCCCCCAAAATGACATAAATGTGAAAGGGGACAATTGTTGTTTATTCTATTTTATATGTTGAGAATATTGATATTAAATTATATTTCAATAAGATAAACAAAATTATGTTGAGTTAAGAGTTTGTAAATATCAATGAACTAGTTTTATAGTGGACACTTTTTTAACGAAATACTCCCCTCTTTCTAGTTAATTATCTTAAAAGTGCATATAAAACTGTTTTCCCTAGAAAAGAAATGTTATATTATTAAAAAAATGAGCGGAATGGATCGGAAGTGAATTAGAACCAAAACTGAATTTAAATAGAAGTAAACTAGAAATGAGCTAGAACTGAATGAGTGTTAAACTGGAACTGAAGTAGATTCGAAATAGAAATGAAGTAGGACTGAACTGGAATAGAAAAGAAATGAACTAGTACTAAATTATAAATGAACTAGAACTTAAATATAACTAAACTAAAACTGCACTAGAACTGATCTAGAACTAAACTAAAACTGAACTATAACTTAATAAGAACTGAACTTGAATAGAACAGATATGAAGTAGAACTGAATTAGAACTGTAGAACTGAGCTAGAACTGAACTGGAACTGAAGTAGAACTGAACTAGAACTGAATTAAAACTGAACTAGAACTGAATAAGAACTGAACTGGAATAGAACAGAAATGAACTAGAAGTGAATTAGAACTGACCTATAACTAAACTAAAACTGCACTAGAACTGAATAAGAACTGATTTGGAATAGAACAGAAAGGATTAGAACTTAATTAGAACTGAACTAGAACTAATCTAGAACTGAACTGGAACTGAAGTAGAACTGAACTAGAACTGAATTAAAACTGAACTAGAACTGAATAAGAACTGAACTGGAATAGAACATAAATGAATCAGAACTGAACTAGAATTGAACTAGAACTGAACTGGAACTGAAGTAGAACTGAACTATAACTGAATTAGAACTGAACTAGAACTGATCCAGAACTGAACTGGAACGAAATATAAACTGAACTAAGAACCAATTTAAACTGATCTGGAACTAAACTAGAACTAAACAAGATCTAAAGTAAAACTAGAGCTGAACTAGTTCTGAATTGAACTAGAACCGAACTAGAACTAAGCTAGAACTGAACTAGAATTGAACTAGAATCGAACTAGAATTGAACTAAAACTGAGCTAAAACTGAACTAGAACTGGACTAGAACTAAACTAGAACTAAACTAAAACTGAATTAAAACTGAATTAGAACTGTACTAGAACTGAATAAGGTCTGAACTAGCACTGATCAGGAACTTAACCAGAACTGAAAAACAAATACGAAGTGAACAAGAGTTTTCCTGATTTAAGCAATTAAAGATCTTTAAATAAAAAACTTTTTTTACAAATTAATTCTGTCAAAATCGCTTAATTTCCGAATTATAATTTTTTATTGTTTTATATTTATGAACAATCAAAAAAAGTTAAGTTTCTTAGAAAGATCCTTGTTGATTCACAAAGGATAAATGATGATGATTCATAGGAAATTAATTTAAATAATTAAAAAGAACAGAAAAGAAAACAGAAACTTGTTGAGAATTTTCCCCCCAAAATCATGATGAGTCATACATAAAAAAACCATAATAAATTAAAAAGAATCCTTGAAAAAAATAGAAAACAAATGGCGAAAATATAAGATGAAGAAGAGTAAATTACAAAAAACTATAAAAATATTAGAGAATTACAAAAAAAATATATATTAATAAGGGATGGATGTAACAACTACAACAAATAAATACCTATAGAAAACAGATGTTCAAAATTTAGAGAAAATAGAAAGAATAAAAAAACAAGTAAGAATGCTATATTCGGCTATGTCGACTGTTTAATACCCTCCACCACAAAAAAGCATTATATAATATAGGAACCCTAATTTTCTCCTAAACCGATTGTGATAGTTTTTGGAATGGAAATGAGGCGCAGACATCGTAATCTTATGGCAAAATTTAACTACCATTTGTCAATTTACAATCGAAAATTATACGGGTTTTCTTCTCTTGAATTTGGAAGATGCCCCAGATATCAAATGTTTATAACTTCTAATATACTGAATCCATTTAATTGGTTTTAAATAGGATACTTTTCAGAACAATAAGAAACATTCAGGACAAATTCATTAAATGCTGCCAATTAAATGCTGTGATGTGAGAGTGCCAACAACAGACAGACGGAAGGAAGGACAGACAGATGATCAGACATCGCTAAATCGACTCAGATTTTGTTATTTGATACAATAATATATACATTATTAGGGTCCCAGAGAATTCCTTCTTAGCGTTACATACGGAATGACAAATTTAATATACCCTCTTTTCACCACTTGTGGTGATGGAGGGTATAACAAGATGAAAAATCCCTAAAACAAACAACAAGAGAAAATTTTAGGGGGTGAAAATAAACTAATGAACTCTTTTTCTTATGTTGTAAAAAAAAGGTAAACAAACGATGAAATTCTCTCAATTTTTGAAATAAAAAAAATGCAAACGTTTTGTTTTTGGTTTTCAATAAGAGAAACGTAGAAAATAAAGCAAAAGTTAAAATTCGTTTTATTTTAAAAGAATTTTATATTTTAATTAAAAAAACTTACCACTGTTTAAAGCAAAAACATTCTGGTATTTATATTGTTAAATGATTCTGTGACACTCTTTTAATTTCAATTTGCAGGAGGGAGAGAGAGAGAGTGAGAGTAGAAATAAACAACAGAGAGATTGTTGGTGTATTTAAAAGAGGGGTGTTAGAGATTAGTTTGATGTATATGATGATGCTGCTGCTATTGTTTTCATCCAGCAGCATTAAAACAACAACAACAATAGTATATTAATAAAGTTCAATTAATATAAATTGAAAAGTATAAGAATTTATTTTTGTAATAAATTCAAATCAACACATATATTTTTTTATTTATACATTCAAAACTTTTTTTAATTAAAAAAATCCATAGAAAATTGTTGAATTTTTAAAAAACTTATTTTTTTTAACCCGATTTTTTGCAATAAATCATATAAAAATCCTCAAAACAAGCAAGACGCAAATTATAAAAAAAGTTATATTTTTATTTAAAATTCATTTGAATAAAATTTTTTTGTTTATTTTTTTGAATTTAAATTTCCATTAACAAAATAACACTTTAAAAGGATTTTTTATTTATTTAAGAAAAAATCTTCTTATTTTTCACTTATTTTTTAACTTTTCATTAAATTTGTTTTTGTCTTTATTTCAATATTTTTATTTAAATTTCAGCATATATTTTTTTCTCTTGTATTTCAAATAAAGAAACATTAAAAAAAGTATTTTTTTATTAAAAGAAAAATAAGCAAATTTTATTTTGACGTAGTGTTTTTTAATTTATTTTTATCAGCCAGCAAACTTAACAAAATGTGTGTAATTAAACCGAAAGCAAGAACATAACTGAAAATGAAATGCTTAAACATTTTATACTCAGAGTAATGAAATATTTTCTCATTGCTGTACACACACAGCACGGCACGGCACAGTACAGCACACACTCTCCCATCATCCCAAATGAACAATAACATACAGGCAGATGTGTTAAATTAAGTGAAATGTCCGCTGCACAGTGTTTTAAAATGAAAATAAATTTGTAACTTCCGAACGTCTAATTCGATTTCAAATTTTACATAGTACACTGAACCAAATGTCGTACGTAATATTAACGAAACATTTTCGTAGAACTTTAACAAAAAAGGTGTTAAATAAACATATTTTTATTCTTATTAAAAGAATTTTTCTTTAAATTGAAGAATGTTTCTTCAAAAATATGCAAAAAAAACATCAAAAATACTTTTTATTAAAAGATGTTAAATTTAATAAAATTATTATTTTTAAAAATCGGCAGCGACGCATCGTAAGTTAAATAACCCACAAATTTATTTAATTACACATTTTAAAATAAAGTTAATTTGAATAAAATTTTTGTTGATTTAACTATTTTTCTGTCAAATAATTTTGTATATTTTCATTGACATAAAATGTGAAATGTGACAAAGAAAATGTAAACTGAATATAGAGGAAAATGTATATCTATATGTCCTTAAAAACTGGGAGGTACCCTCCCATGGTCCTAATATTAGAACCAATTTCAATACTTTCACTTTTATAATTCTTAAGATATTCGATAATTAATATTTGTTTTGTATGGGAGTATTTTACCCCTTGATCCTACCCGTCCTATAATTTAATCAGTAAAACAAATTCTTGAGGAAGTGATTCGTGTCGAATTTAAGAGCTATTGCTTTTACAGATCCTATCCGCCTTTCATTCTGTCCAATAAAACAGTAGCTAGTAGTTCTTTAGGTATTCTTTTTATGGAGGCCACCTCTCCCCCTTATCCTATCCGACCTTTATTTTATCTAGTAAAACAGTTCCTTGATAAAGTAGTTGGGACCAAATTCGCTGTCATAGTTCTTTAAATATTCGATTATCTATATTTGCCTTGTATGAGGGCTACCTCTTCCCCTGATTCTATCCGTCTCACGTTTTGCCTCGCAAAAAAGTTACTTGAAAAAAATTATTGCTGCCAAATTTTAAATTCTCGCTGCTATAGTTCTTGAGATATTCGATGATCAAAATTTGCTATGAATAGGAGCTACCTCTACCCCCGACTCTATCCGCCCCACATTTTTATTTGTAAAATAATTCCTTGAATTCCTTGAAGTTATTGGGACCAAATTTTAATATTATCGATGAAGATTTTCTTCATATGGGGTTACCTCTCACCCCGATCCTATCCGTCCTACATTTTATCTAGTAAAACAGTTCCTTGAAGAAGTGATTGAAACTAAATTTAAAAATTCTTGCTGTTACAGTTCTTAAGGTATTCTATAATCAACATTTGCTTTGTATGGGCAGTACTCCTTCCCTTGGTCCTTAATATTTAATGTATTAATTTGTTACAACAATTTAACGTAATATTTTCCTCAATTCTTCCAAGATTTCGTAAAATTAACTTAAACATTAAGAATTTATTTTTTCAATTTGAATAATGTACCAACTTTGGCACCGTGGTGACCGACCCCCATAAGTCCCACAAAATCAAAACATAAACTCGCCTTCACTTTTACTTCTACTTCTACTAACACAATGTGAACATTCATTGTTCGGATTAGCCATTCGGAAGTAAACAGATTTATTTTCATTTGAAACACTGTGCGCTGTTGTGGTTATTGCTGTTATTGTGTTTTCATTTTCTTACAAAAAAGTAAGTGTGACAAATACTCATCCATGCTTTATATGTATAAGTGTGTGTATGTGTGTGTAATGTAATTGGGATATTTAGTGGGGTGAGTTTTCTTATTTTTCTTATTCTCTTTATACAATATACTCTTTATCACCATAATCTCTCCTCAGAACAATACATATCGTATCGCTAATTTTTCTAAGGGAAGAGTACAGTGTTTAACATTTTATTATTCAACATTATTATGCCTTTTTTTGTAAATATGCATATGAATTACTTGCTTTCCTTGAGAGAGGAGAAGGAAAATGTTTTAAGACTCGTGTCACATATACAAACAAATGTTTATAAATTATACGCACACAATGACCCTGTAAAAAAAAGATGCTGTTTTCCTCGATACACATTTGTTTAACAAGAGCAAAAAATGAATAGAAATGAGACAATAGGAAAATTTTACAATAAACCCGATTGGAAATATGAAACTAAATAAATAAGTTGAATAAATGAAAGTGATTTCAAGTAAATGTTAATTAAGCAAATTAAAATTTATTTTTGGTAAATAATTAAAAGCATTGCTCATGCCTCAGAGATTAGTAACGAATCTAAGATTGGCTAAGATGAACTAGAACTGAATTAAAACTGAACTGAAACCAAATATAAAATCACCTGGAACTGACTAAAATTAATGGAAAACTGAACAAGAAAAGCTCAAGAATCAAAGTTGAATTAAACTGGAATTGAACTAATAACTGCAATAGAACTGAACTGCACAAGAACCAAAGTAGAACTGATATTCAACTACAAACTGCACTAGAACTGAACTAGGAAATTATGAAATCTGTACTACAAATAAGATGAGACTGAACCGAACTAGAATTAACTTGAACTAGAACTGAACTAGAACTAAACTAGAACTGAACTAGAACTAAACTAGAAGTGGAACTGAAATATAACTGAACTAGAACTGAACTGGAACTGAAATATAACTAAACTTGAACCGAAATAAAATTAACTAGAACTAAAGTGGAGCTGAAGAGACCTAGAACTCAATTAGAAGTAAACTAGAACCGAAACAGAACTGAACTAGAATTAAACTAGAACTAACTAAAACTGAACTAAAACTGAACTAAAACTGAACTGAAACTGAACTTGAACCGAATTAGAATTAACTACAACTGAACTAGAACTAAAGTAGAACCGAATCAGATCTACACTAGAACCAAACCAGAGCTGAACTAGGATTTAACTAGAACTGAACTCTTCAAAAAAGATCGATCATGCTACTGAAAAATAACACTGAACTAATGCAGCGAAAGTCTTAAAGTTTTGTAGCAATCATGAGACAGGTTCACCGAAAAAATAAAGAGGGGATAGGATTATTGGGAGAGATATAGACCTCATACAAACCAAATATTGACTATCAAATATCTAATGAACTATTACCAGTAATGCTGTTGTGAGATAGCTTCACCGAAACAGTATAGGAGGGATGGTGTCAGAGGAGAGCTATTCTCCATACAAACCAAATATTGATTACAGTTAGAGAAATAGTTTGCAATTTGTTTCCAATCACTTTTTTATTGGAAAAATTAAGAATGGCAAAGGATAAAGGGAAGATGTATCACCTATTCAAAGAAAATATTAGTAATCGAATATCTGAAGAACTGTTTCGGCTAAAGTTTGGAAAAATTTACAAACTACCCTCGTATAATTTGTTTTTCTAATTTATTTTTAAATGTGCAGTACATTATTGTGACACTAACATTTACGTTAAATTTATAAGTTTTAAAATTAATTTGTTCTGTGGAGTTATATGAGAGCTACAAGAAATTATGAACCGATTCTCGTATAATTGTGCATATATATCTTAATTTATGAAAACACCAACGTATATGTGAGATTTATGCCCTTTAAAGTGATATTTGGAAGGGGGTTTACATGGGACCTATGAGAAATAATGGATTGACCCTCGCATATTTTGGCACATCATAATATGCGAGGGTTATAAAACTTATTTGTGGTAAATTTCATTTAAATCGCTTTATATTTATAGCCTTTATGACCTTAAAACTACATTCCGGTAAGAACTTTTATATCGAAGGTACCTGAAATATTGAACCGATTATGGTCAATAGGCTTCGTTCTTAGACCAAAATAATAATATGTGCCAAATTTCCTCGAGATGTTTCAAATATTGTGACCTGTTGACTGTTCGCAACGTTTACATGGACCGACCAGCATCGTTAGATCAACTCAAAAGGTGATTCTGACTCGAAAGATGTACTAAAAGGTGGGTGTAACACCTTAAAAACATCTGCCAAATGCATAATACTCCAATCACCTACGGTGGTGTAGGGTATTAACATTACATATTTTGCCATCTGCAGGACTTATTCTTTATTTTATTTTATCCATTCACATTTAGATCAATGAATCTTGAAAAAAATGTTTGTATTACAAAAAAGTTAATGCATTTCGTTTCTTTCTTTTTTTCTTTTCATATGATAAACATATGGAAACATATAGCAAGTTTGCACTCGAAATTCATTTCATTAATAATTCTAGAAATCTAGAATTTGTTGGGTATAAGAATTTTATTTATGTATAAACAAACTAATTGTTATGTGCGAAAAAAGTGTTATGAATTAAATGGAAATTGAAAATGTATAAATATAAAAATGAAAAACATATTTTTATAACAAGAAAATAATTTCCCAAAGATTTGTTATTGTTGTTTACATAGAGTGTTGTTGTTTGTCAACAACATGTTTACAAATGAAAATAATATGACAACAACCACAAACAACTACCTGTTATTTTGGTTATCATTCAGTCATTATTTTATCCATTCATAATAAACGAATAAATATTGACAATACAAACAGGTAAAGTGTGGTTGATGTAAATGATCTGTTTATTACAAATTTGCTAGTGTTAAAGGTGAATAAAGTAATGTTTGTTATTCTTACAGAGTGGCGTTTACTGTCACATTTTTGTGACCTCAAAAGTCGATTGGTACCTAAATTACTGGTGCACTGCGAATTACGCTGCTCCAAACTTTTTTACAGTATTGATCTAATATGTCTAACTGAATTTAATTGAATACTTTTCCTCGAGACCAGATTTTGACTGGACTTAATCTATAGCAGTAATTAATTATTAACAATCGATTTCTTCCATTTAAAAACTGTAATAACTCAGATAGATAAACAACATGATGTAATTTTATGTCTTCAATAGAAGAAAATTAAAGATTTTGTGTGATATTAGTGGACACTGTATATTCGGTACTCATGCTCATACTCATCGGTATTGTCTTTTACGGCATCAGATCTGCCATGATTGGACAAAGTAGGAGACATTTTTTCCATTGTAACTGACCAGTCATATAATTTATTGACGAAAGGCGAATATAAAGGTCTTTAGAGTGCGAACGAAAACTGTAATACAAATTTATCACTGAGTATGTTTTGGTGGAATATTTCCATTTTCATCTTTTCGATCAGATTGTGAATTAAGGGTTTAAAAACCAAATCTCTAGAAGCGATTATTCAGTTCATGGTTTTGCGATTGAACACAATTTTATCGAGATATCGGAAAGTACTGCTATACATCCAGAACTTAACTAGAACTGAATTTAAATTAACTAAAACTGAACTTGAACTGAACTAAAACTGCACTAAGACTAATTCGAATTGAACTAGTACTGAAATAGAGCTAAACTAGAACTAGAACTGTACTAGAACTGAATTAGAACTGAAATATAACTGAACTAGAACTGAATTAGAACTGAATTAGAACTGAATTAGAACTGAACTAAAACTAAATTAAAACTGAATTAGAACTGAACTAGAACCAAACTAGAACTGAACTAGAACTGAAATAGAATTGAACTAGATATTTTAAAGATTTCTTTTCAAATGCGTAAATATGGTGGATGAAATTTATTTATAATATTCCTCCTTGTTTGTTGTTATCCCTACAATAGGGAATATTTTCCAATTTTGCATAAATACATTTTAACTGAATTGATTTTTTATACAAAACTGAAAAAGATCAACATTTTCCATTTATGTATCAAATGACTTTTTCACCTATTAACACAGATATTTGTCGTGTTATTTATGTAACCAATTAACAATCTATTGGAGTAAATATGATAATGCTAATCATGATGATGATGATCATCGTTATAAATGATCAAAGTTTTTTTTTGTTGCCTTTAAAGACAATATCGTTACGGTTTTGTGATTATGTTTACACACCCAATAGAGATGAGAAATTAAGTCAAGCTTGACATTAATCAATTTTATTTCTATTTGAATTTTCATTTATTTATTATTTTTTTTCATTTTATTTTCTTTTTGTGATTTTATTTTTACAAACTTTGTAAAGATTTTGTTATGATTATTTTCCCACAAATCATTTTAGCGGTTTGAGAAATTTTCATAAAAAAAATCAATAAAAAAGTACTTAAATAATTGTTTTTAGTTTTTCTGTTTTCCCTTAAATCTCTTACAGATGCTTAAAGAAATTTTAAACAAATAAGAAATAATATAAAAAGAAGAACCCTTAAGAATTTACAAATTGTTAATAAGCACGTACGAGAATTGTGGAACAGGAAATAATTGTTAACACTAATTTTTTGTTATGCAAAATATGTTAAGAGATTAAATTAAGATCTGCTTTTTTTAAAGTATTTAAGCCTTAAAATTATTATAACTATTAATTTATTGCAATAGTTTTTATTTTATCAAACAGTTCGATTCTATTTCAGTTCTTGTTCAGTATTTTAAGCAAAATTTGGTTAGAGGAATTATACTTTTCCATTTACATTACATTTTTTTACTATAAATTAGTAAACCCAACAAATTTCATTTTGGTCAGAAAAATTTTGCTTTGTATGGGCGATATCCCTCCCCCCGAATGTTATCCTTTCTACATTTTGTCTAGTAAAGCAGTTCCTTGAGAAAGTTGTTGGTACCAAATTTGCTGTTATAGTTCTTTAGATATTCGATAATCAATATTTGCTTTGAATGGGCGATTACTCTACCCCTGGTCTTATTCGTCCTGTGTTTTGTCCTGTAAAACAGTTCCCAAAGAAAGTTGTTAGAACCAAATTAAGATATTCAATAATCAATATTTATATTTATTAGAATTATTCCGTGAAAAGTTTATCAAAATTGGTCCAGCCGTTTTAGAGTCTATACGTTACATACATACATACATACATACATACATACATACATACATACATACATACATACATTCATACAAACATACATCCAATTTTATACATATATATTATAGATTATTGATAAATAAATTATATTTTCTCTAAAATTGATTGATTTAAAATTGTTGTTAAATTCATGATTTCTTTTATAATGATCTTCAACAGATTATAAACTTACACATCGAAATAAATGATGACGAATTGATAGTTCGTTGTCCTCTTTTCTTGATATTCTATTTATTTCATTTATCTTTGAAAACAAGCAATTAGTTTCAATAAATATTCATACCTATTTACATACATACATACATACATACATACATACATACATACATACATACATACATAAATAGATAAATCCTCTTACTAGTGGTATTTATACCTACAAAGTAGTGAGTGAAAATTTCATTCTATATGGCGTCACTTTGTCACCGCAAACAATTTGTTAGTATTTTTTCACATTTTCCAAAAAAGAAAGAAAATATTAAAAAACTTTTTGCCAATAGTTTTTATATGAGACTTAAAGAAAAACTGACTGACTTTTATATATATTCTGAGTGTCTCGATATTTTCTTTTAAAGGTGGGCATCCTCCCGGTGTGTAAAGTAGAGTATAAAGAACTACCAAAAATAAATGTAATTTTTTGATAATTTGCCAAAATTCTCGTTTTATTTTATCGCTATGAGCAACAACAAGAGCCAGAAAAAATTTAAATCACGGCTAGTTAAAGGAAAGTGTATCATTTTATAATGTGAAATAGTACGTATACAAAATTTAATTGAAAAATTAAAAAAAAATAATTGAGAACAATTTAAATTTTAATAGAAAATATCAAATTATAGTTCAGTTCTATCTCAATTTAGTTCTATTTCAGTTATATTTCAGTTTTTGTTTAGTTCTACTTTAGTTCTACTTCAGTTCTAGTTTACTTCTGGTTCATTTCTAGTTCAGTTGTAGTTTAGTTCCAGTTCTAATTCAACTCAAGTTCAGTTCTAGTTCCTTTCTACTTTAGATATATTTTAGTTCTTTTTCAGTTCTAGTTTAGTGCTGGTTAAATTCTAAATCAGTTCTAGATTCATTCTAATTCAGTTCTAGTTCAGTTTTAGTTCAGTTCACTTTCAGTTCTAGTTCAGTTCTAGATCAATTCTAGATTTGATCTAGATCAGTTCTAGGTCAATTCTAATTAAGTTTTAGTTCTATTTCTATTCTAATTTAATTAAAGTTCAGTTCTATTTCGGATTTTGTTCAGTTCTAGTTCAGTTCTAGCTCTGTTCTAGTTCAGTTCTAATTCAGTTCTAGTTTAGTTCTAGTTCAGCTCTAGTTCAGCTCTAATTCAGCTCTAGTTCAGTTCAAGTTTTGTTCTAGTTAGATCTATTTTAGTTCTAGTTCAGTTCTAGTTTAGTCCTGGTTAAATTCTAGATCAGTTCTAGATCTATTCTAATTAAGTTCTAGTTCTATTTCTGTTCTGCAGTTCAGTTCTAGATTAGTTCTAGCTCAATTCTAGATCAGTTCTAAATCAATTATAATTCAGTTCTAGTTCAGTTTTATTTCAGTTCTAATTCAGTTGTAGTTCAGTTCACGTTCAGTTCTAGAAAAAAAACTGATAAAACTGATTTTAGAAAACATTTCCCTTTACTTAAATAATTTTTTAACATAAATTGTTTTTGTTTTGGAAAATGAAATGATAAAGGGCTAAAATGGTGAGTGACAAAATGATATCCGAAAGATTAACAACATTTAAATTAATAATTAATTTAGTTATAAAGTAATTAAAAATTTTTACATCTCCTGTTTTGGGTCTAATGGTTACTAAGTTCTTATAATACTTTAAACACAAACTTTTGTTTTATAATTCAAAAATGTGAGCTTCTCAAGAATTTGGTAGATACATACATACGTACATACCTTAACATAAATACATTTATAGATAAACACATAAACATGCATTTTGTATTCTAAACCAGTTTATATATCTTTTACTCATTCTGGTAATTTCCTTGAATCGACGGTTTAAATATATAATTTAAAATTTTAAAAAATAAAACTCGTCTTTTCTACTTACTCATTCAAATGTTTGGTCAAGGCCACAGCCATATTCCTTAAGACTTTTTTATCCACATCTTCGGCACCATTGGCCTCCAAAAAACTGGTCATATTATAAATAAGTTCATATTCCACAAATGAGGATGAACCCATACGTTTTGTATCTAAAGATAAGTCTTTCTGGGATTCATCAGCATTTTCAGCGCCGGCGCCTCTTGCTAAGTTAGCACTAGTATTAAGAGAACTCATATTTTTCCAACAAACAGTTTATTACAAATTCAAATTGTTAATTATATTTTTTTAAACACAAAATAGTTTTCACAATAAATAACAACACGCAAATTAATAAAATTGTTTTACAATTATTTTTCACGTTGAAAGAATAGTTTTTTTCAATTTTCTGCAATTTGCACAATTTGGCGGCTAATAATTGTCATCAACAAGTAATCGGGTTTTTCTTTAGAAAGTAAACAAAAAACAACAGTATTGCCAGCTTAAACAAATATGAGCTTGCCATATTTGTTCGAAAATAAAAACGCTCAATTTATATCTTACACTCTATATGAATTTGTCGAAAATTTTTTATTTATTTTGTGTGTTAAACTTAGAGTTTGTAAGTATGTTACGAGATTTGCTTTTCCGTTATTTTCAGAATGTTTTGTTTCTGTATAGCGTATTAAGTACTGTATAACAAAAATCATGTTATGCATACACAAAAATGCAACTCTGTCAATGTTTTCTTATACAGGTATACGTAAGAGGTTAACCATTCGTTACAGCTGATTGTTATTCAAATTTATCAATTTCTATCTCAGAAAGTTTTGTTTTTGTATAGCATATTAATTTGACTTAGTACTGTATAACAAAAAATCATATTTATGCAAACACTTAAATGCAACCCTGTTTGAATAATATTTTTGGTTCCGTACAGCTGATTGTTATTCAAAATTGTAAATTTCTAAAAATTGTGTTGTAAACCATTATAAGTAATTTTAAAGTTACGAATGAAAAAATAAAGAAAATTATTTTTATTTTCTCTTAATTTTTAATAGCAGAGACCCATCACACCAAAAATTCACATGTATACTGTTATTTTTATACTTTGTATACCTAGTGTGATTGCCATGATAGAAAAAGAAGAAGAAGCAGAATGAAGTTTGTTGTTAACAAAAAAATGTCAATTTTCTTATTGGGAAATACAAATAAAAAAGGTTGGAAAATTTGCATAATTACTTGATAAGCTCGACAAAAAATACACAAAAATAGATAAAAAATAATGAGAACAACATGCTAAACGAAGTGTAAATAATAGACGAAAAAAAACATAAAATTAGTATTAAAATACACCACATTCCAAATGGCTTAAAGAAAAAAGCAAAAAAATTCTTGGCTAAAATAATCGTTCATATCCTTAAATGTTAAATTAGACTGATTAATAAAAATTAAACCCAGTAATTAGTGCAATAATTAATATAATTAATCATTTAAAAGAAAAACTACATATATAAGAAAAATGTTTGCTTCTTTAAAAAATAAAATTAAAGAAGAGACAGGCTCCGAAGTGGCTGGACCAGGAGTTGGTAATATAACACAATTACAGCCACATCAGCGTAATGCTACAACAACTATGAATCATACAGCTAACAATAATAATAACAATAATAATCGTCTTAAAAGTCGTTTCTCCTCTAGTATTAGTGTTAATTCAAATGATGAAAATTTTCAGGTAAATTTTTCTTCAGAAAAAGTTAAATTTATTTCTGAAAATAACTCTTTTTTTAATAATTATAGAGTGAAACATTATTGCAACTTAGGCAACAGTGTCAAGAACTTAATAACAAAACATTAGAGTTACAAAATCGTATTGGCCAATTACAAGAGGAAAAACTACGTGTAGAGAAGACGAATGAAATTCTTTTGGAAACTGTTAAAGTGGCTCAAACTCAAAAGGATATCTATTGTGAGGAACAGGAGAAAATACAAAATATTCAACAATCAGAAATTGATAAATTACGTAGTTTGTTGTCATTTCGTGAACAAGAGGCGGTAGATCGTTTAAATGCTATGCGTCAACATCAACAACAAGTGGAGAATCTTACCTCGGAATTGGAGAGATTTAAACATTATGAAACTGAGGTTGAAGATTTAAAGGTATGTTTTACATAGAACTGGATCAGATAAATGAGTGCTTATTGATACCAAATTTGAAAATAATTCAATTCGCCATAAAAAGCCAATTTTAGGTTGGAGTTTAGGATTTAGATTTTAGTTATTAATGAAAGCATTTAGATGTAAATATTTTAAGTCCATTATAGTTCAATATTCTTGTTAAGTTCTAGTTCTTAGTCCAGTTATAGTTCAGTTCTAGTTCAATTTTAGTACAGTTCTAATTCAATTTTAGTTCAGTTCTATTTCTGCTCTTGCTAAGCGTTAGCTCAGGTCTAGTTCAGTGCTAGTTCACTATTCACTGATTAATGGTAGGCCTATTTTAGATATCTATAACGGTTCAAAACAGTTCAAGTTACAGAATTATTTCCAAAAAAGCTTGTTCTAAAATTAAGAAATTTTTAATCTTAAAATATGTTGATTTCACTATTTGCGATCACTAATAGTTATAGAGTTATAAAAATCAGAAAATTCAGTACAGAAAAAGAGAATTTTATAACTGTTTATATTCAATGTGAACTAAGTGGGTATCATTTCAAAAGCTTTATTATTTTCAATATGACTTCATGTACAAAAGCGCTGAGATATTAAAAAAGAAATAACGTGAAGCTTTCATATTAAACCCTTTCATATTCTTAAGTAGAAAGGAATAAAACTGTTATATCCCCTAACGAATTCCTCTTAAATTATTGCTAAATAATTGACATACAATGTATTTTATAATTACAGGATGAACTACAACAACTTAGACATTCCTCACAACAAGATAAGAATAATCTAACCACCTCTTTGGCGGCCATTGAAGAAGAAAATCGTCATTTAAAAATGCGTTTACAAATTGTAGAAAAAGCACGTATTGAAGCATTAAGCTCTGTAAATGGTGATGAAAAACTACAAGCTTTAGTACAAGAACGTAAACTCTTAGAACAGCATTTGGAAGAGGCCCATCTTCAGCTATCCGATATAAAAAGTTCTTGGAGTGGTCAAAATCTAGCATTAGAAACGCAAGTGAGCCGTTTATCAAAACAAGTAGCCGAAGAAACCACCGAAAAGAGAAAAATACTTAAAGTAAAAGATGATTTAATGGAAAGAGTTAAACATATAGAATTTGAATTAATAAAAGCTAAAGATGAAATAAAACAAAGAGATGATAAGGTAAATAATTTAATCAATTATTAAATTAAATACAGAATCCAGTAATTTAAAGAGTGAATGTTTTCTTTTAGATTAAACTATTGGAAGAGGAAATTGATGAATTAAATTTAGCTTTAAAAGAGTGTCGTGAGGAAAATGAACAGCAAATTGTTTTTGAACGCAATAAATCCGTGAGTATTTCTACCGATGTAGATGAATTGCAATGGGATCTATAACTAACAAAAATGCTTGCCAAGAATTACAACACTCAAATACACAAACACAAAATGTCTTAACATGCCTTTTATTCCCCAAGCACCATGACCCAAAATCCAAACCAAACTACAACAAAATTGTAGAATTCCTTAACCAAAAATCATTATCCAAAGATTTTTTTAATTTACCATAATTTTAATTATTTTCATTTAATTTTTAAATGTTATTTTTATTTATTTAATTAAATAAAACCTAATTTTGTGTTATACAAAAATAAAATAATTTTTTTATGTTTCAAGCTCGAATTTCATTTCCAATTTCCCTTGCAAAAATATATATATAATAATTATTGCTAATCTCTTTTTATATATATAAAATGTGTACATAAAAAATAGGCTTCTTTAGAAATGGAAAATCGTGATTTAAAAAATCGCCTTGAAGCGGCCGATGAACGTTTTGGTAATTATGCTGCTGATGCGGCTAATGTTTCCCAAACTCTTAGACAACAAATTAACGAATTACAACAACAATTAAATGAAACCCAAAGTCAATTGGATAGTGAAAGAGAGGAAAAACTCGTAGCACTTTTAAAAAATGCCGAAATTTCACAAAGTGAAGAATTATTAAAGAAAGAGTTACGCGATGAACGTGACGAGGTTAATGAATTACATGAAAAGAATTCAGCTCTAGAAGTGCAATTAAAAGATAAACAATACGAGCTAAAGGAATACAAACAACAGCTAGACGAAATGGAGAAAGTAATAAACGAAAGTAAAACTAAAATTAAGGAATATGATGAATTGCAAAGTGATATAAACGAAAAGAATAAGGTGAGTGTTCGGGTCGGACAACAAATATATATTTAATCTATATATTAATTTAAATATTAAACAGTGAGATCGAAAAATTCTTAACACACGTTTAACACGTTTAAAGTGCGTACAGAAAATTATTAAATATTTTCAATAAAACCCAACTTAATCCTACAATAATTGGCCAAGCATTCAAAGGTTTGCCGTCAAACAGTTTCCAATAAAAAAATAAAAAAACTAATTTAGGTGAAAGAGATTGTAAACATGATGTCTCTAAAGCTAACAAAAATAGAAAGCATATGAGCTTCTAACACATGCGGTAGAAAAGCAGCTCGATTAGCCCGTGCTCGTACTATATCCTACGAAAAGTTAAAACTAATGCAGGTAGAAGGCTCAACAAGTTTGTGACATGAACGCTGCTAAACATTTCGAGGCCAAAAACAGAGCACACGAATAGAAGTCAAGTTTTCGAAGAAAGGATGACGTAACATATTTTCTAGCAGATTTTCTCAACTTTCTGGTCAAAATTTGTTTAAGGAAATGTTTAAGTTTTGTGTAGGACACAAAAGCAGTCAATATTTTCAAAAAAGTTCTTGGTATGACAGGAAATATGTAATTGCCAATCATTTGTTTCGATGGGGTCTACAAATACCGAAATATTCATTAAGGAATGTATACAAAATAGTCTTCTCAAGACTTTATAATGTATCATCCTGTCACTATGGTAAACAAGCCTTTGAGTGGTACAAGATGAATCAATAGGGAATTGAATCAATAGGGACAATCCTCCAAACTGCCGGAGCTAAGGCCAGTGAGTAGAAATTGGGCTCTTGTTGATAGTGACTACGAGAGCACACAAAAAGGTGTCAAAAAGTATGGTAGATTTTAAATGGAGGTAGGCTACCTATATAAAAACGCTAATGGAAGGGATTCCGAAAAAAAATTAAAAAAATTATTATATAAATTTTTTGAAAATTTCATGAATAGTTTTAATCAAATTAAATGTATGTTAAGAATTTTTCGACCTCACTCTTTAGCATTTTAAAATAATATTTATAATATTATTATTACTATTATTTTTTTTTATTGCAGACAATTAAAATTTTAAATCAACGTCTAACCGATTTAAAAAAGACTTTACAAAAGGAATTCTCTTCAGCTAAATGTCATGAAGAAGCCAGCGAAACCCAAAAGACTTTAACAGCAGCAGCAGCACCAGCAACTATAACACCAACAACAACATATTCCCACGATAATAAATTATGTCAAAATTGTGGTTGTTTAATTAAAAATAGTGTTATAATGGATGAAGTTAATTTTAAATATTTAAAACATGTCATTGTTAAATTTCTAACCAGTCGAGAAGTAAGAAAAAGAAAAACAAATTAAAAAGTTACAGTCGGTCAAGTCCGACTATTTAATACCCTACACCACATTGTTGGTTATAAGCGTATAAAGGTATTTTTCTAATTTTTGCTTAAAAATACTGGCACTTAGATCCATATAGCATTAGTGCGTTCTATAAGGATGTTTTCTCTGGGCATTACATGGGAACTAGAATAAATAAAATAAAATTGTGGACATTATCATAAAATTTCGCACATCGATTTTTGTGTATATTTGATTTGACCAGTTATAATAATACCAAAGTGTTATTTGGAAGGGGGTTGTATGGGACCCATAAGAAGTAATGGACCGATCCCTGTATAATTTGACGTATCGTTTTAGAATATCATAAAACGAATTTGTGCCAAATTTTATTAAAATCGCTTTATATTTAGAACTTTTGTGACCTTTAATCCGCATTCTGGGAGGAACATTTGTTTGGGGGCTAAGTGAAATAAAAGACCAATCATGACCAATTTCAATCAAACGTTGTTCTTGGACCAAATTAATGACACTTGCAAAATTTCATTAGGATATCTCTTAAACTGCTGCCTGCATTTTGTTCACAATGTTTACATGGTCAGCCAGCCGGAAAGACGGACGGACGGACTACTCAGAAAGTGATTCTGAGTCAAAAGGTATTTTTAAAATGGTGGTAGCACAATCTCTTTCTAACCAACCAACTATGATGGTGTAGGGTATTATTAACTGGATCATTTAGAAAGAAATCTAATATAAATTTTTATTTTTTTCAGGTTGAAGCCAGACATTTAATACGGGCTGTTGCCACTTTACTAAAATTAACCAAAGAAGAGGAAAAACTTTTACATGATACATTAAATTGGAAAATGAGTTGGTTTGGCTCGAAACCCAATCATGGTTCTGGACAAAGAGCCTTTTCAATACCACCTACCAGTTAATAGTAGTTGAGTCCGAATTAATTAGAAAGATTTAACGAATTTTAGTTTTATTATTTTTATTTTTTTTCTCATTTTTTCTATTTCTACTAATATGCTTTATATATATATTAAAAGATATATATACGTATATTTTTATAATATTTTTTATAGATATTTTGTGAATTTCCAAAAAAAGTTGTATTGATAATGATGATCTCTTTTCTAAGTAACTTTTGAAACTATTTTGTATTATTATGATAATGAAACAAGTAAGAATGCTTTATTCGGCCTCGCCGAATTTTCAATACCCTCCACCACAAAAGCATGTGAAGTGAATACGTTATGTTTCGAACAAACACACGCACAAACGTTTGCAATACATAAAAGATTTTCTAAATATAAGACAGGAACACTTAATAAGTCAAAAAATAGTTATATTTCAAGCTATAACTTTTTCCGATTTTGACGATTTTTTAAATTGCCTCAGATAACGCTCTTTATATTTTAATATACTGAACCAATTTGGCTGATTTTATATAGGAAACTTCTCAGAACTATAAAAATACTCAGGTCAAATTTCATTGTGCTATCATTTATTGTGGATGCGAGCGTGCTAACAAACAACGGACAGACAGATAGACGGACATAACTAAATCGACTCATATTTTGATTTGATGCAAGAATAATAAATATACATTATGGGTCCTGAAATGATTCCTATTCACCACTTGTGGTGGTGGTGGGTATAAAAATCGAATTGTTATACAATTGCATTTTTATTAATAAAATATTATTTTTTGTTTTGTTTATTTATTGTTTTTATTAACTAATATGTTGTTTATAATATTTATTATTATTATTTTGAATAAAATAAAAATAATGCTTGAAATTTAGTACGAAAAAAATAGATTTTTTAGTATTCAAAAAACAACAAATAACTTAATGTTTCCAAAACGATTTTTGGAAATAATTCTGTAGTCTTTTTTCCAATAGATTTAAAGGACTACAGGTCCCCAGCTAGTCTTGGGGGCCCTTCGAAGGTTGACTCAGGCATTGAGTTTTTTAAAAATTCTTAAAAAAATCCATTTATGAATTAAGACAAATGAAATACAGTTGGAGGGTGTTCATTTATGAATTGGTACAACATAACTATCTCCGGAACCAGATAGAGATCTCTACTCTTCCAAAACAACTCGATAACATCTAACCTATAAACATGTAGAATTTCCAAAAAAAATAGTTAAGAAACCACTGTGAGACACTTGAAAATCAACTTTTTTCTTTATCTGATTAAAATTAGTGATCAGAAAAAGTGCGTACTTAATATTAACTATAAAAAACCCAACTTGGTCAACCTTTCCAAGGTCTGCCGTCAAACTGTATCCAATTTTAATAAACAGTACCGTTAGAACTTTTCCATTAATGAATAAAATGGTTCAGGTAGAAGGAATGGTCCAAATAATGTAAGCATTTTCAAAAGAGCTCCCAAAACATCCGGTAGGAAAGCAACGCAAAAAGTTCCTGCCAGGAACGCTGCTTAAAAGTAATAGACCAAAAGCAGATCACCGAAATTGAAGTCAAGTTTCTTTAAAAAATATTCTTGCTACATAATGAATGATGAAACGTATGATCTGTCAGATTTTCCGCAACTCCCTGGTCAATAATATTATGTTGCTGATGCTTAAAGTCTCTCGTCCTTTATGCTGAAGACATAGAAGAGAAATCATTGACGTTCACATAAGAATGTCATTGAATGACAATCTCAGAGACACAGGTGGCAGATGGGAACATAGTCCCAGAAATGGATCTTAGAATCAGTGATGAGTCTTAAGGCGTCCTAGAATCGCATGTAATATGGCTCAGACTTTCGTGGCATGGGGCTGTTGATCACTGTTACACTTAGGCGATCCTCAATTGGTTACCAGTTGATTTGACGATTAGAAAACTCAACATGGGGAACTGAAAAAAAGACATATGGTCATGCGACTATTTGTTGACATAACATAGGAGCTTGTTCGGGAATGCCGAATGTTTTTGAAACATTCTAGTGATCAGAACGTGGTAACTTGGTGGTTGATACCCTAGAGGAAATAGGTGCTAACCTCATGGATGGGGACACTGGTCGTCTGTGTGGACTGTAGCTTTTAGGAGACATGTAGAGGAACACCGATGGATGAACGCCAGGATGATATGGTTTGATTACCAGGATGATATGGACCCGATTAGGTGGGGAAAGGACATAATTCCTACACAACATCTCGAGAACTCCCATTATCTGAACACTGTCCTTCGGGGTACATGCATCGAAAAATAGGGCTTCGAATGACTTTCGCAGGAGCTGCATTTAGGGTACATGCATCGGAAATGGGGTTTCTTCGAAGGACTTTTGTAGGAGTTGCATTGTTGATGAGAAAGAGAAAACTATTATCCATCTTTTGCCATTGCCCTGTGTTTAGTGGCTTATACATGTGCTTCTTTAGAAATGGCTGCTGATGTGAGAGATATATGCGGCTTTATGCTCTTAACTTCTGATAATATTTTCTACACTCTCTTTCCTTTCTAATTCTTTAAAATTAAATTTTAAAATTAATAACTTTTCTACTACCCACATCTTTCGTATTTAATGGGTTAAGGGAATAAAATAGATAACAAATAAAAGCTTGAAGTATTTTCAAAAATTTCTTCAAATAATATATTCAGTACAACTATAAAATAAAAAGAAGTGCTTTGGCAACCCTACAATGTGACATTATCTAATCTTCTCTCTTTTCCCCAAACCATTCTATTCTACTGTCAAATTACATTGAGGTTATGTCATAACAGCTGTTTAACATTATTTTCTCATTTGTGGTCTTTAACAAGAAAACAGAAAAGAGGAAAAAAGTAATGTCTTTGGGTAATTTTGGTAGAATCGCTGTTGGTTGGTACGATTTTGTGGCATTTTACAAAAATAATTAAATTATCAATAAAAATATGACAATTAATAAAATTTTATTAATTATTTATTTAAAGGACTATTATAACTGTAGCTGGTATTTATTCCTTTGTGCTATC
The DNA here is from genome assembly GCA_004302925.2 of Cochliomyia hominivorax. Classification (NCBI taxonomy): domain Eukaryota; kingdom Metazoa; phylum Arthropoda; class Insecta; order Diptera; family Calliphoridae; genus Cochliomyia; species Cochliomyia hominivorax. The sequence goes on from PYHX02000494.1 coordinate 11,691,477, forward strand.
GAAAAGTTCTGTGGACAAGAGACGTTACGAGGATATGCAAATACGTGATCGTATGAAAAAAGCAAATATTGGTGATTACGAATCCGTCGGTACAAGACGTTTTAACGCTTAAGGACACACACAACTATTTAACAGAAATCACAATAAAATCATCTAAAACGTTTTACTGCGTTTATAAATTAATAAAAAAACAGCGTAATTATTTTGTAAAAATAAAATTGAAACACACGTGCACGTTCATCATCAACTAATAGCAAGCAACATGGCCATGCCCCAGATTAGTCCCGCCGAACAGGCAAAATTACAAATGATGCAAGAAATGGAAATAGAAATGATGTCGGATTTATATAATCGTATGACAAATGCTTGTCATAAAAAATGTATACCACCCCGCTATGGAGAAGCTGAATTGGGTAAGTGATTCTTCTCAATTTCTTTAAAAATTCAACTGAATTTAAGGAAAACAAGGTTTTGAAGGAACAAGTTTTTTATTCATGATGCTTCTGTATGCGTTGAAATTGTTCAAAGAGTTTTGGATGTTAAAAACTGTAGTGGAGTCTCTTCGTCTTAGAGTTTACCGATGTAGGTCTTAGAGTATCATATGTCTCTAAATCTTCCTTCGCCATTCAGGTTTTTATTAAGATTTTTTACCATTCTCACTGGAGTATCGCAATTCTCTAGGTGTTCCTTCATCGGCCAGGTCTTGTTGAACTTTCATAATTCAACTCAAACTCTGCCCTTTTATACTAGCCTGTAGAGTCCTTATTTCCCCAATAGAATCTTTCGTCATAGTATCTTTCTATTGGAGTATCGCACATCTACAGGTGTTACTTTACCGAACGGGGCTTTTTGAACCTTCAGAATTCCACTCAAGCGCCACTCTTTATACTAAAGTATTAATGGGTCATATTTTAGTATAAAGAGTTCTTCTGTTTGCATTATGAGAGCCTCTTTGTAAAAGGATAATTTGGGCCACTTGTTGATGCACATCTAAAAGTTTTTGTGTTAAGGTTTTTCAGTACTACAATTCCCAACAATTGAAATAATTTTACACAAGCGTTGGATATTCTGAAAAATGTCACTGTTACATTATTAATCTTGAGTCGAACATTGCGGGATATTATAAACTAAGTCCTCGTGTTGATGTAAGACATTTCATGTGAATCCTCTTCTGTCAACATACTTCCCTTATTATATGATCCAGCACAATGGTGGATATCTGAGGTGATGATAGGGGGGCTCATTGTTGTATTCCAACATTTCTATTAGATATTTGACTGAAATGTCCGTTAAGAAGAACTGAAAGTTCAGTATTAATATTCTAGGGTACTCATTTTCATCTCAATACTTTTCATAAGACAGTTTGTACGAAATCTGGGAACAGTAATGAGTTTGTTATATTATAATAAGTAGGGTGAAAGCTTCTGATTAAACGGAATATGTGTATAAATATTGCCAGTGTCTTGCTTTATATTTAGTTTTAGATCTGTTAAAATTTTTGGAAAAAAAAAACTTTAAGGGTCATGTATCCCCAAAAGTTCCTCATTGGGCTTAAAAACGGACTGCAAGCTGGCCAGTCCAACAGAGTAATGTTGTGTGGGTTAAACATACAGCATTACTCTGCTGGAACATGCAATCTTCAGCCATTTTTTCATCCATAAAAGTGAGAAGATTATATTCTTGCAATTCGTTATGAATTGTGGAACAAAATAACAAATGCTGCCAAAACCATAACATTATCATCGTCGAAATTACGGTTTGACATTCGAACATAGTTTGATCCCACGTCGTGCCAATAACATGAGGATCGTCTAAATTTATTTTTTTGGCACAAGAAATGTATTTTCCTGTTTTCATTTCTTCGTTAAATGTGAGCAACGTTTTTTGGAGTCTCATAAAAGAATTAATTTGTTCTTTGGATGAAAACAAGGAAGATAAAATAAAACAAGTAAGAAGTTATAGTCGTTCAAGTCCGACTATTTAATGTCCTACATCAAATTTTAGGTATAAATGGTGTAGCTACCAAATATTAATGAACCACACTCGTATATTGGTATTTTCTAATTTATACTTCCTCAAAATGATATTTGGAAGAAAGATTGTATAATTACCGATCCTCGTATAATTTGGCATATTTTTTAGAATATCATAAGGATAATTTGTCTCGAATTTCACTAGAATCGCTTCATATTAACAACTTTTTTATCTTTAAACCCCAATTTCAGGAGGTATATTTGTATGGGGACAAGGTGAAATAATGAACCCATCGTCACCAATTTGTATAGGCATCGTCCTTGGGCTAAAATAATGATACATATTAATTTTCATTAAGATTTCTTTAAAACTGCGACCTGTATTTTGTTCGCAAAATTTAGTCAGCCTCTCACACGATAGACATCGTTAAATAGACTCAGAAAGTGATCCTGAGTCGAACGGTATATTGTAACTTTTTCTGCCCGTTACAATTTTTGCACAAACGCATAATACCCCAACCTCATATGGTGGTGTAGGGTATAAATTTAGAAACAAATTAAATACATTTATAGGAATATGCACCAGTGTATTAATGTCACGTATCATTTTGTAAGAAATACTGCTCTTATTATATCAAATAAGGATCAGGTTTTGGATATTCGAAAGCTTCCCTTAATATCTCATTATCATGTTCTAATAAGGGTCAAGTAACATTTGTTAATTTTTGTATTTTGCTTTTTTTAAGTCCAAAATATTAATTATATGAAAATATACTAAAATTTCCCATTTCCCCTCTTTCATTTTTTATTTGCAGGCAAAGGTGAAATGGTTTGCATTGATCGTTGCGTTGCCAAATATTTGGATATACATGAAAAGATTGGTAAAAAACTTACCGCCATGTCTGTGCAAGATGAAGAACTAATGAAAAAAATGTCAAACTAAATTATTTGTAAATTTATTCTCTTTTTTTCATTTCTTAATATAAATTTTTATTATTTTTATTGTACATAGCAATATTTGCTAATTTAGTTTATCGTTGTTTAAACGTTGTTTTTATTATATTGCTTTTCACCCTTCTTGGGTGCAGGGGGTGGCAAAAACCAAATACATGTTCATTCAAATTTAAATAAACCGAAAAATACATATAAATAAAAATTGACAAAAAAAAACTATAATTTAATTAAGGATCCGGCCGTTTAATTTACATTTTACAATAAATAAAATTAATTAAAATTTGTTATGTAACGAGAAAGTTCTGGTATTAAAACGGAAATATCCTGAAAGATAAAAAATAAGAAAAAAGAATATTAAAATATTTTTTTAAAATGTAAGTAAAATAGAAACAATAAAAGTGAATTTGAGATAAGAGAGAGAAGTTTCTGATGGAGAGATGTTTCTTAAATTTCATTGAGAGAGAGACTAAAATGAGGTATTTACTTAGGAATTATGAATTCTAAGTAGTCTGAAATAAAACTGTATAAATCTGGTAGCCTGAAATGTGACTTTTTTTAGGGGAAATGAATAAATGATCTTTAAGACTGGCAAGTTGATAGATAAATTTTGGACACCAAATTTGAGAGGAAGAATCATCAAATTTACTTTTCTTTTACCTTTTTGTTTAGACGAATGAAAACATTATTAATCTGATTGATAGAAGTGACCACAAAAGTGTGCGAATTTAAATTATTAAATATTTTTAACAAAACTCAACTTGACCAAACATTCAAAGGTCTATAGTCTAACTGTTCCCAAAGCACTTGGGAGAACTTGTTTATAGAAAACCAGGTTTAAATATTCTTGCTACGACTTTTCGCAATTTCCTGGTCAAACATTTTATGTTGCTGATGCTCAATAGAATGATGAAGAAAGTTTAGGGCCTACAAGATGTCACAATTTCCCAAACGTTTGGTAATATGAAGTTGCGATAAAAGAAGCTCTATAAATGTCGAAATTTCAATTAAGCATTTTTATTTTGACCTGATTTGGCATCTTATCACTATGTTAAACAATTTCATGAGTGATACAATAACAATAATGTGATTTTTGTAACAAGAGAGGTAAATCCAATGAAAATATATTGGATCTTGCTAAAAGTTAATTAAAGAGCATAAAATGGTGTCCAAAAGTGTGAAAGATTTTAAATGGATATGAACAACCTGTTCGAAAGGATTTCTGAAAAAAGGTTCAAAATTTCATCACTATTTTCATTAAAACTATGAAAATATTTTCTTGTAAATTGTAATAACAATTTCAATTAACAATTATCTTGAGAGTTAATTTCTCATAACTAACTAAGGACATAGGAAGCGATTTTGGTTAAGGTGTCTTTCTAATAAATAAAGGGTTTTTCTATTCTCTAGTCAATGAGAGAGTTACAAACTTGAATTCAAATGTATATATAGTTTACCTCTACATCATTTTCGGGACTACTTTCATCGGTTGAATCTAAATCACTGGTTTCAATACTGTTTTCCCAATCTGATAAATCATCTTCGTCATCATTATTATCATCATCCATTAAATCATCTAATACTTCATCCATATTTGAAGTATTTGTATGATCTTTTGTATCACAGAGAATATTAATATAATCCTAAAATACATTAAATTTTCTCGATTATCTTAAAATCTATTAATACTTAATTACATTTTTTACTTACTTTTAATTGCATTTTTATAGTTGGTATGTTACATAGGGGATTATCGGATATATTTAACATTCTTATAAATTGCAAATCTTTTAAGAATTCATCCGATACAGGTTCTTCAATACGATTGCAGTTTAGGAATACATATTGTAATTTTTTCATACGTTTTAGACAATTCGGTATAGCGATTAAATGATTTGATTTTAAATTAAAATGTATAAGATTTTTTAAATCTCCTAATACTTCAGGAATTTGGGTAATTTGATTATTTTCCAAAGTTAACCAACGTAATTTGCGTAAACGTTTTAAGCTTACAGGAAGACTTTGCAATTGATTGCCACGAATACCTAATGTTTCTAAATACTCACAATTACCCAATTCTTCGGGTAATTGTTGGAGACCCGTGTTATTGCACCAAAATGTTTCCAATTGTGTTAATTGACCAATTTCTCGTGGTATTTCAGTTATATTATTGCAGCTTATATTTAATTCCTTAAGATTTGTTAGCTGACAAATGACTAATGGAAATTCGGTTAATTTATTAAAGTCTAAAGTTAGAACTTGTAGACGTGTTAATTGACTCATAAAAGCGGGTAACTGAAATATAGAAAATGTTATTTTGTTGTTATTGTATTTATCTTTTTTTCGGAATACTTACACTTGTTAAATGATTATGATTTAGAAATAATTTAAATATGATATTACATTTTTCCACTAAATCGGGAACTTCGGGCATCTCGAAACGTGATAAATTTAAGGTAAATGATTTTTTGCACAAGGCATCTTCACAAATTGCCAAAATATGATTATTACGAAAGAACTCATAGACAATATTCATTTTTTATTATATTTTTACGTGTAAATTTATCAATTATTAGATTAAAAAAAAAAACAAATTAAAAAAAAACAAAGTACAAATAAAAATTCCTCTATTTGCTTATCACACTTTTTCCAAATTTATCTTTAATGTTGCAGAACGCAACAACATTTGCTGCTGCAATAATTTTGTTTATTTTTCACTTGTTACTTTTTTAATTTACATTTTGCGTTATTCTTCTTCTTTATCAATATATTTTTGCTTAAGGTGTATTTAATATAAGGTGACATGAAAATACATGACTGTTCTCTTAACATAATCATGTTAACGTTTATTTGCTTTAAATACACCCACGTGTGTTTTTTGTGTAAGTTTATTGTGCTTGTATTACGCCGTTATTTAATTGAGAGTATTTTGTTCATGGTAGAAAAACTCTCTCTCATTATCATTGGTATCATTGGAGAGGTACAAAGAAACAAAAGGTTCTTTTTTATTTTTCAAACTTGATTCTTATGGAAGTGGAGGGTATGAAAATATTTTTATGGTTCTTATTACTAGAGATGAAATTTTGAACCTTTTTGAAACCCTTCCATTAACAATTTTTAATGCCTTCTGTCATGTTACACGAACAGGTTGTTCATCTTTGTTTAAAATCTACCAAACTTTTGGACAGTTTTTTTTCTTTTAACAAAAGCACAATATCTGTTTACTGGCCTTAGCTCCGGGCAGTTTAGAGGATTTGCCTCTCTTGGTACAAATATCATATTATCTTGCCGCAACTGCAAATTTGCAATTTTAGTGAAAATTTAAATTCTTAGTGAAAATTTAAAATTTTATTGAAAATTAAAATTCTAGTGAAAATTTAAAATTTTTGTGAAAATTTAAAATATTTAGTTAAAATTTGAATTTTTAGTAAAAAATTTGAAATTTTAGTGAAAATTTGAATTTTTAGTAAAAATTTGAATTTTTAGTAAAAATTTGAATTTTTAGTAAAAATTTGAATAATTTTTAGTAAAAATTTGAATTTTTAGTAAAAATTTTAATTTTTAATAAAAATTTGAATTTTAGTAAAAATTTGAATTTTTAGTGAAAATTTGAATTTTTAGTGAAAATTTGATTTTTTAGTAAAAATTTGAATTTTTAGTAAAAATTTGAATTTTTAATAAAAATTTGAATTTTTAATAAAAATTTGAATTTTAATAAAAATTTGAATTTTTAGTGAAAATTTGAATTTTTAGAAAAAATTTGAATTTTTATTTATTCATAAAAAAACGTTTGTATCTCCAGAAACTACTTTTAGGATTTTATTACAAATTGTAATTTTATTTAATATTATTAAACTATTTAAATAATTATTAATAAATGTTTCTATTTATGTTAAATTTTATGTTCGTTATCATTATTTTAAATATTTTTTTGTTATTAAATTGTTAAAAAAGTTTCTTAAAATTAACCTTAAAAGAGGTAAAGCTATAATGTTCTATTAAACGTGCCAATAATAGATTATTGACCATAAAGAAAAAGACACTTTGAGCGCCCAACCAATAGAATGTATTCCAGGTTTTGAATTCCAACAGATAGGCTGGCAATAGCCATAAACCTTGGGCCACTAACCATAAAGCAAAATAGGCTAAACCTTGTAGCCAACTAATGGATTGTAAATTATTTAGACATAAAGGCAACAAGGCTAAATACCAAACAAAATATTGTGAGGTTACCACCGTATTAAAGGTAACCATAACGAAGGCTAAAGCAAAGATGCAAAATGGTAAAGTTTGACGAAATTGTCCAAAGGCAAAACTTAAATAGAAAATCAATATAAATTGTGGCAACATAATAAGTGATTTCTCTAAAAGGGAAGTCTCCACAGCACCACCACTTAGATATTGCATAAGAAAGTATAAGGAGAAGTTATGTCTAGCATCTTTACGCACAAAATGATATAAATAGGCTTCATAAACATATTGCCAACCATAGAGATAATAAAATAATCCAGTGATTAAAAATAAACTTAAAAAGGTGCCAAATACTAAGAGCAAATGTTGAGAGGAAGGAAATAATATAATGCGTAAAAATTCCTTTAAGGAACGTACTAAACGTTCACTTAAACACAAATAATAGGCTAAACTAAATAATAAAGGATAAAGACGTAAATGTATGGCAAAACCGTGTGATAAACCTGCCAATAATATAAACCAATTACGTTTACTTTTCGGTAAACAATCCTCCGACTTAGCCAATAGATATATGGTGAGAATAACAAAGAAACTAGAAAAACTATCACCATTGCCTCGTGTAGAAATGACTGCGGTTAAAGGATTATAAAGCCAAAAACAAGCTGATATTTTGGCTATTAAAGCAGGTCTATTACGCTCATCTGTATTACCATAATTGGCGGAGGTAGCAGATTTCTGGGATCTACCATATTTTGTTAGAAGATATAAAACTGCCTTATTACATTGTGATTGTAATTCAGAACGTACTATAGCATATATAAGTATGGCTACCAAAAGATCAAAACAGGAATAAATAATTTTACCCATACAGGGATGTAGCACAACATTAGGCAATTGCAGGTAGGCCAATATGGGACTATAACGATATGTGTGTCTTTTGAAGGGAGTCTGGCCCTTAAGAATTTGCCTGGCACCATCGGTTACCACTTTATAATCAATATCCGTATAGGGCACTTCTGAATGTAAATCATGTATTTGGCCATAACATATTAAGCCCAAACGTATCAATATCGATACTATAATATGAAAACGAAATGATAGATTTATTAAATAATCTTTTAAGTCCTGCAATTTCTTTAATTTGGCCATATTGTTGTTGTTTTTGTTTATATATTATATTATTTGTTTTAAATATTATTCAATTGAAGATTTTATAATTTAGTTTTCATTTCTTGGGCGGCCTTTTGTAGACACTCTTTAAATAATTGAAATTCTTTGTCACAGCTTTTATGTTGTACATTCAAATCTCGACTTACACAGGCGGCATAAACTGTTGCCGTTTCGGCACATTTTCCTAATAATATCGGATAATTGCGTAAACGTTGCTTGGCTTTACGTACTGATTCCATTACTCGTGTCTTTTAAACTTATTGTCCAAGGCTGGAAATGATTCTTCAATGAAAGCGTCGTACAGTGGTTTTGAAAGAGCACCAGCAATGAAGTTGTTATAAAGGTGATTTGAAAAAAACGAGGATTTCTTTGTATCCAATTACGTTTCGGCAATTGAGCGGTACGTTTACGCTGTGATGCTTGTTGTTTGAGAATTTCTTGTAACTCTTGTGGTGGTTTGTAAGGCGGTATGGAAGGATTTGACATTATTTTTTCTATCCTAAAAAGAAATACAAAAAAGTTTAATTAAATAAATAATTTAGTTAAATGTATGTTAAGTTTGATGACGGAGTGAGACTGGAAATTCTTTAACAAAAATTTTTTATTCTAACTTAAACTTATTTGATATTTTTGATTAAGTGACCAGAAAAAAGTACGTGCAAAATTTTTTAAATATTAAAAAAAATCCACTTAATTCTTCAAAAAGCAGACCAAGCAGTCAAAGATCTGCCATCAAGCTGTTTTCAATTTAATTAAACAGTAATGTTTTTAAAAAACTAGTTAAGGCAAAAACAAAAATAGATAGAGCTGCCAACACTTCCGGAGGAAGGCAGCTCGGTTAGCACAGTACTCGAAGACTAAAAAGTCTCTACGGGAAATATTGTTACTGCATAAGCAAAAATGAAATGCAAAAACATTGCGGATTTTTCGCAACTTCCTGGTCCAAAAACTTATTTTGCTGATGCTCGAGGGAATGTTGAATTAAAGTTTAGGACCCACAAAATTCTTGGTTTAGCAAGCAGTTGTGAAATTTATCAAACGATTTTTTCCCCCAAGAAACAACAAAGCCAATGGAGAGATGTTGAGCTTTTGTTAAAAAAATAAAAGAACACAAAAAACGTGTCTAAAAATGTGGTAGGTTTTACACAGAGATGTTCGGGTAAAGTGGCAGAAAGCACTAAATTGTTCAATATTTCATCCCTTGTGATTAAAATTACAAAAACATATATATTTTTATAAACTGTAATAATGATTTCAATCAAATAAAAAATAAAACCTTTAAGTTGAGTGGTTTCGTATGTTATACGTATGTTAGGAATTTTCCGATCTCACTCCTCATGAATTATTACAAGAAATTAGGGAATGTTTAATGATTCCCTTAATTCCTTGGAATTTTATTTTTCTTACCTCTTATAATATTTATTATTTTCTTTTATTTTTTTCCTCTTCAATTGAATAATCTTTTATATACGGACGTTCCAAATTAATACCGGAACAACATAAAGATTTTGTATGCCACTTCAAGCAACACTGGCGCATTTGCTCCAAAACCTCTAAACACTTGTCTTCCTGATAATTGTTTTCTGTAAAAAGAAAACCGGCCAATAAATTATATAATTTTTTATTCCATTTCATTTTGGATTTTTTTTAACAAATTTAATTTTACCCTTTAAACAAGCTTGAATTCTACAGGCATTAGCTTTGCAAGGATCCTTTTTCGTATTATACTGGGACATCAAATTTTACACCCAAATGAATTCTGCAGAAATTAAAAATCTTTTGACTTTCTACAAGAAAACTAAAGTGTGAAGGAAATTTTAAAAAGAAAATTATGATAAAAATATGCTAGAATGAAAAAGAGTAGAAAACAGCTGTTCAAATGTCACTAGTTATGTCATATTAAAAAGTAATCGTATTAGAAAGGTAAAGCAAAGGTAAGGTCTAGACCAGAGGTGCTCAACCACACACTTGTCTTTGTGCCACTCATGCTCTATATTTCTTGTTAACATAATGTTAAAGTCCGTTTTGTAAGTTTGTTTTTGTGTTGTTTATGTTATTCCGTTATATAAAGGACGTATTCTGATGTTCTCATAGCATTTAGTTTTTGTCACGTTGTATTTATTGTATTAATAAAGAGGCATTCCATAAATTTGCTTTGGAATCAGTGGAAGAAATACCTGCACAAACTGATATGAGTGCAGCATTTAACTTTTTTAATTTTAAATATAAGTTTTTTCTGCTCTTTAACAATTTTCGATATATGTGATCCCTAAGATTCTACCTTTTTTGTGAAGTCCTTTAATAAGGAATTTCTCCTCCCTGATAATTAAAATGCTACGCTAAAAGTTTGTTTTTTGAACATTTGGGTTAAGTATTGAGAAAACCTTTAAAATTTATTCATTATGGATGAAGAAAACTGAGATTTTTTATTATTAAATTTTTCAGTTCCATAACTTTGGTACTAAGAGGGTTAAGAATATGATATGGATGTCAAATGATAGCTTGAACTGTAGTCCACAAATTTTAATAAGAATAAAGTTACCATAATATTGATGTTGATAAATTTTGAGATATCGACACTTTTGTGAAAAAATCATGGTAAAAAATTAACTTTCATCATAAAAATGGTGTCTTTAAGATTTTTCAAACAACGTCCATATTTATACCATACATTAGACTGAGGAAGAAGAAATGAATGCGTATATCGATATTGCAAATCCATATTGAAAGGGTAACAAAAATTTTACTTCGTTTCATTTTTGTGTGGAATTCTATTATGAAAGCATGAAATAAAATGTTCGATTTCAATAGCAAAATAATCTAGATTTAAGCTTTAATTTTTCAGGTACCTATATCTTAAAAATTAAAATAGAGCTTTACAAAATTCTATGTTAACTTAATTGTGGTTAAAAATCCATATTTTACGGATCTAGATTTGTGCTGAATGGTTACTCATTTTTTCTTTAATAGTAAAATATACAACTGTCATTTTTATGCTATTTTTATTTTATCTATCTGGCAACACACGACAAGCACGCCAAGTCAGATTTTTTCTATCAGTTCTATACGTGAAAAAAAATTATTGGAAAAATAATTTTTATTTTTATACATAATATTATTCGATTTTTAAATAATTTAAACATGTATTTATTAAATATCTAGGAATAGTTTTATATTTAATATAAAAAACAGCCAACATTTAATTAATTGTAATTATTTTTAAAAAGTAAAAGGGAATAAATTGAAGACAAGCAAAAAGCCATCATCTGCAACTGTCATAGAGATTTTTTAGAACACAACAACACAAAGCGTTTTAGTGATAAAAAAGGAAACATTAAAAAAAAAGAAAAACAAAAGTGAATTGTGCAAACTATTTGCATTAGGCAACAAGAAAGAAAAAGAAAAAAAGGAAAAGTTGTTGGAAAAAATGCCATCAAAAAAGAAAAAATATAATGCACGTTTTCCAGCGGTAAGTGCAAAAAAGCAGATAATTAATAAAACAAACAAAAAAGTTTTTAATGAATTATTAAAAAGTCTGGACTAAAGATAAACAAACAAAAGAGAAAAATAAGATATGAAGAATTTTCAAAGTATTTCGTAAACATTTACAAATTAACTGTTATACCGTAATGAAAGTGTTATAATACAAATCTGTTGTTTATTTATTTATTTACAGGGACGTATTAAAAAAATTATGCAAAGTGATGAGGAAGTGGGAAAAGTGGCACAAGCTGTACCAGTTATAATTTATATCCTTTTTAAACTTGGAAAATTATGTTAAGTTTATACAATCTTTTATCCAGTCTACGTCAAAGTTATTATCCATGATATAATTAACCTATAGTTCTTACTATAGTTAATCGGCAGTATAGACTATAGTGAATTTATAGTTAATAGTTAATCTATAAAACAGACTGCAGTGAATCTGTTGGACGGACTATAGTAAATTTATAATACAGACTGTAGTGAATCTAAAGTCTATATTATAGTTTATCTATATTCCCTAATAAAGTTGTCGGTAGTATAGACAACAGTTATAGTTCATACTATAGTGAATCTAAAGTCCAGACTAAAGTTAACCTATTGTTTTTACTAGAGTTAATCGATAATCCACACTGTAGTTAATTTATAGTCCAGTCTTTTGTTAATCGATAGTCCAGATTATAGTTAATTTGTAATCCATGCTATAGTTAATTCATAGTACAGACTATAGAGAATCATTTCATGAATTTAAAGTTAAACTATAGTCCCTACTATAGTTTATTTTTAATTCATACTATAGTGATTTAGCTATAGTCCAAACTATAATTAAATTTTACACTAGACTTGAATTAGTTTATATTTCACTCTACAGATAATTTAACAATTAATCTATAATAAAATTTTCCAGCAAAAATTTTTTTAAAAATGGTATCCTTAACTGTTTGCAATCAATTGGATCTCTTGATCCAATTCTTTTAATTTTTCTATATTTACCTAGAACATTAGAGCTTTTTGTTGAATCGCTGCTTACAAAGACACTAAAAATAACTAATTCTCGAAATGCCAAGACACTATCAACATCTCACATGAAACAGTGTATAATGTCGGAACAACGTTTCGATTTTTTACGTGAACTGGTACGAAATATACCAGATATAAGCGTAGCTGAAGAAGCAGCTAATTACAATGAGGAGGACAATCAAAGTTCACCCGAAGAACATTATCCCGATTCGGATACACCATTTGATTTAAGTATGCCCTCAACATCGTTAAAAGCTGGACGTCAACAATATTGCCAGCAGCCATTAGCGTCAAATGGACATAATGGAGGGGTACAACATTTGCAGCAACAAGATTATCCCCGTAATTATTTAAAAAGATCAATGAGTACGAATCCCCCCAGTTCGATTATAAGACACACAACAGCTTTGAGTCAAACAAATGTTGATTGTATACCAGCTAAATTAGCACGTTGTGATTCAACAGCAGTTCCTCCTCAACAGTTGTCTTCAGCATTAGTAACACCTTTAGTACAACAGCAACAACAACAACAACAACATCCTCGACTGAAACATCAATCATACTCAATGCCTATGATGCATATGGATAATAATAAACCAAATACCAATACCCCTCCAAAACAGCAACCAACTGCCATACCTGCGCCTATTGTTAACATCGATTATACTAATAAACCAGTAGTTAAAATAGACTATAGTAATTTGCCTATAACAGCTGCAAATGTTCAGCTGGATACTGCACCATTAAGTGCTCCCGCCAATATGGCTAGTATGGGTGGTAACAATACAGGTTTCAATTTCTCAACCGAACCAGTTATCAATATAGATCTTTCAAATATTGTAGCTTCTGGTGCAACAGCACTTCCAGCGGCTGCTACTATAAGTATTGGCACACCAACAACAACACCAACATCTTTAACAACATTAGTTTCTTCATCATCCTCAAATAATAAAACTAAAACATCATCAGCTAAAACGGCTTTTGCAACTACTACTGATCAACAATCTCATAATTCCAAAGCTGTAACAACAACATCAACAATGGCGGAGCCATTAAAATCTTCAACATCATCTTCAAGTTCCGTAACAGCCAAGGCAACGGCTTTAGCTGCTGCTGTGGCTGCCGCCACCAACATGACAACAGCCACAACATCAACGACAAAAAATGATTCATATTTGGATATGGATGAAGATTATGACAATATTTAAAGAAAATAATGAGAAAAAAAATAAAAATAAATTATACATTAAAGTAAACTAAAGTAACACAAAATTTTTAATGAAGCATTCATTTAACATACAATCCCAAGATTATTTTAAGTTTAATTAATTATAATTTTCATTATACCCCACACCATCATAGACAAAATGGCTCGACTCAGAATAACTTTCTGATTTAATGATAATTCTCCGATTGTCTTTCCGCCTGGTTGTCCATGTAAACTTTGCGAATAATTTATACGTTGCAATTTTAGAGATATTTAGATGAAATTTTTTAAGTTTATATAGACACAAATCATAAAATCGAACCCTATAAGGGTCGATCCATAATTGTTCATGTCTGCGTCATGGTGTAGGATATTTCATAGTCGGTTTTAACCGACTATTAAACTCTTATTTGTTTTCTTTTATTTTATACAAAAACAACTCCTTTCTAGAAAATTTTCCATTTTTTGTTTTTATTTTAATTTTATATTCTTTCGATCATATTTTTATTAGATATTTTTTAATTAATTTAATTTTTTAAACAAAGATTTCAAAAATTGAAAATATTTTAAATTGTATGTTATTTAAATATTGTAAAAAAACACAAAGAAATAAACAAAAAAAATATGAACATTTTTTCGTTTTAATTATAAATAAAAATAATTGAAAAATTTTCCAACAAAATAGGTTTTAATTGCAATGTTCATGGCACGGGAGAGATCGGGCATGACCCTGGTAGGTGATGATGAGCTGAGCAAAGGCCCTTCAATGGTGAGATCGATAAAAGACTTCAGACTCGAGTGAACCATGCATGGGGTGAAAGGTCTGATTATGACCTCGTGGCCACAGCTTAACCCTAGAGGTACAGACATCATCTTAACTTGTGGCGCAAGGGATTGAGAGCCTTGATAGGGTCATGGGCCCTTTAGGCGAAGGTTGCATTTTTGGAAGAGGGATAACCCGAATTCTCCATATGTGTGCGAGGCAAAGGAGACAACGCAGCTTATTTTGTGCCACTGTAGTCCGGTAGACAGGGGTGGTTAGGTACTCGATACTTTGAAGAAATGATCGATATCCAAAAATAGTATTGAGGGGCTAGGAGGATTTCTATAGCGCCAGACTTATATGTGAAAATATGTTCAGTAGGGGTTTGACGATCATCTATAACTCCAGCCCAATCAGCATCACCTTTATTTTATCATCAAAATTCTTTTTTTATATTTTATAACTTTTTTACAGCTTCCAAATGAGGATTTGAACTATAACGACTTAATACATTAACAGCATAACTTATATCAGGACATAGAATTTGAGCTGCATACAATAAGCATTTTAAAGCTTAGAATTTTAGCAATTTCTTATTTCTTTGCTTCGTCTTTTGGGCATATACTCTTGGATAATTTTTGATTGTAATCAATGAGAGTTGTTGTTGGGTTGTGTCAATTTTATTACAATTTTAGGTTGTGTTATTTTAATTGGAGGATTGATGACAAAAAATCGTCTATATATAGTGTTATGTACCATTCTTAATTTTATAGTAAATACATTGATCAACATCACATCTTGTTAAATCAATATCAAGTAGTTAACAATTTAAAGTTTCATTCCAAACTCCACCAAATTGTTTCAGTGGGGTTATTGCATGTACAGAGTCTCTTTCTGAAACATCAATCATACTCAATGCATATGATGCATATAGATAATAACAAACAAAATACCAATACTCCTGCAAAACAGCAACCAACTGCCATATCTGCGCCCATTGTTAATATTGATTATACTTATAAACCAGTAGTTAAAATGGACTATAGTAATTTGCCTATAATAGCAAAGATTCTTACTTAAATAAAATTCGTTCCGGCACAACCCAAGTCACACTCGGCCAAAGATTGTCAACCCAGCGATACGTAAGTTTTTTTCCACAAAATAAAAGCTATCGGACAGCCAAACTATTACAACTAAAATATTATTTAGAATTTTATAAAGAATATGAAACGTATTTTTAAAAATGTTTGTAGAAATTTACAAGAACTAGGTTAGGTTAAGAAGGGAAGACATTAAGATTCTTAGACAATTAAAAGGACTTCTTTATATCGCCACTGAGATATATTTGTGGTCCATTGTGATTCCTTCAAGTTAGAAACAGCAAAGTAAACATAAAGTGTGTCTCAGCCTTGACACACATCCTGCTGAATCGGGGGTATCTCTGTTCTAATGATGTAACCTTCGGATCAACAAGTTAAAAAGTTATTAAAATATTAAAAAAAAAAAAACATTTTGATACGACTGTGGACTGTGACTTCTTACAAATCAACTTGAAAATTTCAAAAAGTATTTTTTAAAAAATCGTTTTGTAATCGATATATTTTTAATGAAACACTTTTATTTAATATTTTTTTTAATTTGCTTTATTTTCTTTTTTTATTTTATTTTTTTAACCTTTTTCAAAAATATATTTTTAATGTCCTTTAAATTTTTAAAATAAATATCAGGATTTTTTTTTAATATTTTCTCTTTTTTTAAAAACATATTGAGCGATTTTTTTTCGGACATTTAAATTTTTCTTTGTATTTTTGTGTAATTGGCGGTGTTCACTTCCTTTCAATATATAAAACGTCTAAAACAAACAAAAAAAAAAGATCTAACAAAATACAATCATTATAATAGTAAATATATATATAAAGTTTTTTTGTAAGTCTGGAAAAAAACAAAATATTCATTACTAAAAAGATTAGGAGGGAAAAGGGAAAAAGGGAGAGGAATCTGGTCATTTAAAATGTTTAAAACTTGTGTTTTGCTCACGGTTCGGTGTCAGTTTGTACTTTGTTTTAATTTAATTTTTTTTTAATTTAAATTTTAATTTTTGTCTAATATTTTGTAAAAACGACGGTAATTACTTTTCATTCAATGATTTGTGTTTAATTTTTTTCATTTAATTTAAATGCTTTTTTTGGGGAGTTTTTGTTTTGTGTTCTTTGTCAAAATTTTCAATCTTCTGGTACTTTCCATTGTAATTGTTTGCCACGATCATAGAGATTTTTTAAGGCGGCAGTAAATTTCTTTTCAGCTTGTAATTGTAAATAATGTTTGTAAAGCTGCAGGGTAGTACGAGCATCTTCCACAGAATCATGTGTTTCCGATTGTATTTTAGTGCCCAAAAAATGCCAAGCTAAAAATCTTAAAGACACCATACGATGATGAGGTAAATGAAACAAATGCACAGTATCAATAATTTGTTCAGAGGGCACATAAATATTAATAACACTATTTTGAGGAAAATAAAATAAAAAAATGTCATTAATTTCTAATTAGTTCAATTTGAAAATCCATTAAACCTACCGAAAATCATTTTTTAGGCCATGACCCACAAATAAAACACCCACATCTACTAAATATTTAAGTTTTTGATATGAATTCTTAAGGGCTGTTAAACGTTTGCTGCTAAAATTCGCATCCAAGTCACCAGGTTTAATGCCCGAAAATTGTGTTAAATAATCCACAACTTTTTCTTGTGTTGATATGTAATCATCCATAAAGGGTATACCCTCATCAGGACCTTGGCTACAGTTCATTTAAAATAAAAACCATACAACAGAAACAAAAGTAATAAACAAAGAAAAAATCATAATTCCTTAATAAACAAATCATAGATTCGTAATTAAAATCTTACCCACGTATACATGAAATACGCGCAACACTCATGTGACATGGTTTTATGGTTGCTGTTTTGCCATCCGGACGTATTTCATTCTCTTCGGGATTTAAGGTGACAAATTCAGCATCCATAGCAACCAAATCACCTGCCTGCGGCATTTCATTCGCTTGTAATGGTTTAAATAATGTATCACCAGGATTAAGCGGATGTACAGGATTAACAATATCCTGAAAAGAATATTGATTTTTGTTTTTATACATTATTTAAACTCATTTGTTCGTTTGTGTTATTATACCCATCACCTGACAACGTCTATGGGTTTGGTTTATAAGTTTCTAATTCCATTTGTGAATTTTACGATTGTTGTCTGATTGACCCTCCAAAATTAGTTATATTTTTTCCAAAAATAGTAAATATTTTCAATAAAACCCAACTTGATTCTACAAAAAATTGGCTAAGCATTCAAAGACTTTCCAATGTTATTAAACAGTACCGAGAGAACTTGTCCGTTGAAGGAAAAAAAGATAGTTGATAATGTTCTTTGTCACTGTTCAAGAACCAAAGGCAAAAGTTGATAGGCAGTCGGTACTTTGAGAAATTACTAGATCTCACGGTTTATAGGTTGGAGTATCTAAAAGGTTTTGTGTATAGAATCGAATGACTAGAGGGATTTCTCAAGGCGAAACTTTATCTGTAGCTTATTGTTCTGCAACTATCCACATGTTCTGATTAGCTTTTTCTCTTCCAATACTTTCTTTCAAGTCCTAAACTATTCCTTCTTCTACTCTTTCATTTTTCAAATAATTATCTTGAATGGATCTCAAGTGGCAGCATTAGGATGTCTATTCTTTTCATAATTATCAACCATAACCACTTGTACATTAAGATTAATGGTTGTTGTTAAAAAAACAAAAACAATAACATATAGGCAAAGGTGAAGGGTATATAAAATTCGACCTAGCCGAATTTAACACTTTAGCTTGTTTTTCTCTCTTTTTTCGTTATTAAAAAAAGACAAGAAAAACATTTAATCAAAAAAGCAAATAAATTATTACTTTGATAAAGGGATTATAGAGAGGCTGTGGTTCATTGTGTGGTATTTCAAAATCTTCCGAAAATATACCCTCATATTCGGATTTTTCAGCATTTATACTACTATAAAATAACACACAAGGCACTTTCCAATCTAAAGTAAACCACACTGACTCCTGATTTGATACCGATGAAATGCTTGAAAAAATAATTTTTGAAATATTTAAAAAAAGTTTTTGAATTCAAATTTTCAATTCAATTTTTCTTTTGTTCAAAAATAGTTACCTGAAATCATTGAAAATATACCATTGTTCTTGATCTTCACTAAAATTGGAACTGCCTGTTTTCATGGTGTGATATTTTTTACTAACATTTATCAAGGAAACCAAATTCTTTTGACTGCCATCATCAATTTGACAAACAACAGCATGTAAAGCATATTCCCGATAAGATTCATTGATTATGGGAGCTACCAAAGAAACAGAAGAAAACAAGTTTTATTAAAGGATTTTTTTAAATGTTCTCTTAACTGAAGTTTAAATTTTTTCAAAGTCCCAGTTTAACGATATGCTAATCGAAACATTTCATCAATGTTAGAATTTAAAAAGTTTAAATAAATATTTTTTTTAATTATTTATCAACCTTTAGTTAACTGAAGTTTAAACTTTAAAAATCTAAGTTTAACTACTTTGTGTACAAGTAAATAAAACTTAATTGAATTTTAATAAATGTTTATATATATTTTATCAGGAATCAGTTAACTAAAGTTTAAATATTAAAATCTAAGTTTAACAAAACGTTTAGTTAAAGAAATGTTTATAAATTTTATTTTAGCCATCAGTTAACTGAAGTTAAAATTTTTAAAATTGAAGTTCAACTATTTTTAATGAAAATATATTATTATTTAATGAAATGTTTGTTTATTTCATTTTAACTGAAGTTTAAATTTTAAAAATTCAAGTTTAACTATTTTCAAATTAACCATATAAATTTTAATTGGTTTTTAAAATATTTTATTGAAGAAAATTAAAAAAAAGCAATCGTCTAACATTCAGTTAACTGAAGTTTAAATTTCAAAAATCCAAGTTTAACTATTTTTAATGGTGGCATATAAATCTTAAATGGTTTTTAAAAAAGTTAAAAAATCTTTTAAAATTTTATTTTAACATTCAGTTAAACCAAGTTTAAATTTTAAATTTAGCTGGTTTTGAAAACATTAAATAAAATAATTTTTTTCCAAGTTTAAATTAAAAAAAAATCCTATAAAATGTATTAAATTTTACTTAATCTTTATAATCTTACCATTAACATTTCCAGCTTTATTTGTGGCCTGTCCAGTTTGACTGGCATTTGCAACATCTGAATTTTTTCCATTATCCGTTTTTGTATTACTATTTTCTGTTTGTACACTTAATTCACCCTGATCATTAATGGCGATAGAGAAATACAAGGGAAACCAAGAATTTTGTCGGCCACTTGGTGATACATTTGTTGTTTGATTTGCTGTTATGACCGAAGGTGATTTACGATCGGGATGTACAAAATGACAATCACTACGTGAACAATTAATGCCATAACGACAGGGTTTATTGGTATTTAAAGTGGCCGGACTCTCGGACATAGTGTGATTATTTCGATTTAATTGTTTGCGCAAGAAATTTAAATCTTTTTCATTATTTAAACCACAATTAACGGTCAAAAGTTGTGGAAGACCAGTAACCTTGGAATAAAAGTGAAAATATAGCAAAACATGTTTAACTTAATCCTTAAATTAGCAATTTTTTTACCTTAACTGTTTGTTTGGTGGGTGAAAACTTTTTACAATTCTCACAAAAAGCTTGTATACTTTTCTCGCAGCCCAGAGATCCTTTAAGAATTGTACCAAAATTTATGTATTCGGGTGTTTCTTTAGATGATGTTGGATACGTTAAATTGCAGGTTAACAAAATGCTGTGTTTCGATTTCTCCTCGTTACATTTGAGACAACGATTTATGGTGATCTGTTTGGTACCAAAGAGACGGCTAATTTCGGTCTCTTCATTGAATTTACTACTGCGACCACGTTCATCTTCACGATTTGTTTCATCTGTAAAAAGATATTAATTATAAAAATTCTCTTAAACTTCAGTTAATTAAAGTTTAAAGTTGGGAAAATTCTTATTAAATATTTTTTGGACGTTCCTTATAATGATTGGATAAACATCTTAATGAATAAAGTCAATTTTATAAACAAATTTTGAACGGATAATTTTGGTTATTTCCTTATGAAAAAGTGGGTTGTTTTAAGCCCCCCGAGATGCGTGGTAGAGTTTATATGCGTAAGGAATGAGATAGAAAAATTGTTAACATACATAAATGTTAACCCTCTTAAATTGTTTGTTTTTTTCACTGACATTTTTCTGCTAAAACACTTCCATTAACGTAAACGTGTTGCTTTCTGTCACTTTGCCACACTTTTAACACCTTCTTTGTGTTCTTCAATTCTCTCTTAACAAGACCACATTCTTGTTATTGTACCACTCAGGTACTTGTTTACCATGGTGACAGGATGTCAAGACAGACCAAAAATAATGCTTTTAGATCAAGTCGTCATATTTAACTTACCATGTTTTACATCGATGCCCTGGAATATATCACCACCAGTTTTAGATAAATCAGCATTTGTGTCATCTGCATATGCAACATATTGTTGTTTGCCTATAAAAAACAAAAAAGAAAAACATAATTTACACTTTAATACCAAATAATTAAAAGAAACTTATATTTACCGTAACTATAGCCGACATATTGTACACCACAAACATGGCTATTCTTATGAGAATCCAAAATTTCATAATGCATTTGATGCAAAATGAAACGATTCCAATTCTAAGATATAAAAACATTAAATGAAAAATGCTAAACTAGAAATCTAAAGTGTCTTATACCAACCTGTATTAAACTAATTAAATTAACATTTGAAGATCTATCAGATAGTATAAGACCCAATGCCGAAGCCTCAGGTACAGTACGAAAAGATCTTAAGAAATTGCTGGCCTGGCAAGGTGTAGATGCTAAAAATGTTTATGATATAAATAAAATATTCACATGAAATATATATAAATAAATAAATTTAAGTTTAGTAACTCACCACTACTTTTATCCAACATATAGAAAAGGAAACCCAATTCACATGATAAACAAAACTCCTTGATACAACTGTGATTTAATAATTTTTGTCGCAAAGGTTCTATAAAGTAGAGAATTTGCAACATGGCATTGCAATAAGAATTTGGCAATGTGGCCTCTAGGCCAGCAAAACATGTTTGATTGTGTTGCTCAAAATCAAAATCTTGTGTACCCAATTTACTATATTTCATCTCCACCTTGCGATAACGTCGGGGTATTATTTTAACACCCGTTTCAGACGATTTAACAGCATTACTAAGACCATTACCACTGCCGATAGACATGCCCACACCATTTTCCATTATATAAGGTATTTGATTACGTCTTAAAGTACGTGGATTTGGAGAATATCCTATTGGTCCTCGCATTTTCATATTATTCAAAATTTCTGGTTCGATGGGTTTGGGACGACGATATTGATAGCGTAACAATTCGGGAGGCCAATCGGAAAACCAACGTGAGCCCGTTACCAAATGTGGCAACACTATAGATGAGAGTGGGAATGTTGTATCGGTAATGGGTACAATCGGTAGCTGGGCTACAGGATCGGCGAATTCTGTCTCCCTAGAAAATTATTAAATTGATGCTGTGCACTATTGACTGCTGCTATCATACTAATGTGGCCCGATTGATCACCAAACGCCATAACTTGTGAAGAAGAACTGATATCAAAACTAAGCAAACATTGACTGCCGGTAGTGTTTATTTGATACATAGATACACGAGGTTCACTCAATTCTACAGTGTCTACCAATTGAACCTGACCATAGGTAGAAACAACAGCCAATCGGGAAGCTTGTGAGGGTAAAAATTTTAAGAGCTGAGGATCAATTAGCACTTGTATGGGAGATACCAAACGTAACATGCGTAAATCGTAAACCATAAGAAAACGATCCACGGCCAAAGTTCCTTGACGTTCACTATAACCACAAGATATTAAGTAATTTCCTTGAACATCGAAATCGGATAAACTTCCAGTATGGGTTTTAATGGTGTGTTCAACATGAAGAGAATTTAAATCGCGCAAGGTTACCGTGCCATAAGGATCACCAGCAAAAAGGAAACGTGAATTTTGTCGCAATACCGTACAGCCAGCAGTTCCAACATGTTCCTTTTTCGGGAGAAAATAAAATGAAAATGTATATTAACTATTATTGCGTTAATTTTAGCTTTAGTCCCAAGGCAGGGAGGACATTTCTATTGAAACTATCTAAAATATTGGAACGATCATAAAACAATTCAATAAACATCGTCATTGGTCTGAATAACATATACCAAATTTTATAAAAGTAAACAAAGTTTAGATAAATAAATTGCCGGACTGACAGAGGTATACTTGAAAGTGTTATCAGTACAAACGTATAACCTCCCAAGTTACACCAGCTAACTTACCAAATTAGTTTCCTTTAAAGTTCTTAAATCAAAGTCAATCATTTCATCCTGCAAACCGGCCATAATTAAACGTTGTGGTGACAACTGTTGCATGCAAACCATTTCTGTCATATTTTTCGATTTATGCGTAAATTTTGGTATACCACGTCGTATTTGATGTCTTAAAGAGGTTTGTGTTAAGGCTAAAATACCCGAATCAATGGTGCTTATCTGACGTACTATATCTGTAGG
Organism: Cochliomyia hominivorax; assembly: GCA_004302925.2. Lineage (NCBI taxonomy): Eukaryota > Metazoa > Arthropoda > Insecta > Diptera > Calliphoridae > Cochliomyia > Cochliomyia hominivorax. The sequence continues at coordinate 11,714,948 of PYHX02000494.1, forward strand.
ATGCACCTGAAAGGAGGTATACTTTTGCAAGCTACTGCTAAAGTATGAGGTAACATGACCCTAAATGAAAGAATTCCAAATTATTATTTTGAAAAATATGATAAAATTGATTACTTACTCCTTGATTGCCCATCCATAACAGTTCCTCATAATCATCAAAAGCCACTGCGGAAACACCAAAATTCTCACCTCCGTCGGCCAAAATGGGAACTAACTCCATGTAATCGGGTTCTCCGGAACCCAAATTAAAACCCGGAAAATTGGGAGAATAATGATTATTGCTGCGTTGGCCACCACCATCATAAACATCTAAATCAAAAGTTTTGGGTACAAAGTTTTTTAAGATATTTATTTAAAACTTACTTAACATGTCATCTGCTGGTGGCCCTATAGCATCGCCACCACAATACACATAATCCATAACGTTATATTTTTCCCTTTAATATATTTTTTTGCTTTTTTTGAGATTTTTTTCTATAAATTTCTTAAATTCATGGAGTCTTTGTTTGTTTGTGTCGCAATTTTTCTTGTATTTTTGTTATTAATTGCATTCGTAACTTTCCCTTGTTATTGTATGCGTGTGAGTTTAAATTTGTGTGTGTGTTGGTATAAGTGTTTTGTTTTCTTGACCTTTTTTCTTTCTTATTGTTTGTTTGTTTTTTTTTTCTTTGTCTTGTAAATAAGGAAATTTTTTATATTATAGCACTTTTTATATTTTATTTTCTTATTATTTGTATATAAATTTATTAGATGAATTTAAAAATTTTTTTTTTGCTCGCTTTAAATATTTTTTCCAACTTTTGTGTGAATCTTTAGAAGATAATTTTCTTTTTGAGATTATTGCCAGACTAAAATAAACACAATGTTAACAACATACATTAACATGGATATTAAATGAGAAAAAATCATCATCAGAAGAGAGAAAACAAAGTTTGTTTACATTTTCGTTTTATTACGAGTTGTCACTTACTTACAGCAAAGTTAGTTAAGTAATTTTTAAACCATCAACAATAGTATATCCACATCCACAAGTAGTGAGGATTGTATACTATATATGACATTTCGTATGTAACGTTAAGAAGAAATCATCTCAGACCGCATATGTTTACATCCACAATAATTAATAGAGCTCAATTTAATTTGGCCCCAGTACTTGGTATAGTCCTGAGAAGTCAGTATATTAAAAGATGTACACCCATATCTGAAATAACTTCTAAGTTCAACCAAAAACTTTCGTAAAATTTTCTATTGTAAATCGAAAAATTTTGATGAACTTTTGCCATAATATTAAGCAATATGTACTTCATTACTATTCCAAAAATCAGAAAAATTTATATATATATTGTATACGTGTCTGAGTGTATGTGTAAGTGAGCATGTACGAAACATAATGTATTTACTTCACATGCATTTGTGGTGGAGGGTATTGAAGATTCGGCATAGTAGAATATAGCATTCTTACTTTTTTGAATTTTATAATTTGGTTGCCAACGATAATTAGGAACAATTAAATTTACACATTCTGTTAGAATATAAATAAACATACTATTTATATGCTACAAATGTAAAATGTTAAATATATAAACATTTATTTATTAACACAACTTAGTCAAACATATATTCAATAGCATAATAATTTTGGAGATTTTTTGCTTGTTAAGAATTGTTTTTTCTTATTGTTTACATAATTTTATTGTCTTGTGTAGACATTCAATATTACAAAATAACAAATTGTCTAGAGTAGACTTGAAGTATACATTTCATATTTGACAAATAGTTGAAAGTTTCATTATTTTGTGAAATAATTCTATTTGTATAATTTTAGTCATTTTGGAATTTTTTGTTGGTGAAACAAAATGCCTTCTGTTGAGGAATCACCCAAAGAAATAGATGTGGCTTTACAAATTTTGGATATTGTAACACCACGTCTTAATATAACTAATGAAACGGATGATGCAGTGGTCAGAGAAACTACTCAAACTGATCATCTTAATAAACGTTTGTTAACCACTTTCTTAGAACGTCTTAATGTTATGACGGATATAACTTCAAATAATAACGTGGAGGAAGATGATAATTCCCAAGATTTTGAAGATTAATTATAGGATAATAATATTAAGTTTTTTTATTTAAATAAAAAACCTAAACATACTATTTATATGCTACAAATGTAAAATGTTAAATATATAAACATTTATTTATTTTATCTTAGTGTTAATGGTTATGAGAGAGTTACAGTGGGGGTAGGGTGAAGTGTTATATTGTGTTTGCGGGGAATAAGTAAATTAAATGCGACGCCTTTTATTGCTTTGTATGGGTGGTGGTGTTGTGGAGGGACTGCTGGACTCTAAAGACATAGAGCCACGCGTACGTTTAGGTGTTCTCTTGGGGGCCTCTGTTAACTTAGAGGTAAGTTTTTTATCCAACTCCTTGGCAGTAGATGACGAGGCGCTCGATGAAGACGTTTTATTTTGAGAATGTGAAGATTTTTCTAAAAAGTAAAGAATATTTAAATAAAAACTTGAATATAATTTTCTTTTTGGTTATTACCTTTTGTATTATTGATGTTATCTGTAGCTACAGCAATTATAGAGGGTGGTCCATCTGAACTTTGACGACTTTCTTCACTAGCAGCACGTTTTTTCGATAATAATGATGAAAATTCTGCTTCGGGCAATGAAAACTCCCTCTCTTCATTAGGGAACGGTAAAGGTTCCAAATCTTCTAATGCTTCCAAATTATACATGGTTCTTAGGTGTATCCATATACTTTCGGTGGTGTAGTCACGATTTAAACTACGTGACAGACGGTCTGTTATACAGGCTATGTAAAAATGTCGATTAACACCTACCGGCTTTAAACCTCCCATGGCATAAAATAATTGTATTTCCTCTTCTGGTGTCCACTCGTGATCGGCAGAAGCCAACAAATTTTTCTCACGCACCGTCATGGTCATATTGCTCTTTTATCTGGGATTTGATGTCAAAGGTTTTTCACAAAAAATATAGTTTTTGTAGTAAAAAATCTACAATAATAATTTTGTAGGTTTCAAATTTATTTAAAAATTTAAATAGATCTTTGTCAAAAAATAAAAATATTGTTTTTAATATATATACAAAATAATTTTCCACGTTTTTATTTAAATATTGTAGCACTAAATTGCAATAGTATTTTCCCCCTTATAATTTTTTACACGTCTTTTTAGTTCTTTTGTTGTGCTGTATTTTTTGTTTTTTGCCCTTTTTATAAATTCTGCTACCTAACATCATAATAAGATAAACTCAATTTGACAGCAGTTACCATTTGTTTAGATTTGTATAAGTAAATTATTAAGTCAAAATATGTATGTGTGTTTATATGAAAACATAAATTCTTATTCTTCTTTATTGTAACGTTGTAAAATTTGATCATATGTTTTTCATTGATCACCATTTTGTTTTTTATTCAGTAATATACGGAGAAAATTTTGACATTGATTTGGCATTTTGTGTTAGAAAGTTGATTTTACAAAATTACAAAAACAATGTGCCAAACAATACGACATATATTAGAGATGTGTATTTCACTTAGTAAAATATTTTGATAAACAGTTACAGATATCGATATTAGTATAAAACAAAATTAACTCAAAATCGGCAACGACGTCATGCAAATAATTTTGAAATAAAGTTTTTGTAAATTAAGAAGAGTCTAAAATTCTCGACTATTTGACTGCTAATTAATTAATCTTTAAATCATTCACAATATAATCTTTTTTTCTTTTTAACGCTGATAATCGATTCTCAGCAATAATCATATTCGATTCTCCAATCACTAGTCAAAACATTCTAATAACACACATACACATTGAAATGGCTTTGGGAGCACAGCACGTGTTGGGGTTTTCGCCCGATGGTAAACTATTTGCCTTTATCAATGATCAAGGTATCCTAAGGATATGGGATACCGATACCAATGAATTGAAACAGGAGTATACACCTAACTTTCATTTAGCTGGACCATGTTCAGCTTTGGTGTGGATATCAGCGGCCTCTTCTGCTCAAGACAAAAAGGTATGATTAAAGAAAAAAATGCACGTTTTTTTAATTAATAATTTTTCTTTGTTTTAAAACAGCATAAAAAGGCTAGAAAATCCCTTGAAGGTAAGGAGACGTTATATATTGCATTGGGCACCAGCAAAGGACAGGTTGCTTTATATTCCTATGCCGAAGCTAAGGTTGATTTCTGAATTTTTAACGCATTTGAATTGTTAATAATATATTTTGGTTTCTTTTAGATTGAGCGTAACCTTAAGGGGGAAGGTCATACGGGCAAAATAACTTCAATTGTAAGCGATAAACAGGGAAGACTTTTCACCTGCGGCGAAGATGGTCAAGTAGTAATATGGTCCATAGCTGAGGAAAAACAATTGTTGAGCTGGTCTGTGGGTCCCGAAAAACCCTATAGTTTAGCATATATGCCAGTAACCAATACCGTGGTGGTGGGCTCCCGCCCAGTAAAAGTTTATTCAGTTGATACACAAGAATTACTACAGACCTTTACTGGTCACACGTCAGAAATTAATTTTATGGAATCATTTGTTTATGGCGATAAAATCGAATATGCCTTGACTACCTCACGCATGGAACGTATTATATGTTTATGGAAAATTGGCAAAAAAGGACGAAATAAGGCAGCTTCTTGTACTTTGCTTATGGAAGATATAGCCTACTGTCTGTCCTGTCAATTAGAAGAAGAAACAAAACTGAAAGTGTCTAGTGTTACACGAAGTGGAGTTATTCATGTTTATGTTATAGATTTAGAGTGGTAAGTAAAGAAGTTTTATTTAATTATAATGGATTTTTATACCCAACACCAGCATCGGAAAAAATGTTGGGATATTATGTGTGCCTGTCCACATTTGTTACATACAGAAAAAATGGTATTAATTTTTTTCTGGGTCCTTTTAACGAAGTCCGTACGTCCGTCTATCAGTCTGGTTATTCATGTAAACCTACAGGTCACAATTTAAAAAATATTTTGATATAATTTTCAGCCAATGGCGTAATTGAAATTGGTCATGTCCGAATAAATATTTCAAGCAGATCTAATACAAAAGTCCTATTGGAATGGGGTTCTTAGCTCATATTTTCTTCCATAAACACTCACTTCTGAAAATAAAAATAATAATACAAAGGAGCATATTCCTATAAACACACTTTACATTTGGACAAATAATATTTTTATTTAATCAACTTAGAATTTACTTAAATTGTTGTTAACTAAAAACTTTATCTCTTACCATTTTTAATGGTATTTTCCTATAAACGCACTTAAATTTATTAATCTTTACAATTTTATTAATAATGGTTGACGAAGATTAAGAAGATCAGAATCAATTTCCTCCCAAACTTGCTTCATTGTTATACTCTACATCACTATAGGAAGTTGGTCAAATCAAGAAAATATAAACGAATATCGATATACAGTATTTTATGAGGTTTTGTCCATAATTTCTTTTAGTTCCCATATAAGTCCACAGAAAAAAATTGGTTTAGAAGTACCGTTATAATATACTGTACTCTTAATCATAATATAAAAATATCTTTTTACGAGGGTGTTTCATTAATTTTTGGTAGCTATCTAAATAGTCAGGTTTCACCGGCTATAACTTCTTACGTCTTCGCTCTGTTAAAGTAATTATGCTTTCGTTTTGAGTGTAATATGTTTTCTGGACCGTATAAATTACATTTTTATCGTCACAGAAAATTACCTTCATCCACCATTCAGATGACAATTGGATATCGGTTCCAGAACGACCGGAGTCGTACTCGGCCAAAGATTGTCAACCCAGTGACAGCAGTATTAATCAGAAATTTTCTTCTCCCAAAAATAATAACAACCACCTTCTTCCACTTCTATGCCCATTTCATGCATTTTCGTGAGAATTTTAGATGATTTTTGAGTCAATGCTGCCTTTGGCTTCTTTTTTATGTTTCATCTTTTCGGGAAAGGAAAGTGTTTGGAAGTCACAGAAAAATTAAGTTTGTTCTTTGTGTAGAATTTAATTTGCTACGGATTGCTTGGTAGGTTTTCGAAAATCATAATTCTGTCACACAATTTTTAAAGAAATTATGCACCACATTCTTAAAACGCCTAATTTTACGACCAGTTTCTCTATTGGAAGAGAAAGATGAATGAATTCGGATCTTTTTTTAATCGGACAGCAAAGTTCTCTTTGGTATCTTTAAATGTTATGAAATTTAACAGAGTTTGGGAAAACTTGTAGCAAAAATCTTTATTTTCGGATGATCTTTATTTTTAATTTTTATTTGCAAGGATTACAAAAAGAGAATTTAAATTATAAATTTTTAAACTCCTCTTTTTTCGGATTTCGGTCTTTTTTGATTTTTATCATTAATTAGAAGTCAAATTTTTTCGAAGAGTGATAAAGAAATAAAACTCTTTAAAAGATCCGATCTTTTGAAGAACAAAAAAGGAGATGACTTTTTTCAGCAATTTTTACGTCTGCGTTTATAGAAATATTTCACATTAAATAGCACAATGAACAAGACTAAATAAAAATCTTGTTTACTTTAAAAAAACAGAAAAACAAATCAAATGCGTTTAAATGCACAAATAATATTCTAGGAAGGTAGATTTTTTCATGTTTGCGTCATGATGTTAAACTCTAACGTATTTTAATTAATACTTTGTCTTTATATTTGCAGCATTAAAGCCGATAAACCCATCAAACCTAAACTTACCATCAGCATTGCCTCTGATAGTGCCACTGTTATAGAACCCATCTCAGCAATAGCTTCATCCCTGCAACATGCCACCAAACCGGGAGAATTGCTGTTCGCTTATGGCGATAAACATTTTCTAGTATTTGAACAATTAAAGCCAAATTTTAATGAAAAACTACAAGTTTTAGTGCGTAAAGATCCTAAAAAAATCAAAAATAAACTAGGAACGGGGGACAAACGATCAACAGATGCTGCTCTTAAAACTTTAACACCCATAATAAATACCGACGATATAGATTATAAATCAGCGGTAACAGTTTCTAAGAAAAAACTTAACTCATTAGATATGCCCATGGAATCTAGATTACAAAATTTAAATTTAAATGCTCCAGGCAGTAAAGTAACACCACAGGCACAAAGTAAAGTACAATTACTGGTACAAGCATTACACAGTAAAGATGCAAAGTAAGTTAAAAAATATATAAAGGAATTTAGCTAAATTTTTAAATATAATTATACATCTTTTTTATAGTTTGTTACGTTCAGTTTTATTTACAAACAATATGCAAACTATAAATTTAACATTACAAAAGTTACCAGTGCAATATGTGGGCAGTTTGGTCAATGAATTGACTTTGTTAATGCAAAGGAAACATGCCAAGTAAGTCATTTTAATATCATTTACTATTTGGGGATTCAAAATTTTCAATTTTTAATTTTTATTTTCAGTGTTGAATATGCCATGAATTGGTTAAAGGTTTTAGCTCAAACTCATTCCAGTCAATTGATGGCTTTAGGATCTGATGATTTACTCAATAAGTTTGGTCCTTGTATTGGCATTATAGAACATCGTGCCAATTGTCTAAAAGAAGTATCTAAGTGAGTGTGATATTGTTTTTTTAATGAAAGGAAAATATTGAAAATTAACCGATCAGTTTTAACTCCCTCGCCTTTTTACCATCCAGGACAGTCCGTGAAATCGTATCCACAGATTGAATTTACGGAATTAAAGTAATAAAATTTGTCTCTAACTGTTTGTCCGGTATCCTGTCAATCATTTTCATTTCAACCTGATATACATGCAGGGCTTCTATAATACGTTGATGATATTAATCTATTCTTCCATGGTTTTGAATCGGTACGAAGTAGAGGCTGCCTTCTATAGAAAATAAATTTCTAAACAGTACACAGAGTGTTGTTTCCAATGTTCTTCTAGCACTACCTTTTCCAGAGCAGCACATTTATTGGACCTTCAGGATCTTAATGTTGGCTTCTACATATTGACCAGCTCCTGTGATCCTTTATTTAAGTTTCCTATCAAGAATTACATTAACCTGACTGAATACTATAACTCCTTGTCAAGAAAACGAATATTGCCAAGTAAGACAATATTTGGCAATATTCGTTCTCCGATTAAACAAGTAAATTTCTCTCCTGTTGGGATTCTCAATTAAAATTTTTGTAAAAATTCAGATTTTTATTGAATGTTTTGTAATTTTTTTTTGTAAAATTTCAATATTTTTTGCTGATTCAAATATTTTTCGGTGATCTTTTATAATTTAAGAGATATTTAGCTTCTAAATGTTAAAATTTTACGTTTTTTTCCAGACTAAATGGTCGCTTACAATTGCTGGTAAGCCAAATACAACGTAATGTTCAAGAGGAAGATAATCTAAAGAGTGATAATGTTTTAGTATTCCAAGATAATGATGGTGGTAAGCAAAGCATTTTTTCAATCATTCATTTCATTGGATTTATAAACGAATATATTTTTATGCTTTAGATTCCTCAAATTCGGATCTAGACGATGGTAATAATAAATCTTTATCAGACAACGAATGGGAAGAAGATGATGATGATGACGAGGATGATGAAGATGAGGATTTAGAAAATGGTGATGAACAAATGAAAGGTGATGATGATGATGATGCGGAAGATGATGATAGTGATGAAGAAATGGATATGTAAAATAAAATGTTTATTTTTACATTAGTTAAGTTTTAAAATTAAAAATACATTTTTTTATTAATCAGTTGTTTTCAATTTATGTCTGTCCGTATGTCATTTTATGTAAAGGAATATCTTCATGACAGGTGCGCTGCGGTCGTCTTCGACGAAGGCACTTTTTGCGGTATTCATTGGCTGCCTTTAACTCTGTTGTTAGATTATTGCTGGCAATTCGTGGAACTCGGCCACTCTCGCATACTGGATTACTCCGCACTTGAGCTTAGATTAATTAGCTACTATATTTCGAAACCATTTTTCTTATTGAGATTATTTCGTTATTTTTCCTGATGCGAATTAAACGACCCTAACACTAGGATCTATAGTAAGGGAGAGTAGAATTTGGGTGTTTAAATATTCTTTAGGCGAAAGAAGCATCCTACAAGCGGAGATTCATGCAACCAAGGATGCTGCAAAATGAATCGAATTACGGCAACATTAGGATTTTTACGGATAACAAGCAGGCCATGGGATTTATACCAGATATTCATATGAAATTGTTATTAACGACTGAATACTGGATCTCTTTGGATGCCCATGCAAGAAGGATGGGTCTTGTCAACAATAGAGGAAGAGACAGTTTTTCACTATCCAGCACTTATGATCTTGTTTGCCTTGTTGACTGCTCCTTTAGTGCAACACAACTGTATCAAATATATAAGTGAGTGTCTGTTGGGCACTGCCCTCGGAACTAAGAAACTAACTATGATGTAGGGCATTATATAGTCAGTCTTAACCGCTATTACACATGTTTTTATATTATGCGTTAAGTAAACTGTTTGATACAGAATCACTTCCTGATTGATTTAGAGATATCTTGATGAAACTTGGAATGCTGCACTCTTGTCTCAAGGACAATGATTATTGAAAATTGTAATGATGGTTAAATTATTTCACCTAACCCCCATACAAATTAGGGTTTTAAGTCATAAAAGTTCTGAATATAAAGCGATTTTACAAAATTTGGCACACATAAGTCTAATAATATTCTAAAATAATATGCCAAATTATATATAAAATCGGTCCATTATTTCTCATATGTCCCATATAACCCTTATTATAACCCCTTCCTCAGAAAACGTCCTTTAAAACACACACACAAATCCCCATAAAGTAATAATAATATATTGCCTTCTTAAGAACAAATTAGAAAATATATTTATACGAGGGTCGTTAATTAATTTTTGGTAGCCACCATTAATATACAGCTTGATCGACTATAATTTACTTGTTATATCCTCCACCACCACAAGTGCTAAAGAGGATATATTAACTTTGTCATATCCATAATTTAAAGAAGAAAGAACGTTTTTCTAATAAAACAGATTTTTTTGGTAACATCTAACAATCATGCTTTATTTTTTGTTTTTTAATGTTCTTTTATTTAAAATAATAAATAATTTTTTCAAAGTTAATAAAATTTTGATGAAGTTTAGTTATTTTCACGACAACAAAGTTTTTTTACAATCGTTTTTTTTCCAAATACATTAAGCCAATCAACAATAATTATTGTATTTAATTTTTTGTGAGATTTATTATGCCAATAAAGTTGTTTAACCTAAATGAAGGGAAACTAGGATTAATCTAATTTGAAGGTAAAAGCAAATTCTATATAATTTGTAATGTTTTGTTTGTTTGTTTTTGTTTTTTTGTTGCTGTTTGTGTGGAAATGTTGCAAAAAATTATAAACAATACAAATCCTCAAATAGTTTCCTTCCCCTGTTTATTGGGGCAATCATTGCAATATTCTGCTGCCTTGAGTATTAAAAAATGGGTGTAGAAAGTGTGCGCATTACAACTGTTGCTGGAGTTAGAGTGGAGAACTAATCAGGATTTATGTTTGAGGCATTTACTTAAGACCAATTTGATTTAATGAAATTAATAAGACCATTAGTGGAGGCATCATGTGTAGTAATAACATCCTTATTAGCCAATTCAGGCTCAATGGCCTTGGCCAATTGTTTGCCCAATTCAACGCCCCATTGATCGAAAGAGTTGATATCCCAAATAATACCCTGGGTAAATATTTTATGTTCATACATGGCTGAAAATACGAGACAGTTTTTATTTATCTATAAAAAAATCTCATATGAAAACTCACCAATCAAAGCACCCAAAGTGAAGGGTGTAACTTTTTTCACAACAATGGAGTTGGTAGGACGATTGCCAGTGAATACCTTGTGGGGAATAAGTTGTTCCAATTTCTCTCCTGTCACACCAGACTTTTCCAATTCAGCCTTAGCTTGGGCAGCTGTTTTGCCAGTCATTAAAGCCTCAGTTTGAGCCAAAAAGTTGGCCAATAAAATCTTATGATGGACACCACCAGCAATAGGATTATGAGTTTCAGCAGGAGCAATAAAATCACAAGGAATCAAACGTGTACCCTGGTGTATCAATTGATAGAAGGCATGCTGGCCATTGGTGCCAGGCTCACCCCAAACAATGGGACCGGTGTTATAGTCCACAATTTTGGAACCAGTTTTGGTAACAAATTTACCATTACTCTCCATATCACCCTGTTGGAAGTAGGCGGCAAAACGATGCAAATATTGATCATAGGGTAACATGGCATGGGTTTCAGCTCTATAGAAATTAGAATACCAAATGCCCAAAAGAGCCAAAATAACAGGAGCCTGGAAAGTGAAAAAAGCAAATTACTCTCTGTTAACATTTTTCTTTTATTTCAAGATTCTATTACTTACATTTTGCTCAAAGGGAGCATTTTTGAAATGATTATCCATAAAGTGGGCACCTTCCAATAATTGTTCAAAGTTCTCAAAACCAATGGACAAGCAAATTGAAAGACCAATGGCAGACCACAAAGAATAACGGCCACCAACCCAATCCCAGAAACCAAACATGTTCTTGCTGTCAATACCAAATTCAGTAACCTTAGCTTTGTTGGTGGACAAGGCTACAAAGTGTTTGGCCACAGCAGCAGGCTAAAAATAAAAGAAACGTATATAATAAAGTAAGTAAGAAACTCTTAAATTCTTTTAAATCTCTACCCACATCTTTAGTTTGTTCCAATAGCCAATTCTTGGCTGATGTAGCATTAGTGATTGTCTCTTGGGTGGTAAATGTTTTTGAGGCAATAATGAACAAAGTGGTCTCATAGTTAACCTTTTTTAAAACCTCCGCCATATGGGTACCATCAATGTTGGAGACGAAATGTGAACGTAAACCCTTGCAATAGGGTTTCAAGGCTTCTGTTACCATAAGTGGACCCAAATCTGAACCACCAATACCAATATTCACCACATCGGTAATTTGTTTACCAGTAAAACCACGCCAGACACCAGAAATCACTTGATTGGTAAATTCCTTCATGTGAGCCAATTCGGCTTTAACATCGGGCATAACATTTTTGCCATCAACCAAGATCTCTTGATCGCCACGATTACGTAAAGCAATGTGTAGTACGGCACGATTTTCAGTGATATTGATGGGAACACCAGACATCATGGCATCACGTGCCTCCGCTACACGTCTCACTTTAGCTAATTCCAATAGTAAACTCCATACCTCGGGAGTAATACGATTTTTGGAGTAATCAATCAAAATATCACCATCTTTAGGGGTGCTGATGCGCAAGCTATAAGTAAAATATAGAATTAAAAAAATAGAAAAAAATATTATTTTTTATATAATTCCGAAATTTTAAATGAAATTCAAATAAATATAATAATTGAGACATTCTATAAATTTGTCTAAAATTTTACTGAAATTTGAACAAATTTCAATTTTTTCTTTCTAAAATTTAAAAAATTTTTAATTATAAAATAATTCTAAAATTTAAAGAATTTCTTAAATCAAAAGTAAATAGAAAATATGATAAAGTTTTAAAATTAAAATTAAATTTCAGAATTAATAAATTCTGAAATTAAAAAAAATCATAACATTTGAAAAAAAAAAATACATTTTCCAAAAGTTTTAAAAATTTAAAGAAATTCTAAAATTTCAAAATAAATTTCTTAATTTTAAAAGAAAAATTTAAACATTAAAGAAATTCTAAAATTTCAAAATATCCTGAAATTACAAAAAAATCTGTATTTCAAAAAAGTCAGCACTTTTAAAAAAATTATAAAATTTAAAGAAATTATTTAATTAAATTAAAATTTAAGAATATTCTAAAATTTCTAAATATCCAAAATAAATATAAAAATATAACTAAAAAAATTTTAAATTTTATTGAAAAAAAAAGAATTTCGAAATATTAAAATTTGAAAAAAATTGATATTTCAAAATATATTTAAATAAGAAAATCTCTAAAAATTATATGAAAAAAAAAATAATAATAATTGAAAATGTCGTTATATTAAATTATTAAAATGTAACCTTAATAATTGATTTGTAAAAGGTGACCATAGATCTTTCAGAATTGTTAACAGATAAATAATACTCAATACACAAAATGCAGACGTCATCAAACTTAACGAATTTTTATTAAACATATGTTGAAATGGTTGAGTGAGAGTAAAAAATGTATTTTTATTCTTGTGTTTTCAAACATATATAGACCAATATATATAAAACTAATAAAAAATTGTTTTTGTAGAAAAAACTTTTTAAAAAAAGGTCAAAACTAATTGAAATTAATGAATCAATCTATTTCTAGCAAATAATAACATAATTAAATTAAGGTTTAATAAAAACGTAACATTAGCCATATTAATGTAATTCAAATAATATGTTCACAGTACTAAAAATGTTGTTAGTATACTGTTATAATTGTTTCATGTATAAGGTTGCCATATCAACGATATAAGGATCAAATCAAAAAGAGATTAATGTTAATGACGTTTCAAGCAAAGGAAGGAAAATAATAAAAATCCGTTAAGGTGAGAGAAAAATATGATTATCAAACAAACCGTCATATTAAAAAGATTTTATGATAAATGAATTTTGTAAAAAAAACTCTGAGTATATAATACCGTTAAAAGGAACACGTAAACAAATATTGACAAAAAAACTATTAGTTTGTGTAAAAGGAAATTACAAAAAATATACTCTGAGCATATATAACCGTTGAAAATAAAGTTATGTTACTTAACATGGAATTAATAAAAGAAAAATAAACCTACTATCTCTGAGTACATAAACCGTTACGATGAATATTCATTAATATACAAACAAATCACTTACACTTAAAAATGACATTTCAAAAAAATATTATAAAACATTTGAGTTGCTTTTTTATTTGCAAACTTTAATTTGCATATTTAAAATAGAATATAAAACTAGATTATTATTTTTTGTTGTTGTTAAACATATCTACAGTTATTGAAATATGTTATACAGGTATATGACCCTGTTTTCTTCTGTTAGAGAAAGTAAAAGTTAAATCCCCCTTAAAACATGTATCAAGTAAACATGTCTATACTATTTTTTTTTGTGTTGATCATGAGCAAAGGACACTTGTATTTTATAGGTACACACACGCTTTGCCTAAAACAAAATACATATATAAGTAGACTTTGTTATCAATTCCTATTAACTAACCATATGATATGATGTTAGTAGTGGGGGCAAATTCAATATTTTTAATGACCTTGACAGTAACCCCTAAAGTAAGTAGAACCATTTTTTAATAAAATTACGTTTTCTACATTTCCCCTAAAGCAAATAGGAAAAACTAAACAAATGATTTGACATTAATTTAATAAAATTTTTATAATACAACTGATTAAATGTTATAATACCCTAGTCTATAAATAACAATATGAAAAAAACACCGGTATACCTTTTCTATTTATCACTTGGTGGGGGAGGTGGTGGCAAGGAGGCTCTCTTTTTTCTTCTATTTTTTTACAATTTCCTATCAATTTTCTTGAGTACATACCTGAATTTATTGAAACGTTCTGGATCTTGGGCAAATAAATCTTTAATATTAATTTTTGATCCGTTGGCATTATAATATTCCTGCAATTTTTTGTAAACTGCTTCCGTGGTTAATAAAGGTAGTGGTCCAGCCATTATTGTTCTTGTTGTTTTAATGCTAATTTATTTGTTTAGTTTTGTAATAATAAGTACACAATAAAAAATATTTGTAAAAAAGAGATTGATTAAAAGAGTTATTACTTAGACAGTGAACGCTTGCAATATGATTGAAAAATAAATTGAAAATGTAATTTTGTATTTGAAATATGAAATATTCCAGCGACTTTAAACATACCACTTCAATGTCAAATGAAAAACAAAAGCAAACAGTGTTGTCAACCACTTTCTAAACATAAAACGTAAGGTGTATTGTAGAAAACGTTAAAAAGTGTAAAATTCAAAAAATTCTGTTAAAATGAAGTTTTTGCTTGTCCAGCTTATAATTATGTTATGTTATTTTTGAAAAGATTTAACATTCTGTTAATTTTTTTTGTGTTTGTAAATATTTGAGTTAAAGATTAGTTTTTTACATTAACAGTAAAAACGGAGTTAACATTCAGTTTTATTTTCTGTGTTTATAAACATTAAAGAGAGTGTTTGCCTATAACTTTATTTCTACTTAACCAATTTTAATAATTTTTAAAATAATAATGAGGTACATATAATTTATTTTACGACAAAATTTTGTTCCAATTTATCAATTTATACATGAAAATTCTTCGGATGATCTTCTCTTGAATTTAGGGGCTGCCACAGATATAAGTTTATATCTTTTAATATAATAAACCGATTTTACTGGTTTTAAATAGGAAACAATTCAAGACATTAATAAATACTCAAGCCAAATTTGATTGAGTTCTGTTAGTTATTGTGGATGTGAGATTGCCAAAAACTGACAGACGAACATAGCTTAATCAATTCAGATTTTGTTTATATTACACACTATGGAAAAACTTTATACAACTTTTCTATAGTTTTCGAGTTCTGGAGACCTGAAGTTTCGACATATAGAGCCATTATTTCTTATTTCATTTCATAAACAATATGGGTATCATTTGAAAGGTCTTGAAGAATCTTTTCCTATGATATATAATATTATTTTTTATAAACCCATTAAGGGATAAGAAAAATTTCTAAAATTGTTATATCCAACACCACAGTATTTGTTTGGGAGATTATGTGTTTGTGCTGATGTTTGTAATACACAAATACATTAAAATACAGAGGTCGCAATAATTGAGATATCTTAATGAAGTTTATTGAAATTGGTGATATTCGATCTCATAAAAACTTCCTCCCAGAATAGGGTTTTAAGGTCATAAAGATCCAAAATATAAAGCGATTTCAAAGAAATAATAGTATTCTACATTATGCGACGGTCGATCCATTACTTCTACAAGAGTATTATAATAACAATTGGTCAAAT
Organism: Cochliomyia hominivorax; assembly: GCA_004302925.2. NCBI lineage: Eukaryota > Metazoa > Arthropoda > Insecta > Diptera > Calliphoridae > Cochliomyia > Cochliomyia hominivorax. The sequence goes on from PYHX02000494.1 coordinate 11,730,986, forward strand.
TAAAATAAATAAAATCTAAATTCAATGTTCGAAATTATATGAGGTTTGGTTCATTATTTCCTTTAGATCCGATATAACGCCCAGAAAAAAATAGGAAAGGAAATTATACGAGGGTCGTTCATAAATTTTTCGTAACTTTCATTTACAGGCAAAAATATGGTAATACATAGTCAAGCCCGACCATAAAATTTTTACTTGTTCTTTATGACTTTTTTCAAAAACTGCTGATATATCTAAAAATTATATTTGTTAGCAAAGACATATTTTTTATTACCACAGAGGTTAAAATCTCTTTGTTTATATAAAGGCTGGTAGCATAGGAAAATTAATATTATTAATTTTTATAGTCCCATATAAAAGGTATAATATTGGTATCAAATAATTGTTTGGTTGAATAGTGTAGATATTCACTATTGTAAAAAATCATGGTTAAAAATCATACAAACGACTCTTACCTATTCAGTGATTAAAGATATGATGGAAATCATTTGAAAAGTATCTGATGAATGATAAATAAATTTATATATCAAGACTTCAGACATCTATATAATAAAATTATACATTACTTTTTACCATAATGATGAATTGCTCGAAATGCAGTCTTTAAAGATTTCTTTCGGCATGAACTTTTTTAAATTAGTTAGCAACACTTTTATTTTTATATATATAAATTGATAAAACGGTACATAACAATAAAATATTTATTAAATTTTATCTATAATAAGATAAAACAGTTCTCATTAAAATTTATTAAACGGTATTGCCAAATCAAAATTCTCTTGCAAATACAACTCTGTAAATGTCAAGTAGGGCAAAACTAAAGCAAGATGGCGACGCGTAATGTGTGTAATTAAGAAGTCGAAAATCAAGTAAAAAATTCTCCAACTCTTTCTTAAATTTTACGAATAAATTCCTTAACAAATTGTTAAAAAAGCTTTTAAACATTTACCATAAAATGTTTACTAAAAGTAAAAGACCATATAATTATAAACAGAAATGTTGCTACTAAAAGAAGTAAATAAAAAACAACAAATGCTGGCAAGAAATATAAAAGAAAAGCAATCAAAAACAAAAATAGTGTTAGTGTCATTTTAATAGAAAAAAGGTAAATAATAATAAAGAAATATTAAGTGAAAAATTAAAATTTTGTTAAACATCTAAATAATTTTATGAAAAAAATTGAAGAATTTCAAAAAATAAGTTAATATACTAAAGTGCTACCTTAAAGTAAATCCGCCTAAGCAAAATGCACACGTAACCTTGTGAATGCGTAGCACGGTAGCACCTTTTGTCCAATGGCATCATAGAGTTGCTTCTGCTACATCAATTTCAATATGAAACAAGAAAAAGATGCTGCCCTGCGTTGTTTTAAAAATTGTTTAGCATTTATTAAATAATTTAATTAAGATTTTTCTTTTAATATTGTTTCTTTGTTTTAGCTAAACTGAAAAAAATAAAACTTGGAAAGTTCTTTAATTACTGAAAGTCAAGTGGTATTTGCTAGATATTTTTTTAACAAATTTTATTAAAAAATTTGTTTTATTTTTTGTAATTAGCGTCAGGAACGCTAAGCAACCACTATGTCTTCACCGGAACAAAACCTAAGACAACAACAATCTGAACTATCATATAGCAAATCTAATGGTGTATCTACAAATTCGAATAACCAAAATAACAATAATATCAACAACAATAACAATATTAATTTAACAAATAATACGGTGTCTAATAATGTTAATAACACAGAGCAGCCTCAAACAAAAAGGCAAAAGATTGAAAAATTAAACCACAAATGGTAATTCCAAACAAAGGCTGCATCGTCTTCCTCGTCATCACCATCTGGTAATATGGCACCACCTCCTGATATTATAGATACTGGGGAATCAAAGAATTTAGTTTCTTCATTATCATCTTCTGTCCATTCCATAACTTCTCCCTCATCTTCGGATAACTCTGCTAATTCCACTCCCTGTTCGTCAAGAGCTAATTCGTTGACACAGCTTTTAAATGTACAAAACTTAAACCATATCTTGCCTATTACAAATGGTCATCATCTTTCTCATTTACATCATCATCACCATCCTGCTCATCATATGCATAATCATCAAGAAGACGATTTAATGTCCAGTAGTATAAGACAGAGTTTCAGCTCCTCCTCTTGCTCCACATCTTCGTCGACCTCATTATCAGCAGACGAAGTTGATCGAAGTGGTTTACCAGATCTATTGGCTCTCAATAGTCAAACATCTACTTCCTCAACCTCATCAGCAGTAAAAGCTCGACATTCCCTCCATATGAATTCTGCAGTTTCCCTACAACAGCAACAACATCTGGATGAGTTAACCGCATCTCAGGATATGCGTGAATTTGAAGATTCCCTAAATAAACAATGTTTATGTGGGGTTCCCGAACGTATGCTAAGAAAACCCTTTCAATCTCATTATTCACTGGATGCTAACGGTCAAAAACGTGTAGCCAATTTAAGTGAATGGCCCACCAATAAATTACTGCAATTTCTATCAAACCTTCAGTTACTGTTTGATATTTATTTAAAACAAAATTCCAAGGGGTTTATTTGTGCCCGAATTATGGACGTTTGTGATGCACTCATTCGTAATGATCACAATTTAATAGATGAGATTATTGTATTGGCTGGCTATAGTAATGCTTATGTGCAATTTCTGGCGGGACGAGTGTTGGCCTCATTTTTGGTCATCGCTAAGCAAGAAATGGATGATGATTGGCTGAAGAAATTGGTTGATAATCTTTTTAATTTTGATCGCTTAGATCATAAGGCGGTGCAAAAGATACATTTTAGTTTGGAAATAATCAAAAGAATAGTGGAATGGAAAGATATAGATTTACATCCATTGGAAGAAGAGATTGCTGATACTCATACAATACAAGATAGCTTACCTTCCTCAACCACGTCTGCAGCATTTCACAATAGTTCAACAAATACTTTGAGCATAGATGAAACAAGCCTTGGATATTTACATTTTCAAACCCAGCAACCTTCCCTAGAATCTAACTATTTTGCAGTACATTATCGTTCCACAGAGAGTTTAGACGGACCCAGTTCTTCGGGTTCTTCATCAGGACATTATCAACATCACAATGCGTCGGGAAATCCCCACTATAGCAACATAAACACAAATTCAGCCTATCATAATCATCCACAACATTCTTCTCCTATGCTGCAGCATCAACAACAACAGCAGACGGGTTGTCACTTAGTTACTCTCACCGATTCGGAAAGTTTTGATACCACCCATCTCAAGTGCATAACCATAAAAATACTCGAAAATAAATGGCCTGCCTTGGTTAAGAATATGTCCTCTCTCATAGCCAATCATTTGGATGTGGAAAATGCTGAAAATTGTATATTAAATTTTCTCCAATTATGGGAAAACATCATATCGGTTAAAGCCAATCTCTCGATTGTGGAAACTCTTCCTTTCTATGCTCAATTGGATAAATTTGAATTGTTACTCAATCAAAATCTTTCCTGTACAGTTTACAAGCAAATGCTGTGTCTTTTCAATGAAGCTTTATGTTATGGTTCCACATTGGCCTTGCAGGATATGTTACCCGATGAGACCTGCATGCTGGCCCATCAAATTGTTCGACATGTTAAGGATTTTCGTATATTAGAATCTCTTCCTCGACGACAGCCTGAAAATATTGTAGGTCTTATTGGTTTCAAAAGAAAACCCGTCAATTATGCTGACAATTCACTGCAACATCATTTTGGTATTTTAAATGAGGGCTCGGAAAATGTTCTAAACTCCAGCGATGTCATAGAAATGGATAAGACAATTTTACAAAAAATTGTTCTACTGGTGCTTAAATCTATAGCTGTTACGGTTAAAGAAATACGCAGTGATTCTTCGGATTCTTCTATTGATTCTACAGACTATGATGCCTTCCAGGATATGGTGCTAATCGAAAGATCCATACGTGATGTCTTACGTAAATTGGAATCTTTTATTAAACACACCCTGGAATTTCATCCTGAATGTCATTTTAGTAAAATTTTAATACATCTATTTGATGATCAAGATGATCATCTCATTGAGGCCATGGTGTGTACGCTGGACGTCACGGCTGGCATTTCATTTCGCAATAATGCCTTTCCCGAACTAGTATCGATGTTAAATCCGGTCTATACGTTTCTAGAGTTCCTGAAAATGATATCAAATAGTTCCGATTTATTATTGGATCTATTGGTTAGCAATGAGACTTGTTTTCTTTTGTACCTTTTGCGTTTTCTCAAATACATACGAATGAATTGGTCCATGTTTGTTCAGAGTTGTCATGACTTTGGCATGGGTTCATCAATGCTAGATGAGGCCATGAGTGTGCTGATACGTTTACGTTTGCAAATATCACGTTTAGTATCCCGGCAATTATATCCCTATGATATATCGCCTGTATTACGCCTACTGGAAAGCTGTGAGAGCTTATACGAAGGTAATGAACTTAGTTAGCCAGTTATTAATATCATTAATATAGTTAATTAGTTAGTTATTGTAGTTAGTTTTTGTAATTTTTTTCTTTTTTCTTTTTATATAAATTTAAGTTCAAGTTTTAAGATTTTTAAAATAATTTTTTTTTTAACAAAATATGAAAGAAAAACGCAAATTTTTTTTGATAGATTTAGACTTGAAAAAGGCAGCTTTGTTATTGTAAATAATTAAAATAAGAAAATGAAATAATGTTAAATATTTTAAATTCTATGCTTAAGCAAATAATTGCAAAAATATTTATTTTATATTTGAAAATACATTTTGGGAAAACGAATTAAAAATTTCTTAAAAACTTAAAAGAAAATATTCAGTTTTAGTACAGTTTTTTAGTTCTTGTTCAGTTCTAGTTCAGTTCTTCTTGCTTCAATTGTTATTTGGACAAAGCTGCTTTAATCTTAATGTCTTCCATTTAATAAAACGAAAATAAAAATTTAAATCTTAACAGATTTAAAGAACTTTAATTTGATTTATTTCAATTATATTTGAAACACACAAAATGCCTAAATACATTTTTATATTGAAATAAAAAGATAATCTTGCCTTACAATTGTTTAGTTAGTTTTAAATTACTTTAATACATAACTAAATTCATACACATTTAAGACAACTATTAAACATAATGTTTTATATAAAAAATTTTTAATTTTCTTTACAAAATAAACAAATAAAAATAATTAAAACTTAATAGAATGTAAATTTATTTTATATTATTTTTTTAATATCTGAATTAAACCAAGAATATTTATAAATTTCTCTAAAGAAAATAATAAAGAATAATTGTAATAATTTTATTTTCTAATTTATATTTAAGTGTAATTTTTTTATTAAATAAAATAAATTATATCAAATAGTTTGTAAATAGAGTAAAAATACATACTTTTATGAAAGTATATATTTAGATATTTTTTTAAATAAATAATATACTTTTTTCTAAATAAATTTATACAAACTATGAATTATGTTAAAATAAAACATTTCATTTAATTATATTATTCCTTTTCTGAAACTATCATACATTTGAAAAATAAAAAATCTAATTTAATTAACACATACAACATATCTAAAACATTTATTTAAGGAAAGAAAAAAAGACAATAAATTTTATGAATAAAAACTACTGCTAATTTTTGTAAAATGTTTTTTGTTTTTTAATTAAAAACATTTTGTTTTAATACACTATAATTCTAAGTATGTAAGAATATGTTAGTTTTGGCTGGAGGAGAATTTTAGGATTCATAAAACCTGAATTTCAAATTCAAATTCTGTTATTTAAAAATTTGAAATAATTTCAAGATTTATTTTGATTTACATTTACTTATATTTAGTTTAGGGTCTCTATATTAAATTTCCGATTTATTTTTGTACCCCCCCATCACAATAAACAAAAAGTCTGGCTTAAAAACTAGAGGAGGGTATGATTTGGAATTTAGAGAATATTATTTTTTGGAGACTAGATGAGAGTCTGGTTTAAGAACTATATGGGTGTCTGGTTTAGGGACTTGGAGACAAGACTAGTGTCCGGTTTAAATACTAGAATATAGTTTGGTAAAGAGACTTAATAAGATTTTGGTTAAAAGTTTAGACTAACGTTCAATTAGAGTATGGTTTAGAGACTAAATGAAAGTCTATTTTGAAAATATACGTTTGAATGGTTTAGAGACGAGACTGGAGTTTGTTTTAGAGACTTTATTAGAGTTTGTTCTATAAACTAAACTAAACTCTGGTTTAGAAGCCAAACTAGAGTCTGGTTTAGAAACTAAAGTCTAATTTTGAGGTTAATCTCCTTTTTAGCGATTAAACTAAATCCCTATTTTGAGACTTAACTATAGTCAGATTAAGAAATTTAATTACAGTCTCAGTTTGGTTAAAAGATTAGACTTACATTCAATTAGAGTATGGTTTAGAGACTAAATGGAAGTTTAATTTAGAAAATGTATGCTTGACTGGTTTAGAGACGAAACTATACTTTGTTTTAGAGACTCTATTAAAGTTTGTTCTATAAACTAAACCCTGAAGCCGAACTTAAGTCTGGTTTAGAAAGTAAACTTTAATCTAGACGCTAATCTCAGTTCTAAGTACTAAACCAAATCCTGGTTTTGAGACTAAACTATAGTCAGTTTAAGATATTAAATTATAGTCTGGTTTAGATACTACATTTGATTAGAATAGAGTTTCGTTTCAAGACTTATAACAGATTTAATTCTGGAGTTCAGTTCTAGATCGGTTTTCTGTTCAATCCTGGTTTAGATACTACACTTGATTAGAATAGAGTTTCATTTAAAGACTTATAACAGATTTAATTCTGGAGTTCAGTTCTAGATCGGTTTTCTGTTCAATCCTAGTTCAGTTCAAGTTAACTTCTTGTTTAGTTCCAGATCATTTCTAGTTCAGTTCTTAATTAGAAATGATCTAGAACTAAAGAAAAGTGGCGGCATATAAAATTCTAAAATGTTTAATTTTAATACTTTTACATTATATTTCAAAAGGATTTTCATAACTCCTTGCATTGTCTTTTGGCGCTTAACTGAATTTCTACAATCTTATTTTTATTACAAATATATTTACTTTATTCACACTATCGATTCCAAACATATCTAATGCCTATTAATCATACGTACTCTACGCTTTGTTTCCGGTATCAAACTATCAATGGATTCCATGGTTAAGGGTAATGGTGAGGTTATAGAGCTGCGTCTACTTAACGATACATTACTGTTATTAACATGATCACTAACAAAACTTAATGGCGATACAGATGGTGTAAATTTGTGTCTTTGATAACTTAAAGCTGCTGGTACTGAACAACGTCTGACCATCATAGTTGATGATATTTCTTAAATAACAAAATTTTAATGATAATTTTTGTAAAAACCTTTGTATCCGAAAAAGTATTACCTGAATTACAACCACGAGTTGGATTTAAAATATCTGAATTATCAACAGATTGTGTTGCGGTATGTTGTCGTAATAATTGCCAATTATTTGAATAGGAAAATTTAGAACGTACGGGTGAGTTGGATGCTGATAAAATTTGTGGTTCAGAATTTTCTGCTGATGTCTCCATTAAATGTTGAGGTTGAAAAGTATGTTGATTATGTGAATAATTTGGTTGATCATGACTTGTGGAGCGATAAAATGTTTTTAAACGTTGTTGTTGTTGTTGTTGAAGCTTTAGTTGTTGTTTTTGTTTTAAAGCCAATTCTGTTGTATTTGATATGTTTGTTTTCATATTGATCGGGGTTTTGGATTGATTAAAGGATGTTAAAAAGGATAATTACTACTAAATTTATTATATAAATTTTTATGTAAATTGTTAATAATTCTATTAATCGAAATAATAATTATAATAAAAAGACAAAATTAGAGAATAAAAAGCAGTTTTTTTTGGTCTGAAAAGTATTTAAAATAAAAATAATTGAAAAATTAAGAGTTGAGTTCAAAGATTTTTGTTAGGAACATAAACAGAACCACAATGGTTATAAAGTATTGGGAAAGCATTTATAGTGTAGACTTGGTAGCCTGTGCTAAAAAAGCAACAATAATGTGTTATTTATGGCTAAGGCCAGTTGAGAGATATTAGGTTAGTTCAAGTTCAATTCTAGTTCAGTTCAAATCGGTTCAGTTGTATTTCAGTTCAAATTCAGTTCTTCTTCAGCTTTTATTTGATGTTCTAGTTCAGTTCTATTTCAGTTATTGTTCAGGTTCTTTTTCATGTTCTAGTTTAGTTCTAATTCAGTTATGGTTCAGTTCTAGTGCATGTTCATGTTCAATTCTAGTTCAGTTCTAATTAACTTTTAGTTGAGTTCTTATTCAGTTCTAGTTCAGGTTTTAGTTCAGGTTCTAGTTCAGGTTCTAATTCAGTTCTAGTTCAGATTCTAGTTCAGGTTCTAGTTCAGTTCTAATTCACTTCTAGTTCAATTCCAATTCAGTTTAGATCTAATTCAATTCTAGTTCAGTTCTAATTAACTTTTAGTTGAGTTCTTATTCAGTTCTAGTTCAGGTTCTTGTTTATGTTCTAATTCAGTTCTAGTTCAGGTTCTAGTTCTCATTTAGTTTCACTTCAGTCCTATAGAAATAATTAAAAGATGGAAGTTGTAAAGTATTCGGAATGGAAATAAAAATGTTTTAAATATTTAAAAATATAATAAATATATTATTTTTAATAAACTAATTTAGTTTTGCCTTTAAAGTGAAATTGTGTGAAACAACATTTATTTGATAAAGTGATTTTTTTTTTAACAGAAAAACTTTGAAATCGTGTGTAAATTAGAATAGAAAGAAAAACGCCATTGCAAATTAAAATAAAATTTGAAACTGAAAGATTCGAATATTTTTCTGGATATAAAAAAGCACAAAAGAAATAACAACAATAGAGTTAAAAGCGACAAGAGAGTTTTAATAATAGAGTTTCAATTTATTTAAGTTAAATCCGCTTTTTTTCTCATATACATTACACATTTATAAATTTCCAACAAATTTACTAAATTCATACAATATATATATGTATATATAATCAGGAATAGTTGTAATAACAGTAGATATTTATATATATAAAGTTTTAATATAATTTTATAAAAATTTATTTTAAATATATTTAGTCTAGAAATATAATTTTATATACAAAAAAACATACAGTCAAGATTAGATCAGTTGGTTGTTTATTGAGGAAAGTGTGAGTATGTGTTTGTGTGTGAAAGTGTGGGAGTGTTTGAAGTAAAAATTTCCAAAAAGGTGTTCTTATAGGCAGAGAGTAAGAAAGTTTATATAAAAATATAAAAAAAAGTATTAACAAGTAAGAATGCTGTGTTCGGCTAAGCCGAATCTATAATATCCTCCAGTACAAATGTGTATGCAGAAAATAGGTTATGTTTAGTACACACATACACTCACAGATGTATGCAATATATAAAAGTTTTTTTTTAATATAACACAGGAACACTTAATGCGTCATAAAATTAGCCATATATATTTTTGGCTATAACCGATTTTGATAAATTTTTGGAAGCGTAATGAAGTTTATATAACTTAAGATTATGGCAAAATGTCATTATAATTTGCGATTTAAAATTGACAATTTTAAAAAATTTATTTGTTTGAAATTAGAGTTTGCCTTAGATATCGTTCTATATCTTTTAATAAATTGAACCGATTTTGCTGGTTTTAAATAGGAAGCTTCACAGGACTATAAGAAATACTCAGGCTAAATATCATTAACCTCTCTCCATTATTGTGGATGTGACAGACAGACAGAGGCAGACACACAGACTGACATTGCTAAATCGACTCAGATTTTGATTTGATGCAAGAATATATATACATTAAAAGGTCTGAGATGATTTTTTTTAGCGCTACGCAAAAAAACACCAGTTGTGGTGTGGAGGATATAAAAAAAAATGTTAAGAAGTTTCTTTTTTAAATGCTTTTATATATCGTTAGGGAAACCTCTTTGTTTGTTTTTTTAGTTAATATTTTTAGTTAATAATTTAATAAAAGAAAAGAAAGTTTTTAACATTTTTAAATATTTGATCACATTTATAGTACATACATTCAAAAAAAGGAGTTCAGTTAAGAAAAGTTTAAAAATATTTTTTCTATTTCTTTGTTGTTGTTTTAAACTACAAGTTTTTTTGTTTTTGCTAATTGCACACATTTACTATTTTGATATATAATTCTATATAATATTACGAATATAATAATAAAGTTTATGGGATAAAAATTCCATTTAGTTTAAAATATAAGAGTTTTTTTTGTTATCCGTTTTTAAAGCTTTTAGTTAATTTCTTTATCATTTTTTTCTGTTTTTGTTTTCTTTTAATTCTTTTTTTTTTTGTAATTTAAATATTAAATTGAGTTAAAAATTTGATTTTAATTAAAATTTGTTTTAATTTAAAATTCAAATAAAGTTTTTGTTTGTAGTTTTTAGTTAACATTAAATGCTTTTTTTTAAGTTGACATTAAGATAATTAGAATTTCGGCAAACTTTTAGCTGAAATACCTTTTGAAGCACGACGATCCGGTCGATGGGCTTGGGCATAGGATTGTAAAGAGCAACGTCTTAAACGTTTGTCACTTTTATTTTGCTGAAAATTTTTAAAAGTTAAACAAAAAAATCATTAAAGTTTTATTGGAATTAACTGATTTGTTTTTCGAATGTTTTGAAATATTGTAATGAATATAAGGAGTGAGATCGATTCTTAACAGACGTATTTCATTAAAAACAAAATAAAATATCATTAATCTGATTTAAATAAGTGAATAGAAAAATCAACAAGAACCAACTTCCTCTCACTGTTTCCGATGTTATAAACAGTACCAGGAGAACTTTTACGTTGATAAAGCCGAACAAATAGAAAGCGTTTTTAAAATACAGGAAAGCAGCCTAGTTAGCTTAGTACACGGACTATTTGGTAGTAAAAGTTTAAGGTTAAGTTTTAAAAACATACAAGGCACAAAAGGTTTCTAACGGAAATGCGGCTAAAAGTATAGAGGCCAAAAACAGAGCGTAGAAATTGAAGTCAAGCTTTTTAAAAAAATATTCCAATTTCAAAATGGATGACAAAACGTATGTTCTGACAGAATTTTGACAACTTTCCTATTGGATCTGTAAGGAACTCTTTTGAAAATGTTTTCTATTATTATGGCTTTAGAAGCATCATTCTTTCTACCTGACCAGGTTTTCTATCAACTGACAAGTTCTCACGGTTGGAAACAGTTTGCTGGCAGACCTTTAAATGTTTAACCAACATTTTGAAGGATCAAGTTTGGGTTTGTTGAAAATATTTTTATATTTTTAGTACACGTTCTTTTCCGGTTTATTCAGATGAATAATATATTATTTTTAACAACTACATATAAAATGTGATGTTTGTATGTATGTATGTATGTATGTATGTATGTATGTATGTATGTATGTATGTATGTATGTACCGTATAGACTCCAAAACGGCTGGGTCAATTTGATGAATTTTGATAGAATTATCCTAATATACCAGAAAGTAACATAGGTTATATGAAATTCCGATAGGACCTGGGGGAGGGGTATCCCCTATTAAAAGCAAATATTGATTATCAAATATCTAAGAACTATTATGCTACCATGAGACACCATCACAGAAAAAATATAGGGCTGTTAGGATTAGGGTGGTGGGTAACCCCATTAATTACTATTAATTTTTTTTATTTCGTATGATTTAAATAGATTATTAGTAATTAAGGCAGGTAAAGCCCTAAAAGTTGTTTTGGCAAAACGAAGTTTGCCGGGTTCATAAAGGTTCTATTCAAAGGTAACTTGATCTACAAAAATTGTGTGTTAAGAATTTTCCGATCTCACTCCTTAGTTGTAAAATGAAAAAAATTCCTTTTGCCTAAGGGTGAAGCGTCATGAAGAAGTTTTGTCTTTTTTTGTGAAAAACATTGGGAAACTTATTTTGTGATAAAAATCTATTTTGAGGTTAATAATTTTTTTTGTGGTGAAAATATAATTTTATAGACTTTTTAAAATCTCTAGTTGTGGTGGTGAATATTTATTTATAATATATATTCGAGTAAACATCTCACCGATTTATAATGCTGATTAATATCTGATGCCGCCTTTAGAAGTAAATAAATAAAAACCAACGCAAATAAATAAATAATTGGTTCCGCCGTCGAGTTCTTTTTATTAAGATTCAATTCCTTTTTCTGTTTGTTTTGATATTTTGCTTTTGATGATTTGTTATGTTTATTGAAACCATTTTTAGTATTTGTAGTCTTAATGGAATATTTTGATTTTTTATGTTTATGATGTGTGGATTTGCCACAACCATGGCCACTACCACTGGCACTACCGCTACCACCATCCTCTGAACTACCGCTACCACTACCACTATTACTACTACTGCTGCTGCTCCCTTCTTCATTCACAATTTTAGTGACCTCAATATCCTTCAGAATGTCATTTGTATTAACGTCATCATTGTCTCCATGCTCTTCCATTCCCTCCACTTCACAGTTATTTAGTTCAATTTCTTCAATATTTTTGGTAAAAATCTCTAAATCTTTGCAAATATCTTTATACTCCAAAAGTCTTTCCAAAATTTCTGTATTCCTCAAAATGTCCGGTTTTTGTAGATAATTTTTCAATTTCTCGTTTTCTTGCTGGACTTGTTGATTTTCTTGGGGAGTAGTATTTTCCACACAATTGACTAGACATTTTTGAACATTGACCATGCCCAGATAAATAGTTATTAGTACTATAACAATTCCCACAGGAACAATATGTTGATTATTATTTGGTTTGTAATCCTTTAAATATTTTACATTTTCTTTTTGTTGCTGTTCTTCATTCGGATTTCGACTTTCCATATTTAGATCATTTGGAATTTCCTTCGTTTGCTCTGTTACTCCTACAGTATTTAAACATTCCTCAAAGATTTCTTGAGTATCATCTTGGTCACCATTTTGTAACTCCATTTTGTTTATTAATTTTTTAATGTTTGCAAAATATTGTATTTATGTATGTGTTAAATTTATTTTACCGTTATTTAGGTATATACATTTACACGTTATGACATTTGTTATTGTTTGCGTGTGTTTGTGTGTGTGTGTGTTAAGAAAAATAACAGCTGTTTGTTTAGAAAAATGTATTCCAGAGGGAGTTTAGATAAATGCACTTAAGAAAAATCAATAATTTTTTTATTTAACATTTTTTGGTTTCTTTCCAAAAAGTTTGATTTGAAATTTTGTTAGTTTTAGATTTGAAAACAATTAAATCGAATAAATCTTATTCGATTGTTTTATTTATAATTTTAAATTTTATTTTTACATGTTTTTTTTAATTAAAAATAAATATTTTTTATTCTTATTGTTTAGCTGCGCTTTATACCGTTATGTTGTAACAAATTTACTGTATTATTTTAATTCACCTTCTACCACAGAGTTGATTTTTGTATACTCCTAAAAACTACAACTATGTTATAACTGCAACTTCGGCCTACCATGTTCCTAGCGGGGCAACTTGGTCCTACAGTAAGTTGGTCAAACAATCAAAGCTCTCTCGTCAAACTGTTTTCAATGTTAATAAACAATACCAAGAGAACTTGTCCGGTCCTGATTTCTAAAGTCACAAAAGAAAGCATTTTCAATAGATCTCCCAACACTTTCGCTAGGAAAGCAAAGTGGTTTGGTATGAAAAAGATTATGTTAACGCAGGTTTAAAAACATCAAAAAAATGTCTGACAGGAACGCAGCTAAAAACTTAGAGACCAAACAGAGCACAGAATATTTCTACCTCACTCCTTATTTTATTTTGTACAAAACAGTTTCTTCATTTGTTTTGTTTACCCTGAATTTCATCTAAATAAAAACTGTATGATATGAAAACTCTGTCGGATGTTAATTTGTACACAACATAAAGGCGATTTTTTTTGGAAATATTACTGTAACTTTTGAACCGTTAGAGATATATTAAAAGAACTTGACATAATTATAGCTCATTTTCAATATAATTTCCGCTGATTACAGGTCACCACCTGATTATGTGGCCTTCAAAAGATGGACATCACTCATGTATTGTTTATGCCCTACACCAGCTTAAAACGCATTAGGCGTTTGTGCAAAAGTTGCAACATGCACTTGGCTTATGACTGAATGGCCTTCCATGGATACGGAGTGAGATCGAAAAATTCTTAACATACATATATGTTAATAAAAACGAAACAACCAAACTTACAGTGTTATTTTTTATTTTAATTAATTTTTACAATCACAAATATATATTTTATAGTTTTGATCACTACTAATTAAATGTTGAAAGCTTTTTACAGTGCTTTTTGTCACTTTGCTCGAACAGGTAGCCACTCCACATTTAAAATCTACCAAACTTTAAAACACTGTTTTTGTACTCTTCAATTATCCTCTCAAGGACTTGCTTACCATTAGTAACAGGGTGTCAAGTTAGGCCAAAAATAAGTGGACACATTATGAAGACTTATGAATGGAAGCAGCCTTATTTTAAACATTCTTTGATAAATTTTCATATTTATAGAGTTGTGGCTTATTTTGCCACAACTGTATTTCACCATACCAAAGCTCTCTGTAAATTTTTTATTCCTTTGGATCCTAAACTTTTCTTCAACATTCCCTCGTGTAACATTAAATTTTTGACCTGGAAGTTGCGAAAAATCTGTCAGAGCATATTTAAAAAAAAAACTTGACTTCAATTTCCGTACTCCATTGAGTCTGTATTGCCTTTAACTTTCTCTACCAAATAGACCGATCACTGAACTAACCGGACTGCTTTCCAACCGGATGTGTAAGGAGCAGTTTTTGAATATGCTTTCTATTTTTGGCTTTAGAAATATCATGTGGACCATTTCTTCTTCCTCAACCAAACGACACCTCTACCAACGACAAGTTCCACCGGTAATATTTTTCTAATATTGGAAATAGTTTGACGGCAGATCATTGAAGGCTTGGCCAATTTTTTGTAGGATTAAGTTGGGTTTGTTGAAAATATTTAATAATTTTAGTACGTACTTTTTTTCTGGTCACTGAATTTAATCAGATTATGAATAGAAAACGTGAAAAATGTATGTTAAGAATTTTTCAATCTCAATCCTTATTTGAAATGGAGTTCTGCGTAATCTAGATAGTACTTATGTTTAACAAAATTGTTATGAATCTTGATATATTCCAAAAATATTATATTCTAATTTTTGGTTACGTATTTGCATTATTTTGAAGACTGAGGACTGAAGACTGTTCGTAGAACATTTATTATTGGAAATTTTCAATATCACATTTATTTATTCTATTTTCTTAATTAAATGAGGGATTATCAAATGATTGCTTTAGATTTTCTATATTTATAACTGAAATTTTCATTTCTGGTTTTATGGATTTTGTATTACTGGTCATTTCCAGGGTAATCTCTTCCGGACCATTGTCATGCCAACTTCCATAACTTATACTTCCTCTATGCTCATTATTATTTACACTGTGATGGGAATCATTAACACATTCGGAATTTTTATGTATCTTCTTATTTCTAGGCCTTTCTGCATTGCAACACTTTTTCCAACAACTGGCCACTGCCATAATACCCGTAAAACGAAAGCATACATCTGAAGCTCCCTTAAGGCAGCTAAAGAATTCTGGTACGAAAGAAGGATTTATTCCAGCATAAACTATGATATTCATGCTGAGTTGTATGGCATTTAAGGTTATACAAATGACTTCTAAACGTTGCATAGTTTTAAAATCCACTTTGGAAACATCACCGCCATATAATAGATTAACGGCACTTTTGCGTGAAGTTAAATGGGCGGGTAATTCGCCCACCAAATACAAAGTGATGACAATTATAATGGTAACGGTTAATTTCATTTGATGCTAAAGAATATAAGGAATTTGGATTAAAATTTAAGATCTTTCGAAATTATATGCTAAGCTCTTCTTTTTTCTACCTTGTAACGATTTTGTGCATTTTTATTATTATAATTTGGATAATTAATTTGACATTTTTTACTGTGCTTGGTCCATTTACAAAATGCTATTAGAATAGCAGTATTTCCAATCATTAAAAATATGGCCGGCAATAGGGTTAGTAAAACAAATGTAAACCAATTATGGATCATATAATATCTGAAAGTAAATGAAGGAGAAATGTTAAAGTTGAATTATACTTCGGTTCAAGTTTAAGTTCAGTTTTACTTCAGTTCTAGTTCAGTTGTAGTGCAATTCTTGTACAGTTCTAGTTCAGTTCTAATTCAGTTCGAATTTAGTTCCAGTTCAGTTCCCGGTAGTATCTCGTTATATAATATTTCTTGACAGACTTTTTATGTCGAGTGTAAAAAATTATAAGAATACGTTTTGCGAAATGAGAACTGTGATCTGAGCACTGCTTAAAATAAGTATAGTGACACATTGCTTTACGGCATATTTTTTTTGTACTGTCTCTCATAGGCGATTTTGAATATCCCCAATGAGACACTAATATTTTGCTACAAATCTGGCAATTTTGTTTCATTTCATATCTTATCGGACATTAAAAAAAAAATTACATTAATTTATAACGGTGGTAAATTTTTGAAACGACTAAACAAATCCATTACCCTACAAAAAAACAACTGACACAAAAGCAACAATAACAACAAGAACTTTATCCTTTTGTGTTCATGTTTAGAATTAACTAATGAAAGAGAGGGGCAGAGTGAAACAGACATAAATTACTCACTTTGAAAAATAAAATTCCGTTGTTTCAAATGTGCCATCATCATTGACCACAAACACACAAAAATATGGCACATTTACCACAATGGCCAATAAAATCACAGCCATAATCATATTCCGAGCCACAATGCGTCTACAAAATTTGGGTGTGCCATTTGGTATGCCCCAACGCAAATAAATAAAACGATCCAAACTGACACAAGCCAAAACTAGATTTGCGGCTCCTGTCGTAATGCCAAACAATGGAGTTTGCCATTGAAAATCATAGGCCATCCAAAATGTGCTCGAATAGAGAAAACTACGCGAGAATGCGGTTAATGTTATTAGTAGACAAGAGATACAATCCAGCCAAGAGAGAGCCGCCAAATAGCTAAAGGTTGATGGTGTCATTTTAGGACGCATAAAGACAATGGCATTTATGAAATTGGCACACAAACCGAAAAACGCTAATGAGGGCACCACAAAGGCATAAATAACAAATTCCATAGCAGATAATTCACTGCGACGCCAAACACATTCGGTAATTTCTTTCGATTCCTGGCTGTAGGATTGAGTGCTAGAAGTATCAAAGGAATCATTTGAATCGTAGCTTTCATCAAGGCCCCATATTCGATCAAATAATGTTGTAGAAGATGTGTTGGCAAATGTTTTCGTACTTTCTACACATTGCATACTTTTAGGCTAACTTGAGTTTTTTTTTCAATTTTCCGTTTCCGTGATGCCGTTAAAACTTTTCGTGTTCAACTCTGTCAATCAACTGTCCTTTTTGTTAGTTGTTTGTTTGACATTCAATGCAAAACCGTTACATTTGTTGTTGCCATTTTATTTACTGTTTTATTATGATTATATTGCGTTTGCGACTGTATGCGTGTGCATGTAAATTGTCTTTGGATAAGAGATAAGAAAAATGTTTTGCTGTTTTTTTTTCTAACCAAAAAAAAAAAAAAAAAATACAATTTTGTTTGATTACACAAACAAAACAATATATATATTCATTATATGGTAATTTATGACAATATTATGTTGTTGATGATATTGATGGTAAATTGTTGTTGTTATTTTCTTTATTATTTCGTTTTGTTATTGATTAGAAAATATTTGTGAAAATAAACAATAATAGTGAGCATAAATTCTTTTCTTTTCTCTCTCTCTCCCAATTAATATTAATTTTATTGCTCAAAATATTTTGCAATTAAAGGAGTTAGAGAATGAGAGAATTCCTTATTATACCGTTTAAAAGATCTAAGTGTTGCCATATGGAAGTTGTAATGATGAGAGTAAAATCGTAAAATTGGTGAAAAAATAAATTTTATATATTTTATTTTATATATATATAATCTAATTCTTAACTAAAATTTTATATTTTAGCAAAATTTAAGATTTTAAATAAAATTTAAAATTTTGTAAAAAAAATTCAACTAATTGGAAAAGATATAAAATAAAAAAATAATTTTAAGTAAAATTCACAAAATTTTGTTTATAACAATGAAATTTTTTGTGCAAAATAAATTTTTTAGTAAAAAATGATTAATTTTTATTAAAAATTCGGAATTTTTATTAAAGATTTTTATTCAAAATTTAGAATTTGTATTAAAAATTGCTAGTTTTATTAAAATTCCAATTTTTTTTTAAATTTTGATGTTTTTATCAAAAATTTGATATTTTTATTAAAAATTTGTTTTTTTTAATTTGATTTTTTTATTAAAAGTTTGGAATTCTTATTATAGATATGGAATTTTTATTAAAAATTTTGAAAAGTTTAGTGAAAAATTAAACTTTCAGTAAAAATTTGTAATTTTTAGTTAAAATTTTAAACTTTGAGTAAAATTTAAATTTACAAGTGAAATTATTAGTCAAAAATTCAATTTTTAGTGAACATTTTTTTGTTTTAGGATTTTTAATCAAAACTAGAAGTTTTAGTAAAAACTGGAATTTTTAGTGAATAATTTTAAGAAAAAATTGCCAAAAATGTAAGTTAAAAAAGGGAATGACAGTTAAAATTATCATTTGATACCCATATTATATCCTAATCCACTTAGTATCAATAATGCAAAATTAAGAAATTAAAAATTTGGAGACATTTTTAAAATTATTAAATGGATTAAGAAAATGAAATGAAAAATTAAATTATTGTCTACAAATTTGATATATATGTAAGTACCCTTACTTTTGACTTTTATAAAGAAGTCATAATAAATCATAAAAGTGGCTCCTGTCTTTACATAAGTTTATGATTTATATCATTCCTTAGATCTGTTAAAGGCCTTTCCAATGATACTTATATTGTTTATGTTGAATTAATAACTATTTTCTTTTTTTCTTTAAATATAACACAGTTTTAAAATGTAACAAAACACTTTTTTCAATACAGAAACACAAAATCATTCTATTGTGAATTGTTTACTTTGTTACTGCTTGCTTTGTTATTGTTTATAAACAAAACATAACGCCATTTTTTCTTTTAGTGTAACTCACAGCTGTTTAATTGCATTGACAACCCTCTTAGAGAGACGAGAAAAAAAACAAAACAATAACAAACTATTGTGAATCAGTTTTAAATGTCATCACGTCATCCCCCTTAAAATTTTGTAGACTAAAAAAAACGAAATGTTTTGATTTTTTTCACTTTTTGTTAATAAAAACTTTCATTTCTTTCAATTCTAAAGAAAAATCATGAAATTGGCCACAAACATCAATCAATTATGGTCTAAAAAACGTACAAACAATGATGAAAACTTGTGTACATATTTATTCTTTGCTGTGCTGCGTGTAGTTTTAGTGTTTATACCACAATTGGGTTATGTGCATCCGGATGAATTTTTCCAAACCGTGGAAGTGATAAATGGTAGGTGCATTCAATAAAAGATTAATTATACCCTACACCACCTTAGTTTGTTGGGATATTAAGCCTTTGTGCAGTATTCCGTTCGACTCTGGATCACTTTGTGATTTGTTTAAACGATGTCCGCCTGTCCGGCTGGCGAAATGCAGGCCGCAGTTTTAAAAACTTAAACAAATTTGACAAGTGCAATTATTTTGATCCAGGAATGCCTATAATAATGATGAGTCCATTATTTCACCTAGAGCCCATACAAATGAACCTTCCAGAATGGGGATTTAAGTTCAAGAAATTCCTAAATATAAAGCTATTTCAATGAAATTTGGAACAAATGGTGTGGTTAATTATATGAGACAAATATAAGCATAAATCGATATGCGAAGTTTTGCGAGGATCGATCCATTTGAGATTTGTCCTATTTCCCATATAAGGGCAACAGTAAAAGATCCTTCTTGAACGCTCTAATCCCACTTACATGTTAGTACCATTATGTAATGTACCCTTAAGCATATATTAAAAAAGACCTGTATATGAGGGTGGTTCATTAAATTTTGGTAGGTAACACTTATAAAAAGCAATGTGGTGTGGGGTATTAAATAATCGGGCTTGACCGACTATAACTTCTTACTTGTTTTTAATAATTATTTATTTTTAGGTGATCACTTTCGTTTGGAACATGTACGAACTTGGGAATTTAATAACACTTTGCCGGTGCGCAGCATAACTTTGCCATTTATGTTATTGCGTGTTCCCTGGAGTTTTTTGGAATTTGCTGCTGTGTACTTAAAGCAATACTTCAGCATAGAGATATTGGTTAGTTATACATATTTAGTGTTTCCCCGTTTAATCTATTGTATAATATCATTTGTTAATGATTGGTCTTTGTATCGTGTTTGCTGTTTGTACAGCTTAAGATATGAAATACGTCTATTGGCTTTGGGCAGTAGTTGGGTTATGTTGGTATTTGGTACTCACACCTTTTCCAATACCCTAGAAATGGCATTATGTTCTTTGCTTTTGTATTTGGTAGCCGAATGTATGATTACCACCAATACTGTAGTTTATAAAAAGGAATTCTTAGAGGATAAATATGATAAGGCTGCCTCTATAGGTGAACGTGTTAAGATATGGAAACTTAAGAATGCTTTACCGGCCCATAATTTTAATCGTATGTTTCTTATGTCTTCTATATGTGTGGCTGGGGTTTTCAATCGTCCTACTTTCCTTCTATTTGGAGCTCCCATGGTTTTTTATTGGCTATTGAGAGGTATGGGCACCAAAACGGTTACTTTTATTGATTTTCATTTTCGCATGATTCTATTTTGTTTGAGTGCCATTCCCTGCATAGCTTTCTTTATATTATGTGATTCTATATACTATCAGCATTTAACGGCGGGTGAAATTCATGCTTTAGAAATTGGCATAGATAATTTTGTGTTTACTCCTTGGAATTTTATAAAATATAATTTAGATTCTAAGAAAACCGCCGAACATGGTTTGCATCCTAAATACATTCACTTATTTGTAAATATTCCATTGCTTTATAATATCTTGGGTGTAATAGCTATGATTTCTTTTGCTCACATGATGGTACGTTTCTTTAGGGCAGAATATCAAGGTTTGCCTAGGGCTCAAAGTATAGTGGGTCTTATGTCTGGAGCCATATTTATTCCTCTGTTCTTTTTATCGCTTATTAACCATCAAGAGCCTAGGTTTCTTATACCTTTTACATTTCCCATTATTCTTCTACATGGCCCTAAACTCTTAACTGGTTTTGCAGCCAATTATCCCTTTCGGCTGGAACATCCTTGGTTAAGATTTATATATGAAAAATTCCTATGTACCAAAGTCTCAGCTGTGCCAGTTTTAAAAATATGGTATATTTCCAACATCATACTCACGGTTTTCTTTGGTTTTATTCATCAAGCTGGCATATTTCCTTTAACACAATACTTTGAACAATCCATGAAACTCAAAGCTCCAGATCAACATTATCATTTAATAACGTCTCACACATATATGGTGCCCATATCATTTATAAATTTGCCCAGTTCTCAAATCGTTCACTTCAATCTCCAAACGAAACAACGTTTCAAAAGACAAAAAGATTTCTATATCTATGAATATGGCAGCATGGATTTGAAGCATGTTATTTCCAAGCTAAAACTTATTATTTCCAATAATGAATTGAAAAAAGAAACCAAGAAAATAAAATATCGCATTTTTCTGGCTCTGCCCTCATCTCTAAGTGATGAATTAAATTATGTTTTACAGAAATCGAATTCCACTTATCTTCATTATGATCTCGTACGTGTGTTTTATCCTCATCTCTCTACCGAAGCATTTCCTCAAGTTTTAGGTCGTCATCCGGGTCAAATAGATCCCCCACATTGGTCTGAGGATAATCTTAAGGGTTATTGCAGTCTAGAGCAAGAACCTGAATTATCATTTTCCTATATTAGTAAACAATTTTCCTCATTTGTCCATCAGTTCGGTTTGGCTTTATATGAATTTGAGTTGAAACGTAATAAACCAAAAAGAAGAAATTCCTTAACAAATGGCAAATGTTATACATAATTTTTAAGTAGTTAACAAAATATCTAATAGTCGTCAGTTTCTCATCTTATTTACCAAAGACATAGTTTAGCTTTAGTTGTTTTAGTTAATATAAGATTTGAATTGTTTTTTTTTTTTAATTTAAACATTTTAATTATGACATTCCTGTAACTAATATCATGTGACATTTTTTCTGTTTTTTTTATGAAAAAATATATGCTTTTTTATAATGTTATATTTTTAACTTGAAAATTATTTAATTATTTTAAAAGTTGATGGTTATTTAAAGAAACATGCAATCTATTTTTGTTCTTAATAAATTAACACGCAAATTTAAAGTGACCTATTAAGGTTATGAAATTTATATGACTTAAATACACATAAAATGCGAAACATGAACTGTTCTTTTAACATTTAATAATAATAATAATAATAATAATAATAATAATAATAATAATAATAATAATAATAATAATAAATAGCATTTTGAAAAGAGCTCCCAACACTTGTTATTTAGTACGAAATGTTAAAGCTAAACGTTTGAAAACATACAGGTTCCAACAATTTTTTGACAGGAACACTGGCAGATTTTTCACAGCTTGTTGAAGCTCGAGAGAATGTTGAAAAAAAAAGTTTAGAACCCAAAAGCAGTCAAAATTTTTCAAAAAGTTCTTGGTATCGCAAGCAGAATGCAGTTGCGAAATGGGCTTTAAAACAACATTCCATACATTAAGGAATCAACAAAAAAGCTGCTTCCATTCATAAGACTTCATAAAGCGTCCTCTTATTTTTGGTCTGACTTGGCATCGTGTCACAATAGTAAACAAGCTCTTGAGTGGTACAAATAATGTGGTATTTTTTTCAATAGAGGCAAATTTTCTAAACTTCTAGAGCTAAGGCCAGTGGAGAGATCCTGGACTCTTGTTAAAAGATAATTGAAGAGTACAAAAATGTGTCAGTTCTAGTTTAGGTTCTAGTTAAGGTTCTTGTTCGGTTTTAGTTAAGGTTCTTGTTCGGTTTTACTTCAGGTTCGGGTTCTAGTTCAGTTTTAGATCAGTTCTAGTTTAGGCTTTATTCAAGCTCTAGTTCAGGTTGCAGTTTAGGTTCTAGTTTAGTTTTAGTTCAGGTTCTTGTTTGGGTTCTAGTTCAGGTTCTAGTTCAGGTTCTAGTTCAGGTTCTAGTTCAGGTTCTAATTCAAGTTATAGTTCACTTTTAGATCAGGTTTTTGTTCTTGTTCTAGTTTAGGTTCAAGTTTATATTCTAGATCAATTTTAGTTCAGGTTCTAGTTCAATTTTAGTTCAGGTTCTTGTTCGGGTTCTAGTTCAGTTTTAGTTCAGGTTCTAGTTTGTGATGTACTGCAGGTTTTAGTTCAGTTCCAGTTCCGTTCTAATTCAGCTCTAGTTCAGTTCTGGTCCAGCTCGAATTCATTTCTAGTTCAGTTCATATCTCCTTCTTTAAAAAGGAAATAAAACAAATTCGTATTTCACGATTTAAAGAATTTATTTTGTTTATTTCTTTGTAGAATAATTTTAGGTTGATATTTTCTTTTTATTTATTTATTTTTTTTTATTTTTTATAATTTAATATTTTTTTTGTTAATTTTTTCTTAATTTTCTTAAATACAATTAAAGTCATAAAATGTTTTTGTAGGCAATTGATAATCAATTTTATTTCAGTTTTTGGATTTGAAATGAGCATTATTACATTTAGATTTTAGATTTTATGAATATTTTATTTAAAATTTATTTTATTAAGTGTTTTTTATTATTTTTATTAATGTTTTTGATTTGAATTATTTTTTTTCTTATATAATTTTCAAAACCGTTTATTTCAAGATGAAAATTGTTGTTAGTGTTTTAATATTATAAATTTTGAATGTATTTTGTAATAATTACGAATTTAGTTTATTTAAACAATTAATATTTAAGTAGTTTATTTATTTATTATTTTTGAAATTCTTTTTTTTAAATACATGTTTTCAAAATAAATTTATGTTTTTTAAATTATTTTCTAATTATTAGTTTTTTAAATTAAAGAAAGATTGTTTTATTTATTGATTTATCCATTAATTAATTAAATAATTAAATTACTAACCATAAGACAATATATTATTATTAATATTATTAATTTTATTTAATTATTTAAGATTTTATTTAAATACAATTTAAAAATTTCTAATTTTAATAATAAAAAGTGTTAACATTTCTTTTGGATTCTCATTTTTCGAATATTTTTTAGAGCAAAAAAAAAAAAATAATAATAATAAGATTTTCTATTATTTTTATACTCTCCACCACTTAAAGTGGATAAGAAGGAATCACCCATAATCTGAGTCGATTAGCTATATACTTTGTCTGTCTGTTGTTGTCATTCAATAATTTGCAGAGCTCAATGAAAATTTGCCTGAATATTTGTTAGAGTCCTGAGAAGTTTCCTATTTGAAACCAGCAATATCGGTTCAGTATATTTAAAGATATAAACTGATATCTGAGGCAACTTCTAAGTTCCAGCGAAGAATTTTCGTAAAACTTTCAATTGGAAATCGGCAAATTAGAATAAGATTTGAATATGTACTTCATTACCCTTCTAAAAGTTATCAAAATCGGTTCAGTAGAGAAAAAGTTATAGCCAAAAGTATAACTAATTTGATGACTCAAAAAGTGTTCCTGCGTCACATTAAAAAAAAAAACGTTTATATATTTTTTATACAACTGTGTCTGTATGTGTGACATAACATATATACTTCACATGCATTTGTGGTGAAGGGTATTGTAGATTCGGCATAACCGAATATTAGCATTCTTAATTGTTATTTTATTAAAATGAGTACAATTTATCGGTTTTAATAAGATTTTTCTTCATAATTTGTAATATTTGGTACCCTTTTTGTCTCTATTTAAAGATATTTTTATCTCTTTTTTTCTTTTAATTTTAATTGTATATAAAGTTTCTGAATACTAAAGTCTAAATATATTAATTTATTTTATCTATAATTATAATTAAGTTTTACCTTTTTATTAGAAGAAAATATTGATTTCTTTTGGCTTAATTTTATGTATTAATTTAGTAGGTACTAATGCTCCGAGTTCACTTTAATTCTCTCTTTTAAATATTTTATTAATTTAATAAAGTTTTATTATTAATAATTTATATTAAATAGTTTTGTTTTTAGTTTTATTTTTAGTTTAAAGTTTAGTTATAAATATAGCTTTGCTACAAAAAAAAAACAAAAGTTAATTATTTTAATCATATATTTTTTATAGTTTTTTGTTAATATTTATAAAGTAAATAATTTATATTTATTTATTTATTATAAATTTTATTACAATTATTTTTGAATTATTAAGATTAATAATGTTAATAATCATATATAGTGAAAAACTATATTTTTGGTTTCCTGAATATTTAACGCTGATTTCTGATGAGATTAAACTGAAATTGCACTAGAAGAGAAGTTGAACTAAACTAAAACTTAACTAGAATCTGAACCAGAACTGAACTAGAACTGAACTAGAAACTGAAATAGAACTGAACTCCAACTAAAATAGAAATGAACTAGAACTGAAGTAGAACTGAAATAGAACTGAATTAAAACTGAATTAGAACTGAACTAGAACTGAACTGAAACTGAACTAGAAACTGAAATTGAATTGAAATAGAACTGAACTAGAACTGAACTAGAACTGAAGTAGAACTGAAATAGAACTGAATTAGAACCGAACTGAAGCTGAACTAGGAACTGAAATTGAACTGAAATAGAACTGAACTAGAACTGAAATAGAACTAAATTAGAACTAACTAGAACTGAATTAACTGAACAAGACTGAAACTGAATAGAACTGAAATAGAATGAACTGAAATGAATTAGAACTGAAATAGAACTGAAATAGAATTGAATAGACTGAATAGAACTGAAATAGAACTGAAATAGAACTGAAATAGAACTGAATTAGAACTGAACTAGAACTGAACTAAAACTGAACTAGAAACTGAATCAGAACTGAACTAGAACTGAATTAGAACTGAACAAGAACTGAACTAAACTGAATTAGAACTGAACTGAAGCTGAACTAGGAACTGAAATTGAAATGAAATAGAACTGAATTAGAACTGAACTAGAACTGAACTGAAACTGAACTAGAAACTGAACTAGAAACTGAAATAGAACTGAAATGGAACTGAAGTATAACTGAACTAGAACTGAAATATAACTGAAATAGAACTGAAATAGAACTGAAATGGAACTGAAGTTTAACTGAACTAGAACTGAATTAGAACTGAACTAGAACTAAACTAGAACTGAAATAGAACTGAAGTAGAATTGAAGTAGAACTGAATTAGAACTGAACTAGAACTGAAACTGAACTAGAAACTGAAACAGAACTGAACTAAAACTGAACTAGAACTGAACTGAAACTGAACTAGAAATGAAATTGAACTGAAATAGAACTGAAGTAGAACTGAAGTAGAACTGAATTAGAACTGAACTAGAACTGAACTGAAACTGAACTAGAAACTGAAACAGAACTGAACTAGAACTGAACTAGAACTGAACTGAAACTGAACTAGAAACTGAAATTGAACTGAAATAGAACTGAAGTAGAACTGAAATAGAACTGAACTAGAACTAAAATAAAATTTGAGTTGAACTAGAATCTGAACCAAAACTTAACTAGAACTGAATTTTAACTGAATTAAAACTGAACAGAAACATGAACTATATTAGAACTTGAACTAGAACCTGACCCAGAATCTGATTTGGAACTTGAGCTAGAACCTGTACTAGAACCTGAACTTGAACCTGAACTAGAGCCTGAACTAGAACTAGAACTGAATGAGAACTGAACTAGAACCTGAACTAGAACATATCTGAATTGAATTTAATAAAATAACACGTTTACCATCCTAAAAATATGCTCTTACAATTAAGAATTAATTTAACTATGAATTGTTAAAAGTACAGTCAAAATTTATTTATCTTATTTTTAAAAACTCTTATTAAGCAAAGTGTTTTACAAATTCTTTTTCATTTACATTTACTTACATTTATTAATAAATTAATGAAAATATTCATATTTTAATTTGAAAATCATTTAGTTCATTGTAATTCTGTCTAAAATTCTTTTTGTTTTTTTTTTTTTTGGGGAAAAAAAAGATTTTATCTGTTGTAGAAGGTCATGAGAGTTAATTAATTTTTAAATATTAGCATACATTTAGGGAGGCTGTTCTACTCAAAAGTATGCATAACTTTTATGTTAATTTTTTAATTTATTTTAATGGAAAAAAAGGGTTGAAAAATTACAACAACTTTGTTTTTGCTTTAAAGGAAAAAAGTTTTGGGAAATTATTTCCCATAAACCTTTTTGTATGCAATACATTTGAAAAAAGAAAGTTAAGCCCGGAAATATGCTACAGTTTTTTTTATGAAAGAAAAAAATATTAAGAATTAATTAATTTATGTTAATTTGGGTTTCAAGTTGTTCAAATTTTATATAAAATTGTTGAAGTAGAATTCCCTAAATTTAATTTCTAACATTTATTTTATGAATTTTGTTTAATATTTTTTTTATTTAATTTTTAAGTCTCCAAAATTGATTATTATTTTTGTGAAGATTTTGAAGACATATTTTTTTTTTTAATTTCCATTGAATTTTATTTTTAAATTATTTCGGTTTGATATTTTTATTTAATTTTATCATTTTTTTGTGGTACTTGTAGACTCCTAATAAATATTTAATAAATTTTAGTTATTATTGCTTAAAAACACCAAAAATTTATATCTAAAAAAAATTAGTTTCTTTCAATTCTTAATTAATATATTAATTAAATAGTTTTAATAAAATTGTTTATTTTGATTAAAAACTTATTCGTTTTGTGATTTTTAGATTTCATCAAATTTCAAAACTCTAATTTTATAATGCAGGGGCAAACATTATAAATGAGCTTTCATTATTATTATTATTTTTTTTTTAATTTCCAATTTTTTATTGTGCTAAAAAAGCTCTCCGATTATTGAAAGAGAGAGAGAAGAGGGAAAGAGGAGAGCTTTTTGTTATTTGTTATGCTTAAAGCTAAGAAATTATTTTAGGGAAAGAATTATAGTTTGAATTTTAAATATCATTTTAGTTGAAAGTTTATAGAATAAAGCTTTTTTAGAGAAGTTTTTAAGCTTCCATTATTAAGAGCTTAAGTTACAGTTTTATAAAATTAAAGTTTTATGAAATAACTTTTACGAAAAAAGGTTTTATTAGGATTTTAATTAAAAGCTCTTCATATGAAAAGCTTTTGATCAAGTTGAAATGAAAAGTTAATGGAAAATATTCAAAACAAACAAGTTAGAAGTTATAGCCGGTCAAGCCCGACTATTTAATACCTGCACCACAATGTTGGTTGTAAGTGTTAGTTAGCTAAAATTTATGAACCACCCTCGTATAAATGTATCTTTTAATTTAGGCTTAAGAGTACCGTATATTATAATGGCACTAACATTCAGGAGTGATTTGTGCGTTTTAAAAGGATTTTTCCCATGGACGTTAAATGGGAGCTGAAATAAAATATGGACCGACCCTCGTATAAGATCACACACCAATTTTTGTTTATATTTATCTTGATTTGTCCAATTTTTATTATAATAAACACGTATATATACGATTTTTAGAAGAGGCGTTGTAAGGGACCTATAAGAAATAATGGGCCGATCCTCGTATAATTTAGCATATCGTTTTAGAATATCATAAGACTAATTTTTGCCAAATTTCATTGAAATCGCTTTATATTTAGATTTTCTGTGACCTCAAATCCCCATTCCGGGAAATTCATTTGAATGAGGAGATGATGAAATAATGCAGCCATTATCACCAATTTCAATAGGCATGGACCTTGGGATTAAATAATGACACATGCCAAATTTTATTATGATATATTAAAAACTGCAGATTGTGTTTTGTTCAAAAGACTTAACGGGGCGGACGAACATCGTAAAATCTACTCAGAAAGTGGTCCTGAGTTGAACGGTGGTTGCACAATTTTTGCTGTCCGTTAAAATTTTTGCACAAATGTTGAATACCCCAAACACCTATGGAGTAGGGTAGGGTGTTCTTATTTCATAAGTTTGATATAATTTTCAGAAAGTTTTTTCAGAAAACTTGTTAAACTTAAAGCTTTTTATATTAAAAACGAGTTTTTAATAAAATTTTTTTTTAAAAGAATAACAATCTTATCGCAAAAGCTTAATTGATTTTTCTTAAAAATGCTCTTGAAGTTTTTGATAAGTTATCATACTTAACTTAAGCTTAAAAATGAGCTTTTTGAAAAAAAGATAATTATTGAAAAGCTTTTATAATTTAATTAATTAACTGTAAGTAGGATGAGCTTCAAAATAAGTTCTTATAAAAGCTTTTTTTAAACTTTTTAGAAGTCTTTTAAGTTAAAATATGAAATATGATTTTAGAAAAGCTCAGTAAGCTTTTTCATATTTTTATAGTAAAAACAATAAAAAATACATATACGATTTTTTAATAAGTATATATGTGAAAGAAAATCTTAAAAAGCTTTACAATATTACCGGATGATTCAAAATAAGCTTTAAAAAAAGATTTTCCAAAAGCTCTTGCCTTCTAAAAGAAACGATATTAGTAAATATAAATGAGCTTTCATATTACTATAAGGAAAAAATTAAAAAGAAATGTTAAAGTTTTGTTATTTACAAGAAAAGTAAAGAGAAACATAAAAGCTTTTATATGTTAATAAAAGCTTTCAAGAAACCCATAATAATACTATAATAAAACTAAATAAAATGTGTTATGAAAGCTTTCATATTTTTTATAAAATAATTTAAATAAAACTGTATTTTCTATAAAAAAAAACATGAACGCTTTCATTTTATCTATAAGAAAAAAAGAGAAATATAAAAGCTTTCGCATTATTTAGAAAATAAGTTGAAACATTTACAAATAAAAAAGCTTTTAATTAAATATATTAGTTTTTTTTAAGAATATAAAAAAGCTTTAATATTTGTATAAGAAATAAATTATAAAAGCTTTAATTTTATTCATAAGCAGAAAAGAAAAGATAAACACGAAAGCTTTAACATTAAAAAAAATAAATTTGTAAAACAAATAAAAAAATCTTTTAAATTAGTTATTTGCAAAAGCTTAAGTTGCCTAAACCCTTAGAAAATTTTAAAGTATAAAGTCTTGAGTTTTTAAAGCTTTTTTATTAAAGATTTAGTTTTTAAAACCCTTAAAGCTTTAAGGGCCTTTTTTAAAGCTTAGAAAATTTAAAGTATATAGTTATAAAAGCTTTTTTGTATGAAATATTTAGTTTTTAAAGCCCTTAAAGCTTTAAGAGCTTTTTTATAGTGTTTTAAACTTAAGTAGGAAAATTATGTTTTGCTGATTTTCTATAAGCTTGTTTTTAAAGCTGTTTGTAGCTTTTTTAACTTTACATAAAAATCAACTGCTTTTAAAGCTTTAAATGAGATTTTTTTGAATAAATTATTTAAATAAAAAAATAATTTTTTAACCAAACAAAAAATGTCCTAGAAGTTTTTCAACATGCTGCTTTTAAATCCGAAAGCTTTTAAAAAAGCTTTTAAAGTTTATGGTTAATGATTTGTTAGGGGAAAATTTTAGGTTTTTATTATTAAGTTTTGAGAGTAAAATTTAAGTTTATTTTTTAAAGTTTTTTGTTGTATTTTGTATTTTATTTTTTTAACCGATTTTAAGAGATATGTCTTTGATTCTGTTCTATATAGCAGTTCTAATGGTTCTTTTTCTAATGATTTTTAGTTTTTTTTGTGTTTTATAATTAATTGCTAAAACGATGTAAAGTGCATATTGCTTTGGTTTGTTTTTTTTCTAAAGTAATCGATTATTTTCTTGTCATTTTTCAAATTTTATTATTAAATTTATTTAGATTTTTTTTTAAATTTATTTTCAAGAATTTATAACTAAAGTTTTTTTATTGAAAAAACAAAAAAATGAGTTTATTATAAACAAATTTCTTGAAGAAGTTAATTTAGATTTTTATTTAGTTTCTTTAATTATAATTTATTTAATAAATTTAACAAGATCTTAAAGTCTAAGATTATGAGTTAAAGTGATTTATATTTATAGTATGGTTAAAGCCTAGATATAGGCTAAAGCTTTTTATTAGTTTAGATGAGAGTTAATGGCAAAGAATAATAAGGCTTCTTATGGAGTAGAGATAAAGTTTATAATACGATTATTTATAATAAACAGTTTAAGTTAGTATATTGATTAGTATGATACTTACAAAGCTAATGATTTGAAAGTTTAAATTAAAAACAAAATTTAAAAATTAAAAATAAAAACATCAAAAAGCTTTTTCCATGTGAGCTTTCACATTATTAAAACGATAGAAATTAATATTCATAAGAATAAACTTTAAACAAAAAACTTTCTTAATAAAAGCAATGAAACAAATAAACAACTTGTTGATGAAAGCTTTCGTATTTTTTATAAGTAAAAGAATTATTAAAAATCACAGAGCTTTCATTATTATTTGTGAAATGTTATAAAAAACTTTATTTTATAGAAGCTTTGATATCATTTCAGATTTAAAGTTATTAAAGTCAAAAGATATTTGTTACAAAAATTGAATATTTTTTTTAACAAATTTACGATCTACAAAAGCTTTTATATTCTTTATAAGAAAAAACGTTTTTAGATAAAAGCTTTCGCAAATAAAATCAATAAAAGCTTTCGCAAATAAAATCAAAAGGTTTTGTTACACAAAAAACTTGAAACGAATTTTTTTTAACAAATTTACAATCTACAAAAGCTTTTATATTCTTTATAAGAAAAAAAGCTTTTAGATAAAAGCTTTCGCAAAATAAAATCAAAAGGTTTTGTTGACAACGGTTTGAATAATAATAAAACTGAACCTGAATTATAACTGAACTAAAACTGAACCTGAACTAGAACTGATCTAGAATAGAACTAGAACTAAACTAGAATTGAACTAGAACTGAACTAGAACTGAAATAGAACTGAAATAGAACTGAATTAGAACTGAACTAGAACCGAACTGAGACTGAACTTGAAACTGAAATAGAACTGAAGTAGAACTGAAATAGAACTGAACTAGTACTGATCTAGAACTGATCTAGAACTGAACTAGTACTGATCTAATTCTGATCTACAACTGATCTAAAACTGATCTAGAACTGAATTAGAATTGATCTAGAACTGAACGAAAACTGATTTAGGACTGAACTAGAACTGATCTAAAACTGATCTAGAACTGATCTAAAACTGATCTAGAACTGAACTAGAACTGAATTAAAAATGAACTAGAAGTGAATTAATATAAAGTTAAAATCATGTTTAAATAGTTTAATCTTTTATGGAATTTTGAAGAGCTTTTTATATATGAAACTAGTGATAAGCTTTCAGGAGAAACTTAAGGATATTGAGAAATTAAAAAAAAGATCGACTTTTTATAGAATATTATTTTCAATAAAATCGTTAAAGGAAATAATATTTTTAAGTGGTTTGTACTTATTACGAAAAAAGCTTTCATTAAAACATATATTAAGAAAACAAATTGTATATTTTATAAAGCAATAATTAAAGCTTTGAAAAAAGAAAGTTCTTAATTAAAATACTGTGTCTTTTTTAACTGGGATTTTTAACTCAAAAGCTTTTGAAAAAAAAATTAACAAGAAAATTAATTTAATGAAAAGAAATTAAAAAAAAAAACTTTGACTTAAAGGATTTTAATCAAAAATTTGTAATTCAAAAACTTTTGTACTAAAAAATAAATGAAACAACAAAAAAAAAAACACTTTTTGGCTGAAACTTTTAAGTCAAAAGCTTTGAATTTTTTAAAAATAAATACCAAACGAAATTAAAAAATCTTTTTTGATTAAAACTTTTGAACTAAAAAATGAATAAAAAAACGAAAAAACAAAAACAAATTATTTATATTAAAATAATCTTTAATTGCAAATTTATTTTCCCTTTTTTATTTGTTTTAAATAAATTTTTTAATAACTTAAAACTTAAATAATATTGCTTTTTTGTCTTTTTTCGAATAAAATTTGTTTAAATTATATAAACTTATATAACGTTTTTTTTAAATATCGTACATAATAAACAATATCAAGATTTTTTAAATAAAATTCTTATTAAATTTCTTTTTTTTTTGGGAGAGAAAGTTCAATATTGAGTTTGTTTTTTTCTTCTGTCACCTCAAAAAAAACAAACTTTCAATATTTTCAATTTTTCGCCGGCCTTCAATTATTTCAAACGATTTCAAAATATCTTCACCCATTGGATTTGATTGATTTATTTCTGTTTTTACTAAAGTTTAATTATGTTTCTTTTTTGTTTGTACCTAGAGCTTTTTTGCCTTTACATTATTGGTTTTATTGTTGAAGGACTTATTGTGGCACTACATAATCGGGATTCATGTAGGAGAAGCCAACAAATTCGGATTGATCTAAATTCATCATGAATACTTTGTCTGTGGGTGTAAGATCGGTTTTTTCCGAAGTGAATTGTTTATCGAAATTGGAGACATCTTTGCGGTGTTTCTGGAAAGAGAAAACATACAAGAAATCATTAAATTAATTTGTTTAAAACTCTAAAGCTTTTGGGGAAAAAGAAATAAATCTAAATTGTATATTTAAATTTAACGATCTTTTTCTCTATGGCAAACACTTTTGTTCTTTTCGAACAATGAGACAAACAATTTTTTCACTCGATAAAAATATGCTCTATTTTAAGCTCTCACATTTTTGCTCCTGGATACACTGTGCTCTTTAAATATGCAATGTTAAAATGCTATACTTCTCTGTTATCACTGTATCAAATTTCATGACATAGAGAAAGAGATAGTAAAGCAAAAAGAAATATAAAAGCTTTCTTATAAAGCTTTATATTTTAAATTAAATTAAAAACGTTTTACATTTAACAATTTTAAAAGTTTAGTTAAAGCCTTGAAAGCTTTAACAAGCTTAAGCTTAAAAAATTTATTCTGCTTATGTATATTTATTTCAAAAGCTCGATTATTTTTAAAATAAACTTTAAAGCTTCCTTAAAATAAAAAGCTTTAACAACTAATTACAAATACTAAAAATCTCCTAAAATTAAAAAGCTTTTTATTTTTTAGCAGAAAAGTTTTTAGCAATCCAAAATTGTTTTTTCAATTACAAAAAAAAAACGAAATTTTGAAGCTTTTATTAACTTGTGGAAAGTAAACTTAATGTAAACTTTAAAGTTTTACAAAAGCGTTTAATCTTTTGTTTTAAAATTTCGAAAGTCTTAAATATTTTTTTAGCGCAATTAAAGCTTTTAACTGTTACTATTTTTGAAATTTTATAAGATAAAGAAAGCTTAATAACTCTTCAAGTTTCACCGAGATTTATGATCAAAAAAAAAAAAAAAACTTTTTAAAAGGCCTTTAAATTCAGATTTATTTAAGTAACTTTTGTTCTTTAACTAGATTCAAAAAGCTTTTTATAAACATAAATTACAATTCTTTTAAGTTATAAGTTTTCTAAGCTTTAAAGAGCTTTATAAATTTAAGCTCTTAAGTTTTGAAGGGTATTTTTGTAGAAATTTTAGTTTTTAAGTTTATTTTGTACTTTAATAAACTTTTTAATGAAAAAATTCATATATTAAGCTTTTTGTAATGCAAAAGTTTTTTAAGCTTTATACATTTTTAAAAAACTTTATTTAAAGTTTAATTTGTACTTAAAATAATTCAAAAGAGCTTTTAGTAAAAAGTGAAATTATTGAGCTTTTTTAAACATTTAATAATTATTAAAGGACTTTATTAAATAGCTTTTTAATTAAAACAGTGTACATTTAAAAAATGTTTAAAGCTTTAAATTTTTTTTTAAATTTGTAGTTTCTGTAATAATAAAAGCTATTAATTTTGAAACCGATTCATTCAGTAATTAGATTATAAATTAAAAAAATGGTCTTAATTGTGAAAGCTTTCTTTAGAGAACATTTTATACACATTTATGTTCATTTTGTTCTCATTAAATCTTTTATTATTATTTTATCAAACTTAAACTTTAAAGAGAACTAAAATGAACAATTTGTTTATCTTAATAAAGCTTGTTGTTCCACAATAAGCTATTAGTTTTTGATGAGCTTTTTGCAGGTTTATACAAGCTTTTTAAGGTTAAAAGTTGTTAAAATAATATTGAAATATTGTTTAATTTTAAGAATTAATTACAAAAGCTTTTTTCAATAAATATGAGCTTAACAAAAGAAGCTTTTCATATGAATAAGTATTAAAATTTTATTTATGGTAACTTATTTGAAGAAATAATATAAAAGCTTTTAAT
Source organism: Cochliomyia hominivorax (assembly GCA_004302925.2). Lineage (NCBI taxonomy): Eukaryota > Metazoa > Arthropoda > Insecta > Diptera > Calliphoridae > Cochliomyia > Cochliomyia hominivorax. Next base: position 11,766,448 of record PYHX02000494.1, read on the forward strand.
TTACTGGCTAGTAACAAAAGCTTTCAAAAGTTTAAGTAAAACATAAATTGTAATAGTATTGAATTAATAATAAGATCTAAAAGCTTTATAAAGTTTTCTAATAAATTATTGAAAACTAAAAGTCATATCTTAAAAAAGCTTCAATTTGTTTTTAAATCAAAAGCTATTTGTACGTTTTTACTTACAATTTTCGGTTTAAACGGTGGCTGAACTTCACGATTCTCTATTTTCTCCCAGTCTATGCGCCTAAAGAAAGGATGTAAACGTACATCTTCTTCGCCCGAAGGACCACAGCCCAAACGTTTATTAGGTTGTTTAGTTAAGAACTGAAAAGAATTTTTTGGGTTAAAAGCTTTTTTCGAAAACTGTATTATTACAAGTTTCCACTTACGCCTTTACAAGCTTCTTTAGCCTCTTTACTTAAACTCTTGGGATAGGAAACATTATGATCTGTTATAGAGGCAAATAATTCCTCTTCATCCTCACCATCGAAGGGAGGTTGGCCCACTAACATTTCATAAAGTAAAACACCATAAGCCCACCAATCAACCGATTTCCCATAAGGTTGATATAAAATAATCTATTAGAAGGGAGGAAAATGAGTTAAGGATCTCTTGCCTTTAAAGGGTATGTCTTACCTCTGGTGCTATATAATCTGGTGTGCCACAAAATGTTTTTGTTGTTTTATCACCCAAAATATTCTCTTTACACATACCAAAATCGGCTATCTTGACATGACCATCTGAGTCCAATAAAACATTATCCAATTTTAAATCTCTGTACAAAATTCCCTTGCTATGAAGGAAGAATAAACCGGCTGCTATTTCAGCAGCATAGAAACTAAAAGGGAAAGACAGAGAGAGAAAATTGAAAAAAAAAGCTTTAAAGCTTTTTAAAATAAGAAAGCAACTTACACAGCTACTGGCTCTTTAAATTTCCCAAACTGTTGTATTTGAAACATTAAATCTCCGCCATTAACGTATTCCATAACGAAAAATAAACGATCCAAAGTTTGGAAGCAGGAATGTAATTGTACCAAAAATGGGGGCTTATCAGCCAAAGCTAAGACTCTCTTCTCAATCATGGTACACTCAACATCATCATCTTGTATGATAACATCCTTTTTAAGGATTTTAATGGCATATAACTCCTCAGTGCCTTTGCGTTCGGCCAGTAGAACCTAGAGGAAAATAAAGCATAGAAAAAACTGAAAGCTTTTGCTTTAAATTAAAAGCTTTTGCTCTATACCTTGCCAAAAGAACCTTTGCCTAAGACTTTAATGAAATTAAAATCTGAGGCGCGTATCATATCAGCTTTACCCGCAATTTGATTTGTTTCTGAACGCATAACCATGGGCTTTCTTTGGGAAGATTTCTGAAATTGGAAATTAATTAATTAAGTTCAAAAAAAGCTTTATTTTTACTCACTCTCATCTGTGATTTAAATTTGAGTAAATCTTGTGTGGCATCAGCACATGGCACATTATAGTATTCACCCTCCTCTTGGGTCAATAATTTAAACCAGCCATTGGCGGGATTCTAAAAGGAATTGGAGAAATTTTGTGTTTCTAAAGCTTTTTACATAAATAGTGAATTTACCTTGATTATTTCTGATATGCCAAATGATAAAGCACCCATAAAATCATTACGTGAAGTACGATCCCAATCCCATACTTCTATTAAAACCCGACGATCTTTGTCCTCTGGTTTAAGTTCACTGTGAGGGAAAATAAATTTAATTATTTTCGAGAGAAGAAAAGCTTTTAAAATTTTTTTATTAAACAAAATAATATGAAAGCTTTTATGAAGCCAGAATAAGCTTTTTAAAGTATTTCCTTTACAAACAAATTTTAAGAGCTTTCATAAAGTTGTATTTCTTAAAGCTTTTGAAGTGCAAAATGAATTATTTTAAATTCCATTATGAGGTTAAAATACTTGTTAGTAAAAGCTTTAACATTTTTCATAAAAAAGCTTTAAAACTTTTCATTTAAACTTACTATGTGATTGTCTCATTCCATATTGGATTTAATGACGCCTTTATGGTTCTTGTCTTCTTTTTGCCTTTATCATGTTCATCGGGTATTAATTTAACTTTAACATATGGATCACTTAAGCCATTTGGATCCATTGGAATGAGATTACGTCCCTCTTTGACTATATTTTTTATTATTTCACACAAGAACAAGAAGTAATAAAAGATTTTTTTGTAATAAAATATTTTTCTTTATAATTTAATTTCTTATTTCAAATGTTAAATAAAATAATAAAAAAAAAAAACAAAACAAAATAATCATTTGGGATTAAAAAAAAATCTATAAAAAAAACTTTTATTTTTCTGAAACATAAATACATTTATAGAATAATAAATATTTGTTGTATTGTGTATTTTGAGGGGATAATAAAATTTTCAATTTGTTGTTGTTTTATTTAATTTTTTCCAAAAACATAAAAATTATTGAAATTATAATTTTATTATTTATATTTTTAAGTTTTATTTTTTATGAAAAAAATGTTAATTGAAAATTCTCAAGATGGATGATCTTGTTTACAATCACAACAACAACTCAAAATATAAGTTAAAAAAAACTAGAACTGAACTAGAACAGAAGTAGAGCTGAACTAGAACTGAACTAGAATTGAACTGGAATTGAACTAAAACTGACCCAGAACTGAACTGAACCTGAACAAGAACTTAACTAGAACTGAACTTGCATTGAATTAGAACTAAACTAGAACTGAACTAAAACTGAACTGGAACTTAACTAGAACTGAACTATAACTGAACCTGAACAGGAACTTAACTAGAACTGAACTAGAACTGAACTGAACCTGAACAAGAACTGAACTTGAATTGAATTAGAACTAAACTAGAACTAAACTAAAACTAAACTAGAACTGAACTAAAACTGAACTTGAATTGAATTAGAACTAAACTAGAACTGAACTAAAACTGAACAGGAACTTAACTAGAACTGAACTAGAACTGAACTGAACCTCAACAAGATCTTAACTAGAACTGAACTAGAACTGAACTAGAACTGAACTGAACCTGAACAAGAACTTAACTAGAACTGAACTAGAACTGAACTGAACCTGAACAAGAACTGAACTTGAACTAAACTAGAACTGAATCTGAAATAGAACCTGACCTAGAACTTGAACTTAAACTTGATGTAGAAACTGGCATCGAACTTGAGCTAAAACCTGAACTAGAACCCTAATTAGAACCTAACTGGAACCTAAATAGAACCTAAACAAGAACCTGAACTAGAATAAGAACTAGAACTGCAGTAGAACCTAAACTAGAACCTGAAATAGAACCCGAACTGGAACTTGAACTAGAACCTAAACTAGGACCTGGAATATAACCTGAAATAGAACCTGAACTAAAACCTGAGCTAGAACCTGGACTAGAATTGAATTTGCAGGAATTTGCAAAAAGTCTACCAGAACATACGTTTCATCGTCCACTATGAAGCAGGAATATATATTTAGAAATATGAACTTCAATTTCATGTGTTTTTGGCCTCTCAATTTTTAGCACTGATCCCGTCAGGAACTTTTTAGCTCTGTATATTTTTAAACCTGCATTAGCTTTGACTTTTCGTACCAAATAGTCAGAGCAGTAAGCAAAATGGGAGCTCTATTTGAAAATGCTTTTTTAATATTTAATAATTTTAGTACGCACTTTTTGCTGGTCACTCATTTTAATCAAATTAACAATTAAACATAATAAATAATATGTTTTACTAAAGTAAAAAAAAGTATAGTTTAAAGTCAAGACAATAATATATTCTACATTATCGATTATAGTTTAGTTTACAATTTGCTCTATAAGTTCTTGAGTTCTTTTTTATTTTAAATAAAGAAATTTGCCCTAAAGTATGCTTTTAATATATTTTATTTAACAAATTCATTGCATACATTTAAGCAAATATATTATCCTACATTTATGCTTTAAAATGTTTAATATTATAATCTTTATCGCTGCTTTAATTGCTGAACAGAAATATATGTATGATAAATAGCATAACAGCAACTTATTGCTCAAAACCCCTTAAAGTATACTTTTGCTTAATAAAATTTAAATATTAACTTTTCATTCTATTAAAAATAGAAACTAATGTTAACATTATTATAGTCGACCATTAGATTAAATGAGCTTTAACTTCCTAAGCTTTATAGCTTTGATAAAAGTTATTAAAACTTGCAACTTAACTGTTTTTTTTTAATTTTATTATTTTTTATTGTCTTATTAAATTAAAAAAAAGAAAATTGTAGTAAATATGTCGGTGTATATATATAGAGTTATAATACTTACTCTGTACAGTTAGAGTATTTTCCTTAACACCTAATTCCAATAGAATGCGTCCACGTCGTTCAGTGTGATCACATCCGCATAAGCTGGGCACGTTCTCTTTGCAACGTGCATGTACATTCATGTCACATGCTATTTAGTTTAAAACATTTTGTTATGGAAAATTTAGAAAAAAAAAACAACAAAACAAATAAAATAAAATTATATTTAGTTTATTTTTATTTTTATATATATTTTTTTTGGAATTTTAATCGTTAGAAAAAAGGGGGGTTATTTTTAGTGTTTTTGTTTTAAAGTTATAGTTTAGTTGGTGGATGGTTGGATATAAAGTTAGAAGTTTTTAAGTTTTTAAAGAAAAGTGTAAAATGTTTTATTAATATTAAAGGATGATGAAAAAAGGATTTAAATAGGTCTTAATACACGGACATACATTAAAAGCCCTTATACTCGCACACATACAAACACACACACACACATACATTCATTTTCAACATCCGGTCTTTCAGAAGAATTTTAAATGAAAAAACTTACCTTTTCTTTGCTTAAATTAATTAAACTTACCTTTTTCTCATTTAAGTAAAAACTTTTTAAATTTGTGCTTTTTTTGTTATTTTCCATATAATTTATTTTATTCCTTTTTGTTTTTATTTTGTAATAATATTTATATTTATTTTTCTCTAATTAGCATTTTCATTTTATACCCTACACCACCGAAGATGGTCGTGATATTATGCATTTGTGCTGATGTTTGTAACATATTGAAAAAAATGTATTGCACCCACCATTGAGTGTACACTGTATATCCGTCCATCTGTCTATCCTGTGTCCTTGTGAACACTCTGTAGGTCGCATTTTTTGATATACATATAATTATTTCGTCTAAAGGGTAAAGCCAACTAAAATTGGCCATGTTCGCTCTAATATATCAAGTACCTTCTATACGAATGTCCTCCTTAAATAAAGTTTTAAGCTCATAAAAGTTCTAAATACAAAACAATTTAAAAGAAATTTTGCAAAACATAACTCTCTTGATATTTTAACAATGTGCAAAATTATGCGAGAGTCGTTCTAATCCTGCTCATTGGTCCCATGAAAGCCCATTCAAATATCACTTTGAAGAGCATAAATCTTATATATACTTTAGCATTGTAATAAAAATTGGTTAAATTAAGACAAATGTAAGCAAAAATTGATGTACAAAATTATACGAGGGTCGGTCTATAATTTTTTCCCATATAACCATCCATAAAAATTAATTTTAAAACGTTTAAATGTTACATAAATGTACCATAATGTATAGTACACGTAAGCATATTTCAGAAAATCAAATTATACGAGGTTCGTTTCATTAATTTTTTGTAACTACCATTTATAACTAACACTGTGGTGTAGGGTATTATATAGTCTGACAATGACATTCTTACTTGTTAACAACTTCATTTGTTTATCTTTAATAAATATGCAGCTCATTGTATTTATAAAGTTTGCCAAAAAGTATGCTTTGATTTTAATTTTGCGTGCTGACCTTAATAAAAAATGTTTTTCCTGAGTTTGTTTTTTTTTTAATATATATTTTTTGTTAATATAAAACATCAAGAACTGCTTTAATTAAATAATTTTCTATGTAGATGACCATATGCACATTTCAGATTGTGGTATTTTTCATTTAAATAACCCCTTAATGAAGGCTATATATTTTTGAGATTATTAATTTTATTTTGTTTAAAAAAAAATATGCAAAAAGAGTTTACAGTTTTGTTTTAAAATGTTGTATAAATCTTTATATTTTTCGGGAAAAATCATATTTAAAAAAATTAAGCTTAATTTGTTCAAGCACCTAAAAGTAGACTTTAAATAATTTGTAAACATAGGTTATGTACAGAACCATATTTTAGTTTATAGTTTGACCTCGTCTATAATCTAGTTTATAGTGAGTACTATAATTTTGTTTTTTACTTCGGACTTTATTTGTTAATGGTCCTTGCTGTACTACACTGATGCATATTCCTGTATGAGCATTTAATGTTTTTCTCTATTTTTGTTTAATCTGTGTTGTTCTTAACCCAAAGTAAAGTTGAAGTTTTTTTTTTTATTCTTTTGTTGACTTACTTATGCTATTAAATGTTCTTGGTCTAGAGGAATGCCAATATGGTCTATATCATTTTATATACTGAACCCGAGTTTGCTGATTTGATAGGAAACTTCTCAGGACTATAATAAATGTCAGACAAATTTCATCGTGCTCGGTCAATTATTGTGGATGTGAAGCATGGCGGATTGCTAAATGAGCATAGCGGATATAGCTAACCAGATTAGATTGTGATTTGATGCGGAATATATAAACATTATGGCGTCTGAGATGACTTCTTCCTAGCGTCATACATGGAATGACAAAGTAGTAACCCTGACTACTTGTGGGTGGGGGTTAAAAAGAATGAAATACGTTAGTAAAACTTTGAATCTTGACATTATCATGTCATGTTAACAGTTAACCTCTGTAATCTATAAAATCTTTTTAGTCTCGTTAGAATACAATCAAAATGCCCCAAGATATGCTTAGTTTTAATTCATTATGCCCCTAAATTTATATTTTAATTATAATTTTATGTATTAATTCAATTAGTTTCCAGTTTTTCAACCCACTAAAAGTTAATAACAGTTATGATTTATTAAATCTCTGTTTGCCAGATGTTTAGTTCATAAATAGATAAAATTCAAGTTAAAATTGTAACCAATGATATCTAGAAATGAATCCTTTTTAATCCGGCTATAGTTACCCTTTTAGTATTGACCTGCTGAACTACCAGCATATTATGGTCTTTACAACTAAATAAATATGTCTATTTCACTATATTTATTTTTTTGTGCCACCCCGTAAAAGAACTTGTGCTGCTGGGTGCCAAAATTGCTGGTCAAGATAATAAGGGACTCATTCAAGTCAAACCAAGGATTCTATTCTATTTTATTGATTTTGTAATATTGTTTTTTGTTGTTATTGTTGTATACTCTGTTAAGGATTATTTTTGTTCTTTATTATGATCAAATTGAGAAAATTGTTATGAAGACAACATGACTGAAGGACAAATAAACAAATAAAGATTCTGAAATAGAAATAAAAAAACAATTTTCCACATGATTTGTTCAGAGAGACAGAGAGAGAGGGAGAGTGTAGTGGGACGGGATGGAGGAGGAGAAGGATTTTTTTTGATGCTAAAAATAAAATATATTTTCTATTTGGCGGAAGTTTAAGTAAAAGATGTTGAGAGTTAATTTTAAGGACATACATATGTACATATGTATTTGTGTTTGTATTTAAGAATTCTTGTTGAAACATTTGTAGGACAAATATTTCATGTATGTGTCAATTGTTGGTTTAATACATTTTCCAGTTAAATGGGCAAATGAATGAATGAATGAATGAATGACTCAAGTAAAAAAATTATGTTTTTTCTATTTCTTTGTTGGACCAAAATGTCATCAAAAACAAATAGGAAATTAAGAATTAAAGAAGTAAAAATATTATATTGGACTATGCTGAATTTTCAATACCCTCCACCACAAATACAAGTGATGTTGAGTCTTTTTTCTACTGAAGGCAAGTTCTTTCCTTGAACTAAGAGGCTGCCTCAGATATCGCCCTATATCTTTTAATATATTAAACCGATTTTGATGGTTTTAAAAAGAAAATTCTTCAGGACTATAGAAAATACTTAGGCCAAATTTCATTGAGCTCTGTTAATTATTGTGGATGTGAGTGTGCTAACAAAAGACAGACGGACTTAGCTAAATCGATTCAGATTTTGATTTGATACAAACATATATATAAATTAGGGAGTATGAGATAAGTCCTTCGTAGCGTTACACCTGTATTGACAAAGTTAATACGGTGGTGAAGGGTGTAAAACGAAACTATTAACAAGTAAGAATGCTATATTCGATTAAGCCGAATCTTCAATACCCTACACCATAAATGTCTGAGAATAAAAAAATAAATAACATTTCGCATATACACTCACAAACGCATACAATATATGAAACAAAAAAAACCTCAATGAGTCATAAATTAAATTATATTTTTGGCTATAACTTTTGTTTCTACTGAACCGATATTGATATTTTTGATTTGGAACGGTAATGAGGTACGTATTTCTTGTTATTATGAACAAATTTTATTCTAATCTGTGGATTTATGAATTTTATGAACGTTCTTCGGTTGAATTTGAAGGTTGTCTCAGATATCGGTCTATATCTACTGGTTCCAAAAAAGGAAATTTCTTAGGACAATGACAAATACTAAGGACAAATTTAATTGAGTTCTGTCAATTATTGGGGTTGTGAGCGTGTCAAAAATAGGCAGACAAGCAGACAGACAGACAAACGGAAAGTAGGACACAGCTTAATGGACTCAGATTTTAATTTGATGTAGGAATATATATACATTGTCAGATGAAATAATTCCTTCTTAGAGTTACACAAATGAAAGTTTATACCTCCCACCACTTGATGGGGAGGTTATAATAAACAAGACAGGTGCCGGCATTTCAAAGCTTTCGAAGGGAATTAATCAAAATTCGATGTGGAAATATGAAATGTAACTGAATTTTTAATAATTTAAAAGACAAGAACTTATGATATAGATAAATTGTTAATATATATTCAGGCGCCATAATTCTTTGCATACTTTTCGGCTTTTTCTTAATAAAATAGCATGATTCAATTAATAACTACATATAAAGTATGTAATTAAAAATCTTGTTATATAATTATCTGATTAACTAATTATTTATTTTTAATAATTATTGATCTAAAAATATTCTAATTGATAATAATATATAGACCACATATATATCCTTTTATCATTATAAAATTTATTGATTATAGATTTAAGCATAAAAATTCATTAAATAGAAATATAATTTTAGTCATATACATGGTTAAGCAATAATTTTTCAAAAGAGCGAATAATGTTTATATAAAAGTAATCATATTATAAATATATTTATATGTGTTTATATGTGTATGTATAAGTATACACCTGTATTGGTAGCTGTGAGCTTATTAACATATAGATAAAAATATATTCAAAATAGTAAAAAAAATAATAACATACAGTAGGGCGACATATAATTTTATATAACTAAACTATATTGAGGATAAAAATATATAATATGAGCAGAAAATATTCTAGTCCATGGACTTGGCTAAATCATCACTATGATCAAGTTAAGCTTTGACTTTAATCTATATTATTTACTTGACAATAATTTACTTAATTGATTTAACTATAATTTAAATTATAGTAACGATTACAATGTATTCAAAGTTTTGACTGTAAATCAGTTTATATTCTTAGGTATAATCCAATTAATAGTTTTGATCCAATCACTGTCTTGATCATAGTATGGTTAATAATCTTGACAATAATTGAGTTTAAAGTTTAAACTAAACTCCTGCTTAAAATGTTGACAATTTTAACTATAATAACATTTTATAATTTCATTTATAACCTAAATTATAGTTTGACTATTATCTTTACTACATAGTCAAGACTTCAACCTTGTTTATATTCTAGACTAAAATAAAGTTTGTAGTCTTGATCATAGTATGATTAATAATCTTGACAATAATTGAGTTTAAAGTTTAAACTTAAACTCCTGCTTAAATGTTGACAATTTTAATTATAAAAATTTATAATTTCATTTATAAACTAAATTATAGTTTGACTTTTATATTTACTACATAGCCAAGACTTCAATCTTGTTTATATTCTTGACTAAAATAAAGTTTGTAAACTTAACTATAATTTAGTATATAATTTGATTTAATGTTATAAAAACGATAAATATCGATATCTGCCTTAATTGGAAAATAAATATTTTTTGTTTGATTTTTTTAATTCTTTTAAAAAAATTATGTGCGTTTGCAGGAATATGCACCAGTATAGTTTACAGTATTAACTTTATTTCAGTTATGAAAATGATGTGTCCTTGAAAATATTCTTATTTTTAGTATTGATTTTAATCTGGTTTTAAATCCAGAACATAGAATAGTTCATAGTTTTCACTAGAATCGATTTTGTAGTCTTCAATTTGAGATTTCTTATGATATATATTCTAGTTTATAGTCTTAATTTTAAGCTTGAACTTACTTCTAACTATCATATAGTTAAATGTCTTGTGTTTAATCTCGATTTTACTTTGATCAATATGATAGTTAAATTTATAGCCTTGCTTTGAATATGCTTTAATTTTTTACTATTTTTTATTAATATTCTTTACTTTAATGTTGACTACTATAAAATTAACCTTCTTGACTTTTATGTTATTAATAGTTTTTACTTAAATCTGGTTTACAGTCATGCTTGTTATCTAGTTTATAATGTGGACTATTTTCTAGTTATCTTGGCTTTGTTTTTGTCAAATTTTTAGTCTTGACCTTAATCAAGTTTATAGCTATGACTATAGTCTTTTTAGTCAGTTATCTAGTTCATTATTCCTAATGTTACTCCAGTTGGATTGTTTCTTATTATATTTTCCATTTTAGTCTATTTCATATTTGGGTTTATAAATTGGTTTATAGTCTTTTCTGTGGTCAAGTTTTACATTTTGTAATAGTCTTCATTTTAATCTGGTTTAACTCTTGACAATAGTTTAATTTATTATCTTTTTTATGGTTATAGTTTTCGCTTAATTCTAGTTTATAGTCTTGTAGGTTTATAATTTTTGATTTTGATCATTATAATCTTGTAAATGATAATTATTATAGTTTATAGTCTTGTCTATAAACAGGTTTATAGCTTTGGCTTTATTCAACTTTACAAAATTGACTGTAATTTGTTTAAGTAGCTTTTCTATTATACAATCCATAGCCCTGACTATTAACTAGTTTATAATTTTGATTCTGACTTTTCTGTGGTCTTGACTATAATTTTGTCTAAAGTTTAAATTATTTTTAAAATTTTCAAAAATAATTCAAAATTTTAACTTTTGCCTAAAAGTATGCAGTTCTTGTTATATTCTTATATATGTAAACCTTTTTGCTCTCATATGCTTTTACTTATTTTTCATGGTTTTTCATATATTCCCCAGCCAATTACCGATCTCTCATGTTTTCACCCCATTTAATAGTTGCAATTAAAATTGATTAAAATTCAATTTTCTTTCATAATTTTGTAATTTATCACTATTGACATTATAACTACTTTTGCATAAAATTATTTAATCTGCATACAAAGTTAAACGAAAAAAAAAACAGAGCTTTCAAATGAAAATATGCGGAATGTGATAATTTTAATGCATAAAGCAGATAAACACTTAAATGTATGCAATACTTTTTTTGCATATTGTTTGCTTTTTTGTGACAGAATGTATGCTTTAATTTCCTTTAATAAAAAAAATGAAAAATTTGTGTGAAGTGTAACGAAAGTTAATAAATGTGGAAATATTCGTTTTTTTTTGCAATTTGCTGGAAAAGTTTGTAAAGAAATGAAGAAAACTATTTTTCTTTTGCAGAATATTTTTTCATTTATTCTTTATATTTGGAAAAGAAAGAATTTTATACTTTTTGTGATTTTTTTGTAATGATTCTTTTCAGTTTTCTAATGGTTCAGTCTGGTGTTAATATAATAGATTGATTTCAGTCTTTTTTCTTTACTTTGAAATAATTTATTTCTTTTTTAGTTTCTTTTTTAATTCATTAGAACTATATTAAAAAGAGACTATAATCTGGGTTATATTCAAGAAGAATGTTATCTAAAATTGAAAAGAATTTAGTCAGTTATATGTAACTGTAGCTATAGCTTGTCTTGAATATATTAAATCTTTGATTATAATATAGTTTATGGTATTGACTGTCATATAGTTCATTGAGTTGACTATAAAATATTATTGATTAAAATTAGATCTCTGATTTATAATTGTATTTTTAGCTTTGACTATAATCATATTTTCAGTTTTGTTTAAAAATTTACTTTGACTATAAAATAGCTTATGATATTGACTAAAATAAAGCTTATGATATTGACTTATTATAATATAGTTCATGGTGTTGACTATCAGCTGGTTTATAGTGTTGACTATTAGCTAGACAATCATGTCGACTGTAATCTGGTTTTGACTGTAGTCTAAACTGTAGGCGAGATTTTAATCTAGTTTATAGTTTTCATTTTGAAATAGTTTAAAATCTTGACTGAAGTTTATAGTTTTCCCTATAATCGAGTTTATAGTTCTTTATTTTATAGTCATCAATTTAATCTGCTTTTATATCTTGTCTTGAAACTAGTTTACAGTCTCGCCTATAATTTGCCAAGTCATAATCTCGAATATTTTCTTATTTCTTCACTTGACTTTTATCTGCTATTTAGTTTATAGTCTTGACTATAGTTTACACTATAAAAGTCTTTACTATAATCTAGTTTATGATATAAACTATTATTTACTTTACTTTATCGACAATAATATAGTCTTTAGTCCCCACTATGATCTAGATAATAATCTCGACGAAAAATAGCTTTGTAGTCTGTTTATTTGTCTAAAACTAGTCTATAGCCTAAACTATAGTCTACTGTAATCTACAGCTATAATCTAGTTTGTAGACTTAGCCAATAGTCCTTCTATTAACTAATCTATAATGTTGACTATTTTCTATTGTTTAAACTGATTTTATCAATCCCAATCGGCCTATAACATTTCAGGTAGCGTATAAACAATTTCGTTTACCTCCTTTTACTCCCGCATAATTTATTATTTTCCATATTTCATGCTCTAAAATACTTTCATTTGAAAAGTGGATAAGTATTTGTTGTTGTTTCTTTCCCTTTTGTTCACGTTTTTATCTTTCGATAATTTATTGTTGCATACTTTTAGTTGCTGTTGTTCCACAACTACTGTTGCAGTTCATCAATCTTATATGGTTGAATACTGTTGGCTGCTGTTGTTGCTTCTGTTGCTACTGCTATAACTTCAGCTGTTGTTATTTATTTATTTATTTGTTTTTTATTTCACTTGTCTATTCTATAAAATTGTGTGGCATGCAACAGCGTGAGTTGCTGACAAATGGTTTATATTTGCTTTTGTAAGGGGTGAATTTACAATTGTATGTGTTTTGTTGATGTGTGTGTATTTGGAATAAAATAATTTTATATAAATGAATGTTAAAGCATTTTATTACGATTCGTTCATTCATTAATTTGTTTTGTTGTATTCAAATTGTTGTGTTGAAGGCAGGATTTCAATTTTTAATTCATCTAAATGATTTAATTTTTAAATTTATGAAAAGTTAAAACTTTTCAGTTAAATCTTATATGTTGAATACTGTTGGCTGCTGTTGTTGCTTCTGTTGCTACTGCTATAACTTCAGCTGTTGTTATTTATTTATTTATTTGTTTTTATTTCACTTGTCTATTCTATAAAATTGTGTGGCATGCAACAGCGTGAGTTGCTGACAAATGGTTTATATTTGCTTTTGTAAGGGTGAATATTTGTATGTGTGTGTGTGTATTTGGAATAAAATAATTTTATATAAATGAATGTTAAAGCATTTTATACGATTCGTTCATTCATTAATTTGTTTTATATTTTTTTAATTTAAATGAAAAGAAAGAAAAGTTTTATATTTGTTCAGTTGTTTGTGTTTGTGTACTCAGGTGTTGAAGCTTTTGTATAATTTTTTTCTGTATTATTTATCATGATTTAAAAAAGGGATTTAACACATAAATTAATTTAATTTTTGTTGTATTCAAATTGTTGTGGTTGAAGGCAGGATTAAAAAAGGAATCAATTTTTAATTCATCTAAATGATTTAATTTTTAAATTTATGAAAAGTTAAAACTTTTCAGTTAATCGATTTTTGTAATCGATTAACATTTTTTATGGAAATTTATTTTCACGTTTCTTAAAAAAATTTACAGTCATTTGGAAGGCCTTTCCATTTGGAGGACCTTTTCAGTTACTTATAAAATTAAATTTATACTACACCACCATAAGGGGCTGGGGTGTAATACATAATACCTAACGCAGAGGAAATATTTTGCTATCACTATTTTTAACCGTTGGACTCAGAATTATTTTCTCAGTCGATTTAACGATGTCCGATCCATGTAAACTTTTTGAAAAAAATGCAGGTTGCATTTTTAGAGATATTTTAATGAAATTTGTCATATATAATTATTTCGGTCCAAGAAATTGGTAATAATGGGTCTACTTTTACATCCAGCCCCCATACAAATGTTCCTCTCGAAATGGGGTTTCGGGTAAAAAGCTTTTAAAATATAAAGCGATTTTAACGAAATTATGCACAAATAAGTTTGATAGTAATTTTAAATGATGTGCCAGATTATACGAGGATCGCGTAAAATGATTAAATTGCATAAAAATTAGAAATCTATAATTTGCGAGGGTCGTCAATTTAATTTCCGTAGCTACCAACAATGTGGTCAATTGCCATACTTGACTATCTTAATTTATCCTTTTATCCCAATTATTTCTAAGCTAAAATCTAGTTTGTAGTCTCGACTATAATTAGGTTAATAGTCGGGATTAGAATTAGTCAATAGTCACTACTATAGTTATAACTGCAATCTAGTTAATATTCCCGATAAAAATCTGGACAATATTATAGAACAAAATCTAGTCTATAGTTTTTATTTTAATTTGTAGTTACATTTTATAGTCTTGTAACAGTTACAGTTATAGTCATGTACATAATTAAGGCTATAACTTCGATATATTTATCATCTAGTCAAACGTCGTTTATAATATACTTAATAATTCCTCCTTAAACAATTCTATGGTCTCAACTATACTCAAGTTTATACTCTCGAAAATAATCTAGATTATATTTTCGGCCATAGTCTCTCTCTCTCTCTGACTAATGAGTGAGATCGCAAAATGTTTCATTATCCATTATGCAGCAAGTTTTTTTAGAAAACTTGACTACAATTTCCTTTCTCTAGTTTTGACCTCTTAATTTTTAGCATTGTTCTTGATAGGAACTTTTTGATTCTTTAATGTTCTTAATCCTGTATTAGCTTTAACTTTTCCTACCAAATAGTCGGACCAATGAGCTAACCGGGCTGCTTTCCTACCAGCTATCTGGGGAGCTAATTTGAAAATACTTTCTATTTTATTGGCTTTTGAAACACCATGTGGACCATTCCTTCTATCTGAAGTAGGTTTTCTATCGACCGACAAGTTCTTCCGATACTTTTGAATAACATTGGAAACAGTTTGACGGCAGAACTTGCTATGATCTCATTTATAAGCTCGACTAAAACTTTGCCCACTATAATCTAGTTTATAGTCTTAATGTTTTAGTTGTACTTTTGATTTTAATTTCATTTATAGTCTTTGCTTAAGACTAATTATAGATTTTTATATTTGCCTGCTATATTCCATAGTCTTGATCATAAACCTGATTATAGTTAGTTCACGGTTTTGTCTATTATCTAGTTGGTTGTAATCTATTTAATAATTTTAATGAAGACTCAACTATTTGCAAGTTTTTAAACTAGATTTAATTCAAGGACATATTTTGAACTATAATCTGTGATATAGTTTCGATTATAATATTTCTAACCTTGACTTGAGACTCAATTATATACTAAATTATAAAAAACTATTTTTTTAAAGATATTTTTATTGACTCGACTATTATGCAGTTTATATTGCTTCTTCTTAAATTATCGACTTTAATACAGTTTATAGGCTCGACTGTTCTAGTCTATAATCTAGTTTATAGTTTTAAGTTTAGTTAAACTCTCGATTGTAATCTAGTTTTTAGTTTTAGGTTTAGACTACTTTATAGACTTATCTAATATTTATGCTATACTCTTGACTATAGTCTTGATTATATATTATTACAGAATATATATAAACTCTTAACTGTTAAATAGTCAGTGACATCACCTGTATTCTAGTCTAAAATTTTTACTTTTAAATAGAAGACAATATATTGTATATTTTGTCTTAGACAAGATAGTCTATTTAATCAACTGTTATGTAGACTATAATTTCTATATGTGACATTTGTTGTCTCAATTTATAGTCAAGACTATTGCTGATTTTTGACAGAAATCTAGTCTAGTTTATTAACTAGATTTTCGATTTTTAGACTAGTTTATTAACTCGAATTTAGTCTAGTATATTAGCTAGATTTTACTTTAGTTTATTAACTGGAATTTAGTCTAATTTTTTAACTAGATATTAGTTTAGTTTACTAAATAAATTTTACTTAATTTCATAAAATAACTCTTATTATAGACTTGAATATACATTCCATAAATCTATTTGCTAATTTATTGAATTTAAGTCAAGATTATTGCCAAGACTTAAGTATAGTTTATGAACCGGAATTTAGTCTTGTTTTCAGCTAGAATTTAGCCTAGTTTTTCAACTATATTTTAGACTAGTTCTTGCCTACAAGTTCGACTAATATTTACTACCAACAATTACCTTTTTTTGTAGTTCTGTCTATCATCTTTTTATAGTCTTTTCTATAATCTTTTAGTCTTAAATATTAGGTAGTTTATGGCTTTGACTATTATACAGTTTTTAGTATCAACTATAATCTTCCGCTAATTTTTCTATCATAATTAATAGTTTATAGACTCGTGTCTAAGCGGAAGACTTTAGTTTTAATTTAGTTTTTTTTGGTCGCTTCAAATATGACTATTTTATGAAGATAAGTCACTTTTGAAGGTAACTGACAATAAAAAATATATTTTGGTAAATATTTTTATTACGAATTATTCATGCGTTTTCACGTTTTAGTCGTTATTATTGTTGGAAAATATTGTTTTTATTGTTGTGCTCACATATGTATGACACATTATTTATATGTATATTAGGTATATACACATATACAACAATACATTTACATATTTTTTTGATGGTTTTTATATGCATGTATGATATAAATGTGTTATCCTGCCGTTTTTGTTGTGTGTTGCCTTTTGGCACACACACACACACACGTACAGTGATTTCTTTTTAAACACACACACTCACAAATAAAGAAAAATATGACAAGTTGCAGAATGGAGACTAAAAGGAAAAACGACAGGGAAATGTATATAAACATCAGTTATAGTGACATACAGTGGGGATGAAAAGTGAAGAAATTAATTGTTCTTTTCATTTTAATATTTTGCGGCAAATTTGTTTGAGTTTTAAAGCGCAAAACGAATTTCAAATTTACGTTTCTTATTTTATAGTTTATTCTCTCTCCACTGTATCTTAGCATCATTAACTATATTTGTTTGTATTACAATAATAATAATAACAAAAACAACATTTTGTTTATTTATATATTTATGAAATTTATAATATGTCCTTCAAAATTTATATAAAAAGGATGTGATTTTTTTCTTTCTCATTCTAAATACGAATCTTAAAATGTAAAGTTTATTTACATTTTTTAAATGCCAGAACTTTTTTTCCAGGATATTTTTCATTTTATCCTCGTAAACATGTGTTTTTGTTATTATTCACACACATGTGCATGTGTGTTCATGTTTGTGTGAGTGTGTGTGTTTGAATAAATGTTTTTATATTTGTATCTGCATACAATTTATGTTATTTATTTAATATTATAATTCTCGTTTGTCTCCCTAACTAAGTTCTTCAGCATGCAAATGTATATAAATACAAAATGTTTGTCTCATCAAATGGAACAAGAAGATAATCATCAGCATGAAATGAGATATTAAATAAAAAAAAGTCACAAATTCAGATGACGACTAAAATTATAGTTAAATAATTATTTTTATATAAAAATATGAAGTCATGTGAAAATTATATTGTTTATATAAATTTATTGTCTATATAGTCTCTGCTATATTATATATTCTGGACTAAACTAAATTTATTAAGTACAAACTCTTGAATATATTTTGACTTATAAACTGGAGAATAATCTAATCCATAGTCTTTACTATAATCAAGCTTATATATTTGACTATAGTCTAGACTGTAACCAAACTAATATATTCCACTTTAGTTTAGATTACATTCCAACTTCTTGTCTAGAATACAGCCAAGAACATAGTCCTGATTATAATCTACCCTATGATTACACTCGATAGTCTTGACTATAAATAAAGGACTTCATTTTATTGTTAGATAAAACCTTTATCATCTATAGTCTTAACTATAGTGATAACTATAGAATTAACTATAGCGTCGTCGAGTATAATGCTGATTTAATGGCGAATAAAGAGTTTATCTTAATGTCGTCTTGATTGTCGACTAAAGTGTTGTCTACACTGTCAAGTATAGTTTTATATATAGTGCAAATATAATGTCGACTATATTGTCAATCAGAAGGGCTCACAAACATCACAACTTCAGAATAGCCTAAGTTTCGACTATAGCGTCGTCTATAATATCGACAATAGTGTAGAGTTAATAAAATAGACCATAATATAATTTATAAACTCGACTAAACTCTTAACTATAAAGTAGACAAAAGCTTAGTATATAAACTAGAGTAAATTCTATTCTATAGACTTTAGGTTAATTCTAGTCAATAGACGCTACAGTAAACTAGACACTAGAATAAAATCAAGTTTTTAAACTTGAGTAAACTACAGTCAGTTAACTAGATTAAACTTAAATCTCTAAACTAGAGTAAATTTTAGTCTAAAAATTAAACTAAACGCTAGAATAGAAACTAGACTAATCATTATTTTGTGAACTAGTGTTACTTCAGTCGATAAACTAAAGTAAACTCTAGTCTATAAATTACAACAAACACTAGTTTATAAAATATTGTAAACTCTTGTCTATAAATTAAACCAATTTCTAGTGTATAAACTAGACTAATGTTTAGTATATAATTAAACTAATATCAATAAACTTGGTTAATTTCTGGTCAATAGACAAGAGTTTGGACTAACTAAAGTAAAGTTAAGTCTATAAGCAAACTGTAGTCTATAAAATAAAGGAAACTGTAGTCTAAAACAGGAGAAAACTTTAGTCTATAAACTAGAATAAATTATAGTCTATTAACTAGAGAATGTTCTAGTCTATAAACTAGAAAATGCTCTAGCTGAGATAAAAGAGAAAACTTTAGTTTAGAGTTAACTCTAGCTAATTGACTAGAGTCAATTAACTAGAATAAACTGAAGTCTATAAACTTGAATAATATTTAGTCTATATACTAGTGTAAATCTAGTCTATAAACTAGAGTATATTTTAAGTTTATTTTTGTATCAACTAGACTAAAATTTAATGTATAAACTAAAGTCCAGTCTATAAACTAGACAAATATCTAGACTAAACTATACCGAAAACTTGCATGTAAACAAGACTATATGTTTAAGTTATTTCTATATACAGAACTTACTAGAATAATATAAGATAAGACAGTGGACTAGTCTAAAAACTAAATTCTAGTATAAAAATTCGACCAAATTTAATTAGATTACAATTTAGTATATTCAATTTCTTTATGCTATTTGGCCTAATTCTATTTATTAAAATAAAAAAACACTAATCTATAACCTAGAATAATGTATTGTCTAATAATTAGAAAAGCTATAGTGCGGTGTAGCCGACATTGTAGTCGAAGCATTAAAATTGTTCTTGTTTGTTTGTTTATTTATTCATATAAAAAATAAATTATATATTTATTTATTCTTCCAGAAAATCCCATTTAGGATCTATTGTTTGATATATTTACATATACTTAAACCCTAATAGGTTTCCTTGTTATCCTTATCCCTATTGAAGACCAAAAAACAAAGTTACTTAATACATATATAAACCCCTTTCGAGCTTGTTTACTATGTTGTTAACCTAAAAGTATGCAAATTTTTTTGACCTTTAATAAATTCAACTGTTAAAAAATATGAAAATAAAAATATCATTTTTTTAATAAGATTCATACATTCATTTGTTTTATAAATATAAATAATTAGTTAAAACGACTATAAATTAATTGTTTAACAAGTATTTGATGCAATAACAAAAAATTAATATACCCTCTTCACCACTTATGGAAGTAACCCACTGTTTGTGTTAATTACAAAATTTTATAATCTTTGACACTTTGACCTTAACGCTTTAATAATTACGATAATAATAAAAAGCACAAATACATACTTACCTTGAATAAAAGAAATATATAAAGAACTTTTAGGAGCTATGAAAAAGTAAGATCTTGATAAAAATTTAAATAAATTTCTAAAAAAATCACACACCACACATACTCATACAAGTACATTAAATATTATTACAATAAAATCTTAGTGAAAATAACAGAAAACAAACAAAATGTAAACAATACACAAATACATTTATATAATAAATCCTTTTTAGTCTTAACTCTCTAATAAATATGCAAAAATAATAACAAAAGCAAAAACAAAACAAAACAACAATTACCATTATAGAGATGTAAAAATAATGAAAAATTATAATGATGATAAAGCTGATGTATGTTAACATATAATTTACATAAAAAATAATACAAACAACAACAAAAACACCTCTAATATATATTATTTTAACAACAATAACAACACATTGTGTATAACAGTTAAATTTGTAAAAATGAGAAGAATTTTGTTTATTTTCTATTGTTTTAATCTTTTTTTTGTGAAGTTGAAATAAAATGAGTAAAGGTCAACAACAAAATAACAATAACAACAATAATATACAACTACAACAACAGTAACAATACCATGATAAATTTGATAAAGTAATAAACAAAGTTAAATCTCATCAATGAAGTAGACCGAAGTCAAGTCTTGTTTAAAAACAAAACTAAAATTTAGTTTATTTAATAGACTAAACTTTAGTCTATAAAGTAGATCAAAGTCTAGTCCATAAACTAGATTAAACCTTAGTCTATAAACTAGACTAAACTCTTGTCTATGAACTAGACTAAACTCTAGTCTATGAACTAGACTAAACTTTAGTAAATAAACTAGATAATGTCACTTATGTCTAGTCTATTAAACTAGAGAAAAATCTGTGAAACAGACTAAAGTCCAATCTATGAAATAGACTAAATTCTAGCATATGAACTAGACTAAAGTCTAGTAAATAAACTAGACTAAAGTCTAGTATATAAACTAGACTAAAGTTTAGTATATAAACTAGACTAAAGTTTAGTATATAAACTAGACTAAAGTCGAGTATATAAACTAGACTAAAGTCGAGTATATAAACTAGACTAAAGTCTAGTATATAAACTAGACTAAAGTCTAGTATATAAACTAGACTAAAGTCTAGTATATAAACTAGACTAAAGTCTAGTATATAAATTAGACTAAAGTCTAGTATATAAACTAGACTAAAGTCTAGTATATAAACTAGACTAAAGTCTAGTATATAAACTAGACTAAAGTCTAGTATATAAACTAGACTAAAGTCTAGTATATAAACTAGACTAAAGTCTAGTATATAAACTAGACTAAAGTCTAGTATATAAACTAAATTAAAGTCTAGTCTATAAACTAGACTAAATTCTAGTATATAAACTAGACTAAAGTTTAGTATGTAAACTAGACTAAAGTCTAGTATATAAACTAGACTAAAGTCTAGTATATAAACTAGACTAAAGTTTAGTATGTAAACTAGACTAAAGTCTAGTATATAAACTAGACTAAAGTCTAGTATATAAACTAGACTAAAGTCCAGTATATAAACTAGACTAAAGTTTAGTATGTAAACTAGACTAAAGTCTAGTATATTAACTAGACTAAAGTCAAATAGATAAACTAGACTAAAGTCTAGTATATAAACTAGACTAAAGTCGAGTATATAAACTAGACTAAATTCTAGTATATAAACTAGACTAAAGTGTGGTATATAAACTAGACTAAAGTGTGGTATATAAACTAGACTAAAGTCTGGTATATAAACGAAATCAAATTCTTGTCTATGAATTTAAGACAAAATTTTGTTCCTTTTAGTGTGTATTTTAACATTTACCACAGTGTTTTTTCAATCTTCTCTTACATTCTAATTTATTTTTGTTTATATTATGGTTTTCTAACTTTTTTTCATATTCAAAATAAAATTACAGTTACAATATTTGTTAAAATAATGTCAAAATTACTAAACATACACATTAATTACACAAAACGGAAATTCTTACACACACAAACACTCCCACAACAACTCTCTTTAAAAAAAATTACACACATCCTCCCCATGTTTGTTTTATCTTTTTCTCACACACACACACACACAATCACACCTTCATACAGTTTGACTTAACTTTAATGCAAATTTAAACGACCACTAAGACAATATACAATAACAAATATAATTGTATTTTTAATTTTAATTTGAATGTACATGTAGTTGTAGTTGATGATGGTTTAGTAAATGTATTTTTTTTTGTTTTTTCAATTTTATTTCAGTTGTTGTTTGTAAACATTGTGTGTAAAATAAAACCATCACCATTATCACCACCACAATACAATAACAAAAATGATGAGAACTAAATACGTTATAGTGGAGGAGAACGAGAAAAATTTACCTCGACATTTGAGACCTTTATGGGTGATACCGTGTAATAGGGAACCGCAATGATCACAAAACATCGGTGAAACGAATGTTACGCTTTGCCATTTGTGTGGCTTCTGATAGGCCTAAGGATAAGGTGAGAAAACTAATGGAAAATTAACAGACTTTTTCGCATTGTTTTTTGTTTATATTTTTCATCTTTATTTATTTACTTATTTTTTTCTTAAATACAATAACAAAAACTATAGATTTGTTAAAAAAAAATAATTATAAAACTATAGATTTGATTCCTATACGACATGAGAAAAAAAAACAATAATAATTATAATTGTGATAATGAAATTAGACGCATTTTTATTGCTAGAAAAATTAAACAATAAATTTGTGGGGACAAACACATTTTAATGAATCAATATAATCTAATATTAAGTGATTTTCATTTTAGTGAATATTTTTTTTATAAATTTAATTTTATTTGTAAATATGTGAAGTGGACGTCGCAAGGACACACAAAACAAATATATAAAAATATAACGAATCCTCCTCCAAACAATAATAAAATAGACGAAAGTCTAATCATACAAATCGACTAAAATCTAGTCGAAAAACAGGACCAAATTTTCTTCAATAAACTTGACTTAAGTTTAGTTAACAAACCAGAGATAAGTCCAATCGAAAAGTTGACTAAAGTCTTGTTAGTAAACAGACTAATGTCTGGTTAGTAAGCCAGATTAATACTTAGTTAAAAGGTCAGACTCTATTGTATTTAATCAACCAGATAAGGTTTTATTTAATGAAGCAGGCTCAAGTCTAGTAACTAAACTAGACTTATGTCTAGTTATTAAACTCGACTCAAATCTAGAAAATATACTAGACTGAATTGTTTTTAAGAAACTTCGAAAAAGGTCTGAAAAATAAATTAGATTAAAGTCTTGTTATTAAAATAGATTTACGACTAATTTAAGAAATTGGCAAGACTTAGTCTAGTTCATTCACTAGATGATAGTCTAGTTAAGATCTAGTTAGTTCTAGTTTAGTTTAGTTTAGTTTAGTTTAGTTTAGTTCAGTTTTAGTTCAGTTCTAAACCAGATTTAGTTCAGTTCTAGTTCAGTTTTAATTCAGTTCTAGTTCACTTTTAATTCTGTTCTAGTTCGGTTATAGTTCAGTTCTAGTAAGTTCTAGTTCAACTCGAGTTCAGTTCTTGTTCAATTTTAATTCTGTTTTAGTTCAATTCTAGTTCAGTTCTTGTTCAGTTCCGGTTCAGTTTTAGTTCAGTTCTTATTCACTTTTAATTCTATTCTAGTTCGGTTATAGTTCAGTTCTAGTTCAGTTTTATTTCAGTTCTAGTTCAGTTCTAGTTTAGTTCTAGTTCAGTTCGAGTTCAGTTCTAGTTCACTTCTAGACTAAACTAAGGCTAGTTAGAAAAACTTATCAAAAGTCTAGTTAAACAACTAGACTAGTTAAAAAACTAGACAAAAGTCTAGTTAATACGTAACTTTAGTGGTTTAATTGTCAATAGAAATAATTTCATATAAATTTCAAATTTTCATTATTTCAAAATTTTGCATTTGAAATAAATTAAAGAAAAAATTGCATTAAAGAAATTATGTTTTATATTAATCAAAAAAATTGTATGACTTTGTATCTCACACCCCAAGTAGATCCATATTATTTTCTTTAGAATTCCGCTAATATTAGGAATTATAGTGAAATTATAACTAAAACCTCTCGACAATTAAGGTTATTTTTTGCACGTTTTCTTATTGTGTTCAACCGGATTATTATTTATAGCAAAATACATATGAATACTTAATACAAATATAAAAAAACACATACATACAGATATACTTCTCACAACAAGAATACTAATGTTTGAGAATTAGTATGAATGTGTTAGAGAATCCTAATTGGAAAATTTATTTATTAAAATATTTATGTTTTCTATTTTGAAATTATTTCATTTGTTTCGTTTAAATTATTAATATTTTTTTGGTATATGAATGTTTGAATGTATGTAAATAATAAATATTATTGTGTAAATGTTTAAGTGTTGTGTATGTGTGCTTTGTTTGGTATCTGTGTATTTGTATAAATTACCTTTTAATGTGTGTTAGCTTCACAACAGGTGTGAAGTGAATTTATATTTTTACAAAATAAAAAAAAAGTTAAAAGTCAAAACTTAAAGTAAATTTAAAAACTGAACTAGAGCTGAACTAGAACTGAACTAGAACTGAACTAGAACTGAACTAGAACTGAACTAGAATTGAACTAGAATTGAACTAGAACTGAACTAGAACTGAACTAGAACTGAACTAGAACTGATCTAGAACTGAAATAGAACTGATCTAGAACTGAACTAGAACTGATCTAGAACTGGACTAGAACTAAACTAGAACTGAACTAGAACTGAACTAGAGCTGATCTAGAACTAAAACTGATCTAGAACTAGAACTGAACTAGATCTGAACTGAACTAGAACTGAATAAGAACTGATCTAGAACTAGAACTGAACTAGAGCAGAACTAGAACTGAGGTAGAACTGCACTAGATCTGAACTTGAGTCGATAGTAGATCATGAGTTAAACTCGGAACTAAAACCTAAATAAAGATCAGATTCTAAACTAAAAGCTGAATCTGAACTAGAATTTGATCTATAAGATGAACTAGAATCTGATTTAAAACCTGAAATAGAATCTGAAGTGGAACATAAACTAGAACCTGAACTAGAACTTCAACTGGAAACTGTATTAGAACCTGAACTGGAACGTAAATTTGAACTGAACTTTAAACTGAACAAGAAACTGAAGTAAAACCTTATTTAGAGCCTGAATTAGAATCTGAACTAAAACTTATTCTAGAATCTAAGTTTTCTAGAACTTAAATTGATACTTAAGCTAGAACCTAAACTAGAACTAAACTAGAAATAGTTCAGTCCTTTATAGAGATTAATTTAACAATTAAACTACTGTAGATGAGTTATAGTTACTTTCTGTACAAATATGCTATAAAATTGTCTATTTTTCTGTATGAATAATTTACAAAATTTATAATTAAGGAATTTTTAATTATAAAATACAACAATTTTCTCCCAAATCTAACAGGATTGAAAGTGTTTATGTATGTGTAAAAATAACTTAAACACCTTTTCAGAAAGTAAATAAACTTTTGATAAAAATTTAATTAATTGTGAAAATTTAATATCATTTCAAGAATTATGTAACATGAAAATTTCATTAAAATTTCTTAAAGTTTTAATTGTTGACAAAGTTTTTGTGTCAGCAAAAGTAAATTTTTTTCATGTATTTGTGTGATTGTGTAGGTGGTAGAATTTTAATAATTTATAAATGTTAAAAATGTAAACATACTTTTAGGGTTTGAATTAGGACAAAATGTTTGCATTCACAATAATTTAATTTTGCTACAAATAATTATAGTTTTAAGAGATTAAAAAAAAATTAAAGAATAAAATTTTATTTTTTGCGCATTTTTTGTTTAACTTTTTAAGTTTAGTTGTTTGTGCTTTTTATTTTCATATAACTTTTTTCTCAATTTCAAAACACTTTAGAATGAACGTCCTTTACCTTGTTTTTTGTTTAGTTTTTTTTTTTTGAAGAGAATACATTTCCTACTT
This sequence comes from Cochliomyia hominivorax, assembly GCA_004302925.2. Classification (NCBI taxonomy): domain Eukaryota; kingdom Metazoa; phylum Arthropoda; class Insecta; order Diptera; family Calliphoridae; genus Cochliomyia; species Cochliomyia hominivorax. The sequence goes on from PYHX02000494.1 coordinate 11,792,872, forward strand.
ATGTCTGTCATTCATAAATAAAAAAGTCCTTAACTAAGGCCAAGGATTTGAAAGAAAATTATATGGAATAGAAAATCACGTTCAAGTTTATATTCATATGAGTTACAAAATACATTTAATTCTTTACAACAATTTTTTATTTTGAATTACACCTACATTTTACTTAGAAACCTACAATAATGTGTGTTTGTGTCTTTTAACAAAAAATGTCACTCACATTCACGTAAAGCTTTTCATGTTCATGGTTTGTATTTTATACCCTCCACCAGCGCAAGTGGTGAAGAGGTTATATTCACTTTGTCATATCGTGTGTAACGCTATGACGGAGTCATCTCAGACCTGTCTGTAATCTGAGGCCACCCCATAGTGTAAGAGAAGAATTGTCATAAATTATCAAAATCGGTTCAGTGGAAAAAAAGTTAAAATCCAAAAATATAACTAATTTTATGACTCATTGAGAGTTCATCTGTCACATAAAAAAGACGTTTATATATTTTTACGTTTGTGTGATTATATGCTCGCGTATATGTACGAACATATTGTATATACTTCACACACATTTATGGTGAAGGGTATTGAAGATTCGTTATAGTCGTATATAACATTCTGACTTGTTTTATTATTATTTTTATCATTCAACGTTTCTCTTTATTTTATTTGAGTACAGATTTTCTTTCATTTTGGTTTTGAAGGCCAAAAGGGAATTGTAGAAAAAAAGCAACATAATTACTGTTGTGAACAACAGTTATATTTTAGATATCTTCCACACAATCCTTATTTGGCATCTTCTTGTCTTTACTGTTGTATATTTTAAGGCTGTTAAACGTTACAACAATAAAGATAATCAGCAGCATTTGTAGATTGAAGGCAAAGAAATTTATAATCAAAATTCAGGAGAAAAAAAAAAACATGTCAAATATTTGAGTTTGGAATTTATTTCTTCAACATCTTAATATTTGCAAAATAACAAAAAAAATCGACATTTTTAAAATGTTTCGAAAAATATTCTCATTTCAATATTCAGAAAATTTCATCTGTCATTTTTTGGAAATGTTTTAAAATGTAAATAAAATTTACATAAATGGAAGGAATTTGAAAAACATTCAGATTAAGGTTACTTAACGAGAATAAGTAGTAAATTATGTTAAAGGCTTTTTAGTCTTAATTAATTTTCTTAAACAAAATTTATGGGTTCTAGGTCGTTGACATATAGTTCCATAGTTTTGCAACGATTTTGGTTAATGTTATTCTGTCTCTAGTTCTGAATTTAGTTCTGAGTCTGGTCCTGATTTATTTGAGTTCTAAGTCGAGTCTACTTCATTTTTTACTCAATTTTCACTCCATTATCAAGTTCAGTTTTAAGTTTAGTTTTTGGTTCATCTTCATTTTGTAGTTCAGTTTTAAGTTCATTTCTTTATTTCGATTCTTGTTCAGAACCTAATTTATTTTATAGTGAAATTTCTAATTAAGTAACTTGATCAGATTTTAATTAAATCTCCAGTTCAGTTTATACTACGTTTAGGTAATAGTTCAAATGCATGTTCAGTTTGTAGTTTAGATTTTTTTTTGTTTTTAGTACAAATTCCAGTTTAGTTTCCAGTTCTGTTTCTAGTTGAATTTTTAGTTTAGTTTTTTAGTTCAATTTGTTATTGAGTTCATAGTTAAATTCTAGTTAAAATTTTAGTTCAGATTCTAGTAAAGTATTTAGTTCTAGTTCAGTCGTAGTTCAGTTCTAATTCAGTCGTAGTTCAGTTCTAGTTCAGTTCTGTCCTAATTCAGATTTAGTTCAGTTCTAGTTTAGTTTAGTTCTAGTTTAGTTTAGTTCTAGTTTAGTTCTAGTTCAGTTCTAGTTCAATTCTAGTTCAGAATTTAGTTCAGATTCTAATTCAGATTATAATTAAGATTCTAGTTCAGAATTTAATTCAGATTTTAGTTCAGAATTTAGTTCAGATTCTAGTTCAAATTCTAGTCCAGATTCTAGTTAAGATTATAGTTCAGATTCTAGTTCAGATTCTAATTTAGATTATAGTTCAGAATTTAATTCAGGTTTTAGTTCAGAGTCTAATTCAGATTATAGTTAAGATTCTAGTTCAGAATTTAATTCAGATTTTAGTTCAGTTTCTAGTTCAGAATTTAGTTCAGATTCTAATTTAGATTCTAGTTCAGTTATTAGTTACCAATTCTGATTTTCTTCAGAATCTTGATTCTGTACGTTTTTGATTTCATTTTATTTAAGATTCTAGTTTCAGATTCAGATTCAGTTGGAAATCTAGTTACCATTTCTGTTTAGATTTTAAATTGGAATCAAAGTTTGTTCTATAGTTTTGCTTACAGTTCTAATTTTAGTTCCAATTCTATTTCATATCCCAGTTCAGTTACTATTTTAGTTTCTGGCTCATGGATGAAACCTTGATTCCTTTTTACTTTTTATTGTCGAGAATTTAATCTTATTTATGGTCTTAATTAAAGTTTATTTAAAACAGAATCCAATAAGATATTTCTATAGCCAAACAGTGATCCAGAGTTATTCTTCTGGGTCATTGTTTGCATTTACTATTTTTTTTCTTCTTTTATCTGATTTTATCTTAATTATTACTTTTCTAAGTGTTTTCGTTTATCTTTTTAATTTTCTTAGATTATTTTCATAAAAGTCTTCTTGAGTAAATGTATCTGCAATCTTTCCTTTTCTGTTCATTTAAGTGTCAGTTTGTCATTTTCTATTTGTTTTTATCTGAATTTCAAATCGTTCTAAAACGAGTTTTTTTCTGTTCCGAAGAACGTTTAATTTTTGTGTTTGTGAAAATACAAAAAAAAAGGAAGAAGAAATATTGAATAATAAAAAGAAACGTTTTGAAAACTTTTTGACAGTTCTTAAGTAGCAACAAATTGCTTACAGTCATTTTTATAGTTTTTATAGAATGAATGTAGTTTTTCATACCCTCCACCTCCGTTAGTAGTGAAGAGGATATATTAACTTTGTTATTGCATTTGTAACGCTAAGAAGAAATCATTTCAGATCCCATAATGTATATAGATATTTTTGCATTTAATCAAAATTTTAGTGGATTTAGTTATGTCAGTCTGTCACATTCACAATAATTGTCAGAGTTCAATATAATTTGGCCTAATATATTTGATAGTCCTGAGAAGTTTCCAGTTTAAAACCAGCAAAATCGGTTTACTATATTTAAAGATATGGAGAGATATCTGAGGCAACCGTCCAAGTGATCCAAATGATGGAAATCGGTTCAGTAGCAAAAAAAGTTATAGCCAAAAATATAGTTAATCTTATGACTCATTAACTGTTCTGTGTTTCAATTGAGCAAAACGTTTATATATTGTCTACGTCTGTGAGTGTAGGTGTGAGTGAGTATGTAGGAAACATAACGTTTTAACTTCACTTGTATTTGTGGTGGAGGGTATTAAAGAATTGACATAATAGCATTTAGAAGAAGAAGCAAAAATAATGTTTTACTATTTCGATGCGACCAAATTGAAACAATAGAATTTAGAGTTGTTTCTTTCCAGGAAATGGAAGAGAGCATAAATATGCAATTGAATGATTTGTTTTAAAGCATATAACTGGAAGTTAAAGATGGGAAAGAATGAAAAGAATTATGGAAAAGTATATTTTTCTGAAAACTTTGTCAATAAATTGTAAAGAGATTTTGTTTTTTCAGTTTTAAAGTTGCAGGAAAAAAGGCATAACAATAGTTTAGTTTATATAAGATTTATTTAACAGCTTAATATAGTTTATAAAAGTTCACCAATACGTATGAGTGTTGTAATTGTAAAATAAATATTACTCATACGTTAAAGGTTGGTAAGTTTAGTTGTAACACAAGTTTTTCATTGAAACTTTTAACCCAAATATTATTTGATTTTTTAGGATCCAGATATATTTGTTTAGTATGTCAGTTACTAACTTGTATGCCCAACAAATCTCTTTAAAATGAGTGACTAAAATTATTTAATATTTTCAAGAAAACCAAAAAAAACTGTTTCCAATATCATTAAAAAGTACCGGGTGAACTTGTCCTCGAAACTTGGTTCAGATAGAAGGAATGGTCCACATGATGTTTCTAAAGTAGTGATGTCCGGGTGAACTTGTCCTCGAAACCTGGTTCAGATAGAAGGAATGGTCCACATGATGTTTCTAAAGTAGTGATGTCCACTGATACTACTATACATTTGTCTTTGTGTGAATGAAGCACAAAAAAAAAAAAAAATAGAAATTTTTTTTGAAAAATTCTAGTTCTGCTTAAATCGAGGAGAGAGTAGACGTGGTTCATAATGTACATGTAAAGTAAGCAGAAGGTGTGGATTAACCTCTAGAAACGAGAAAAGTGTATTTTGCGCATCACCCTTCTAAAGCCAAAAAATTTAAAAGAGCTCCCAATATATCCGTGAGGAAAGCAGCTCGATTAGCTCAATGTTCGGACTATTTGATGCGAAAAGTTGAAGCTTATGCAAGTTTAAGGGTCAAAAAGTTCCTGGCAGGAAATCTACTAAAATTTTGAAATTGAAGCTGCATAATAAATGACAAAACTGATGCTTGACTGAATGTTGAAGAAAAGTTAAGGATCCAAAAGCAGTCAAAAACTTCCCAAATCTTCTTGCTGTGGCAAGCCGAAATTTATATCAAGGAATGTTTACAAAAAAATATGTTTTCATTCATAAGACTTCACTATTGTTAGCATAACTAGGCAGCCTGTCAATATGGTAAACATGGTTTTGAGGAGAGTCAAATCCTCCAAATTGGCCGGAGCTTAAGCCAGTGGATATTGATCTATTTTTAAAAGAGAAATGAAGACATGAAGAAGTGTTCAAAAGTGTGATAGATTTTAAATGGAAATGGACTACCTGTTCGAGCAAAATGACAAAAAGCACTATAAAAAAACATTAATGGAATGGGTTTCGAAAATGTTTTGAAATTTCATCACTTATAATTAAAACGGTAAAAGTATTTTTTTGGAAACTGTAATAATAATTTCAATCAAATAAAAAAATAAAACTGTAAGTTTAGTAGTTTTATTTTTATAAACATGTATGTATGTTAAGAATTTTCCGATCTCACTGCTTATTTTTTTTTAAATATTGGAAAAAAATATTTAATATTTTTTAATTAAAAATTTTTCAAATTATATATTTTGTCCTTAAAAATTTAATATTTTGAAATTTATTCAATTTCGAAAAATTCGTAAAATGAGAGTTTGTCTATGTAGTTGTGCTGTAAATTTATTTTAAATAATAATTATGTTGAATTTAAAAAAAATGTAATTATGATTAATCATTAATATGCTCCAACACATACAGCACAACTACATACACAAACTCTCATTGACACACACTAATAAACATTAACTAAGATTAAATTTTACAGCTAAAGTTAAATATGTTTTTATAACTGTAATTATAAATATGTAATTATACACGTACACACATAAAACATTACAGGTGTAATTATATGTGTGTGTTTAAGAAAAGGAATTTGTATATGTTACCTTTGTTTTGGGAATAAATGATAAGAAGCCATTTATTTTTCATAAGAAAAATTCTTTTACCAATTGAGGTCAAACATATGTTTTAGTATTCCAAAATTTCCATAGAATTTATATGTTTTTTGGAAATTAAATTTTAAAAAATATTTTTTAAACCCTACACGAATACAGTTGGTTGTGTTTGTAGCATGCAGAAACAATAGTGTTACGCCATTTTTTAAGAATAACAATCCACTTTCAATTGTAGTAACTTTAACACTACACTAGTGCAAATTCGTATAAATGCACATAACTTTTAAATTACGTTTTAAGATCCAACAGTTGATTGATTTCAAAATGTGACAAACACATGAGTAATTTTTTTTTCATCAGACTTTTCTTGACTCCTTGGCCTTTTCCTTATATTTTCATGGGAATTCTAAACGATTTTCTAAGTGCTATTGTTTTGAGCATTGACTTTCACTTCTTTCATTTTATGTTTTTATTTCTTTGTTAAATGTGAGCTACGTGTTGGAAGTTATAGGAAGATTTGGTTTGTCTTTGCAGGTTTTTAATAGAAAAGTTCTCAGACCGAATTTTATGAAGCTCTGTCAATTTCTGTGAATGTGAGCATGCCAAACAGGCAGGTAGACGAATGAAATCTGATCTTGAATTCATACAAGTATTGTGGTTTCCGAAATTATTCTTTCTTAGCGTCATGTTCAGATTGACAAAGTTAATATTACCTTTTCGCCATTTTTGTTTTTATATGAAAATGTATAAGTGAATTTTTGGTGAAATTAAAAATGTTGTCCTGACAGCAGCATAATGGACAGATGGACCTATCAAAATCGAATAAGATTAAAGATTTGGCACAAGAATACATATACATTATGGAGACTGAGATAATTCCTTCTTAGCGTTACACACAGAATAGCAAAGTTAATATAACCTCTTCACCACTTGTAGTGGTGATGGTTATACAGTTAAACAGATATAAATAAGAAATGTAATCTTAGTATTTATATGTGTATGTCTCTGATAGTTTGTCTGTATAGGTGTTTTGTATGTGATGGAGCTTATTAAAGATTTATCATAATTTATATTAATTATTCTGTTAAGAAAGTTAAATATGTGTTTACACACGAACACACATTAAATATTACAGGTGTAATTATGTGTGTATGTGTTTAAGAAAGAGAATTTGTTTGCTTTAACTCTCTCTTTAGGAAACAAATGATAAGAAGCCACATATATTTTTCATTAAAAAATTATTTTACTAATTGAGGTTAAACGTATGTTGTCGTATTCCAATGTTGTCAAACAGAATTAATTCTGGAAATGGAAAAGTCTACCAAAAGAATAATAAAATTTCATAGATTTTTTTGGAAATTAATTTTTAAAGAAAATATTTATAACCTACAGAATCGTAGCCCATGTGGTTCCCAAAGCGCTCGTGGTATTCCCTCTTTATTTCTAAATTTCTATTTAAAAAATAATAGAAATTTTCATTGAATCCACAAAGGTATATGATTCTCATACTAAAAATTGAATTTTGGCGAATTTTCATATTAAAAACATATTCTAGATGATCAGTTGTGAAAGATCAACTGCAGCCAGTTGAAGCCATAAAGATATTTCGATTTATAAGTTGGCCTTTAGTAAGGATTAAAGCCTTGTCTATTATATAGATTACAATCTAGCTTATAGTCTAATCTAAATTCTAGTCTATAGACCGGACTTTAATCTTGTCCATAAGCTGGGCTACGGTGTAGTATATAGTCTGGTCTACAGTCCAGTATGTAGTCTGAATTAATGTCAACTTTTTAGCCTTAGTCTGTAGTCCAATTAACAGTCTAGTCTATACATTGCCCTATAGTCCACATTCCGGACTACAGTCTAGTATATAGTCTGATCTATATACTAATCTTTACTCCTGAGTACAATCTAGTCTATAGTTTAAGCTATGGACAATTCTATAATGGTCTATTATGTAGACTTGAATAGTCCGGACTATAGGTTATAATGTGTACTACAGGACAGTCTATAGTCTGCACCACAGCCTAATCTATAGTACGAACCCTACACGACTACAGTTGGTTGTGTTTGTGTAACTCACTTTTAACCACTTTAAAATTTAAATATCCCATGCAGATCAAAAGTTACATAAATATTTTCAAAAAAATTCATTTTGGAACCTCTGCAGCTTAACCTGCTACTCAGTCCATTTTGACTTTCCCCTAATTTGTAGCTCAGAGTTTGTATCAAAGTTTTCCCTTGAAAAATCATGTTATTGCAAAAAATATTTTCAAATATTTTCTGTTGTTTTAATGGTTTGTTGTTGTTGTTGTTTTTCTGCACGAGTAATAAATTATTAATGTAAAAATACATTAAGAATTCCATTCGACATGTAAATGGGGAAACAAATATTGAACGATAAAAGTGAAAATATTAAAAAAAGAAATATGAATGTAAAATTATTCGAATAAATATTTTTGTTTTTAAATATAAAAATAATAAATTCAACAGAGTGACGTATAAGTTTTGTGTATTTTGTTGTACGTTAAAAATATTACTAATACGCTTTGGGTTTAAAATAGAAAAATCTGTGGAGTATACTTATTATAGTTATTATTTCATCATTATAACAAGCATACGCCTCCTATTTTAGGTTTATGAACTGTAATAATTACATCCGTGACGTATACTTATTGTTTCTATCTCTGGTTTAAAATCTTCAAACAATCATACGCCCCTACTTCGATTACATCTCCAGTGACATTTATTGTGACGTATTTATAACTCATACGCTTTATTTTAAACTTCCTTGCAATTATTCACACATCTGTGACGTATACTTGTTATAGTTATCACATCTGTGTAACTTTTTAACAATCATACGCCCCATATGTTATTTATAATTGAAATTTCTTTAATTAACAAATTTGTTTTATATACGCAAAGAGAATTTTATGCTAATTTATCTCAGAAAAAAGTGTAAATTCATTTGCTGTTTTACAGAAGTTCTTCTATTAATGCACTTTTCAGTTTATGACTCTTGTCTTTTATAGTTCTGTTTTGAAATGCAAATTCTTTGAAGTATAATTTTTAATAAAGCTTATTGTAAAGCTTTGATTATAGTCTATAATCTGTACTATAGACTAGTCTATAATCTGTACTGTAGTATAGTCTGGACCAGCGTGCGATCTATATTTTAGATTCTATGCGATACTATATTCAAATTAATTATTTATTTAATGACTTTTTAAATTATTTCCCAAATTTTTGTTGTGTGAGGAGTAATTACATTTACTTATTCTCACATACTTAACGAAGTTTGGAACACACACACAGTCGCAAGTTTTAAACAGGATATAAGAGTTATAACTTTAGACACTCTCACGCACAGAAAGTTACTTACAATGAGCACATACGGTTATTTGCTTTAAACGTTTATTTAAAAAGAGAGCAAAATACAACAAATACACAGATATTGAGAATAAAAGCAATACATAGCTTATACACACACGCACACGCATTCATATACACAGTGGTAAAAATGTATAAATATGATGACAAATTTGGTGAAATAAACGAATAAACAATAAATAAAAAATAAAAAATGTTTAAAAATAAAATTAAAATTCAAAGAAAAATTTAATATTAAAAAAAAAAATAAATAAAATTTTATATGAATTAAATTCACTTTATTATTTACACTGAAGACACAAAAGTCATTTACGCTTGATTAACATTCATTCATTTAATTAATGTTTTTATTAACAAAAATATACCAAAATAATTAAATATTTTTTTAATAAAATATCGCAAAACTAAAGGTATCAAATTTTTATATCATTAGAGATTAGAGAGAGATAGTAAGAGAGACAGAGAGAAAGACAAAGAGGCAAATATTTTTTTATATAGAAAAAATTACTTTCAAAATTAAGGGAGTTGAGGTTTTGAGAATAGAAAATTTTGGGGGAAAACATTTTTAGTTTTTTTTTCTTAATTTAGAGTTAAGAAGAGAAAAAGAGGCAAATATGTGTTTTTAATTTTAATTGTTTTGAATTGCAATTAAATAAATACCTGAACATTTTAGACCTTGATGATAAATGCCATATAATAAGGAACCGCAATGATCGCAGAATGTGGGTCCTGCGTATGTAAATGGTTCAAAATGGTGTACAGTTTTGGGTGAATCCTTTACAGATTTTATGTTTAAGAGTTTGTATTTTTTTATTTTATATTTGATTTGATTGGTTTTGATTTGTTTTGTAAATCACGCCAGCCAATTTTATGTTATTTTATTATTATCATTTTTTATTTATTTGGGTGAGTTTTGTTTCATAGATTTTGATTTGTTCGATATTTTTTTTTTCAAATATTTAAATTACATAAACAAATGATTGAATATTGAATTGATTATTTTGTTTATTAATATTTAATTGAATTTAAACAAAAAAAATGATAGCAAGTGTCAAATTAAATTAAAATCAGACAAAACATTTTTTTTAAATTAAAAAAAGACGTTACAAAATTGAAATTAGACGGAAATGGAGAGACGAATACACGAAATTAAATTTAAAAAAAAAGAGAAATAAAGAGAAAAGCTTAGATGAGTGTTAAACTTAAAAAAAATAATGTATTTAAATAAATTTGACATGCTAATTCCTAATAAAGAATAATTTAAAAAAAAAGAGATAAAGGCTTTTGTATGGCAAATTTTATATGGTGTTTTAAGGTTAAGTTTAAGTACAGTCTGGCCTGAAGGCTAAACTCTAGTCTATACTTAACTCTAGTGTAAATTAAAAAGTCAATTGTAGTTAAAGCTTGCAACACTTTTCTAGTCTGGACTGAACTCCAGTCTAGATAAAAATAAAATAGAATTCATAAAAATGTCATACAGACTCAATTTTAGTCGAGATTAATGTTAAGCCTCTTGTCGAGAAACTCAATTTTTGTGAGACTAAACACATATCTTTTGATTAACTAGAGATTAAAGACTAAACACTAGAAACTCCAGGCTAAACTCTAGTCTAGTGTTGAACTTTAGTCTAAACTAGAGGCTCAATTATAGTTTTAATTCTAGTCTAGACAAGAGACTCAACTCTGCTCTAGACTAGAGACTCAACTCTGCTCTAGACTATAGACTTAGCTCTGCTCTAGACTAGGGACTCAACTCTGGTCTAGACTAAAGACTAAATACTAAACTTTCGTCTAGACAAGAGACTAAACTCTTTTCTAGACAAGAGACTTAACTCTATTCTAGACAATGAACTCAACTCTGGTCTAGACAATGGACTCAATTTTGGTCTAGATTAGGAACTCAACTCTGCTCTAGCCTTAAGACTAAACTCTTGTGTAGGCAAAAGACACAACTCTGGTCTAGATTAGAAACTCAATTCTGGTACAGACAAGAAACTTAAGTCCGATCTAGACAAGATATTCAAGTTTTGTCAAGATAAGAGACTCAACTCTAGTCAAGACTCGGAACTCAGCTCTAAACGAGAAAATCAATTCTAGTCTAGACTTGAAAATAAACTCAATTCAAGACTATAGATTTAGGTCTGGACTAGACTGAGTACTCAACTCAAGTCTTGCCAAGAGACTCAACTCTAGTCAAGACTAGTGAATTAACTATAGTCCAGACGAGAGTTTTAACCCTTGTCAAACTTTAATCATAAATCAATTTCAAGTCAATTCAGTTATTTAATTTGTAATCTATTAATACACTAAACTTTAGTATATTCATTAGACTAAAATCTAGTGATTTTAATAGAATGTATTCTAATTTTAGGTTAAACTTTAGTCTATTTAATAGACCCATTTTAGTCTATTATATAGACTAAATCTAAGTTTATTTAATAGATTAAACTCCAGTCTATTTAACTGATTAAACTATAATCTGTATAACGGACTAAGATTTAGTCTATTAAATAGACTAAACTCTGGTCTATCTAGTAAGTTTAACTGTAATATATTTAATAGACTATAGTTTGGTCTATTTATATATTTAAACTTAAGACTAAATTCTAGTCTATTTAATAGAATAAACTCTAGTCCATTTAAAAGACTTAACTCTAGTCTCTAGTTGATTTGATAGAATAAACTCTAGTTTACTTTAAAGACAAAACTGTAGCCTATTTAATTAACTAAACTGTAGTCTTTAGTTTAATAAACAAAACTGTAATCAATTTAATAGATTAAACTCCAGTCTATTTAATAGACTAAACTTGACCTTGGAGTAAAAGAGTCTATTTTTAACTCTATTTTAGTGTTTAAACAACCATATAAAATTCGCCATATCAATCAGTAGTTTAACTCCTTAAAAAATTTAAACTAAACCTAAATAAAATTCCTGTATTTAATTTAGCTAAACTGTACTAAAAATAAATAAATCAAGTAAATAAAATATAAATTAATAAAAGAAAATAAGAAAAAGTACATAATTGGAAAACTTACGGAATCAATCCCTTTGTCCTTTCCTGGACATTTAAAGGTAACATACTCATGACAACGTTTATGTACAACATATGAACAAACTGTAATGAAATAATAATAATAATAAATTTTCAAATTCATTATATAATTTTAAATGAAATAAACGAAAACAAAAGGAAGAAGAAAAACTTTTTTTCAAAACTTTTCTTTTTTATATAACTTTTCTTTTAGATATTTTCCATGCTTAGAGTATAAACATACCTTGGCACTGAAAGCCTTGTTTGCCAAAACCCCTGAAAGTAGAGAAAAAAGAAAATTAAACATTTTGTTTTATTTTATTAAAAATGAAAAAAAGAAACTTTTTTATTTATTTTCAAGTTTAAAAATAAGTATGCTATAATAACTTTACTTCTTAAATTGCACCTTGAGTGGTATGCTTTGCTTTTTTTGTAATGAAAGCAAATATACATTTTATTGCCTTAAAGTATGCTATAGACATTTGAAAATAAAAAGTTTTTATATTGTTGGTTTGCAGGGCATTAGGGTGGCGATAAGGATGCAGTGAAGGAAATAATTTTGGATTGTTAAAGTTTATGGCATAATTTTATTAGACAGCTATTAATTTCCGAGAAATTTGGTATACCATTTAAATAGCTGCCATAAGAATGCTAAAGATTTAATTTTATTAAAACTGGTTTATAAACTGAAATCACAAAACTGCATATTTATAATGCAAATTTTCAAAATTCCTAAAATAGTTGTATCATCAATTAAAGTATGCAATTTATTTTAAGGAAATAAAAATCCCCTCAAAATATGCTTTTAGTAAAATTTAAGTGATATTTAAACAATTTCAAAAATCTAGGTAATTAATTTACAACAACAGTAACTGTCAACAACCACAAGAATTTTATTTTTTAAACCACAAATTATCCATTAAATAGTTTTCCAAGACATTTTTGCAGTTAAACTCTTTTCTTAGACAAAAATTTGTTAGAACATTTTAAAACTTAAATAATTGTGAAAATGAAGAAAAGAATTTTGAATTAAAAATATTTCATGTTTTATGATTTTAAATTCAACCCTAAAGTATGCAATTGTTTTTGTTCAATTTAGTGTAGCAGCCAGCATTAGTCACTGATTGCCTAAAACATAATCTAACTAACTTAATAATTATCATATTTGTTCACCCTTTAATTTATCTATCTAATCGAATCTAGTTTAGCAAAAAAAATCTATCTAGTTCCTTTCATCTCTAAATATCTCATAACGTATCTCCATCCCTTTTGTATATGCAATTATTTTCTTATTATCATTAGTTTTTTTATATGTGTGGAATATGTCATACTGGATTATAAATTGACACTTGCTGTAAAAGTGCACACTTAATATCTATTCTTTTGCAATTTTCCAATATAACAGATATTTTTGAAAGTGTTTTCAATGATAAAATGATAAAAAAACAAGAAAATACACAAAGGCACAATTCCATTGGCCTTAACCAAATGTAACCTCTTAATACTTATAATGAAGCCTTGCTTGTCATTTTTTTTTTTTTTTGCAAAAATAGGAGAAGAAGAGTACAAAAGACATTCACATGTTCCACATGCCATGGTTGATTCCATAAAAAGTTCAACAGTTTTTGTTTTTTTCTTCTATCAAAAAGACAGAGAAAGAGATAATGGGCAAGAGGAAGGGGAATGAACAAAATGAGATTACAAGGTGACAAACAATATTGTGACCGTTAGCAAGCATGGAAATGAAAATGCAAGAAAAACATTTCTAAAAACAGAAATTTAACCTTTAAATTGCAATAAAATTTAAAAAAACGTTATTAAATTGAAAATATTAAAGTAGACTACGTTAAAGTTTAGACTACAATCAGGGAAATAGTTTACGTTATTATCCAAACCAGATAAAGTTATTACCCAGATAATAAACCACGATATAGTTTATAGAATATCATATTAACTACGTTAAATCGTAAGCATTGATATCAATAGCATAGATTATGTCATAGTTTCGGTATAGACGTTGCTTTATTTCCGGCTGTATACTACGCTTTAACGCAGTATTAAAATTTCGTTGAATTCCTATAGATAACGCTTATGTTCAGAATATAGACTACGTTAAATTGTGTATTAGACTTTGGTCTAGATTACGCTTTATTGCAGACAATAGTCTACGTCGTAGCTCAGATTATAGACAAATAGACAAAATAGACTATTGACAACATTATAATACTGATTTTATTCTATTTTCTATATTGTAGACTGCACTGTATTCTAGATTATAGACTACGCTATAACTTAGGCTAAGAACTATGCGATAGTTAAGTCTATACAAATTATGCTATAGTTCAAACTGAAGACTGCATTATAACTTAGATTATTGACTACGCTTTAGACCAAACTAAATACTAGACTATAGTCCTGATGATAGACAACGCTATGGTCTGAACTTTAGATTTTTTCTATAATATAAACTATGTTTCTATAATATAGACTGTAGACTATGATATAGTATAGACTAGAGACCATGTTATAATATAGTTTATACACTGCACTATATTGTCCATTGAATATACAATATACTATAGCACAGTCTACTATGCTACAATCCAGTCTTTAGACTACGTTATAGACTTAATACTGCACTATACTCTTGCCTATTTAAAACACTCAATAGTAGTCTATTCAATAGACTTAAATTTAGTACTTTTAGTGATAAAAAATTAAGACAAAACCTTAGTTTTTTGAGTAGAATAAACACTTATAACTAATTTATTAAACTATAGTTTATTTATTAAATTAAACGCTAATTTATTTATCAGACAAAACTCAAGTCTATTTTATAGAATAAATTGTAGTCTTGCAAAAGGCTAATCTATAAACAATGACTATTAATTATGTTATGTGCTACGCTATAAGCCCGTATATGAAGTAGATTATAGTGTAAACTGTAGGGTAAATTATAGCCTAGAATATAAAGTACATTGTAGGGCATACTATAAACTATGTTATAGCTTGGATGGTAAATCATTTATAGTCCTGATTTTAAAGTATAAAACATTCCATACTATGAACTACGTTGTAGCCCGGATTAAAACTAAGTTATAAACCAGTCCTTAAAGAATATTATATTCCAGACTATGGGCTACGTTATAGCTTGCATTAAAAACTGGTTACTACATTGTAATCCGGACGATAGTATACAATATAGCCCAGACTATAAAGTACATTATAGCTCTTTTTACAAATTACATAATTGAACAGAATATTAACTACATTACGTTACAAAACTACGTTATAGGAAACATTATAAACTACATTACAGTTCAGATTTTCAACAACATTATTGTCCAGACTATATACTACGTTATACTCAAGACTACAAACAATATTTTAATCAAAACTAAAGGGTAAGTACTGACTATGCTATAGTCGATTGTGGTCATCACCAAATTTGTTTATGATCTGTCCTTTAAATTCACCTTATCTTATGCCATTGCAATTCGTAACCGTTCCCACCACAACTACATTCATCACTAATACTTCAACAATAATGAAAGAAGAGGTTAGTTACAGTAACAAAAAAAAAAAATACAACAAGAACAATTGCAAATATAACACCATCATACTTTTACCACACACTCACAAGAATACAAACACTATTATGGTGTTTTAATGTGAGACTTTTTGAAATGTTATTAGTAGAACCACTTGTCCTGTCACTCGAACAATATACCTTCTTACCTAATGCTCTCTCTTTCGCTCTGTCTCTCTCACTCTCACTCGTTAGTGATATCTATGCATATCTATACGTTTATTTGAATTGTTCTCTTAGAACAATAATATGTATGTGTGAGTGTAAATAATAAATACTTAGAATAATGTTTGTAGAATTGTAATGGTTATTTTGGAAAGCATTAGATTCCATCTAGTATTTACTGTCAGTGACAGTGTCATTACACGTTTTGTGTGACATCATAATAGTGACATATGAGCAATAGAATTTGTATTTTTTGTATTAATAATGATGTTGCTGATGATAATGATCATGATAATGTTGTTTCATGGTTTTAGCATTAAACACACTATTGTTCTTCTATTGTTTGGTATTTGAGTTGTGAACTAACTGGTCATTGCCTGGACTATAGTTGGAGGCAAACACAATGGAGTGTTATGACATTTTATGGATTTAATTGTATGCCATATTTACACACATACACGTACCTATATATACACATACACAATTTCATTATCTTACTATTTAGTCAATACAAAGTTGTAGTTGTATTTATTCAAAAGTAAGATAAAATATATCAAGAATATGATACTTTTAAAGTGGTTTATAGTCTTAAATATAGTTTAAGGCGGATTTAAATGTTATTGAAGACATAGAGGAATACGAAATGCTTAGTATAGCAAACACAATATTATGTTAAATTATGCTATTTTGTTTAAGTGTGAAATAATAATAGAAGTTAAGAAATATATTAAATTACATTGTTGGAAAAATGAAGCATACTTTAAGGTTAAATTGTTTAAAATAATAAATTTTAAATACATTATTTAGATACGAAAAAATATGCTTTATTTTCTTATTTAAAATCTTTTAATTCAATGATTTAACACAATTATTTAATTAATAATTTTATCGAATTAATAATAAATTAAATAATTTATAATTTAAATATTACTAAAGTCTACCTTAAGGCTGTTTACACATAAAATATATTTAAAGTAATTAAATGCTTAAAATGCCTACCACTCATTTTGACATTTAGAAATGGGAAAAAAAGCTTTTTTTTCTAAATCTTTTTAGTTCTCAAAGTTGTTCATATTTTGGTTTATAAATTATCCTGAAGCATCTACTTATGTTTCTAATATGCGTGATGTGCTGTTTTGTAGTATACTTAAGGGCTCTTGGCATATGTAATACTAGACATTTTTTTGTTTCTCTTTTTTTCTAAATGACAATTTAAGTTTCTTATTAAGTTTAATTTTTTGGGTATTTAATTTTTGTTTAATGAGTCTTTGGTAGCATTTTTATCATGGAACAATGTTTGAGGAATTTTTAAATGATATAAATTAGAGATGAAACTGTAGACAATGGTAAAGATTTTACAAGAATTTAGTCGGAATTTAGATCTGCATGAGACTAGATATCATGATATATACTACAGTAGAGACTTTATTCTACAAAAGTATCCGGGCTTTAGGCAGCTGTAGAGTCGGGGTGACATTCCGCATAAAGTATACTGTAGTTTCCACTATGTTCGGAGCCATGAATACAATCTGTACGAAAGTATCTATATACCTTGATATGTATTATAATAGAAACCTTATTCTAAAAAGGAATCGAGACTGTATTCAGCTGTGGAGTCGGGACGACATTTTTGAGGAAAAACCATTGTGTGCACTAGAGATGAATCTAAATTTTAAATTTAAGACGAGTCTTAGTTTGCATTAGACACTGTACTCCACAGGGAATGTATCTACCTGTATAATCGAGATAATACTGTCCTTTATAATAAAAATTAGAGTTTCGAGGAGTTCCTTTTATGTACTCTACAGAAAAGACTTTATTTTGCATTTGAGACTGGGCTATAGAGTCACTAGAGGACAGACTCTAGAGATGTAACTATATTTTGCATAAAAAGCAAGACTATTTTGTGCACTAGACACTATAGTCTGCACAAGAGAAGAAACTACTATCGGTATTGGAGTCCATCAAATATTTTGCATTAGAGATAAGACTCTGGAATAGTGGATATAGAGTCTAAAAGAGACGAGAATAAATATTGTCTGCATTAAGGACGGCAGAAACAATAGTATTTACTTAAGACGGGAATATTTTGGCACTTGTTCCAGAAATGCAGTCTGCAATAGATTCGGCACTTCTCTAGAGTCATGAATATGTTCTAGTACCTCGTGTATATTCCATAGCAAAAGCTAATTTAATAGTCAAGTGACTTAGAATTTGAAATACGTTATCCTCATTTTCTTAAGTTTCTCTATATCTTGAATTAATGTCTTAAACCCTTCTCAATTTAATTCCTCACCCTTATTATTCAGTAAATATTTTTATCCTCATTTTCTTAGGAAAAACAAAATTTTCATTGAATTTTGTTTACTAAAGACCCTTTTTATGCCTGAATAAAATCTAACAACTTTCAGCAAAAGTTGATTTCATCTTGTATCCACGTTCACCTCATTTATTTTCCTTTTTTTCCGTTTTACCACAAAATCCTTTCAACTCTCATAGAATTTAAGGTTAAAGTTCTATTATAGGGGCTTCGTTTTTTTTGTATTTTCTTTATTCTTTGCAGAAAACTGCTCATGTTCATTATATAAAATAAGAAAATTTTTTGAAAATTCTTACAACATTTTTTATATATATGAATGTACATATATTGCATACTTTTGGGGGAAGTTTTTAATAACTTAAGAGTGTGGAGTATTAGGAAAATTTATTAAGGAGTGGGAGGAAAAAAATACATATTCCTTTTGAAAGATGAGGGTTATGTAACAACAGGGAATATATTTTGCTAGTTTTTTCTTAAGCGAAATATTTTGGTGTAGATTTGAACAATGAAATACTGAAAAAAGTTTTTTTTTGCTTTGAAAATAAGAAAAATATGGCAACTTGTAGCAGCAAAAATATAAACATATGTGGTATTCATTATATATATTACTTTTCTGCTAACCTTGCAATTTGAACTAAATTAAAAATTTAGTATTTACTTTAAGGTTAACTAATGTACTAAAACATATATGAAAAATGAAGGGGCTGTCAATATTAAAGAAAACTGACTTAAAATTAGTAGCATCCATTCGACCAAAAATAGCTGAAATCTTAGGCGAAAATATGAAGCTCATTATATTTATGACTATAGAGCAGACTTAGTCGACAGACAGATGATAGTCGAAACTATAGAGTAAAAGACTATAATCGGGACAGTAGACTAGATTATAGTTGAGACAGTGGAGTAAATTATATTCGAGACTGTAGAACAGATTATAGTCGGGACTGTAGAGTAGACTTTAGTCGGGACTGTAGAATATCATAGTCGAGACTATTAAGTAGACTATAATCAGGACAATAAGGAAGATCGTAGTTAGAGTCCATAGAGTAGTTAATAGACGGAACTGTAGAGTAAGCTTAAGTCGAGCCTGTATTTTAGTCGGGAATGTAAAGTAGGTTAAAGTCGAGACTGCAGAGTAGACTATAGTTAAGATTATATTCGGTACTGTAGAGTAGGGTATAGTCTGGAGTGCAGAGTAAATTACAGTAGAGTAGATTATAGTCAAGACTTTAGAATATATAGTCGAGAATATAGATTAGACCTTAGTCGATACTGTAGAGTACAGTATACAGTACTCTATTGTCAGTCAACTCTATAGCTAAACTATATATACTGGACTATATTCGAGACTATAGCGTGGACTATAGTCAAGACTATAAAAGTATAGAGCAGATTATAGTCAAGAGTATTAAACAGAAAATATCTAGAGTATACACCAAACTATAGAATGGATAATTGTCGAGGTTCTAGAGCAGACTTTATGCGAGAGCATAGGTTGGACTATAGTCAAAAGTATGCAGCATATCATTGAGTTAAAAGCAGACTGAAAAACGGACTATAAATTAAGTAAAAGTCGTGAATAAAATAGACTATTTTAAAAGCAGTAGAATACTATTTTTCACAAGACTTTAAAACATTCTAAAGTTAACAATATAGAGCAGAATGTATTCTTATTCCTGTAGTGGTAAAAGGTACAGTCACTAGCTTTTCAATGTCTTTTTACAATTTTTTATTTCTTTAGCTCAAAGTTCATGATATTTATATATTTTATATATAAGAATTGCAACCAAAAGTATGCAGCACTTAAGATAAAGGTTTAATAATCCTTAAAGTATACTTTGCATTAGTTACTTTATTAAATATTATATATTTTAAAGAGAACTATTTAATATTTCGAAAACAGGTTGGACTAAATGTCAGTTCCAAAAAAAAATAAAATATTCTAATTTTATATTCAGAGTGTGGTTCAGTTTAGTTAAGATAATTATTAGAATACATATTAATTATAGAGTTAAGTCACGTATAATGAGATTTTATTTTAATTATTTTTTGCTTCAAAAACTAACTGAAAAATTTAATTTAAAAAATTCCTAAAAGTATGCAATATTTTTGTGTGCTTAACAAACTACAAATAGCTGTTGGGAAAATGGAGGATGTTGGCTTAAATTCCATAAAATTTTTTACATTTTTGCACGACTAAATAAATGTTCATATTAAATTTGTCCCCGCTATAATATAACACACGCAGAATTGCTATAGAAAGTATGTGAAAAACACGAACACAATTATCAAAATAAGTCTAGCATAGCTTTATACTAGGCAACATTTGATTAGTCATGCAAAACCGTATACAGTTTTTGTTGCTATTGCATAATTGTTCTGTTATGTATGATAGTGATAGTAGATTTAAATATTGTTGTTATTTTTTTTAAACAGAGAGTTTTGCAAAGTTCTCATTTTTATCTACATTAAATACATCCTATAAAATATGCAATACTTTTTATTTGTTTGAATTTTACGATTTGTGTTATAGCAATCAAATTTATACAATGATTTTTTATATAACCAAATTCAAACTGTTGAAAGTTTTATATTTGTAGTTTTTTTTCTTTGAATTTGCAGCTGAATGTCAAAAATATTGCTATGATCTAAATTTTAGCTGCCAAAAAGTATGCAACAATTTTTGTCATGTGTTTGTTATAGTATTTATTTATATGTATGTACTTATACAGCTGTTTTGTCAAGGATATATTTTATTTGAAATACAAGGCAAAATATTTTCAGTATCAGCAGCTTAATATGCAACAGTTATTTTATTTAAATGTTTGGGGATTTATTTGGAAAACTAATTTCTTACAATTTTATTTCTGATTTTAAGTTAAATAAGAAATTATTTAAATTATTAAATTCGTGTAAAAGTTGTTGTGAAATTGTTAACCATTTTAAAATTGTATTAATTAATCTCAAAAGCACAATTTAAATTGAATAATTGAATTTCTTTAGCAATTAATTCTGGATCTTAATTATGTGAATATTTATTTTACAAATTTATTTAATTTTTCCCAATTAGTATTTTCTAATTATAATTATTTTTTGCGTATTTAAATTATTAAATTTAAATTTTTAATTCAATTTGATTAAAAGCCGCCTACAACATATGCTTTCTTTTCAACCACACATTTAAAATTGTGGAAATCATTTTAACAGGAGACTTTTTTTGGAGCAGCAATAAATTAATGTTGTGGCTGAAAGTTTTAAGTGTAAATTAATTGTTCTAAAAAATAACATAATTAAATTTAATAATTTGAATTATTTTTTACTTTATTCCTAAAAGTAGGCAATATTAAGAGGATACTTAATGTTCGTAATATTAGGCAAGAAGTTTAAATACTAGAAGTTAAGATTGTTATTCAAAATGTAGCTTAGTTATTGACAAATTGTAGTAAAGCTCTAGTTCAGTTCGACATCAGTACAAGATCAGTTCTACTTCAGTTCTAGTTCAGTTCTAGTTCAGTTCTAGTTCAGTTCTAGTTCAGTTTTAGTTCAGTTCTAGTTCAGTTTTAGTTAAGTTTTAGTTCAGTTCTAGTTCAAATCTAGCGCAGTTCTAGTTTAGTTCTAGTTCTAGTTCAGTTCTAGTTCAGTTTTAGTTCAGTTATAGTTCAGTTCTAGTTCAAATTTTGCGCAGTTCTAATTTAGTTTTAGTTCAGTTTTAGTTCAGTTCTAGTTCAGTTCTAGTTCCAAAAATTTGATCCGTGCTACTTTCGTTTTAGTTCAGTTCTTATTCAGTTATAGTTCAGTTATAGTTCAGTTCTAGTTCAGTTTTAGTTCAGTTATAGTTCAGTTCTAGTTCAGTTCTAGTTCAGTTCTAGTTCAGTTTTAGTTCAGTTCTAGTTCAGTTTTAGTTCAGTTATAGTTCAGTTCTAGTTCAGTTCTAGTTCAGTTCTAGTTCAGTTTTAGTTCCGTTCTAGTTCAGTTCTACTTCTACTGTTTTAGTTCAGTTCTAGTTCAGTTCTAGTTCAAATCTAGTTCAGTTCTAGTTAAAATCTAGTTCAGTTCTAGTTTAGTTCTAGTTCAGTTTTAGTTCAGTTGTAGCTCAGTTCTAGTTCAAATCTAGTTCAGTTCTAGTTTAGTTCTAGTTCAGTTTTAGTTCAGTTGTAGCTCAGTTCTAGTTCAAATCTAGCGCAGTTCTAGTTTAGTTCTAGTTCAGTTCTAGTTCAGTTTTAGTTCAGTTCTAGTTCAGTTCTATTTCTACTGTTTCAGTTCAGTTCTATTTTGGCTTAAATTAGGTTCTGCTTCAGTTCCGTCGCTGGAGAAATAGTTTATTTAAAACTCAATTCCTTTTTAATTTTTGTTTATTTATGTAAAGTATTTTTAAGATAAAACAAAATGGCAAAAACAGGACAATTTTCACTTTTAGTATTAATTTATGCAGCTATTTTTATTAAAAAATCGTAATTTTTTTTTAAATTTGAAAATTTTCCTTTTCCTAAAGGAAGTTCAAGGAATAAGACCAAAAAGGAAGAATGTTAAAGAAATAATAGAAAAAGAAGTTGAAATTAAGTCAAGTCAAACATCCTGTTGATTGAAGCAACAATCAGCAGACTTTGGCTGGAAACAGTGAAATTGTCGATAGCTCCAACGCCAGTAGACGTTAACTGGATGATGGTGAGAAGCCTAAAGAAGAACACAAAAATTGGCTTAATAAGAACGCCAATGAGGTGAACAGGAATACAAATGACAGAATGGGAAGGAAGTAGAATGAGAAAATAATGAAAAGGAAACATTAAATGTTGACACATTTGTGAATTTAACATTTTTTTGGGGGTACGGAAATTTAAATGAAATAAAGTCATTTTCTAAAAAAAAAGAAATAACGAAAATATTTATTTTCTTTTAAAGAAACTTTTCAATTAAAAGTTAAGTTGGTGGAAAACAAAGTTATTTGCCATCATTATTTCCATAAACCAATTACATGATATTTTTTATTTATGTTTTTTTTTTTCATTTTATTTTGATTCCAATTTGTCCGATTTCTCTTTTTTTCTTGATTTGTATTTTCTAACAAAACAATTTTCCAATCAAAGACATTTGTGCTCAGCATGAACTCAGCGGGCTGTTAAGAAATGTACATAAATTAGTAACATTTAAAAATCATTTTAAGAAAAAACGTTTTCCGCTTAAAATGAATTCAAATTCCAAAATTTTTCCATGGAATCTGTCAATATTTTATCTCTTTTTATCTGGTTTTATATTTTCCTAATTCCTTTTTCATACCCTCCATCATCAGAAGTTGTGGTGAAGGTATATTGACTTTGTCATTCCGTATGTAACACCAAGAAGGAATCATCTCAGACCCTAAATAAGAGTCGATTTCGTTATGTCCGTCCTTCTGTCTGCTGGAAATATTCTCACGCCTGTTATAATTGTCCAAATTCAATAGCATTTGGCCTAAGTATTTTTTGTAGTCCTAAACTGTTATCTATTTAAAAGCAACTATATGTAGCAAAAAAAGTTATACACCGATATCTGAAACAACCTCAACGAACATTTCTAATTTTTTCTACAAAACATTTAACTATAACATACAACTTTGTGTACTTCATTATCATACAAAAAATCATCAAAATCGGCCTTCTGTACAAAATTTTGATACACCTCAGTCAGTCAAATTTTGATACACCTCAGTCTGGGTGTCATATAGTTCGCAATTTTGTATTTAATTTTTTGACTTTTGCCACATATTTATTTTGATACACTAATAAACGAAAAAAAACTAAACTGTACTGGGGTCATTATTTGACCTAGATCCCATATAAGGCCCTTTCTCGAAATATGGTTTTGTTGAAATGTTGAAATTTTGGACAGTTATTTTTTTTTAGCCGTTATCAATATATTTTATTGGTCTCACCAATATCGGTTCATATTTTGCTATTGCTCTCATGTGAGGCCCCTTCCCGGAAAACGGTTTAGATTTTAAAAAACTAATAAATAAAGGTAAAATTTAATGAAATTTGGTACAA
Source organism: Cochliomyia hominivorax (assembly GCA_004302925.2). Classification (NCBI taxonomy): domain Eukaryota; kingdom Metazoa; phylum Arthropoda; class Insecta; order Diptera; family Calliphoridae; genus Cochliomyia; species Cochliomyia hominivorax. The sequence goes on from PYHX02000494.1 coordinate 11,816,907, forward strand.
TGACGTTCTTAAATGTTCTTAATATATAAAAAATTTGACCAATGTCGGTCCATATTTTGCTATTGCTCTAATGTGAGGCACCTTTCCGGAATACGGTTAAGATTTTAAAGAACTAATAAATAAAGACAAACTTAAATGAAATTTGGTACAATAAATATAAATTATTTTACTAATATCGGTCTATATTTTGCTATTACTTTCATGTGGATCCCTTCCCCCCGGAATACGGTTTAGATTTTAAAAAACTAATAAATAAAGACAAAATTAAATGAAATTTGGTACAATAACGTTCTTTAATGTTCTTAATATATAAAAAATTTGACCAATGTCGGTCCATATTTTGCATTAGCTCCCATATAATGCCCCTTCCCGGAATACGATTTTATTGATATGTTGTTTTCTGATTAGTTATTTTCTAATGTCATAGATATATTTTATTAATTTTAGCAACATCGGTCCATATTTTGCTATTGTTGACATATGACGGCCCTTATCGGAAAACGATTTAGATCTTATAAAACTAATAAAAAAATACCAATTTTAATTAATTTTGATACAATAATTATAATATAAAATATTTGACCAAAGTCGGTCCATATTTTGCAATAGCTCCCATATAGGGGGCGTTAAGTCGAGAACTAATTATTAGGTTGTTGGTGCAACATCTTCAACTTATGTTTCTTTTTGTATTATATTAGTGATGAAGGGTATTTAAGATTCGGCACAGCACAAATAATAGCATTCTCACTTGTTATGCATTTTATTGATCTATTGGAAAATTGTTACTCAAAACTATGCAAATCCTGTCAGATATAAAAAGCAGCATAATCGTATGATTTGTGTCTTGGTATATAATTGCTATTGAAGTCAAAAGAGAGTGGCTTAAGGCTTTTGAGGCAAAAGAAATCGAGTATTTCGAAAATCCGTAGAAAATAAACCACAATTTCTTTGTGCATATCAAATCTGTATATATTTTCACAGCCAACTGACGCCAGCATTCATCCCATCATTAGATCCGCAGTAACTGTGTTACTCTTGTGATAAGTTGTTTGATGGATTTCCTTTTTTTGTTGTTGTTGTGTTAAGCTTTCTCCTCAGTTCTAATCATGATTGATTGACAAACGAAGTTGTGATTTTTTTCCATGATATTTTTGTTTTTTTTTTATTTTTTTTACATCATGATTTATACATTAAATGAATGCAAACTGAGTTTTATGCATTTCAAATATCGCATGACATTGAAAAACTGCATAAATCATATTTGAAAGAATGGAAAAAAAGAAGGAAATAAAAAATATTTTAAATTAAAGTTCAGAAAGAAATTTTAACAGCATAAACTGGAAAAAAGGAAAAAGAAAATTTTGAAATTTGCACGACCCCACAAAATGAATTATTTTAGTTTTGATTCTAGTTCACTTTTAGGTTCAAGACCCCGTTTACATTTCAGTTCAAAGTTTAATTCACAAATTCTACTTTATTTTTTTATTCAGAATCAGGTTGTTTTGCTACGATTCTAATCAATTTTTGGTGAAGTTTTGAGTTTAGATACAAGTTTAGACTTCAATTCAGATTCCAGTAAATAATCGAATTAAGATTCCAATTTATATTGTTCTTTACTACATTACGTAGTTCAATTTCTAGATCAATATTATTGTTTAGAAAATACCCTTTATTCCAGTTCAGTTTATAATTCAGATCAAAGTTAAGTTTTTAGTTCAGAATATAATTCAAATTCTAATAAAAGTTAAAGTTAATCTAAACTACAATTAGTTTCCAGATCAGTCACTGCTTCAGACTTTTGTTAAAATTCTAGTTAAGATTTTATCGTAGGTATTTGATTGGATTCCTGGTCAATTTTTTGATCGGATTCCTAATCAGATTCTAGTTTAAATTCCATTTCCGATTCGAGTTAAGAAATTAAATTAGTTTCACTTTAAAATTCAAGTTAAAATTCTAGTCAAAATTCTACCATGAATTTTACTTCATATAGCTCCCATATAACGCAATATCTATCCAGTTAAGATTCTAGTATAGTTCTAGTTCAGTTGTAGTTCAGTTCTGGTTTATTTCTAGTTAAGTTCTAATTCAGTTTTTGTTCAGTTCTAGTTTAGTTCCAGTTCTATTCAAGTTCAGTTCTAATTCTAGTTCAGTTTCTTGTTCAGGTTCTAATTCAGTTCTACATCATTTCTAGTTCAGTTCTAGTTCAATTCTAGTTTAGTTCTAGTTCAGTTTCAGTTCAGTTCCAGTTCTTGGTCCGGTTCGAGTTCAGTTTAAGTGCAGTTCTAGTTCAGTTCTATTTCAGTTCTAGTTCTAGTTCAGTTTCTTGTTCAGGTTTTAATTTCAGTTCAGTTCAGTTCAGTTCTAGTTCTTGTTTCGGTTCTAGTTCAGTTTTAGTGCAATTCTAGTTCAGTTCCAGTTCAGTTCCATTTCTGTTCTACTGCAGTTCTACTTCAGTTCTAGTCCATTTCTAGACTTTGTTTAATTTCTTCCTTTTTACCGTTTATTGTGTTTCTATTAATAAAACGCTCAAAAATATTCTTAATAGGAAATAATAGATAAAAACAGCCTTAAAGTATGCACACGTTTTATGTTAATTTTTTATTGAATAAAGGAATTTATGAAATGCTAAAGAATTTCATTTTGTCATTCTTCCTCATCATTAAGGCAAAAAACGTATTCCCAAAACGTATTAATATTAAAATTTATGAATTAAGGTTTGAATATTTGTAAAATAAAATAAATGTGTGTTGTTGTTGATTTTTTCGTTTCTTTGTTTTTGTCAAACAAACAAATACCTACATCCATTGATAGCCATATTGATATCCACTGCGAAAAGAAAGAGAAGAAAACAAAATCATAAAAGAAAATTAAATATTTTTTTTTTCATATAAAAATTCTTTCAACACAATATTCATAATAATGATGAATTATTTATTGTCAGCAACATAAAGAGCAACAAAACTACAGTAGCAACAACTACAAGTGACAATAAGAATATTTCATTGAAAAGAAAAAAACTATGAAACCCAAACGAAACCCATGTTATGTCTGTCAATAACTACCGTAGAGGGGGAGGGGTTTGAACTGAAATGACAAAGTTTATACAACTCGTTCAACACACTCACACACACAGTTTGATATGAATATCACGCTTTAATCACATGAGATTTAATTTTTTTGATGAAATGAAATTTTTCTCTGGAAAAACAAAAGAAGATTAATAAATTTATGATGAAACGATTTTTTGCACAAAGAATTTCTCCAATAAATAACGATTCTTAAAGTCGTCAACGACAACATTATTGCGAATAATTAAAAGATGGTTAAAATGAACATAAATTCCCAATATTATTTTTATAAATATAAAATTATTATATAATGACTTAATTTAAAACGTACTTTTGAGGTTTTATAATTTATTATCAATTTACAGTATTTTCTTCTTTTGCCAAATTGTCGAAAATTGTTTAATATTTATTATAAGAGACCTATAGAGAGTTTTCGCTTTCTTTACTTAAATAGTAAAATGTTTTAAATTTTTTGCTGAAAGTTGGAAGCAAATAAAATCTTGAGATCCCAGTGAAATATTTTAGATTTAGAACTGAATTAGAAATGAACTTTAATTGAATTTGAATTGAACTAGAACTGAACTAGAAATGAACTAGAGTTGAACAGGAACTGAACTAAAAATTAACTAAAACTGAATTAGAACTGAACTAGAAATGAACTAGAACTGAACTTGAGCTGAATTAGAACTGAACTGAAACTGAACAAGAACTGAACTAGAAATGAACTAAAACTGAACTAGAACTGAACTAGAAATGAACTAGAGCTGAACTAGAAATGAACTAGAGCTGAACAGGAACTGAACTAGAATTTAACTAAAACTGAATTAGAAATGAACTAGAGCTGAACTAGAACTGAACTTGAGCTGAATTAGAACTGAACTGAAACTGAACAAGAACTGAACTAGAAATGAACTAAAACTGAACTAGAAATGAACTAGAACTGAACTAGAAATGAATTAGAGCTGAACTAGAACTGAACTTGAGCTGAATTAGAACTGAACTAGAAATGAACTAGAGCTGTACTAGAAATGAACTAGAATTGAATTAGAACTGAAATTGAATTAGAACTAAACTGGAACTGAACAGGAACTGAACTAGAAATGAACTGAACTAGAACTGAACTAGAAATGAACTAGAACTGAACTAGAAATGAACTAAAACTGAACTAGAAATGAACTAGAACTGAACTAGAAATGAACTAGAGCTGAACTAGAACTGAACTAGAAATGAACTACAGCTGAACTAGAATTGAACTAGAACTGAACTTGAGCTGAATTAGAACTGAACTGGAATTGAGCAAGAACTGAACTAAAACTGAACTAGAATTAACCTAGAACTGAACTAGAACTGAATTAGAACTGAATTAGTACTGAACTAGAACTGAACTAGAACTGAATTAAAACTTTAGTAGAACTGTACTTAAATGTAAACTAGAAACTGAACTGAAGTAGAACTAAACTTAAATCTGGACTAAAGTCAAGACTACAATTTGAAAAGCAGTCAGAAATTTGAATCTGAATTGTTGTTTACAATAGAGTTTAATCTTCAATCTAAACTACAAACTGAACTTGATTGCGAACTAGTATATAAATTATAATCTGATTTTAATCTAAACGATAATCCGATTCTGTACATAAAATCGTATTAAATTCTCACTTTGAATCTGAATTAGAAACTTAATCAGAATTTTAAGAAAAAACTCATCTGGGATCTGAATTAGAATACAGGTTAGAATCTGAACTGATATGTTAATTAGAATCTGAACTGAAATTGTGTTTTAAATTGTTTTCTGGGTTAATTTTAAAAATATTATGTCTTAAGGACATTTTGAAATTATTTCTTCTATATTTTGTCAGTCCCCCAATTTTGCTGCTGTTGCCAGCGGGGCTCATTCATACATTTGTACATACTCTTGGCTGCTGACAGTTTTAGGACTTAAAAAAAAACTTAAACACCGTCATGAACACATAGACAGTTAGCTCCACAGATATCTCTTTATTATTTATTTATTTTTGGAGTAATGGAGTGTATTCTTGCGTTCGTTTAGAGCAAAATTAAAACCAAAAACAAAAATTAAGAAAAAAATATGGCAAAATAATTAAAAACACTTCAGTACGCATAATTGAATGACGGTTTTATAACAGAAATTAAAAAAAGCGAAATTAAGAAATCAAAAACAGATATCAGGAAAAAATTTATAAAATAACGTGAAAATGATGGAAATTCGAGAGAAAAAATTAAACAAAAATTTCAGGTGCTTAAAGTTTATAATTGAAAAAAAGTTATTTGATTTTAGTTTTAAATTTGAGAGTGAAATTATAAATTAATTTAAATTGAAAATTTAATTAAATTAAGTATAAATAATCTATTAATTAATGATTAATCCAGACAAATTTAGCTGCATTTTATAAATAAATTGCATTTGCATTATTCTATAATAATTATCATCTTTAATTAAACTTTAAGATTTCTTAAAATATCGATTTTTTTAGAAAAGTGTTTCAAATGACAAAATCTTGCCTTAACGTTGTTTTTCAATGTGTTATTTTAAAAACGTCTTTAAACCATTAACTTGCATTTGTATTTGTGTATATTTATCGTAACCAGTCTTAAGTCGTAGATGAATTTTCAAGAAAATGTTAATTACTTAAGTGAAGAATATTTAATGGGTTTTCTTTGTGCAATTACACACACACACACACTTTCAAATTTTGGTATATATGCGTTTGAATATGTACACGCGCTTGCAGTTTTATGTATATTGACAGACTAATTGAAGTGTTACAACCCAACAATAAATATTTTCAAACGGCATAAATTAAAATCTAAGTCGAATTATTCGATTTATTCAAATTAGAACTGAAGTAGAACTTAAAATTTATCTGATGTAGAACTAATTTGGAATCTGAATTGGAATCTTAACTCGACTCAGAACTAGAATTGGAACTGGAATTAAAGTCGAATCTGTCAGAACCGAACTAGAACTAAATTAGAACTGAACTGGAATATGAACTAGAACTTAACTAGAACTGAACTAAAATTTGAACTTGAATCTGAACTACAACTGAACTACAACTGAACTAGAACTGAACTAGAACTGAACATAAACTGAACTTGAACTAAACTTGAACTGAAGTAGAACTAAACTAGAACTGAACTAGAATTTGAACTAGAATCAGAACTATTATCTGAACTAGAATCTGAACTAGAACTAAATAAGAACTGAACTAAAACTGAAATAAAACTGAACTTGAACTGAACTAGAATTAAACTAAAACTAAAAAGAACTGAACTAGAATCTGAACTAGAATCTAACTTGGAATCTAAAGTAGAATCTGAACTGAATTTTGAACTAGAACTGAACCGGAATCTGAATTATAATCTTAACCAGAATCTGAATTATAGTTTGAACTAGAATTTTCACTTGAATCTGAACTAGAACACTAAATTGTAGTGTACTAGAATCTAAAGTACAATCTGGATTACAATTTGAACTATAATCTGATCTTGAACTGAAATTGAACTTAAAACCCTTAGTTTATGGTTAATTGGGTTATTTTCAATTTACATTAAACACACACATGTGTGTGTATCTCGTTGTGGCTTTAGGTGTGGTGTTGCCGTATACAAGTAGGTGGTTCCAGGGGCTTGTGTCTTTCATTGTTTTCAATTCTTAATGAAAACCAAAAACAAATGGTGATTAAAATGGTTTAACACTAATATGAGAATGCAAATATTTATTTTAAATCATCGTTGATGGAGAATCTGAAAATACAATTATTTTTAAAATTTATTGACAAATTTGTATGCGAACAGAGATTGATCAATAATATTTTAATTGCAGGAAGATGTGATGAATAACAATTTTAGTCTTTGTTTGAAGAGAAGAGACTAAAACTAGAAATTGAACTGGAATCCGAAGGGGAAACTTAACTAGAAATTTTATGAGAAACTAAAATAAAGAACTAAACTGGAAACTTGATTAGTGATTGTGATTAGTGAATGTGAATTGGAAACTAAGTAAAAACTAAATTAAGAATTGAGTTCGAAACTGAACTCAAAACTGATTTAAGAACTTAATTCAGAACCAGAGCCGAAACTAAATCAAAATTGGATTTAGAAACTGAACCGGAAACTTAACTAAGCATAGAACTTGCTCCAAATATAATTTAGATCTTATTGTCGTTCTGGTTAAAGTTCTTGTTCAGGTTCTATTCCAAGTCCTGGCAAAATTATTGTCCAGCTCTAGTTAATTTCTCTTTTTTTGTACCAAAAATTCTGTTTCTAACTTAACGAAATTAAAAAAGTAAGTTCATTAAGTCCGGAAGAACTTTCTGATAGCGAAACTAAAAGTATTAGAAATAAATATTTGTTTTAGATAAATAATCCCTTCTCTTTTATACATTTACACGGTTGATTATCGTTAATAAAAAAATGTTATTTAGAAAATCACAGAAACATATATAACGATAAAAAGAAGAGGGAAATAGAGAGAGAAAGCAAGAGGTTTCTATTTATTATATTGCGGAAAATATTTTCTTTTTTTCATTTTTCATTTACAATATTCCTGGAAAATTTTTACTCCCAAAAGAAAATTATTTATTTATTTGTTTGGAAAAATTTTCCTTCTGGTTCAATAACTCAAATCTTGTAAAGAAATAAAACTATATAAAACTATAGTTTGAGTTGTAATTAAGAAACTGAATAAAAAGTATTTTTTCTTTTTGTATTTTTTTGCTACTAATTGGTATAGATTACATCTCTAAATAGGATTGATTTCTACTGATTAAATTGCTTTTGGGAATTTGAATGAATAAAATAAATAATAAAGTTATTTCGAGATCATAAATAAGAATATTTGGCACTTGCCGCAACTAATTTACAAGAGATTACAAGAGGAATTAATATCAGGGAAAATGTTAAATAATGAAATAATATAAAGTTTTATTTAAAAAAAAAATTGAAATAAGTGAAATATTTATAAAATTTTAATTTAATTAAAAAAAAATAAATTTATTTGTTAAAATGAAAAAAAATCCTTTGCGTATGATTGATATTTAAATCTTTTTAAAATATTACTCATACGTATACCTTCTACTAGTGTTTTAGGAAAGTAATCATGTGGAACGTATGATTTATATTTCTCAAATAATATTACTCATACGTTAAGTGAAACAACATTAACACTTTTCATACATAAACAGGAGTATAAAACTCGTTTAATCCTACACCATGACAGAGTAATGAAAAAATATTGAGAATTTAAAGAAAAGTAGAGATTTTAAATGAAAATCAAAATCTTTCATAAAGATGGAGATTTAAGTGAAAATCTTAATTTTAGTTAAAATAGTAATTTTATGTGAAAGTCTTGATTTTAAGTAAAAATCGAGGCATTTAGTCCATATTTATAACTTATTAGAAAATCATGATATTTGGGAAAAAATTTCAATTTTTGGACAAAAACTTCAAATTTAAGATTTTAATGATTTTTGAGATTTTAAGTGAAAATTAAAATATTTTGTGAACTATAAAATAAAGAGGAAATTCAATTACAAAATGAACTAAACTTAAATCTAAAGTGGAGCTGAATAAGGAACTGAATTAGAAACGGAAGTCGAAACTGGAAAACTGAACCGGAAACTAAACTTCAAACTAGAATCCTAACTACAAGCTGAACTGGAAATTGTATTATAAACTGAATTGGAAACTGAGTTAGAAGTTGAACTATAAACTCAATTGAAAACTGAAGGTGATGAACTAGAAACCGAACTAGAAACTAAACTTAAAACTAAATAAAAAACTGAACTCGAAATTGAACTAAAAACTGAACCAAAAACTAAATTTGAAGCTGAACTGGAAACTGAATTAGAAAATAAAGTAAAAACTGAAGTATAAACTAGAATATAAAATTTAATTAAAACTAAAGTCTAAACTGGTACTAAATATTAAACTAAACTAGAAACAAAACTGAAAATTGAACTGGAGACCAAATTAGAAAATGCATTGAAACTAAACTAAAAACTGGACAAGAAAATGAACTGGAAACTGAACCAGAAATTAAATTAGGAACTAAACTTGAAATTAGACTAGAAAACTAACTACAAGCTGTACTGGAAATTAACCTGGAAACTATATTATAAACTGAATTGGAAAGTGAACTATGAACTGAACTGGAAGATGAACTAGAAACTGAACTAGAAACTGAAGACTAAACTGCAAATTTAACTAGAAGCTGAGTTGGAATTCGAACTAAAAGATATACTGCAAAATGAACTAGAAGCTGAACTGGAAACTGGAAAATACTAAATAAATTAAAAATTGAATAAGAAACTTTAGTGAAAAGTAAACCAAAAACTGAACTAGAAGCTTAAGTGGAATCTGAATTAGAAACTAAATTGGAAACTAAATTAGAAATTGAAATTAAAACTTAACTTGAAACTGAACTAAAAATTTAGCTAAAAACTAAACTACAAACTGACATAGAAACCGAACTTAAAGCTAAGCTAAAAATCTGAACTAGAAACTGAATTAGTAACTGAACTTGAAATTTAGCTAGAAACAGGAAACGATATTTGAATTTGAACTACGAACTGAACTCGTGCCAGTACTTTAACTAGATCTAAAACTTAAAACTGAAACAAATAAACTTGAAACTAGATCTGGGAACCAAAATAGAGCTTGTTATAGGCTATAAAAAATTCTGATAGAATCAGGGGGAAGGGTACCCCCATACAAGGCAAATATTGATTAGCGAATATCTAAAGAACTATAATAACGAGAGTTTTCAAATTTGGTTCTAACAACTTTCTCAAGAAACTTTTTTACTGGACTAATAAGACCAGGGTGAGGGGTATCGACCAAAAAAAGCTGATATTAATTACAGAATATTTAAAGCAGCGAGAGTTTTCAAATTTGGCTCTTATCACTTTCTCAAAACTCGTTCTTACCAAACAAAACGTAGAACGGATAAGAAGTTTGCCGGGTCTGCTAGATCCAAAATATTTTTTCATTTCTCTTTCAGTTAAAAATTTTACTAACAAATATTAAATCCATCGAGAAAACTCCTTCCTTTTTTTGCAGATTCTGAAAGCCTCAACCACTGATGTACACCCATGTGTACATATTTGTTTATATTACATAACCTTAAATACTTGACAAACGTACATTTCTCTCAACATTTATTTCCATTAAATCATTTATCCTGCATGAAGGTGTTGGAGTAAAAAAGGAACGAAAATAAAATTCCATTTTTGTTTTTGTATGGAAATGTGAAAATAAAAGAAAATTAACGTCCCAAAAAATATGATTTATTTGTGTTATCACAACTTCATCTTTTTCTTCTTATTTTTAACAATTTATGTCTTGAGATCCCTATAATATTTTCCATTAAATGATTTATAACACATTTTCTTAATAGAATGGTGTTGGAGTAAAGAAGGGAATTCTAAAGAATTCTTTTTTGGTATAAATCTGTGTTCTTAGGCATGTGAATCTGTCTGTCTATTATAGTGACAAATATCGACCACTAAATAAAATAACAAAAATTAAAAAGTCAGATTGCTACATTCGGCTATGCTGAACCTTCTATACCCTCCACCACAAATGCATGTGAAGTAGATACATTACGTTTTGTACATTCTCATTCACAAATTTTAAAATTTTATGGCGAAAATTCGTTCTAGTTTATCGATTTATAATTGACAACTTAACTTAACAACTTCGCTTGAACTAAAAGGTTGCCACAGATATCGGTTTATATCTTTTAATATACTATATCGATTTCACTGGTTTTAAAAAGGACTATAAAAAAACTATAACAAATATTCAGGCTCAATATTATTAAGTTCTGTAAATTTTTGTGGATGTGAGGGTGCCAACAACAGACAAACGGACAGCTAAATCGACCTAAATTTTGATTCCTTCTTATCGTTACACATGGAATGACAATTTTAATACATTCTCTTCACCACTTGTGGTGGTGTAGGGTAGAAAAAGAATACTTCAGTATTTTTTTAAAATACATACATACATACAACTGTGTAGACAGACAGATCGACAGAATATACATATTTATTCAGACATAAATATTTTATGAAATAAAAATATAAAAAACAACATAAATAATAATAAAATAATATGCTTTGACATCATCTGTCAAATAAATTACATATTTATTTTTTATATTTTTTTCCATTTGCTATTTGTGTTGTTAAAAGTGGGATAGAAATACGGCAAAAATAAGATAAATTTGGGATGAGTAAATCGATAATGAGATTGAAAGTATACAAGGACAAAGGTGATGATAATGAGAGATAAAGAATAGAAAGTGACCACTTGAGAGTTGAGGAATTGGTGAACAAACTGAAAATAAATTTAAAATTTGAATTACAAATTGAAATATGAAATGAACTATAATTTGAGTTAGAAATTGAACTATAAACTGAACTAAAAATTGACCGAGAAACGGCATTATAATCTGCAGTAGAAACTGAACCAGAAACTTAACTATTAATTCAACTTTAAACAGAAAATTAAACTGAATTAGATATAATTAAATATTAAATGAATAGAAATTTAATTTGAAACTGTATTATAAACTGAAATACAAGCTGAACTATAGAATGAACTATAAACTGAATTAGAAACTTTAGTATGCAGAAACTAAATAAGAAATTAAACACAACTAAGTATTGAACTAAATTATAAACTACAGAAATGGAATCTTCCTAAAGAATAAAACTGCAAATTAATCCTGAAATCGAACTACAAAGTAAACTATGAACGGGACTACAAATTGAATTCAAATTTAAGCTTAAAACTTAACTACAAAGATACATACACTTCAAAACTGCACTATTCATTTGTTGAAAAATTAACTGGGAAATAAAACAGAAAAAATATAAAATGAAAGTGAAACCTGAAATTTTAACAGAGATAGCAACTGTATTGAAACTGAACTAGAAACTTTTCCAAAAACTGAACTATAGCTAAACTAGAACAGAGGTAGAACTAAACTAGAACTGAAATACTGAACTAGAACTTAACTAGAACTGAGCTAAAAGTGAACTAGAAATGAATTAGAACTGAACTAAAACTGAACTAAAACTGAACTTAAACTGAACCAGAACTGAACCAGAACTGAACTAAACCTGAACTATAACTGAACTAAAACTGAACTAGAATTGAAATAGAACTGACTTAGAACTGAAATGGAACTGAATTAGAACTGAACTAGAACTGAACTAAAACTGAACCAGAACTGAACCAGTATTGAACTAAACCTGAACTAAAACTGAACTAGAATTGAAATAGAACTGACTTAGAACTGAAATGGAACTGAATTAGAACTGAACTAGAACTGAACTAAAACTGAACCAGAACTGAACCAGTATTGAACTAAACCTGAACTAAAACTGAACTAGAATTGAAATAGAACTGACTTAGAACTGAAATGGAACTGAATTAGAACTGAATTAGAACTGAATTAGAACTGAACTAAAACTGAACTTGAACTGAACTAAAACTAAACTAGAACTTAACTAGAATTGAACTACAACTAAACTGAACTAATTATAATTTATAATTTTTTCTAATAACTTTTTTTAAACTTAAATTGATTCGAAAAAAATTTAAAACAGTATTAAATTAATTTTCAATAAACATTTCTAATAAATATTTGAAATTAGTTCCTTGAATATTAATTTATTTTAAATTATTTATAATTGAATAAGTTTTATCGTTATCCTTATAATCACAGATAACAACTTAAGCTTTTGTTTTATTAAATTACAATATCTTAAGCCCTAATGTATGCTTTATAATTTATGACTTATATTACCTAACAAATATGCTTTGTTTGTTGGTGATAATATTTGTAATATAAATACGTAATTTTCATAGAAAATACTTAAATTAATTACTGCATTTATCAATATTTTCATTAAAAATTTAGCTGCATTACTGAATAGCTTACTTTGATGAAGTTCATAATACATAAAGCAGCTTATAGATGATATTGGCGGTCGAATAAAAACTGGAACACAAAACTTACCTAAAAGGAGAAGAAATAAAAAAAGATATGATTATTAGTGATCTCAATAATTTATTTGGAAAAATATTTAAATTTAAAAAAATATATATTTAGTTGAAATTTAATAATTAATTGGTTTTTAAACAGTCTACATTTAGGCGTTTGTATTGTAATTAAATTCAAACAATGACACTCATGTGTCACTGTGAATTTAACTCGTTTTTTATGTATTCACGTAATGTTTTTAGGTTAAAAATTACAGTAATTAAATAAAACGTGCTTGTTGTTGAGAAATTAAATATTCAAATTATTATTTAAAATTTAAAATGTGGAGACAAACAAAAAAAAAAAAAATGTCTAAATAATTTTCAATATTTTGCATAGAGAAAATGACAAATTTGTATTTTCCATTTTGTGTAAATTTAAACACGTAGAAAAATAATTAAATAGAAGAATGTGAAAAATTAAAATTTTTTATTTAAAATTTACCACATTTTCACATGCAGTCATGCAATCATATATCTCTGCCTTCCTCTTTTTCTTTTTTTTTGTCTCTAAACACACAATTTAACAATTTTAAGAGAGAAATTACTAAAACCGTAAATGTGTCCTTTTAGTCACGCCATTTGAAAACATTTATTCAGTTTAATAAAGGAAACTAATTCTTTAATTTCGTCCTTGTCTTTGACTCAAAAAACTTTAAAAAAATTAAAACAAGTGTGATGATCAAGCCCGACTATATAATACCCCACATCACATTATTGGTGGTTACCTAAAATTTATGAACGAACCTCGTATAATTTGAATTGATGATTTTTTCTTAATTGTACTGCACATTATTGGGATACTAATATTTAAGAGAGATTTATGCGTTTTAAAAGGAATTTTCCTGATAGTTCATATGAGAGAAATTATGGCCCGACCCTCGTATAATTTTGCACATTGATTTTTGGTTTTATTTAGCTTAATTTAATCGTTTTTTATTTTAATTATATCGTATATATGAGATTAATGCTCTTCAAAGTGTTATTTGGAATATGGGTTGTAAGCGAAGCAATGGACCGACTCTCGCATTATTTAGCATTTTATTAAAAAATAACTTATTTTTGTCAAATTTTGTTGAAATCGCTTTATATTTGGGACTTTTATTAACTTATAACCTTATTCCGGGAGTACATTTGTATGGGAGGTAACTGAAATATTGGACCGAACGTACCCATTTTCAATAGGCATCATACTTAAGCCAAAATAGTGATAAGCACCAAATTTCATTAAGATATCTCAAGATATTCCAGTAGAGTGTTAACAACATATATATATAGACCGTCGCCAGCCAGATGGACAGAAAGACAGACAGACGGATATCGTTAAATCGACTCAGAAAGTGATTCTGAAACGATTAGTATACAAAGAGGTGGGTATAATACAGAAACCACCATATCTTAATATTTTTATGCCTTAAAATAGGCAACAATTATAAATATTAATATAAGAAGTTTAACTGACCCCCAGTATAACTCTTTAAACATCAATTTTAACTACAAATAGTCAATTAAGAAACCAAATATTGTCTGCTATCATCCCGTTGTCACATTAAGGAACTATTATAACTTTTTTAAATATTTAATGACACACCAAAAGATAGACTTTAATTTCTTTGGTATAATAAAACCGAAAAAAAAAGAAAAAAGCAAAATACATGCGATATTAACCCTTGAGAGGCCACATAAAATGTATTTTTAATTTTTATAACTTAAAATAAAATTTATACAACAATAAAATCATTTTGAGAATTGGAGCCGTTGAAATATAATTCGTGTGTCATCAACCTAAATATTTAAATAAGTCTACATTCATACATTTACAAAAAAAAAACATTTTCATATTCTTGTGTGTGTGTGTGTTAGTAAACATTTACACACAGACAGTATAATAATGTTATTTGTGTGGCAAAATAAACATACAAACAACTACATGTTGAATAGGAAAAGAATGAAAATACAAAAAGTTTAAGGAAATATTTTCTCATGTCATGATAAAAATATTTTTCCAACCCTAAATTTTCCCCATAACGTATAATAACTCTTTGCAAATATATATTTTTTTGGATTTTTTTCTGTGAATTTAATTAACTGCAATTTAAGTTCAGTTTGTATTTCCATTTGCAAATAATGCAGTTCATTCAATGTTTGCGTCAGTCTCTAGTTAATTTTTCAGTTTAATTTCTTATTTATTTGTGATTCAATTTTTAATACCGATTCTAGACCTGATACATGGTCAATTCTCTTATTCCCAGTTCTAATCGAAATTCTTGCTTAGCTCAACTAAACTTCTAGTTCTGTTTCTAGCTCAGTTTTTAGTTCAGTTTCTATTTTTCAGCTCAATTTCTAGTACAGTTTAAGTTCAGTTTTGAAGTTAAGTTTCCAGTTTCTAGTTTAGTTTACAACTGGCTCAGCATCTTGTCCAGTATGAGCTGTGTTAAGTTTTTACTTTTAATCCATCCGAGTTTTCAATATTTTTTCTGCTTCAAAATTTAAGTTTGGAGCCCAGTGTCCAATATAGTCGCTATTTTAATTTTTCTTAGCTTAATAATTTTAATTAAGTTTTAAATCTATTTTATTTCTATCATTTTATTGTATTTAGTCCCACTTCAGTTCCTAGTTCTCCTCATAGTTCAGTCTGCTATTCAATTCCTAGTTTTTTAGTTAATTTCGGATTAAGATAAAAGTTCAGTTGCACTTCAGCTGTAATTTCGGCTGTAGTTTAGTTCTACAGCAATTCAGTTCCGTTTTAGTTCAGTTCTGGTTTAATTCTAATTCAGCTCTAGTTCTAGTTGAGTTTTAGTTCAGTTATAGTGAGTTCTAGTTCAGTTCTAATTCAGTTCTAATTCAGTTCTAGTTTAGTTCTAGTTAAAAGGTTAACAAACATTCAACAGCTACGAAAAAAAAACTTACAAACTTCTACTTCTTCACGAATTTGATATCATCAACCTCTACAACAACATTATTGCCAACGTTTACAACAATTTTAACAACAACACCAATATTAATAACAACATTAACAACACTGACTACAGCAACAACGCCAATGTAATTAACTATAAAAATTTTTACAACAACAGGATTAACAACTGCAACATCAACAACAATATTATCTTTAACAAAACATACAACAACAATAATAATTTTATTAACAACAACGAAAATTACAACAATGTTAAAACCAAACACGTTTAGAAGCACAATTATAATGTTAATAACAACAATATCAACAACATCGACAACAATAACAACAACTCCACTAACAACATAAACAATATCAACAGCATTAGCGAAAACAACATCACAAATAATAATTTTAACAAGAATACCGAAGCATACAACATCATCACAATTATCCATCGTAATATCATTTACAACAACAACTCCATTAACAACATACTAACAACATAAACATGCTCCAAATATTAAAGATCAAAAGTATTTTCAACTTAATCTTAATTAATGAATTTGGAAATGATACAAGATTTCTAATACCGCTAGATCGATCACGCCTATAACATCAGACGACAAATAGAAGGGAGATATAAAATAGAGCGATTTCTCGCGGACCTAACATAACTTGTAATTTTTACTTTAAATTAAGTGAAAGACACTTCTGGTTCATTTCTAGTTTAGTGCTAATTGAGTTTATTTCAGCACTAATCAGTTTTAGTTCAGTTTTAGTTCGGTTTCAGTTCAGCGGCAATTTAGTTCCAGTTCAGTTTTAGTTCAGTTCCAGTTAAGATTTTAGTTCTGGTTCCGTTCTAATTTAGTTGTTTAGGATATAAGTACTTTAATTTCATTTTTCTTTTTGATAATTTTCTGCGGTTGATTTATTTTGTGCCATAATTGTGAACGTATTTGATGCTGTATTTGAGGTTTAGTGTGTAATAAAGCGTAAATTACTATGAAATCAACATTTAAATTGTTAATTTTTGTTGGTTTTTGTGTGTTTATTTGTAAGAAACAGTTATTTACAAAATTTATTTAAAATAAAAATAATTCTGTGAAATTTTGACGAATTTTAAATTATTTATTAAAATAAAATTAAAAAAAAAACATGAGACTTGAATTATCGATTTATTTGCAAATTATTCCATTTTTTATTTAATAAATATTTTGTCATGTGGCAAACAGCACATTAATTCATTATTTCTGTTTCCCAAAATAAACTCAGATTCTATTAAATTCCTTTAGATCGTTATATATAAATCGGTTGTAGTTTTATGTGTTTTTGATTACAAAATCATAATAAAAATATTCACGAAAACATGACCGAAAAAAAAACTTGAGGCAAAAAATAATGCGGATTTTATATTTTCCTGCTACCGAAAAGAGAAGTTATATCCACACAAACCCCCAACATATAACTGTAAATGTACCAGTGAAATTATTGTCATAACCAAATTAAACTGTTTTGCCATGAAAAGGATACAATGCCACATCGCCAACATTGGAAACTGAGTAACTTACAACATATTAAACAGTTGTTGTGTGTAATAAATTTGGTTTGTATTTGTAGTTAAAATATGGGTGCATGTGTGTGTGTGTGTAAGAGTTGTTGAAAATATAGATCAGATCACGTTTATACAATTCATTATAGGGAGGTTTTGTGCGTAATGGTTGTTTTATATTTTGGTTATGTACTCGGATGATATAATTTGCTCCTCCTTCTCGATATGTAAATTTTGTGTTGAAGATGCAAAATAACTTAATGAATTTGATGTAATTTTTTGGGAAATTATTAAGGAGAAACAAGAACTAGAACTTAATAGAACTGAACTAGAACTGCGCTAGAACTGAACTAGAAATGAACTAGAATTGAACTAGAATTAAACTAGAACTGAACTAGAATTACTCTAGAACTGAACTAAAATTAAACTAGAACTGAACTAAAACTGAACTAGAACTGAACTAAAACTGAACTAGAACTGAACTAAAACTGAACTAGAACTGAACTAGAATTAAACTAGAACTAAACTAGAACTGAACTAAAACTGAACTAGAAATGAACTAGAATTAAACTAGAACTGAACTAGAATTAAACTAGAACTGAACTATAATTAAACTGAAACTGAACTAGAATTAAACTAGAACTGAACTAAAACTGAACTGGAACTAAACTAGAACTGCGCTAGAATTGAACTAGAACTGAACTAGAAATGAACTAGAACTAAACTAGAACTGATCTAGAATAGAACTAGAACTGAAGTAGACTGAACCAGAACTTTACTAGCACTGAACTAGAACTGAAATAGAACTGAACTAGAACTGAGCTTGAAATGAACTATAAATGAACGAGAACTGAATTATAATCTGAAATGAAATGTAAGCCTGAGTTGGATTATCCACGAGTATCTTAACTAGAATCTGAACTAAAATCTTAACTAGAACTGAGCTAGAACCAGAAGTATGCCAATTCGTAGTGTTTTTTATGACATGTATGCGATATAAATAAGTTGGAACTAAACTTCACACCATTGAAAACCTTCAACTGTATGGAATCGATCACGTTAAACACGTAAAATTCTCATACATTAAAATTTACTTTTTCTATTATTTTTCGGTAGTTTTTTTTTTGTTGTTCTTTTTGGGGTTTTGTTTTATTTTCAAAAGAAGGTCATATTCAACAATGGGTTAGGGTTGTTTAAAAGTTGGAATAGGAGCTATGATGCTAACATTATTGTTAGTATTTAGATGTTTGGATGAATGAAAAGTTGGTTTTGTTGGTGTTGTTAGTTGTCTACACTAAAATGCCAGCAGCATTAATTTTTATATGTTAAACATGTTGTTGTGAAAATGAGTGATGTGGTGTTGTGTTTTTGGGAAGTGGTAAAGGAAGAGCATAATAGGGGAACCAATTCGAAATTATTCAGGGAATGAGAGCTTTAATGAGTTTGGTCTGAATTTTCGTTAGATATTTGATTTTAAATTTGAGGAACAGCCTTTTCTATGGTTTTGTTTCAAAACGCCTGTTTGAACAGAAGGTGTTATTTATTGTTGTTTTGTGTTTTCTCTTCGTTTAATTTTTTTCTTTTTTTTCTTTTTTTTGCTTCCTGTATAATTTTGTTCATCGTTCTAATTACTAAAACAAAAATCTCAATTTTTTCCAAACGGAAAACAAAAAAGTAAGGAAACCTCAAGTTATATTGCTAATTTGGCTAAAATGAAACAAAAAAAAAAAAAAAATAATAAATAAAAAAGATCGAATATACGTGTGAGCAATAAAAACGTGTGAAGAAAATTGGAAAAAACACAAAAGAAGAAATTTCTTGTCTTTTTGGTTTTAACCAAATTGAAAAGTGAAATTAATAAAAATGTTATGGCCGGTCAAGCCCGACTATGTAATAACCTAAACCACATTTTAGGTTTGTAAATGACTGTTATGAAAGATTTATGAACGACTCTCGTATAATTTCATTTTCTTATTAATGCTTATGTGTGTTATAGATTAATTTGATAATAATATTTATGTGATTTTTTTATAGAGAAGTTAGAAAAAATTAAGGACCGACCATCGTACACTTTCGCACAGCGGTGTTGGCTTTTTTACTTTAAGTTAACTAAATACTTTCACAAAATCCACGTGTATGTGCAATTTATGAGATTCAGATTGATTTTTGGAATGATATTGTATGACACCTATGAGAAATAATGGATCGATCCTCGTATAAATTGACACAACATGTTGTAAAATATTATTATTATTATTATTATTATTATTATTATTATTATTATTATTATTACTATTACTTCATGTGCAAAAACCACCATTCCGGAGGGAAATTTGTATGTGGCCTATAAGAAATAATCAACCGATCATAACCAGTTTCAATAAAAGTCCTTGTGTTATATTAAAACTGCGACCTGTACTTTGCGAAAAACCTTTACATGGGTAGCCATCCGGACGGTAGGACGGACATGATTTAATCGATTCAGAAAGTGATTCTGAATCGAAAATTATACTTAAAAGTGGCTGTAGGACTTTTATATTTCTATCCGTTACAAACGTTTGCACAAATACATAATACCTCCAACACCTACCGTGGTGTAGGGTATAAAAAAAATAAGAAAAATATATGGAAATTTTTTTCAAGCATAAAAGTAATTAAAATAAAATTTAACACTTCGCACAGAAGAGAAAAGAAATAAAAAAACTAAATTAAATTACAGAACTTTTAATGAAAAAAAAAACTAAACTGAAAACTCACACGCGCACACACTTGAGTAAAAGGAAACAAAACTTATTAGTTCAGTTCATTTTCATTTTTTTTGTCTTAAGTTTTCAGAAACATTATTAAGTAGATTCTTGTTGTTGCGGAAAATTCATTCATATAAAAAATTGTTTGGAAAATTGAAAATGAAAAACATTAAAGTCTTAGACAAAATAATGAAAATTAAAAAAAAAAATTGAGGGAAAAAATAAAAAATTTGACAAAATTATAAAACGATGTAAATATTAATTGTTGAAAATTGAGTTATTTTAAGGCGAATGACAAGAGCATTTAAACAGAAAAAAACTTAAATTAAAAATAAAAAAAGTTGAAATAAAGAGTGATATCGTATAATTCTTAAATAGTACCGGGAGAATTTGTCCATTGACATAAAACCTGGTCCACATGATGTTTCTAAAAATCATAGAAAGCATTTTTAAAAGAGCACTTATCACATCTGGTAGGAAGGCAGCCACTGCTCGGACTATTTGGTACGAAAAATTAAAACTAATGCAGGTTTAAAAACATACAAGACTCATAAAGTTCCTGGCAGGAATGCTGCTACAAATTGAGAGACCTAAACCAGATGAAGGAATTTGAAGTCAAGTTTTCTAAAAAAACAAATTATTGTTGTACAGTGACTGACAAAACATATGTTCCGGCAGGTTCCGCCACTAACTGCTGATGCTCAAGTGAATTCTGTAAAATTTTTCCCAAAAACTTCTTATTATAGCAAGCAATATGCAGTTGCTGTAAAAGAAGCCAATCATTTGCTACAATGAGCTCTTTAAATCATGTCAAGTCATTTTGAAACATCAAGAAATGTTTTCAAAAATGACTTCTTCCTTTCATAACACTTCATAATGTGTACCTTGGCCTGACTTGGCATTCTGTCAATATGGTAAATAATACCTTGAGAGGTACATGAATAAGAATATGGCTGCTAAGGCCAGTGTAGATATTATGGGCCCGTGTTAAAAGAGAGTTGAAGAACACATAAAAGGTGTACAAAAGTGTGGTAGATTTTAAATAGAAATATGCTTATTTCAAAGTCTACTTTAGGGCTTCTTTTAAAGTCTATTTCAAAGGTCATTTTAAAGATTATTTGAAAGTTGATTTTAAAGTTTACTATAAAATCTATTTTAAATTCTTCTCAGAAGTCTAGTGTAAAGTGAAACTTAAAGTTTAAAGTCTACTTTAAAGTCTTTTTTGAAGTCTAGTTGAAAGTCATATTTGGAGTCCACTTTAATATCTTCCTTGAAGTCCAGTTTAAATTCTACTTTCAAGTCTTCTTTGAAATTCAGTTTAAAGTCCAATTTAAAGCCCTTTAAGAAGACTTTTGAAACTTTTTACTGCTACATAATATGGGATATAAACGATTTTTTTTATTAAAAGTAAATCTATAATTTTTATCGGTTCAATGTATTTGCTTAAAACTTGTCCCAAATAATAGTACAAAAGTGATGCTTTATAACTAAGGAAACTCCACAGCATCATATTGGCTCTATGGGTGGATTTTTAAAAGTGCTATGTATTTATAGTCGTCAATGACTATAGCGCCTTATATATCTTGTGAAGGCCTTTAAAAAACTTGCTTACATGGGTTATTTATCTCCTGTAGTTTTCGAGTTATTTGTTTTTGAATTTTTTAAATTTTAAAATATTTCAAGATCTTGAGTCGACACTTTCTTCCCTCAATTTGATTGTTATCCAAATACAAATTTTCTTAGAAACCTGTAAATTAAATTTATATTTTTATGAAAGTCGTCTCTACATGGAAAATTTTTATTAAAATTTTATATTCAAAAACTTTATAGGAGTAAGTCCACTGTATACAATATGATGTAGAATGTTATATGGTCCGTAATACATAACATGGACTATTATATAGACCTTGTCATATACTACGATAAATAGTATAGCAAAATTGATCTGTATATTCTATACAGTCTCTGTCTGTATTATAGACTATGCAATTTCTTACGTTATAGTTTATATTAAAGGTTACGTTTAAGCCTAAATTATAATCTCTATAGTTCTCTATATTATGCTCTATCTTATAGTGTATATAGTGCCATGAATTCCTATGATATATTCTACATCATTGTCTGTATTATACCTCATATCTTAATCTTTCTCTTAGTCAAAATATAGTCTATTTTATAGCTTAATTCATTAACTATATTTGTAGTTTATATAGTTATATATGTTAGAACTCGTGTTACAATTTTGTTTAAATCTCTTAATTATTTGAACTATAAATGTCATGAGAAGTTAAGGGCAGTTTCAACTGTCTGACTCTTTTGAGTCTGTGAAAATTATTAATAATATTATAAACAACTATTTATTCATTTTTTTTTTTTTTTTGGAACAAATATTTATCTTATAGTTTGCAAAATTTTCTACACGCAGAGAAACATCAATTCGTAATATGTTCGAGGTAAATACTTGTATATTTGCGGCAAACATTTATTGTTATCATCAACATGTTAATTGTTGAATTAATTTTATTGTGAGAAAAATTTCGTTGTTGTAATAAAATTATTTTTATTAAATTAAAAAATATATTGTGGTCGCAATGTGTTTGGAAATTTGTTTGACTGATCACAATTTTATTGTTATTAAAAAGTTTATTGTAAAAAAAAATTAAAAATTTTATTTGCATTGGCAGCTACCTCTTTTCTTGATCCTAACCCTTTTGTCCAGTAATACTATTTGGGACCAAATTCTAGAACATTCACTGTGAAAGTTGTTTAGATATTCCTTTGTATGGGGGGATCACTTCCCCTGATCTTGAGTTCCTTGAGAAAGTGATTGGGACCAAATTTTAGAACTTTCACTGTTATAATTCTTTAGACATTTGATAATCATTACTTGCTTTTCATGGGGGATCACTCTCTCTGGTCCTATCGTATGAACAGTAAAAAAGATCCTTGGGAAAGTAATTGGAACCAATTTAAATATTCCCGCTTTTACAGTTCTTTAAATATTCGATAATTAGTATTTGCTTTATATAGGAGTACCTTTCCTCTTGATCCTACCCGTCCTATATTTTGATCAGTAAAAAAATTATTGAAAAAGTGTTTGGGATAGAATTTGAGAACTTTTGCTATTATAGCTCTATAGATATTTGATAATCAGCATTATCTTTGTATGGGGGCACTTCTCCACATTCTCCTATCCATCCTTCATTCTGTATAGTAAAACCGTTACTCGAAAAATTTATTGAAACCAAATTTGAAAGCTCTCAGTGTATAATAACAATATTTTTAGTGGCAATAACAATAGTATTTGTTACGATAACAATAATTATTGTTACCAATGCAAAATAAAAATGCAAATAAACAAATCTTTTATCAGAATAACAATATTTTTTGTTACGATAACAATAACTATTTTTATTAATGCAAAATCACAAAGCGAAAAAACATATATTTTAGTTACGGTAACAATATCTAATAAAAATAGTATGATTTTTCCATAATTTTTCTCTGCGTGTACCTAAAAAAAAATAAGTTTTAGTTTTTTTTTGACACTTTTTTTTAGTCATAAAAAAGATTTTTTTTCGCAAAAATAATTTTGTCATAAAACCAGTCAGACAAATATTGTACTCAATATATGAAAATAATGCCAGACATTTTGGTTTTCTTTTTATTTCTTGCATGAGTTTCAGAGATTTATATATTAAAACTATAGAATAGACAGTGGGGCAGAATCGAGAAGAATTTGGAAATATATAATAAATAAATATAAAGTGACTAAATATATTTTACATAATGAAAGCAGAGGAGCGTAGCATTAGACTTTTAAGAGTTTGACTCGAAAGACTATCGACTAAAGGGGTAATAGAGGTGTAAAATGAGGTATCTCGGACATTAAATTATTTTAACCATGAGTCAAATTGCAGATAGTTTAAAATATTTATCTATGAAGTTTAAAAAATATATATTGACATTTTTCTCGTTATTCAGAATTAAAAGAAATTTTTGGCAACTTTTTTATGGATTTTGGTAGAAGTTAGAAATTCTTAAATTGTTATAAAATATATATTTAAAAAGATATTTTTCTGAAATTGGATCTTCTGATTTTAGATTACAGTTTAAGAAAAATAAATGAGTTTTCTTCAATTTCCAAAAATCTAAGAAAAATTTTCAAAATTCTGTTTTTTGGTTTTTGGTCTATATGGTCCACATCTATTGAAGGTCTGCAAAAAGGTTTTTAAAACTGCAAATCTGTTTTAATATTCAGGCCTTAGAAAAAAATGGGTCGAATTAGAGAAGATCTGCACTAAGTCCTGTAGGCGCTTTTTATAATAAATTTCATTTAAATTTATCGGCATAAAAATTCCTTTCTGAAAATTTAATTTTTTTTCATATCTTTTTGTGAAACTTTTTATTTCACATTAAAATTAGTGACAAAATTTTTTTGTCAAAAAAAAAAAAAAAAAAAAAAATCACTATATTTGAAATAAAGAGTGCAGTACAGTATTATGGGAACTAACGTTTATCGGGTTTTGTGTATTTTAAGAGGATTTTTTATAGAGGGCGATTATTAAAGAGCTACTGGAAATTATGGACTGACCGTCATATATTTACGAATATAGAATTTTATCCTTTGATTTCGACGTAGCCTTATTACAAAACCAATGTATATGCGAGTTTAAAGCTCTACAAAGTAATATTTGGAGGGGTGTTGTGGAGTCCTCTTTTATGACCTTAAAACCACTTTTCGGGAGGAACATTATATGGAGCCTAAATAATGAAGCCATCCTCACCAATTTTAATAGGCATCGTTCCTAGACCAAAATAATGGCGTGTGCCAAGTTTTATCAATTTCAGGGGGGGGGGTTAGAGGTAGACCCCATATAAAGCAAATTTTGATAATCAAATATTTAAAGAACTAAAACAGCAAAAATTTACGAATTTTTTTCCAATCCCTTTATTAAGGAACTTTTATACTAGACAAAATGAAAGACGGATAGGATCAGGGGGAGAGGTAACCCCCATACAAAAAAATTTTGATAATTAAATATCTAAAGACTCACTTCATTGAGAATCTTCAAATTTAGTCTCAATCACTTTTTCCAGGAACTATTTTGCAAGACAAAATGTGGGGCGGATAGAATCAGGGGGAGAGGCGGCAAAGCGCACCGGGTCTTAGTTAGTATTTAATAATTCAGATTTTTGAAATGGAATATGAAACGGACTTTTAAAAAAATATAATGTGCGAGGTACCCCGTTCCTCTGCCCACAGAGCTCTAATGGAAACAGAGCTTCTAATGGAATATGAAACGGACTTTAAAAAAAATATATAATGTGCGAGCTACCCCGTTCCTCCGCCCACAGAGCTCTAATGGAAACAGAGCTCCTAATTTTATAAAGCTACACTCCTTAGCTACTAAAGCCTATCAGAAGTTATATATTTATTTGAAATTTAAAAAATGATTCTGTCCCACTGTGTCATGGAGAAGAGAGGGAATTTTGTTATTTTTGTTATTATTTTTTTTTTGGTAGAAATTACTAAAAATAATATAAATAATACAAATAATGTCTGTTTCTAATTCTATCATTTATTTTATTTCTTTCTTTTAGGGATTTTTTGTTGTTGTTGTTGTCTTGTGCAAAATATGAAAAACACTTTTCTTGTAATTGAAGATTTGTTTTCTATTTTTGTGATACAAATGAAAAATATTTTGGTTTTTTGAAAAGATTTCTTTTTTATTTTAGAAAAAATTATGTAAAAAGAAAAAAAAAAAAAAACAATTTTTAAATTAATTTTGTAACTTTAAAAGTTGTTAAATTTATAATTTTTTTAAAGAAAATTTCTAAATTTAAACGTGTTTAAACTGAAATTGTTTTAAGAATTTATTTGTATAACTTTTTCTACTTATTTAGCACGTATGTGCGAAATATGTCAAAAACAACTAAAATAATTTTAAAAGTTACTTTAAAGTCCTAAATTAAAAAAAAATATTATATAGACGTTAATTTCTTTTCACAGAATAACACATAACAATAACTTTAAGAAATTGTTAAGGAAGTTGAAGAAAACAAGTTAAAATGCTACATTCGCCTATGCCGAATATTCAATACCCTTCAAATGAACTTGATATTATTCCAAAATTTCATTATAATTTATTGATGCATAATTAAAAATTTTACGAAAGTTCTTCGCTTGAATTTTGAGGTTGCCTCAGGTATCGGTCTATATATTTTAATATACATGAAAAAAATTAAAAAAATACTCAGGCCAAATTTCATTGAGTTCTGTTAATTATTGTGGATGTGAGGGTGTCAACATCAGACAGACGGACAGAAATAGCTTAATATATTCAGATTTTGATTTGATGCAAGAATATATATTCATTATGGGTTCTTAAATGATTTCTTCAAAGTTAATATACCCTCTTATATATTATAGGGGTGCAGTAAGAATGTACTATTCGGTTATGTCGAATTTTCAATACCCTTCATCATAAATGCATGTGAAGTTAATACGTAAAGTTTTGTTAATACACACGCACAAATACACTCAAAAACAAAGATTTTTTGATTACAACAAAGGGACACTTAATGAATCATAAAATTAGTTATATATTTGACTATAACTTTTTCCACTAAACCGATTTTGATAATAATGACAATGAAATATTATGGCAAATTTACATTCTAATTTGTCGATTAATACTTCAAAATTGACCAAAAATTTTTGATTGAATTCAAAAGTCGCCTCAGATATCGGTCTATATCTTTTAATATATTGAACCCATTTTGCTGTTTTTAAATAGGAAACTGGGATAATAACAACAGTGTAACCAAGTTTCATTAAATTCGATCAATTGTTCTAGGCGTGAGAATGTTTTCATACTTTATGGGGTCTTAGACGTTACCTTCTTGGCGTTACAGGAATGAGTACAGTGGTGGCGGATATAAAAACGTAAG
The DNA here is from genome assembly GCA_004302925.2 of Cochliomyia hominivorax. Lineage (NCBI taxonomy): Eukaryota > Metazoa > Arthropoda > Insecta > Diptera > Calliphoridae > Cochliomyia > Cochliomyia hominivorax. Next base: position 11,844,201 of record PYHX02000494.1, read on the forward strand.
TTAAAACTTTATTTTATGGCCTTATAAATTTTCTTTAGAAATAATTGTCTCTTTAGTTATATTTCGCTATAATTTTAACACTTATAAGGAGTGAGATCGAAAAATTCTTAACACACATTTTTGATTAAAGTTTTTGAACCCAAATAGAATTTAATTCATTTGAAGACCAAGTTAGCTTTGCATAACATATCTGCTATAAGTCTAAGTAAGTTTATTATTAAATATTTTGAACAAAATCCAATTTGGTCCTTCAAAAGTTGGCAAAACATTTAAAGATCTGCTATTAAACTGCTTCCAATATTATTAAACAGTACCGGGAGAACTTATCCGTTGATAGACAGTTGGTTTAGGTAGTGGCAGTGATCCACATGATGTGTCTAAAGACATAAAAGTAAGTAACAAAAGCTAACATTTATGTCAAGGAATGTTTACAAAAAATGCTGCTCCCATTCTTAAGACTTCATACTGCTTCTACTTATTTTTGATCAGACTTGGCATCCTGTTTAAGACTTCATACTGCTTCTACTTATTTTTGATCAGACTTGGCATCCTGTTTAAGACTTCTTACTGCTTCTACTTATTTTTGATCAGACTTGGCATCCTGTTTATATGGTAAATAATACCTTTAGTGTTACAAGAACAATTATGTGCCAATCCTCCAAAGTGCCCGATGCTTAGGCCAGTGGAGAGGTATTGGGGCCTTGTTATAAGAGAATTGAAGAGCACAAAAAAGTTTGGAAAAATGGGGTAGAATTTTGACGGTGATAGACATCCTATCTGTTTTAAAAGAAGAAATCTATTATGAATATCTTAACGAGTTGCTAATTCTTTAATAAAGGCTTTTTCGTATCTTGACTTTATACATCAAAATCCAATATTTTATATCGGTAGGAAACTTCGTGTCATAATATATTTAATCCTGGTTGGTTCTAACTTAAAAAACTAAATATTTTCATATGTAACGAATCTGGATCCTTTTAAATATTCTTATGATCCCAGTTCTTCAATTCTAGAAGCTAAAGGACATTATACTCGACTACACTTCTACTATTGCAGTGTAATATTTCATTAAATTCTGTAATTAATTTCCCGCATGAAACGCTATGACATCTGATATTAATGATTTTTATATAACAACTTAATACATATAACACCTGACAAAAGTAGTGACAGTAATTAAAATAAACACATACTGGTAATTTAGGTTTTATTATTAAAAATCTTTATAAATAAACAGAATAGAAAAAATCTAATATCTAATAAACATGTGAAGATATACACAGCAATTTATTATTAAAAAGAAAACGGAAACCAAATAAAAGGTAAACACTGTCAATATGTCACTGACATGACAACTATATCCTGTTTTTCCCCAATATTTCTCTGTTAACATTTTCTTTATTATTTAAAAATTTAGAGACGAACAAGGAAAAAATGTCAACATTCCAAACTAAAAAAAAAATATTATTTTTCATTACAAGACCTCACAGGGAGTTGCAGCGGGAATGATAGAGATATATATTATATTTTTAAAAAAGAAGAAGAAGAAAACTAAAATAACGGAAGAAATTTGATACTAGAAAGTTTATGAACATCTGTATGTTTGTTGTTATTTTTTTCTCTCTCCCTCTAACACTCCCTCTATTTTCTATTATTTTGAAAGGACTTTGTTTTCATTTTGGTTAAGGAATCAAATAAGGAGTGAGAAGAAAAAAATCTAATTCTAATTAGATTTTTTTAATATTATTTAAAAAAATATATTTTGTCCAGCTCTCTTTACAATAGATCACATTTAGGAAACATTTTAGGTTATGTTACGGTTTTAAGGAAATTATTTTGAAAACTAGATTTTGATAAAAATGACGAAAGATTAACACAGTGTCAAGAAGTGAGATGGAGATATTCTTAACATACATTTAACTCAAGTATTAGATAATTATAAAATTATTTAATATTTTCAACAAAATCCAACTTGGTCCTACAAAAACATGGTCAAGAATTCAAAGGTTTGGCGTCAAACGTCTTCAAATGTTAGTAAACGGAGCTGGTAAAACTTGTCATTGATAGAAAACCTGGTTGAGGTAGAATGAATGACCCTCATGATGTGTTTAAAGACAAAAAGAGCTCTCAATACATCCGGTAGAAAAGCAGCCCAGTTAGCTCAGTGCTCAGACTATTTGGTACAAATATTAAAAATAATGCAGGTTCAAAAACATACAAGGTTTAAAAATTCCCAGACAGGAACAATGCTAAAAATTTTGAGACCAAAACGGAAATTAAAGTCATGTTGTCTTAAAAAAATATATTCCTGCTGCATAATGGATGACGTAATATATGTACTGGCAGATTTTTCGCAACATCTTGGTCAAACATTTTATGTTGCCGTTACTCGTGGGAATTTTGAAGAAATGTTTACTTTTTCCAAAAAGTTCATGGTATGACAAGCAATATGCAGCCAATTATTTGTTACAACGGGCTCTATAAATGCCGAAATTTACATCAGCGAAGGTTTACCTGTAAGACGTCATAATGTTTTTGGTTTGACTTGGCAGCCTGTCAATAATGTGTTATTTGTACCAAGAAAGACAAATCCTCCATACTGTCCGGAGCTAAGGCCAGTCGCGAGATATTGGATTCTGGTTAAAAAAGAGAATGGAAGAGTCCAAAAAACTTATCCAAAAGTGTTGTAGAGTTAAAACAGAGAATGACTACCTATTCGAACAACGTAGCAATTAGATGACCTTATAAAAACACCCAAAATCTCAAACCCTGCAAAATGTGTCTAAGATTTTGATTTTTTCCACTGAAATTATCGTCCTGTCATTATAAGGACCGAACGACAGAAAGTAAGTCTTGAAGTGTTTACCTTGCATATGTGGTCATATATAAAGGATAATTTAAAGATGATTTCAGTTTGGAATTGGAGAATTTGACAAACGTTAAAACATTTTTGTAATTAATAAAATTTTTTAAAATTGATTAAATTTTAAAAAGGACTTTTGGACAGGCGTCTGCACAATTCATTCGAAATTAATTTTCATACAGTCAGATTTCCTCATTGAACAATAACAAATATACATTTAAGAAGAAACGAATGTTTTTATCAGCAAAATAGTATTTAGATATCAGTTAAGCAAATTTATATCGCTTTAAACATTTTTATGTTTCCAAGACGTCCGTAAAGCTAATAAAGTCAATGCTCATCATTATGAAAATATTTTTGAAAACGGCCCAGACGTCTGAATTTTACAGATTTATTTCCATATGAAATAGTGTATGATATATAGATGGACAGACAGGCTTACGGAAAGTCAGATATATAGACAAACACTAAGTTTTAACACTTTTTCCCTTCTCCTACCTCAGTTGAACATTTGTTTAGAGGTTTAAGTCTAAACACAGTTACAAAGTGTAAGAAGAGATATTAAATAAAAATTACAAACTTGACATATTCACTCTAACATAAATTTTGTAAACAAATAAACAAACAAACATATATGTTCTCTTAGAATATTAAATTTTTAATAATAAAAGGAAAACAAAATCATTCAAAAAACCAACACTCTTTCTTTCTTTCTTTTCCATTTAATATAAACATTGTTGCTGTGTTTTTTATGTTACGCAGGAAACACATGATTCATGTGTATGTATTGGTATATGTAGTTCACATTTATATTCATATATTGTATTAAAATACAAATAGTCCTGCATACTTTATGGCTTAATTGTTAGTCTTTGAAGTTTATTGTTATTATTATTCTGTCTCTCTCTCTTTTGTTTTGTTGTTGTTATTGTTGTATAAATAATATATCTATGCGTGTTTCGAAATATATTTAAGTACTTTTTTTAGGTTTTTATGTTCATTATTGACATTGAGAATATTTTGCTCAATACTTTTTTCCGTTCAGCAAAATATGTCATTTATTGTTTTTATTTTTTCGTCATTGTTATTGCCTCCTGTTTTAATAATTCACCTTTATCTTGTCGATGTGTTAAGGTGATGGTTAAAAGGAATTCTGTTATTCGGATAACAAATTTATTTACATACATATTTTTTGCGTGTTTAATATGTTTCATTTCTTTTTGTTTAAATTTCTTGAAAAAGTTCCTTTATATAATATCATATATTATTGCTAATAAAGGAGAAAAGAGGGTAATTTATTTTTGTTATTCTTAGAATTTGAAGAACCTAAATAAAAATTTGATAAGTAAGGAGTGAGATGGAAAAATCATTAAACATTTTAAACATTTTTTTATTTTTTTAACAAGAACTGTATTAGAATATAAATACACCTGATTTAAATAAAAATGGGAGTGAACTAGAACTTAACTAGAACTGAACAAGAACTGAACTAGAATTGAACCAGAACTGAACTAGAATTGAACTAGAACTTAACTAGAACTGAACTAGAATTGAACTAGAACTTAACTAGAACTGAACTAGAACTGAACTAGAACTGAACTAGAACTGAACCAGAACTGAACTAGAACTGAACTAGAACTGAACTAGAACTGAACTAGCACTGAACAAGAATTGAACTAGAACTGAACTAGAATTGAACTAGAATTGAACTAGAACTGAACAAGAATTGAACTAGAAATGAACTAGAATTGAACTAGAATTGAACTAGAACTGAACCAGAACTGTACTAGAACTAAACTAGAACTGAACTATAACTGAACAAGAACTGAACTAGAACTTAACTAGAATTGAACTAGAACTTAACTAGAACTGAACTAGAACTGAACCAAAACTGAACTAGAACTGAACTAGAACTCAACTAAAACTAACTAAACTAGAACTGAACTAGAACTAAACTGAACTAAAATTGAACTAGAATTTCAACGAGAATCTAAATTAAAATTAGAATCTAAACAAGAATTTCAACCAGAATCTGATTTCAAACTGGAACCTGAATTAGAATATAAACAATATTGACGAGAATCTAAACTGGAACTTGAACCAGAATCTCGACTAGAATCTGAAATAGAATTTGTATTAAAACTTGAACTAGAATCTGAATTCGAATCAGAATTAGAATCTGGAATAGAGCCTGAACTAAAATCTTAAAAAGAATATAAACTGGAATCTGAACTAAAATTTATACTTAACTGTTAATTAGAATGGAATTAGAATATAACATAAATTCCGATTTGGAATCCGAACAAGAATCTAAACTGAAAGCTGAAGCAAAATATGAATAAGAATCTAATCTTGATTCTTAACTGAACTAGAAATTGAACATGAATCTGAATTATAATTTTGATTAGAATTAGAATTTTTAGAACTCTGATCTATAATCTGAAATGTAATTGGACTGGAATATGAACTTTAGTCTGATTTTAAAACTGGACGGGAATCTGAACTATGATCTTATAGAGAACTTAACTAGAATATGAGCTAAAATCTGAACTAAAGTCTGAGCTAAAATCTAAGCTTAAATTCAAACTCGATGTTGAATTTAAGTCTGAACTAGAATCTGAACCAAAATGCTAATAAGAGACTGAACAAAAATCTAAACTTGATTTTGAACTGCAATTTGAATTTGTACTTTAATCCGGACTAGAAATTGGAATGAATCCTGAACTAGAATCCGAACTAGAGTTTAAAGTAGAGTTCAAAGTAAAGTTTAAACTATATTCTGGACCAGAATTTGAACTATAATCTGGATTTTGAATTATTAGAAAATCTGTTTGATATATAAAAATAGAAATTTAGTCTTAATCTGTTAGGTTCCCAATCTCATCGATATATCATTTTTCAAATGACTGTTGTATGTTATTGCGGAAAAAACGCTACTTTGAAATAAATCTTGAAAATAACTATAGAAAAAAACCAACAAACATTTTTGTTATTTATACAACAACTAGAAAAGAAACCTCTTAATAAAGAGCTTTTAACTAAATTACCACCGTTTTTTGTGTTATCAACAGTATTACATATAAAACTTAACTTGCATAAAAAAGGGAAGGAATGTAGAAAAAAAAAAGAAAAACAAAATAAGAATTTCCATTTTTTATAACAAGATTTATTTATAAAAGGTGTTAATTGTCTTTGGTGACTATATTTTAAAAACAACACTGTAATTTGAGTGGCCACAAATAAGACACCCTTTATTGTTGTCTTCCGAAATGCCGCCAGCAAACACATTGTTTTAAAACGTTTTTTGCTCTTTTTTTGCTTTAATTTCTTATTTTTTTATTTAATATTCAAAACAGTTGCAAACACTTGCATGTATTTGGCGAAAAAACGTGGAAGCCTTAAGAAAAAAAGCTTTTAAATAACATTTTTATTTTCCTCTTTTTCGTTCTTACTTTTAAGTATTTTTGCTTTCCTGCCATTTATTATTTTTTTTCCTACTTTTTAGCGTAATTTGCATAATATTTTTGCTACTTCAGGCAGTTGAAAGTCTAAAAAATAATAATCTTAAAAAAATATGTAAAAGTTATAGTCGGTTAAGCCCGACTCTTTAATACCCTGCACCATATTGTCTTTTATTAGTGGCAGCTATCAAAAATTCATAAACGACCCTCATATATATTATGGTACTAATATATATCTTTGGCAAAAAGGATAAACTACATAACTCATTTTTGATCATTTCAAGCAACCTTATTGACTTATTTTTTACATCAATTTTTGCTCGCAATTTTTTCTTCTGCCCGTTACAAACTTCTGCACAAACGCCTTATACCCCAATTATCTACATTGATGTAGGGTATAACAAAATGAAAGCATATAAAACTAAAGGAAATTTGTTAAAATTTGAAAATGAAAAAGAATTAGAATATAAAGTAGATGTAGAGAAGACAATAACAAATATTAAATAATCAACAATTAAGAAAGTGAGAAAACGACAAATATAAAACTTAACTTTAATTAATTAAGTTCATAAACAAATTTGTATATTAACACTTTATGTCTCGTTACTTTTATAAATAGAATGTTTGAAAAACACAGACACACTCATATAAAATTAAGACATATTTTGTTCATATACAAATAGTAGCAGACACTTGAAATAATTAACGAGAAAACACAAAAAAACCCATAAAATCATTAATAATAATTAAAATGGAAATAATTGTTAAGCATTTTCACACAAAAGATTGTCTTGTCATTTATGAATGTTGAAAAGAATAAAAAACAAAAGGTCTTAACTGACAATTTTTCAAAATTTCAAAAATGTTTAGTGAAAATTTCAAATTTTTAGTGAAAATTTCAAATTTTTGGTGAAAATTTCAAATTTTTGGTGAAAATTTTAAATTTTTGGTGAAAATTTCAAATTTTTGGTGAAAATTTTAAATTTTTGGTGAAAATTTCAAATTTTTGGTGAAAATATCAAATTTTTGGTGAAAATTTCAAATTTTTGGTGAAAATTTCAAATTTTTTGGGTAAAATTTCAAATTTTTTTTGGAGAAAATTTCATATTTTTATTGAAAATTTCAAATTTTATTGAAAATTTCAAATTTTATTGAAAATTTCAAATTTTATTGAAAATTTCAAATTTTAGTGAAAATTTCAAATTTTTGAAGAAAATTTCAAATTTTTTGGGGAAATTTTCCAATTTTTTATTGAAAATTTCAAATTTTCAGTGAAATTTTCAAATTTTTGGTGAAAATTTAAAATATTTAGTGAAAATTTCAAATATTTAGTGAAAATTTTAAATTTTAAGTGAAAAATTTAAACTTTTAGTGAAATGTTTAAATTTTTAGTGAAAATTTTAGTGAAAATTTTAAATTTTTAGTGAAAATTTCAAATTTTTGGCGAAAATATCAAATTTTTGGTGAAATTTTCAAATTTTTAGTGAAAATTTCAAATTTTTAGTGAAATTTTCAAATTTTTAGTGAAAAATTCAAATTTTTAGTGAAAATTTAAAATTTTAGTGAAAATTTCAAATTTTTAGTGAAATTTTCAAATTTTTAGTGAAATTTTCAAATTTTTAGTGTAATTTTCAAATTTTTAGTGAAATTTTGAAATTTTTAGTGAAATTTTCAAATTTTTAGTGAAAATTTCAAATTTTTAGTGAAAATTTAAATTTTTTCTCTGAAAATTTCAAATTTTTAGTGAAATTTTCAAATTTTTAGTGAAATTTTCAAATTTTCAGTGAAAATTTCAAATTTTTAGTGAAAATTTCAAATTTTTAGTGAAAATTTCAAATTTTTAGTGAAAATTTCAAATTTTTAGTGAACATTTTAAATTTTAGTGGAAATTTCAAATTTTAGTGAAAATTTCAAATTTTAGTGAAAATTTCAATTTTTTAGTAAAAATTTCAATTTTTTTAGTGAAAATTTTAAATTTTTAGTGAAAATTTTAAATTTTTAGTAAAAATTTCAAATTTTTAGAGAAAATTTCAAATTTTTAGTGAAAATTTCAAATTTTTTGGGTAAAATTTAAAATTTTTAGTGAAAATTTCAAATTTTTTGGAGAAAATTTCAAACTTTTAGTGAAAATTTCAAATTTTAAGAGAAAATTTAAAATTTTTAGTAAAAATTTCAAATTTTTAGTGAAAATTTCAAATTTTTAGTGAAAATTTCAAATTTTTAGTGAAAATTTCAAATTTTTAGTGGAAATTTCAAATTTTTAGTGGAAATTTCAAATTTTTAGTGGAAATTTCAAATTTTTAGTGGAAATTTCAAATTTTTAGTGAAAATTTAAAATTTTAGTGAAATTTTCAAATATTTAGTGAAAATTTCAAATTTTAAGTGAAAATTTCAAATTTTTAGTGAAAATTTCAAATTTTTAAGGAAAATTTCAAATTTTTAGTGAAAATTTCAAATTTTTAGTGAAAATTTCAAATTTTTAGTGAAAATTTCAAATTTTTAGTGAAAATTTCAAATTTTTAGTGAAAATTTAAAATTTTTGAAAATTTCAAATTTTTGGTGAAAATTTCAAATTTTTGGTGAAAATTTCAAATTTTTGGTGAAAATTTCAAATTTTTGGTGAAAATTTCAAATTTTATTAAAAATTTAAAATTTTAGTGAAAATTTCAAATTTTTAGTGAAAATTTTAAATTTTTAGTGAAAATTTCAGATTTTTTGTGAAAATTTCAAATTTTAAGTGAAAATTTCAGATTTTTTTGTGAAAGTTTCAAATTTTTAGTGAAAATTTCAAATTTTAAGAGAAAATTTCAAATTTTTAGTGAAAATTTCAATTTTTTTGGAGAAAATTTCAAACTTTTAGTGAAAATTTCAGATTTTTTGTGAAAATTTTAAATTTTAGTGAAAATTTCAGATTTTTTGTGAAAATTTCAGATTTTTTGTGAAAATTTCAAATTTTAAGTGAAAATTTCAGATTTTTAGTGAAAATTTCAAATTTTTATTGAAAATTTCAAGTTTTTAGTGAAAATTTTAAATTTTTAGGGAAAATTTCAAATTATAGTGAAAATTTCAAATTATAGTGAAAATTTAAAATTTTAGTGAAAATTTAAAATTTTAGTGAAAATTTCAAATTTTTAGTGAAAATTTCAATTTTTTAGTGAAAATTTCAAAATTTTAGTGAAAATTTAAAATTTTTAGTGAAAATTTCAAATTTTTAGTAAAATTTCAAATTTTTAGTGAAATTTCAAATTTTTAGTGAAAATTTCAAATTTTTAGTGAAAATTTCAAATTTTTTGTGATAATTTCAAATATTTAGTGAAAATTAAATTTTTTAAATTTTAATTTAATTTTAAATTAATTTAATAAATAAATTTTTAGTGAAAATTTCAAATTTTTAGTAAAATTTTCAAATTTTTAGTGAAATTTTCAAATTTTTTGTGAAATTTTCAAATTTTTGGTTAAAATTTCAGATTTTTAATGAAAATTTCAAATTTTTATTGAAATCAAATATTTAGTGAAAATTAAAATTTTTTATCTATTTTTTTTTTTTGGAAATATTCTGTAACATTTAAACCGATGGAGATATCTTTAAGAAATTTCACATGGTTAGAGGCGAGTTATTTTGAGATTAATCTGGGGGATTTCAATGGCTGTCAGGGGCGTTGTCGGTAACCTTCCAATGTTGACCGAATTTTATGTTGATTTTTTTTTTAATTTGCTCAAAATTCATCAATGATTTAATAAAAGTCTCTCTTGAAAATATGCCCATACACTGGTTCATATTTCTGTAAACGCACTTCACTATTTTTGAAAGAATTTGAACAATTTTAACAGTAAAACTTGCTGTACAGCAGCATTATCTCGCTGTAAATTGTAGATGCAATTTTCATCCAATTTTTTAATCCCTAAATTGGGAAATTTACCTTCCTTCCATCGATTTAAATTGTGTTTTTCATTTTTGTTAGGACAAAAAATATTTCAGATTTAAAAACTGCAATAAATACTGTCCAGACCATGAAACTACCGCAGCCGAAATTACGTTTTGACAATCGAAAATTGTTTGATCTAAAATCATATTAATAACATGAGTATAATCATATGCATTTGAAAAGGATTTTGGTCTGTCGTAGCTAGAAGATATGTTGGATCGACCCTCTTTTAGTCTCGATTATCAGTTTTAGATTACATTCATCTTAATTTGAACGGTTGTTTTTATAATACCAACCAAAGTGAGAGATTTATGCTCTTCAAAATGATGTTTTCAAAGGTGAAATCGCTTTTTTTAATAATATTTTAAGACCTTAAAAACACATTCCCGGAAAACATTTGTATGGCAGGTACCTGACCAAATATGATAAATTCGTCCTTGAGATAAAAATATAAAATGTGCCAAAGTTTATCCAGAAAACTCAAAAATTGCGATCTGTAGATTATTCACAACGTATACATGGACAGCCAGGCGGACGGATGGATACTGCTAAATTATCTCAGGCAGTGATTTTGAGCCGAATGGTTTACTTAAAAGTGGGATTTGTTATGTATGTTACAAATATCAGCACAAACGAATAATATTCCAACTACCTACGGTCTTGTAGGGTAATAATATCATTAAGTTGTCTGTCATTAAAAAAATTCAACTTTACTTTTAGATGAGAGCAACGAAGATAAAACAAAGGAATAAGAAAAAAATTAAATGCGTTTATAGGAATATGTGTCAGTGTATATACAAAATTTCATTTGTCTCAGTTCATTAATGATTTTTTGGCGAATGAAAAAACAAAAACATCGAGTTGAAGGATCACAGACTCAACTGCATTTCTTTAAATCAACTGGAAAATATCTTTGCTATAACCATGTGAAATTTTAGCGTAATATCTCAAAGAGTTTGAAAGTAACGGAATTATTAAAAAAATCGTTTAGACACTTCTGTGGTTCGAATCATGTTGGAATGTTACTTTTTTTTGGGATTGTTTCTAATAAAACAATACATAAAGACAATTCCTGGACCAAAAAATATCTTATTCTTAAAAAATGCCAATTATTTTTGCAGGCAGAACTTTTATTAATGAATGCAAATAATAATAAAAAGAGCATTTTATGAGTTCAGGGTTAATTTCAAAAGTAATTTAAAATTCTTTTATTATAATTATTTTTTTATTTTTTGACAACAAAACTCTAGAGGATTTTAAATGTTAAATACAGTTATATGTTAAATAAATATGCACACATGCATATGTATACACATATACACCTACATACAGAATAAAATGTTAAATACACATGTGTATTTAATTTTAGTTAACATTATTTTAAATTAGTTTATGTAAATAAAAACAAACTGTTGTTGTTGTTTATTTATTAAAGAGCAACGAAGAAAATCCTTAGAGATTTTTATAAAAGTTAATTTAAATTATAATTAAAATAATTAAAATAATAAAAAGAAATTGTTAAAAAAATTGTATACCCTCCACCATCACATGTGGTGAAGAGGGTATATTAACTTTGTTATTTCGTGTGTAACGCTTAGAAGGAAACATTTCAGACACCAGAATATATATGTAAATTTTTGCATCAAACCAAAATATGAGTCGATTTAACTATGATCGTCTGTCTGTATGTTGTTTTTCTCTCCATCTGTCCGTCTGTTGTTGGCACGCTCACATCCATAAAAACTGACATAACGCAATGATATTTAACCTGAGTATTTTCTATAGACCTGAAAGTTTGTTATCTGAAACCAACTAAATCGGTTTTAGTATATAAAAATATATAGACAATTATCTGAGGTAACTCCTTGTGAGTTGTATGTGTGAATGTGTATGTACGAAACATAACGTATTTGCTTACATACATTTGTTGGGAGCGGGTTTTGAAGATTCCGCACTGTCGAATATGACATTCTTATTTGTTTATTTTTTTTAATACCCTAAACCATCATGGTGGTATTATGCATTTGTGGAAATGTTTGTAACGGGCAGAACTTTTGTCGATTTAATCATGTCCGTCTGTCCGTCCGGGAGGCTGTTCATGTAAAGCTTGTTTGCAAAGTACGGGTCATAGTTTTGAAGATATCTCAATGAAATTTGGGTCGTACTATTATTTTGGCACAATGGCAATTGAAATTGGTTATGATCGGTCCATTATTTTAGAGAGGACCCATACTGTTTACACCAGTTATTACTTTTACGTACTTATAATTATACTATGAAGTATCACTATGAATTTATGTTTTTTTTAGTACATTCTTATATTATTCTCTCTTTTGGAGAGAGCTTTTTTCTTTTACTTATAAGCTAAGTTTTAATATTTAAAACTCCACTATTAGAGTTTAGTTATAAAACCACATCTCGAGGTATAAGGTAAATTTTTGTAATTATCCCGCAAAAATAAAATTTAACCCTTTTTTTCTTTGAAATTGTTTTTTTTTATGATTAAAAATTTTGAATATTTGCCTAACCAACCCCGAAGATAATCATTTTGGTCCTTCGAGCCGGATTTGGCAAATATTTGAAGTGCAAAAATTGGTTTTTTTGTAGAAACTCTCTTAAAATTGAGGCATCTTTAAACCCATAAACCCCTTATCAACAATTTGTGAGTAGCAAGTAATAAAATTTATAATACTGCAGTGAAAATAAAAAAATACAAGCAAGTAATTATTAAGTAAAAAGGTATGTTGAAATATTATTTAAAAGAATATTGAATATATACGTTTATATATATGTATGTACATTGGTCGATACATAGTTGTAATACTTACTTACGAACAAACAGTTATTATTTTTTCGCCTTAAAAAATTCCCTCACATAATTGAAACGAAATCCACACCTATCATTAACATTAAAATAATTGTTTTTAACAGCATCAGATTATCAATTTACATTTTGGTATCTACAGCAATATAAGAGAATGTTATATAGATAGAAAAAGGTTGTGTTAACTATATGTGAGACCCAAAAATAACATTGAAGTAAACTGTTATACTGTTTAAATTTTATAATACAATTACAACTGATCGTGAGTTTCTCTTAAATTGGTGATACAAATTAAGTAATAAACATACATATCAATATTACACTCCAGCAATTGTTATTTTTAGTATTATCTTATTTTCTAAATTGTTTAACCCAAATGATAATTTTTTCATAGTTTCTTCATACTTGAAATTTAAAATTGGCATTTATAAAAAGAAAACTTAAGCCAATTTAAAATAATAATTAATCAAATACAAATAATTAGTAAAATAAAATATATTTTCTATCAAAGATACTATCCCTACATTTTGTCTTTCTCAATCCTACATATAAGGGTTCAAAAAATTTGAGTTATCTAAAGAAATTTAAGATAACATTCTCATATAGCTTTCAAATTTTTAAAATTTTTTTTGAAAACATGTCTCACTTGAACGCTTTTATAAGAGCCTCTGATCGTGTTATTCAATTTAACGCATATTTTTCGGAAATACCCCAAGATAACCATACAGTCCATACCTTAGAGGTGCAAAAGGATGAGATTATCCACTTATGGTCTTCTCTAAGGTCGATTTATGACTCCCTGCTTGAGCAATTAGAATCTGAAGAGACTGAAGTCAACCTCACTACTGTCCAAAATAAATTTTTCGTGGCATATGAAGCCCATCTTAAATGCCTTTCGAAGGCAAACGAGCTCTTAGATCAGCTGACTAGCAAAGCGACCCTTCCTATAGAAAATGCTCAGGTTAGCCCAAATTATAATGCATCTAACCCAACAATTTCACTACCGCCATGTGATACGGATATATTTTATGGAGACTACGTCTCCTGGCCAACTTTCAGAGACATGTTCTCTGCCCTTTATAAAAATAACCCTCGTCTTACACCTGTTGAAAAATTATTTCATTTAATTAAAAAAAACCCAGAATGAGGCTCGCGATATTGTAAAAACTTGCCCACTTACGAATGCTGGATTTGAAATGGCCTGGAAAAATCTGGTAGAACGCTTTGAGAACAAAGAGGTTTTTTTAAACGCCCAGCTCAAAACACTTTTTAGTATAAATCCTATTTCTAAAGAATCTGGGCCAAGTATTAAAGCTATTCAGCGCACAATCAACGATTGTATAACAAATTTATCATTACTTGACATTGACACTGGTAAATGGGATGTAATTTTTGTTTATCTTTGCTCAACGTGCCTTCCAGACGTAACCTTAGATTTATGGAAACAACACCACAAGCCAAGCTCTGAGCTACATTCTTGGAAGGAAATGGATGAGTTTTTAACTTCAAGGTACCAAACTTTGGAATCTTTTTCAGATATTAGATCTTCAAGACCCTCATTTAATTTCAATCAATCGAAAACACCTGCTACGAATCAGATTTCTCGAAACTCAAAGAAATTGAACAGTTATCATTCTAACATTATTCCAAGCAGAGCCTCCAAATGTTCTCTTTGCTCTGAATCCCATTCTATCAGACTATGTCCCGTGTTTTTAAAAATGTCAGTTGATGAACGTTTCGTTTTTGTAAAAGACCAAAGGCGTTGTACAAATTGTCTTGCCACTTCTCATGATTTTAGAAAATGTAAAAGTCAATACGTTTGTTCATTTTGTAAATTAAAACACCACTCTCTTCTTCATCGTCCCTCACAGTCTACGACTATTGCTCAAAACCAAAGGAATCATAACACTCAAAAAACCTCTGCAGATATTCCTAATAATGCGAATACTTCAATTCTCGCTAACCCTTATACCTCGAATACATTAGACCATATTCCATCAACATCCATGGAAACTTCATCCCGTAGTCGTCAATCTTACTCAACTCGTTTACAGTCCACTTATTACACAACTATTTTATTAGGAACTGCTTTAGTAGATCTATGTGTCGGTGATGTAAGGCATACAGTTCGCGCTCTCATAGATCCCGCTTCAGAAGCTTCATTTATTTCCTCTTCTCTAAAAATGAAACTTTCTTTACCATATAGATTTTCTCAAACTCACGTCATTGGATTAAATGGTGCTTTGACAGCAACCGCCAATAAAGTCTGCTCAATTAATATAAGCTCCCCAATCGAGAAAGAATTCTCATTAAAAATTAAAGCCTTTTCCGTCAAAAAACTCACCGGTCAATTACCATATCACACCCTCTTTACAAAACTCAGTTCAAAATTTTCGGATCTGCAGATGGCAGATGTTAAATCTCATAAAGATGGAAATATAGATTTACTCTTAGGAGGAGATGTATACCCACATGTCATTCGTGAAGGAATTCGATGGGAAAAGGATTGTAATATTGTGGCACAGAAAACCGTCTTTGGATGGATTATAACTGGACATGTAAATTCGTCAATGCCTTCTCCTTCTGTTTCATCATTTTATAATGAAATTGACCTCAATCTCCAATTAACTAAATTTTGGGAACTCGAAGAAGTTTCCGCTCCTAGAAAATTATCAGAGGAAGATTCGTATTGTGAAGACCTTTATTCCAAAACTACTTATAGAAATGATGAAGGCAGATTTGTTGTCTCTCTTCCCTTTAAGAAAGAATTCCCAGCACAAACAACTTTAGGTCATTCTAGAAATAATGCCATATCCCAATATATTCGTAATGAAGCTCGTTTAATGAAACAACCCATTGCGAAAAGAAACTATGATGAAGTTATCATTGAATATCTAACCCTTCAGCATATGAAAAAGATTTACCCCGATCTTTCAGCTGACCCTAATACATCGTACTATCTTCCCCATCACGCTGTGATAAAACCCGATAGTACGACTACAAAGCTTCGTGTTGTATTTAATGCGTCCAACCCCACGTCGAATGGCGTAAGTCTTAACGACATTCTATATCCCGGCCCCGTATTGCAATCTGATTTGACAACACTTATATTGCGATGGCGTCTCTTTCGCTATGTGTTTAATGCCGACATTGAGAAAATGTATCGGCAAATTTTAATCCACAAATCTCACACCCCTTTCCAAAGAATTCTATTCAGAACATCTCCCAATGATGAGCTTTGTGATTTTGAAATGAACACAGTTACCTTTGGAGTAAACTGTGCACCCTATTTGGCCATAAGAACATTGCTGGAATTAGCCAAGCAATGTGAATCAGAATATCCAATTGTGTCAGAGATTCTCAGGCATTATATGTATGTTGATGACGTACTATTTGGCTCACACGACTTATCCCTGGCAATAAAATCCCGAAACGATCTTATTCATGTTCTTCAAACAGCTGGATTTTCATTAAGAAAATGGACAGCTAACAATGTTCACATTTTGAAAGCAATTTCAACCGAACATCTTTTAGACAACGAATTTCTTAAACTATCAGAGTCATGTACTTCCAAGACTCTAGGATTGAGATGGAATGCTGGAAGTGACCATTTCTATTTCAAACCATCCCAGCATACGTTTCACCAAATTTACACAAAACGTGCCGTTTTATCCGAAATTGCTAAACTTTTTGATCCCGCCGGTTGGCTTGCCCCAAAAATTGTAGTTGCAAAACTTATAATGCAACAAATATGGAAAGATAAAACTGGTTGGGATGAAGTTTTACAACCTTTAACTTTAAAACAATGGCAAAACTTTATTAACGACTACCCAAATATAGAAAAGATCAAAATTCCCCGTTTTGTACATTATGAACCTTCTTTTTCTGTAGAACTTCATGGTTTTTGCGATGCTTCGGAGCGTGCATATGCCGCTACTTTGTATTTAAGAACCGAAAACTCGTACGGTCATGTTCACACCCATCTTCTAGTCGCAAAAACTAAAGTAGCTCCCATTAAATTTCTAACCCTACCACGAAAAGAACTTTGCGGCGCTGAATTAATGGCTAAAATGTATAAGTCCATCATTACCCAGTTAAAACTTAAAGATTATAAAGTCTATATGTGGTCCGATTCTACCATAGTGTTAGCCTGGCTACAAAAATCTGCTGACCATTGGAAAACTTTCGTAGCAAATCGAGTATCTTCTATTGTTAACAAATTAGGTCAAGATGTCTGGTTCCATGTAGATTCTAAAGATAACCCTGCTGATATCGCTTCCCGAGGTTCTTCTACAAGCGATTTAATTTCAAATGACCTATGGTGGCATGGTCCTTCATGGCTGAAACTTCCACATTCTCAATGGCCGTTAAATTATCAACATTTAGACACCCAAGAAGAAATTCGAACAATTAAATCACACTTTACTCAAACAGTAGATTCTGACATTCTTTGTAATTTCTCTGACCTATCACGAGCGATGCGTGTACTTTGTTACGTATTTCGTTTTTTTCACAATCTCTCATCTAGACATCATTATCATTATGTAAATACTAATATCCAACAGTCTGAGATAAAATATGTAAAAGATAGATTAGTAATACTGTGTCAAAAAATGTACTTCCCTGAATATGAGATACTTTCTAAAAATTTAGCTTTACCCAAACAGAGCAGTTTGTTAACCCTTAATCCTCTCATTGACCCTAATGGTTTTCTGAGAGTCAATGGAAGACTCTCATTATCGCCCACACTCTCTTACGATGAACGTTTTCCTAAATTATTACCATATAATGGCCGATTTACCCGGTTGTATCTCGAACTGATCCACAAAACCTCTATACACGGTGAAACTTCCCTTCTTGTACGTCTAATGAGACTTGAATTCTGGGTTCCGAAGCTTAAAATTCTAACTAGATCTATTGTCCGAAATTGTAAAACTTGTGTCATTCAAAAACACATTCAGAGCAATCAAATTATGGCTCCTCTTCCGCCTGAAAGAACTTCATTACATCGCCCCTTTACAAATACTGGTTTGGATTTTGCAGGACCTTTTGAGATAAAATCCTACGCAGGACGAGGTTGCAAAATGTCAAAAGGTTATGTTCTCATTTTTGTGTGTTTTGCCACGAAGGCTATTCATCTAGAGGTCACTAGTGAATTGTCTACTTCAGCCTTTATAGCAGCATTTTCTCGATTCTTTTCACGTAGAGGTTCCCCCAAAGCTATTTATTCGGATAACGGAACAACTTTTGTAGGTGCAGCAAATACTCTTCGTAGAGACCTGTCGGATTTTTTGTTATCGGTTCGACAAAACGTAATTTCTCACTACTCTTACCAACAAATTGAATGGCATTTTATACCCCCTGGGGCTCCACATATGGGCGGCTTATGGGAAGCCGGTGTAAAAAGTTTTAAGTCCCACCTCAAAAAAGTTTGTCATTCACAGAAATTTACGTTCGAAGAATTTTCCACAATGCTCATTCGTATTGAGGCATGTCTTAATTCGAGGCCTCTAAGTCCCATGAGTGAAAATCCGGCCGACTTATGTGCACTCACCCCAGGTCATTTTCTTATAGGTGCCCCACTTTTAGCACCTGCTGAACCCGATTTATCCAATCATCCATTGAGTTATGTTAATAGATGGAAAAAGTTGAAACTACTTCATCATCAGTTTGCTCTTCGATGGAAAGAAGAGTATTTAAAGGAACTTCATAAACGCATTAAATGGCAATATCCCCAACGAAACTTTGAGATTAATGACTTGGTAGTTGTGAGACGGGACAATTTCCCTCCCAATCAGTGGCAATTAGGACGTATTGAAAGGGTTTTTAAGGGCCCTGATGATAGAGTAAGAGTATGTGAAGTTCGAACCGCTGATGGCTTAATCACACGACCAATTGTTAAACTTGTTTTGCTACCCTTTAGTGAACAATAATCCATTTTCTTTGTTTTAGCAACGATGTCCACCCCACCAAGACGTATGAAGATAAACAAGTCACCTTCAGAAGAAAGTTCAAAGAGACTTCCCACACCATCAAAACGGTTGAAGGATTGCCGATATTGTAATTCAGATCACCCTCTAAGGAAATGTCTTCGATTTAAGAAACTCTCTCCTAAACAAAGACTAAAGGTGGTTCGTAAATACGGATACTGTATCAACTGCTTGGCCTATTCACATTCTTTAAAAAACTGTCGAAGTCGCGACCGTTGCCGTAAATGTCTATCTGAACACCACACATTGTTACACTTTAATACGTCATTGAGAAAAAAAAATAAACAAAAGGAATCGTTCTCACGATTTCACATCACACCACAACCATCTATCTGGTCAATACCAACCACAACATTTTACTACAAATTCATCTTCTGGAAATGAGATCGCATCAAATTACCCCACTATTGTCATAAATGTCACCAAAAA
This sequence comes from Cochliomyia hominivorax, assembly GCA_004302925.2. Taxonomy (NCBI): domain Eukaryota; kingdom Metazoa; phylum Arthropoda; class Insecta; order Diptera; family Calliphoridae; genus Cochliomyia; species Cochliomyia hominivorax. The sequence goes on from PYHX02000494.1 coordinate 11,863,694, forward strand.
ATAAGTTTATAATTCTATTTTTAAATATCAGAAACAAACCTTATGAATTGAACTTGAATTATTATTTATATTTTTTTGTATATATTGAATTGTACTTTTTTATATAAACATTTTGGTTCTATTCTAACCTCTTTGCTATCTTATTGCAAATACTGCAAGGGGGGCGGAATGTTTACACCAGTTATTACTTTTACGTACTTATAATTATACTATGAAGTATCACTATGAATTTATGTTTTTTTTAGTACATTCTTATATTATTCTCTCTTTTGGAGAGAGCTTTTTTCTTTTACTTATAAGCTAAGTTTTAATATTTAAAACTCCACTATTAGAGTTTAGTTATAAAACCACATCTCGAGGTATAAGGTAAATTTTTGTAATTATCCCGCAAAAATAAAATTTAACCCTTTTTTTCTTTGAAATTGTTTTTTTTATGATTAAAAATTTTGAATATTTGCCTAACCAACCCCGAAGATAAACACATACAAATGGGTTTTTAGGCCATAAAATTTTTATATATAAAACGAATTTGAATTAAATTTGCAAAAGTGGGTCTTAATATATACTAAAACGATGTAACAGATCATACAAGGATCGGTCCATTATTTAGTTATTGATAAATATTAGCCGAAACCGTTGTATGAAAATCAATACATATTTCTTTTCCAATTCCCATAAAAGTCTCCAGAAAAAATCATTATGAAAACGCATAAATTTTACATAAATATTAGTAACCCACATAAGCATAAATAAGGAAAGAAAATTATACGAGGGTCATTTATAATTTTTTTCGTAGCAGACATATACAGGCAAAAATTTAGTGTAGGGTATTTTATAGTCAGGTTTGACTGACTATAACATTTTACGTCTTTTTTATAGTTTTTTTTTTTAAGAAAACAAATTGGGGCCCACGAAGCGTATGAGGAATATTGATTATTTTATTGATATTTTAAATATTATGCGTCTACTACGAAACACTTATTTGTTGTTGTAAAGAAAAAAGAATTATTAAAATTTATAAATAACATTTTAATCCATTTAAAACAATTATTTATGATTTTAATGGAAATAAGAAGGGAAAGAAAAATTATTAGCAACAATTTTATTGGTAATAAACTAAAAAGACCATTTATTGATTACTGATAATTAAATTTGTGCTATAAAACTATAAAAGTAAACAAAATTCTGCATTAATGACAATAAATAAAATTATACACATATTTGTGATAATTTCAAGAAAACGCCTCACAATTTATCCAAATCGATTTTTTTGGAAATAATTCCGTGATGATTGAACCATTATAGGCATCTTAATTAAAGTTTACATGATAAAAGCTGAAATATTTTCAAGTTGGTGTAGAGTAGAATAGTCCCCGATTTTATCAGGGGCGTAGTTGGTAGCATTCCATAATGGCCTCCCCGTGAAGAAGATTTTTTTTTTTTTTGAATTTTTTGTGAAGGCAAAAGTAGTCGAGATCGAAAAATTCTTAACATACATATACGTTATTAACAACGAAATCACTAAATTTACAGTGTCGATTTCAAAAAAAAAAATATAGTTTTAATCTATAGTGATGAAATTTTGAACCTTTTTCGAAAATCCTTCCATTAATGTTTTTATAACGTTTTCTGTCAATTTACTTGAACAGACAGTCCATCTCCATTTAAAGTCCATCACATTTTTGGACACCGGTTTAATGCTTTTCAATTTTCTTTTAACAAGACCCCAGTATCTCTCCACTACACATAGCTGCGGGCAGTTTGGAGGACGTGGCTTTCTTGGCGCAATTACTATATTATTAAGATGCCAAATCAGGCCAAAAATAAGTGGACATTTTATGAAGTCTTATAAATGGAAGAGTTAATTTTAGAGCCCTTTGTAACAAATGACTGTCTTTTTCTTGTTCACACACTTGAGCATCAGCAACATAAACATTTTTGGTCAGGAAGTTGCGAAAATCTGCCAGAACATCAAACAAAAAAATTTTTAGGAAGTTTGACTTCAGTTTCCCTAATTTAAGCAGCGTTTCTGTCAGGAACTTTTTGCCCTTGTAGTCCGGGCACTAACCTAAACAGGTTTTTTTTCTACCAGATGTTTTGGAAGCTCTTTTGTGGACTATTTCTTCTACCTGATCAGGTTTTCTTTTAAAGGAGAAGTTCTACCGTTACTTTTTAAAAATATTGGAAACAATTTGATGGCAGACTTTTGAAGGCTTGGCCAAACTTTTGTGGGACAAAGTTGGGTTTTGTTGAAAATATTTAATGATCTTAGTACTCACTTCTTTCTGGACACTCATTTTAATCAGAGTTACAATATATTCATTGGATGTAACATTAAACATAAAATGATATGAAAATACGAGCAAATTGTGCGAGTGGAGCACATTTGTCGGCCCTTAAAATGGCAAGATCCTGCTCCCATTCAACTCGGGAATACCTCAGCCTTAATCGTGTGAAATTTCATTGTGGTTAAGAAATCAAATCCAAATTCCTAAAATTCTCATTTTATGATTAATATTTAGAAAGTGAGTGAGTCTAAATCTCAAATTTCTAGCTTCCGTCTAGAGGAATAATATATATCAGCCTGCCAGGCGGACTGTCAATAACCTTACAAAATATGTTAAAATACACATAAAAATATTTCGTACTCACCATATGAAATCCTTGCAATGTGAACAGAATGTTGGCTGCTTAAAAAAGCGCGGTATGAAACAGTGGTCCTTGACATTAAATATATTCTTTTTCTTGAGAGCACCCTTTCGTAGACGTGATTTCATCTTATTTTCACCCACGGCCTCATCGACCGTTTGTGCTTGATCGTCGCCATTGTTATCGCTTTTTTCCGACATAATTGTTGTGTTGAAGTTGTTGATAGAGTTGTATTTGTAGTTGTTAATTTAGTTGTGGTAGTTTTGGTGTTGTTTTGTACAAAAACTATTGTTGTATTGGTGTTTTGTTGTTTTCTTTTTTAACGGTGGTTTTTCCAAAAAAATAAAATTTGTTGTTTCTTTTCTTTTTCTTCTTCTAGGTGGTTTGTTGTTATTGTTTTTGTATTATTATCAAACTATGGTGGTTCCTTTTGAATTAAAATGTAAATGTATGTGTGTGGTTTTTATTTCGGTGTTTTATGTTGTTGTTCGTTTACTTTTATGCCTAAAAGTAAGCTGCTGTTTTTTGGTGTTTGAGTTTCTGCTTTATTTTTGTTGTTGTTGTTTTTTCTTAACTTTGTTTCGTAAGGATTTTCTTCCAAAATTTATGACTTAAAAATGGCGGATTTCCGTTTATTGTTTTATATTTTAAGATTTTCTTTTTTTAATAACTTTTTGTTTTTTGGTTTTAACTTGTTGTTTTGTTGTTGTTGGTGGTGGTGGTAGTGTTATTTGTTGTTATCGTTATGGTTGCTTTATTTTCTTCTTTATGTGTTTAACTTTAAGATTTATGTTTTTTGTTTTTTTCTTTATTATTTGTTTCTGATTTTTATTTAATCAAATTTTCATTGTTTCTGTTTTCTAAGATTTTATAAAGAATATTTTGTTTTATATGAAAATTTATGTTTATTAATAAAGTATTTTATTTAAATGTTATTGAAGAAAGTAATATATTTAATTGTGCTTTGTTAAAATAAAATTAAAAGGATCTGCAATAAATTATGAAAAAAAAAAATAATCTTTATTTAATGATTTAATAATAAAGATATATATTTTCAAAATAAATTTATAAAAAACAATAAAAAAATAATCTGGATTGAAATAATTTCAATAAAAATTTTATTCATTCATTTTTTAGATGTAAAGGAAAATAACTGGAAAAATTACTAAAATATTTTTAAATCGCAATTTCTTTATATTAGTATTCAAAACTATAGCCTATCGTTTAGGCTACAATCTATTATCTAGGCTATAGTCTACAGTGAGGTTACTAGTATATAGTGTGAAATATTGTTTAAGGTCTAGACTATAGAGCAGTCTATAGACTGGACTATAGTCCGTGGTCCGGACTATAAAGCAGTCTATAGACATTACTATAGAGCTGTCTATAGTTCGGACTATAGAGTAGTCTATGGTTCGGAATATAGAGTAGTCTATAGTTCGCACTATAGAGTAGTCTATAGTTCGCACTATATAGTAGTCTATAGTTCGCACTATAGAGTAGTCTATAGTTCGCACTATAGAGTAGTCTATAGTTCGCACTATAGAGTAGTCTATAGTTCGCACTATAGAGTAGTCTATAGTTCGCACTATAGAGTAGTCTATAGTTCGCACTATAGAGTAATCTATATTTCGAACTCTGGAGTAGTCTATAGTTTGGACTATGGAGTAGTTAATAGTTCGGACTATAGAGCAGTTTATAGTTCAGACTGTAGAGTTGTCTATAGCTCGGACTATAAAGTAATCTTGAGTCTAGACTATAGTCTGAACAATATAATACTCTAAAATCTAGACTATAGAGTAGGCTACAGTGTAGATTATAAAGTAGTCTACAGTCCAGACTATAGGATTTTCTATAGTCTAAATTATGGAGTCGTTTATAGTCTGGGCTATAGAATTGTAAAATTGTTATTAGTTTCGGCTGTAATATTGTCTATAGTCAGCACTAAAATTACATAATACATTCTCAGGAGAGCGTGCCAAAGTGATCGCATGTGCTCAGTGAGACAATGAACTTTAGAGTAGTCTTTATCTTAGACTATAGTTAATAGTCCAGACTATAGAGTAGGATACAGTCTATATTATAAAGTAGTCTACTGTCTAGAGTATGGGAATGTCTATTGAATTATTGAATTATGGATTCGTTTATCATCTGAGCTAGAGAACATGCAATTGTCTGTGATCAGATGTACTCAGTGAGACCTGTAACAGGGCGGTGGATACCATCCTAAGCAGGTATTTCACCACAAATATAGTCACGGTGACGAACCCATGTTTTTTCTAACTGGAGAAGCAATATTGAAATATTGTGTTGTCTATGATCTGATCTATAGAGTTGTCTATAATTTGCCTTAAAGGGTTCTTTATCATTTTTTCTATTTGGTTCTTTAGAGTCCGCACAGTAGTTATAGAATATACTTAAGTGTTGCTTATGGTCTGTATTGTAGCGTTGTTTGTAGTCATGATTTTGGAGTTGCCATTTTTTCTATTTTTATGTTACATAGTTTCATATCTTTATATATATTTTTTTATTTCCTGTCACTTAGTTTTTACAATTCATGAAATTATTTTTCAATTTATAAAACTGAAGCTTTTAATTGATTTCTTTAAAATTAATTGGTATTTTTTGTTTATTTTTTCTATTTATTTTTAAACAAAAGAAAAATAGAAATTCTTTTAAAAATTTTATTTGTGTAACAATTTCATTTGTAGGTTTCTTTTTTTTTCTTTAATTAACTTTTATTAGTTTTCGGTTTCGCCTCAATCAATTTTTCAAACATTTTAATTCATTCGTTAACATTTCAATACATTTGTTCACACATTTATTTGTTTGAGGGTACACTACACGAAACTGGGCTGTATAGTAGATTTGGGAGGATTTAAAAAGAATATTTAAGTTTTTACAAAAAAATTGTCATGGAAATTGTAGGGTATCATATTTATACCCTCTACCATTACAAGAGCTGAAGTGGTTACAATAACTTTGACATTCTGTGTGTAACGCTAAGAAGAAATAATTTTTGAATTCATAATGTATATATATTCTTGTATAAAATCAAAATCTAATTTGATTCAGCTATGACCATCTGTCTCTCCATCCGTCTGTCTATCCGCCTGTCTATCTGTTATTGTCACGCTCCCAACCACAATAATTTACAAAGCTGAGTAAAATTTGTCCTGGGCATTTATAATATTCCTGAGAAGCTTCTAATTAAAAGTCAACAAAATCGGTTCTATATATTAAATGATACAGACAGATATCTGAGGCAACCTTTAAAAACATATCGTAGAATTTTCGTAAGACTATCAATCAGAAGTAAAGTTATGTGTACTTCATTTTCATTCCAAAAACGATCGCTCCCGTGTTGTATGTAGGAAAAAGGTTTATGTGTTATATTCGTTTATGAGTGTGTGTATGAAAGAAACATAACGTACTAAATTCACATGCATTTGTGGTGGAGGGTATTAAAGATTCGGCATGGCTGAATAAAGCATTCTCACTTGTTTGTTTATTCGTATTTCAATTCTTTTGTATTTTCTAGTTTTATTACCTTAATTCAACATTCTTTTTGCTAATTGGTTCATAAAGGAATAAATATTATGGTCAGTTTTTGTTTTTCTTTTTTTATTATTTTTGTTGTTGTTATTGTTGTATTTTATTATAACAAAATTCCTTTAAATATTGTACAGTTTCAACACTTCTAATGACCATACAAGTGTTTTGTTTGATAATGAACAGAAAATAGCAAAAAAAAACTACTATTACAACAACATTTGCTTTAGCAATATAAAATACAACAATAAAAACAATAACATTGCAAAACAATGGGGAATGAAGGAGAGAAAAAAGAAATGGAAATAAACTAAATAATATTGCAACAAAATACAAAACGTACACGTTGTTGGTTGATGTCATAAATGTGTCTAAATATTTTAATTGAAAAGAATTTTTTACTACAAAAAAAAATACTATAACTATTCCTAATAGTATTTGCAGTAGTATAAGTTATTGTTGTTTTTATTGTATAACCACTACTAAAACAATTGGCCCCTTAAGCTAAAAGAAAAAGAAATAAAAAAGAAGTCCAGAACAGGCACTGTCAAACTTGTTAGTTTCTGTGTGTGTGTGTGTCTGTATGTGTGTATATGTTCAGCGGTTTTATTTTTGTTTATTTATTTTCTTTTAATTGATATAACGGCGCCATATACCTCTCACACATACCTGCAAACATTCACTTATACTCTATGTTTACATTTGAATGTAGTGTGTTTTTCATATGCAAATCATAGAAGAGAAGAAGAAGAAGAAAAAAGGAGAAGATAGAAAAACATATACTGGAGTAAAATAAACTACACAAATGAGAAATGAAATAATACAAAAGTTTTGAGTTTTCCTTTTACTTTGTTTTTATGATTTTTTTTCAATACAAATACACTCACTGATAATGTCATACACATTTATGTAGCATTCAATGTAGACAATAAAAGGCAGCCAACAATTGAAGGAAAATATTCAGAAGGGAGGCCAAGAGCATGTGTATTGAATAATATGCAAGTTTTGAATGAAGGTATGCGAAATATAAATTATGGCGAAATGTTGGAAAAGGTCGAATTTTAAGAAACGAAGTCTCAGATCCAGACTTGTCTATAGTCTGTGTACTATAGACTTGTCTATAGTCTGTGTACTATAGACTTGTCTATAGTCTGTGTACTATAGACTTGTCTATAGTCTGTGTACTATAGACTTGTCTATAGTCTGTGTACTATAGACTTGTCTATAGTCTGTGTACTATAGACTTGTCTATAGTCTGTTCTATTGGTTAGATTTGGTATATTGTAAATGAACTTATAGCAGGCAATTTTGTAGTAAAATTGTATGACAAATAATTGAGGGATGATATATAATATTTTGTACTTATATCAAAGTATAGAGTTTCATATAATCGGTGGTAAATGACTGTTACACTGTAGCCTTTTTGTTTGATAAATTTCTGTATGACTTTCAAAGTAAAATTTAATCCATTTAAGAATTTCTCATATTTGTGAAGATTATTTTTTCTTCTGGTTAAGTAACTGAATCACCTGTTATTAAGTTTCAAATACAAACATTTAAGTGAAGCCTCAGGTGATGTTTTTTGATATATTTGATATTATTTAATGGAGAAAAGAATTTAATGCTATAAAAGATTTATTTATAAAGAAATAAGTATTAATAATGTCCATCATATACACGTGTAAATTAATCCCAACACTATAACACATACATATTGAGCTAAACATAAACACACTAACCAACATATAGTGCAAAATTAACAGGGCAACAACATTGTGGTCAAAATTCACAGACTTCTGACAATTAGATCCAATGCGAGTTAATCAATTATAGACAGAACCTTGAATATGATCCAATAATACGCATAGTTAAAAGGGGACTTAGAAAAAAATTTAATATTATTTTTAAAAGGATGATTGATAATATTATTATGACTTTGGGATTCTCCCAGGTATTTTCGAAAACTACAGTATCGCTGTCTTGAATCTCCTTATAGACATCCTAGTAATATCTCTGCTTCACATATGACTGTATATAATGGTCAATTTGTTTAATCTGTTTGCTTTAAATAAAAAAAAAAATATCTTTGTTGGAATTTTGATGTTGCCTCAGATATTGGTCTATAACGTTTTATAAAATGAACTGGGTTTGCTGGATTAAACAGTTTCAACAAAACCAAACTTGGTCCTACAAAAAGGTCTGCCGTTTAGGTAGAAGAAATCATCCACATGAATCATCCAATAGGACAGCAGTCAGCTCGGAATTCGGGCTATTTTGTACGAAAGCTTAACGCTAATAAAAGTTTGAAAACAGAGCATGGAAATCTAAGTCATGTTAAAAAAGAAATACTCTTGTTGCCTAATAAATGACAAAATGTAAGCACCGGTAGATTTTTCGCAACGTCCTGGTCAAATAATTTATGTTTCTGATGTTCGAGGGGATAATAAAAAAGGTTAAGGACCCAAAGGATGTCTGTATTTTCCAAAGAAGTAAATCATTTGATACAACAGGCTCTAAAAATATCGAAATTTACATCAAGGAATGTTTACAAAAATTTACTTCCATTCATAAGATCTTATAATGTGTCCACTTATATCTTGAATTGGCATCTTGTCACCTTAGAAAACAAGTGATATAAGAACAATAATGTGGTATTTGTACCAAGAGAGGCAAATCATCCAAACTGCTGAGTCCAGCGAAGAGATGTCTGACTGAAAGATATATATGTATGTAAAGAGTGGTCTGACATAAGATTAATATCAAACCATTCGTATACAGGTGAAAGTAAATATTGATGATCACGAATTTTGTATAATAAATGCCAAAAGAGACTTTTAATTATAAAGATTTTGAGTTTTAAGGCGGATGTATATTATGTCCGCCAAATAATATCAGAAGATCTCCAGAATTTATTACAATTATTATTTTTATTTGTGGTTATAAAATGAAAATGTCAATAATTCTTTTTACACGTGAAAAACGTAATATTAATATTAATAATTTTTTTGGTGATAAATGAAGTATATGTAATAGCATACTTTTAGGTATTTATATATTTTATTACTTATACGATCCTTAAAGTGTATTGCGAGTTGCACAGTGAATCCAAAATGATACTTTTAGACACAATTCTGTAACTTTTCTGTCATAACAGATATTCAAACAAATTCGTTTCAGAATAATTTTATTTAAGGGAAGCGCAGATAAATTGATCGTTAAATATTTTGAAGAGTATAAAATTAAAGGGTAAAATTTGACTTGAATATATCAAAAACTATATTAGATAACCTGCGCATAAGTTTTATAGACTTTAACAAGGACTTTATGAATTTGTAGTTATTTTCAAAAAATCAACATACTGGAGATTACCATATTTGGAGTACTTCCAGATATATCCCTAAAGATCTGAAAATATGTTTTCCTCTGTATCATATCAATCAACACTTTGGCTTTAATTATGTTCAATTTTATTTAAAAAGTTATAGAATTATTTCCTTCCTTTGGGGAGAATAATATGCGTATGATTAATATTCACTTTTTTATCAGATTAAGTATACGCAGTGCAGAAACAGAATTTTAAAATCACTGCATACTTTTAGGTGTATACTTTACTTTTGGGGAATAATATGCGAATGATTAATATTTTGAACTTCTTTTTTGTAACAAATTAAGTATACGAAATGTAGATAAAAGAAATATAAAAATCATTGCATACTTTTAGGTATTCCACTTTTAAGTTAAACTTTTTTCTTTATTTTAAATCTTTTGTAAACTCTACTAAAACAGAAGAATTTTATTGAAAAAATATTTTAATTAAATACAGTAATTTCATAAGATCCCAATAAAACTAAAACTTAAAATAAAGTAATTATTATAGGAAACGGGGAAAAAACTATGAAAACCTTTCATTAAAATGAAAAAAGGCTTCAATTTGTGATAACTTATATTTTTATTTAAATATTATCAATAAAAATGACAATCTAAAAGTGATTAATTTTAGTTAGAAATCAAAAGCCTTTTAAATCACCTTTAATTCTTAGTATAAGCGTCAAATTGTAAAAAGGACTTTTATTAGTGATCACTCTTATTTTTATTAAAATTGTTTAAATATTAATGAAAAAATCAAAAAAAATCGTTAAAACATCACACAAAATGGAAAATTGTTTACTAAAAATCTAAAATTAATATTAATTCTTTATAAAAGTTATAGAAAGAAAAAGGAACTAAATTTTTAATAATTTTAAATTTCAGTCCAACAACCATTATTATTATTATAACACTATTTAAACCTTCATGATAAAGCCATTTTTGTAGAAAATGATTAAAATTTGTGATTATTAAAAATTCAAGTAAAATTTTGTTATTTTAAATAAAATACAAGAAATAGTAATAAATTTATTATACAACTTCGAATAAACTTCTAAATATAAAAATAACTCCAATTTGTGATTGTTTGCTTTTGGTTAAACCAGGCTTTAATTTCAATTAAAGTCTCACAAAGATTTAAAATTTAATGAAAACTGCAAAAGTGAAGAGAACAGTAATTTGTGATTCTAATGATTTGGATAATAGAACGATTTTATAGTTTGTTAAATATGAAAATATCAAAAAACATTATTTTTTTTCAAGAGATCGTTGTAACAATCAGTAAAAAAAATTCTTTTAATAAAGTGAAAATACTTAAATTTTTCATCTTTCGTTATATAAGCGTTAAATAAGGAAAAAGATTTTTAATATGTGATAAATTGTGTTAAAAAACTCAATCGTTTAAACTCAAAACATCAGGTCATAAATTTGTAAAAATTGTTTAAAAATGTTGTAAAGGGAAAAATAACTCTTATTTGTGATTTTTTATATTTACCAAAAATACCTATACATCTTCTTAAATTATGAAATGACCTTATTTAAAAATTTGTAAAGCCTTTAAAAATTAAAATAAGCTACGAAAGTGAAAAAGACTGTAATTTGTGATTCTTAATTTAACAATTTAAAAATTTGTTAAGTTTACGAAAATTTCAGTGAATTTCAAAAAAGTCGGCATTTTTATAATAAAAGTCGAAAAGTCTTAAATATTTTAAATTTCTAAAAATCAATATTTTTAAGTCGAAAAGTCTTAAATTGTTAATATTTCGTTAAATAAGCTTTAACTTAAAAGTTGAAATCATTAATCTCTTAAAACTATTTGAAAAAACTTATTAAGGGAAAAAGAACTTTAATTTGTGATTTCATATATTAACAAAGAAAGTCGTATGTTTAAGGTGAGTGAATAAATAAATTTATGTGTTTTTCAAAAATTAAGGAATATTTGTAATTAAAAAAAAATAATGTTAATTAAGTTTTTTATATTTAAATTTTAATGAGTTTTTAGTCATTAATTTTAATTTTTATTTGAAACGTGTATTATTTATTTTCAAATTCTTTACTTGGCACACCATCCCCTTTTAAGTATTATTTTCCTTTTTACAATTTTAATATTTTATTTCAAACTTTTTATTTCATTATTATTTTTTATTTCTTCTTTTATAGTTGTTTTTGTTCAATGTCTTTTATATACTTTTTAAACCATTTAAAAAGTTTTCGTTGTTGTTGCTCGATTTTCTATTATTTTTATTTTTATAGTTGTTGTTTTAGTTGTATTTTTGTCATTGTCACTAAAAAAATGCAACAGTTTTTCATAATCAAACTAATGGAAATGCCAGTAAAAGGAACTTAAATGGAGGGGAAAAAATAAATAAAAACTTTTTTCTTTAAATAATGGAAAAACATGATTTGAGGCAAAAATTGTGGAAGTTATTTTTTAAATAGAAATTAGAGATTTTTTTATAAATAAAACAAAATTTTTTTTAATTTAAATTATTTTTTTTAATATTTTCCACAATTCAAGTCGTTTTGTTTGTAATTTCTTTTTTTCAATTAATTAAATAATTTGTTTATAAATCATTAATTATAATTAAATTATAACACTTATTAATAATTTTTTGCTATTAATAATTATATAAATCACTTATTGATTTTTTGGAGATATGAGGGGATTTTTTGTTAAATAAACTTTAATTGTTTAATCACTATTTATTTATTGACATTTTTTTATTTTAGCTTTTTTATTTATTTGCTATAAATAATTGATTATTTCTCTTTTTGTATATTTTACAGGTTGTTGTTTTTATAAATTTCCTCTTTTTTGCATAAATTTCCTTTTTTATTTTCATAAAATTTTTCAAAACATTTATTACCACTTTTAGCTTATTTTTTAAAGTTTAACTGCTTTATTTTTGTTAATTTAAATTTTTTAAATTTAATTACTTTTTCCTCATTCATTCATTTTTGATTTTCATTATTTTTACTTTTTCACTTTTTTCTTTTATTTTATATTTTATTCAACTTTCTCAACCGTTCACGTCCGTTAGGCTCCACAAATCGCAACGTTGTGAAAAGTTTCATTGGATTTGTTTTGAAAACATACTTTATGAAAAATGTGTCTTCATGAAATAAAGAGCCCTTAAAGCTCTCACTTATAGATTTGCTCAGAGTGGTGAATATCTTCTAGCCCTCCAAAAACATATAAAATTTAAGCTTTAAGGGTAGTAGAAAGCTTTTTTTCTAGACTAGAAATTATAGAACAATAATTTTCTCTCAATATTATAAAATTTCATATATTGAAGTCTATTGGTTATAAGGAGTGAGATAGGAACAATTTTAACAAACCTCTTGTTAATTTCTATAAAAAAATCTTCTAAATTGTTTGAACAAAATTTTTAATACCCTCCACCACTTAAATAATATTGGGTTACTTCAGCTTAAAACCCAGTTTCGGAAGAATGCATAATGCTTTTCTAAAGTCGGATTTGGACCAGTCACACATATCAATTCCCATTAGGATGGAATAATTCATTATTTAAGAATCTTAAACCCCTATTCCGAAAAGAGGTCTTGTCCATGTAGGTCCATGTTGCCTACATGGACTTGGATTTTGTTGCACATATAAATGTCCAGTCCAAATTGCCATACATTAATATTTCAAAAATTACAACACTTTTTCAGAAAGAGTTCTTATTTGAGGGTTACAGCGAAAAATGAACCAATATTGCTGGAATTTATCACATTAAAAAAAAAAAACAGAGAAGGTCGCTAATTACAGTCGAGCTGATATGATTAAATGTATGAAAACTGTAACAGTAATTGCCCCAGATTTGAATAGATGTTGTATAAAAAGATTTATCAGCTTAAAACCGTATACCGGTCCTATATGGGGTCTATAGTCAAATTGTGATCCCTGTTCTCGATTTTCACAAATTATTGGAGGGGAAAAACTCTATCAGATTAAACTGTTATTAAAGCCCAATACCAGAATGAGCCATATATGGGTCAAATAGTCATATGTGGACTGATTAGTAAAACGTAATAAATGACAACTATAAAAGTAATTAATCCGAATAGTTCCATATTTAAGAGCTTTTTTAAATCCCATACCGATAACGGCGGCTTTAGTTAAATAAGAACCGATATTTATGAAATAATTTACAAGTTGAAGACTTTTATTTCAGTCAGGTGGACTGATAGGCTAACAGAATGTCTTTAGTCGAACGGATAGACGAACTTCAAGACAAGCGGTTGGACAAAGGGAGAGACGGTCAGACAGGCAGATGAACCGAAAGACAGAAAAATAGGGACAGATGAACAGATGAGCAGACAGGCTATTGGACAGAGGGAAGAATGACATTAAAGTGAAAAGATAGATGGATAGACAGACAGAAAGATATGTAGACAGACTGCTGGGTAGACTGGCTGCTAGACGGAAAAGAAAACAGACGCATGGCCTGGTAGATTAATATACTGTCAAACAGATAAATAGACTGACGATAGGACATACTAAAATACTGTCAGTCAGATTTAGAAATAGGCGGATAGACGATAAACGGATAGAAGGATAAACGTACCGACAGACGGATAATCGAATAGTGGGGCGGAAAGATATGCAAATGGTTAAATGAACAGACAGATCGTCAGCCAAACAGTTAGACAGAATAACATACTGTCAGGAGGAATAGTAGACAGAAAACATACGAACATACATATAGACTAACAGACTGTCAGATAGACAAACATAGCTAAATCGGTTCAGATTTATATATGGTTGGTCAGGTCTTAAATGTTATCCTTAGTTATATACACAGTATTTCTGAGTATACTACTTAATCGGATTTACTATCAACTAAAACTTAAAAAAAATATAATTTTTTAATTTTTACCTTGACTCAGACATCATCTATATGTTTTTATTTTCTTCTCAGATTTATATAAATTTATGGGGTCTGATATGAACCTTCGTCTCTTTAACCATTTGTGATGGTGAAGAGTATAAATTAAATTAAACTCTGATTATTCTTATTCTAATAATAAAACCTTCTATATGTTAAGATTTTCTCTTACTCACTCTTTATTATCTCTCTATCTATCTCTCCTTGCATTTCTCTCTAAATAGTACTCTCTCTCTCTCTTTATTTTTGTTGTATTTAATACAAGGGGTTAATACATATTTACTTTATTTAGAGGGTTGTATAATTTATCATTGTGGTTTATTTTGGTTAATTTTTTTTTTAGTTCACCTCTCACCTTCATCTATTACTCTCTCATTATTTGTTTTTCTTGTTCTCAATGTGTGTGTGCTTTTTGTTTGCTCTCTTTATTATGCAAAATACAAATACAATAACAAATACATACAAAACTTGTCGTATTTGATTTCTTTTAAATCAACCAAAGTTTGTTTGTTATTTTTTATGTTGTTTATCTTGTTTGTTGTTTTTTATATTATGTATGTCTTTGTGTGTGTGTGTATTTGTATATATAAGATTGTATTTGTTTATTTGTTTTTACATCAGCTCTCATATATATACAATACAATTAAAAGCAACACGTTAATCATTTATTGTTTCTTTCTATTTATTGTGTATTTTGCTTTTGGACTTTTTCTCACGCGATTTTTTACAGGTTTTTCTTTGTAGGAATCGTGTTGAATAAAAGGAAATTTTTACGAATATTTGATAATTTATTGAGGGAAATATTGAACATTGCACAGTGTACTGAAATCGGTATTTGTTTGGAAATAACTCAGTAACTTGTAAACCATTAGTTATATCTTAATGAAATTTCAAAGCTGAGGTGCATTTGAATTGTTTTGGAGGATAACAATCACCTCTCAAGTTTACCACCTCTTGTGATACTCTAAATTTACTCAAAAACACTTTAGGTCTGACTATATGAACTTAAAATGCCTCTAACGGCTCAAAAGTGACTGAATTATTTCCAAAAGTTATCGATTAAAAAGAAAATTAATTATTCATTTATCGGCTTAAACACCGATTCAGCGATTCCGAAAAAAGGCCCCTTAAAAACTATAGTGAAATATGGTACCTATAAAATTTGGCATCGGACAATATATTTTAATTGCTGATTTTATCAAAAAAATAATGGAAATTTCTATATGTGATGCAAAATGCATACAACAAGTTGCATATATTGAACACATTTAAATAAATGTCTGAGTTTTGTTGGAATTGGTTTATATTTAAGAACATTTTAAGCCTAAGACACCACTTCGGGATGTGGGATTGTAAAGAAATAATAACTAAATATGAACCGATAAGATATATATCTTAAAGACAGTTAAACAATTAATTGTAGCAAATGTCAATAAAATTGGTTCAAGTTTAACAGTTTTTTTAAACTTGTAGTCTTTTTCCGGGAAGGAACTTAATAAAGAACTATAAAAAATATGGACCGATATTTACCAGATAAGTGATGTAATTGTTAGACAGTGAGAAAAATAGTTGTGAATATTTTAAAGCTCAAACATGTTTACCGGGAAGGGACATTATATGGGAGCTATAACAAATTATAGACCAATATTGGTCAAATTAATAACATAAATTCAATTAAATTCAGTTATAAAAATAACTGTGTCGAATTTCAATAGGCTTTTATAAGCCTTAAATTGTTTTCCGGGAAGGGCTTTATATAGGAGCTATAGCAAAATATGGGCTATATTTGGTCAAATAATATATGTCAAAACAAATAGAACAAAAACTATTCCGAATTTCTATAGAATTGGTCTGTATTTTAAAGTTTAAATAAGCATAAACTCATATTCCCTGAAAGGGCCTTTTATGACAGTCAAAAAATTACCCTTAGCACAATTTAGTCTATGGGTTTATTATATTGAATGACAAACTGATTTTTTGGTGTATCCAAATTTTTCATATTTCAGTCTATAAATTTTTTCTATTAATCCGATTTTGCCGCATGTTTGAACGATGACGAAGTACATATAACTGTATGTTGTGATTTAACTCCATTTAAATCCAGTCTTCTTTTGTGGAAAATTTTAGAAATGTTCTTTATCAGTAGTATGAGTTTATCCCAGATATTGGTCTATAACTATTTTATAATGGTTTCAATGAACAAAGAATCCTAATTCTTGTTAAAGTAAATTATTTCAATCTTTTTTTCGTAGATACAAATTTAGTTTTTTTTTTTTACAAAACAAGATCGGGCAATAGTTTTGGAGATATATTGAAAAACTAACTGAAAATCTTTTAAAATTTGTTGGTTGAAAATTCAAATACAAATGTCTCGAAAACTATTAGAGATAAACCACAAGTTTTTTAAAGGTCTCGACGAGGACTACAAGAAGGTAAAAGAATTTTGATATTAAAATAGAATTAAATTGGCGGTTAGTTAAGATATTTTAACGCCCGCGATCGATCAATTTGCACTCAGGCCATTCATCATTAACAGGGTCCAAGCTTCCTTACTTCTAAGTTTACACTCTCTACTATTAAGCTAAATTTTTATGCAAATACATTCAGAAAATTAAAAGTTCTCTTATCATTCCCCCATGAAGCTCCTATGGTTATCCCAAGGTTATAATGCTACACTCCTCTGCTGTTTTTGTACTTTAGAAAATTTGTTGTCAGTGTTCCGAACTCAATGAAATTTAGCCTGAATATTTATTGTTGTGTTATTAAATACGAGTAGGATTGATATACCCTACAGCACCGTAGGTGGTTGGGGTATAATTCATTTGTGCAGATGTTATACCCAAACTTAAATATACCATTTGATTCAGAATCACTTTCTGAGTCATTCTAACATGGCTGTCTATCCGTCCGTCTGGCTAACTTTCCGTGTAGACTTTGTGAACGCTCTACAGGTCGCAATTTCTGAGATATATTGATCAAATTTGAAATATATTTAGAGAAATTTGGCTTAAGGACAAAGCCTAGCGAAATTGACCATGACCGGTCCATTATTTCGGGTATTTTTCATACAAATGTTCTAAGGTTTTTTATAACGATATCTTACGTTATTTTAAGCGATGTACAAAGTTATACGATGGTCGGTCCAAAATGTCTACTTCAAAATTGTGGTATTACATAATCGGACTTGACCGACAATAAATTTATCTTATTTTTATTTTAATCTCATGGTTTATTTATTTTTATTATTAACACTTTCACGTTAAGCAAATGTGTTAATTGTTATTATAAAATTTATTTATAGAGTTCATCACATTATTTTCTTATTTATTGTTTTACGATTTAATACAATTTAATGATATTTTCATAACTCGTTCTGAGTGAAACAGATTTAAAAACTTTATTTAACAAATTTGTAGAAAAATCTTCGATTTGTTAAGCCTTCATTACTTTCGCTCAAATATTGGTTTAATATTGACCAAATCTTAAATTGTTTGCAAAGATATCTGAGCTGATATAGCTGAGTTATCTATCCGAATCTTAAAAATATTCTTAATTATTTTAAAAAGAAATCTGACCATATTGAAAATTTCACTATTTAAATTTAAAATCTTAAATAACGATTCCAATACTGACATCCAAATGAATCCTAAAGGAAAGTATTTTGCTAAGCTTTTTAAAAATGTATTAATTGATTTTAATAAAAATTTACCAGAATAAGGAGTGAGAAAAAAAATTCTAAACATACATATACGATCATAAAAACGAAACCACAGAACTTACAGTTTTAAACTTTTATACCCTTCACCGCTTCAAGTGGTGAAGAGGGTATATTAACTTTGTTATTTCGTGTGTAACGCTAAGAAGGTATCATTTCAGACCCCATAGTCTTGCATTTAATTAAAATCTGAGTCGATTTAGCATCAGTCTGTCTGTCTGTCTGTCTGTCTACCTGTCTGTTGGTGGCACGTTCGCATTTTACAGTAACTTACAGGGCGAAATCAGTTTAGTATATCAAAAAATATAGATCGATATTTCGATCGAATTTTCGTAAAACTGTCAATTTGATAAAATAATATAAAGTTATATGTACTTCATTATCATTCCAAAAATTGTCAAAATGGGTTTAGTGTCCAACCAAACTTGTGGACACTTTTTTATTTTTCAATTCTCCTTTTACAAGAGCCCAAGATCTTTCCATTGGTCTTAGCTCCCGATATTTTAGCAGCTTCGCCACTCTCAGTAAAAATACCACATTATTGTTCCTTTACCACTTATTTACCATAGAGTCACATTAACATGAACACATTATAGCCTTTTCATGCAGATCCATTCAGCCCATTTATAGAGCTTATGGTTATCAGTATGCGGGCTATATAACCATACCACTTTGGGAAATTTTGACTGCTTTTGGTTCCTAAATTTTGAGCATCAGTAGCATATTTTTTTGAGCAGGAAATTGTGAAAAATCTGCCAGTACAAACGTTTCGTCCTCCATTGTGCAGCAAGAAAAATTTTTTTTTGAAAACTTGGCTTCAATTTTTGGCATCTAAATTTTCGGAAGTATTCCTGTCAGGAATTTTAAATAATTTTTCTATCTCAGTCCTTAATTTCCAGGATCCCTAAAAAGATAATTTAAAAATTCTGATTTTTCACCCTTTTCCAATTTATATTAAAAAAAAGAAGATAAATACCCAGTTTTGTTAAAATAAATTTCCTTAATCTAAAATTTAAATTTATTAGTCATTTCCTAAAACAATTTAATTTCCTTTCATTTAGTTTTTTCTTTTACTGTCAGAATATTAGTGAGTGTGTATGTGTATTTATATGTTTGTGTATAAACAATTAACATCGTCAATTTCATTTTGCCAATTCGAAATTGGAGGAATACAAATCATTTCTACTAATTTCCTCTTTCCATGACGGCAAGCACACACACATACACACAAACCTAAAATCAATGTATTTTATCTGAAGCTAAAAAAATATTGGAAAAAATTTGTATCTCAAATTTTACGCGATGTTTTTAAATAAAAAAAAAAACACCAAAAAAATAAAACAAACTAACAATGTTGGTAAAATATAAACAAACAAGAAAATAAATAAAAAAAGAAAACTGCGAGTAAAAAAGAAAATTGAGTTAAAAAGAAACTCTGCGCAATTTGAGAAAGAAAAACAGAAAAAACTTTTTAACGTTATGAAATATTTTGTTGCCAGAAAATTTTCTAAATATGTGATTACATGTTTGGCGAATACCTGATAAATTAATAATATTTTTTAGAGCAACACCTACATCATCTCGACTCTAGATTAGTCTATAGTCTCGACTCTAGATTAGTCTATAGTCTCGACTCTAGATTAGTCTATAGTCTCGACTCTAGATTAGTCTATAGTCTCGACTCTAGATTAGTCTATAGTCTCGACTCTAGATTAGTCTATAGTCTCGACTCTAGATAAGTCTATAGTCTCGACTCTACATTAGTCTATAGTCTCGACTCCAGATTAGTCTATAGTCTCGACTCTAGATTAGTCTATAGTCTCAACTCTAGATTAGTCTATAGTCTCGACTCTAGATTAGTCTATAGTCTCGACTCTAGATTAGTTTATAGTCTCGACTCTAGATTAGTCTATAGTCTCGACTCTAGATTAGTCTATAGTCTCGACTCTAGATTAGTCTATAGTCTCAACTCTAGATTAGTCTATAGTCTCGACTCTAGATTAGTCTATATTCTCAACTCTAGATTAGTCTATAGTCTCGACTGTAGATTATTTTATTTATTTTTGATTTTTTTTTAATTTTACACGTTTTTTAATATTTTTCAAAAATTATTTGTTTTAATTTAATCTCTAAAAATTGTCACGTTTTGCGGTTTAATAGTTTTAAGTTGTGTTGTTTTTTAGTTGTTTTCTAAATACAAGTTATTTTGAATAATTTTTTTTAAATAATTTATTTTAATGTAAATTTTTTATTTTTAAATAAGAATTTATTTAAATTTTTTTATTGCATTTTAGTTTGTATTATTTCAGTTTTGTATTTTGAAACTAAAAACTAAAAATATTTATTTATTTGTTGGTTTTCCTTAAAAGCGCAAAAAAGCTTTAATTAATATTAATTAATAAACAACAATAAAAATAAATCACATTGCACTTCAATTGGTGTTGAAAAGCACTTGACACTTCTTTTTTTTTAATGTATATGTATGTGTAATATATATACTTTTTTGCACACACTTACAAAGTCTTTTGTATCGTGAACGAATAATAACAAATGCATCTGTTTGATTCAATTGAGTACTTGAGTTTTTTACACTTCACTAATACAGGTTATGTACATTTCGTCGGTATGTATGTAACATTAATGGGGAATCATCTAAGTCTTTATAGGGTACAAAAAAAAAAATATTTTTGAACCAAACCAAAATCTGATTCGATAAAAAAATCTCTTATGCTATGGGGTCTTAACTGATTCTTTCTCCTTCTTCTATTGTGGTGATGAAGAGTACAAATAATATAGTAACGGAACTTATTTCAATAAAACCGATTATAGTTTTCTCAGTTATTTTCATCGTTGTTGTTGTTATTATTACAACATATTTGTTTACATTGAATAAAAGTGATACGTAGTTATAAATACACTTTTATATTTACTGTTTAATACCGATATAAGTATATTTAATTTTTTGTTTTGTATAAATGTGTGACATTTATATTGTATATGACGATTTTTTCCATATAGAAATCTATCAATTAACATTATTTTACCGTCATCATTTGTTGTTGCTGTTTATCGGTTGCTATTGTGGTTGTTGTTTATTTAAGTCATTGTGTTTGTACCCTACGCCACCATAGATGGTGGGGGTATTATGCGTTTGTGTAGATGTTCGTAAGGTTCAAAAAAAGAATAGTCCTAAGTACCGTTCGTCTCAGAATCATTTCCTTGGCCGATTTAACCATGTGCGTGCGGCACATGGTTAAATGGCTTGCTCACAAAGTAAAGATCGCAGTTTTAAAGATATCTAAATGAAATTGGCACGTACTATTATTTTAGCACGATTCCCATTGAAATCAATTATGATCGGTCCATTATTACATAAAGGCCATACATAATTGACTCCCAGGAATGGGGTTTTTCAGCCCATAAAATTTCTAAATATAAATTTTGCAAAAATAAGTCTAATGATATACTAAACCGATGTGCCAAATTACACAAAAATCGGTTCATTATTCCTCATAGGTCCCATGCAAACGCCCTTAAAAATATCACTTTAAAACTCATAAATCACACATATACGTGGATATTGACATGATAATATTAAGTCAAATTATAATTAATATAATATAAAACCGTTGTGCGATGTAATACGAGGGTCGGTCCATAATTTTTTCTAACTCCCATATACCCCTTCAGAAAATAATAATTTAAAACATAAATAAATTTCACATACACATTCATATTATAACAATATATTGCACACATAAGCATAAATTAAAAAAAATTATACGAGGGCCGTTTATAATTTTTTTTTACAAGCAAAAATGTGGTGTAAGGTACTGCATAACCGGGCTTGACCGACAATAATATTTTTACTTGGTTTTAATAATTTTTTGTTACAGCTACTGAATAACTGATATATATTGATGCATGAACTGATACATATATACATACATATATAATTATTATATGAATTTGTATCATTTGTTGATCAATAAAACAATAAAATAGTACTAAACTGCAAAAAAACTGTATTAAATTAAATATATAATGTCTGGGTCAGTAATGACAAACGATGAATGTAGATATCGATAATAAAGAGAAAAATTAATGAAAATCATTTTTTTTTTGCCAAAGTCAAGTAAACAAATCAAATCTCTAATGAATTTTTAGTAAAATTAAAAATATCTAAATTAATGTTACATAAATCAAGTGTGAGAGTGTTTGTTTGTGACCTAATCATTTTTATAAAGCGGAAAGAATTTCAGTGAAAACAAAATTCACTAGATCATAGACTAGACTATAGAATAGACTATGGACTAGACTATAGACTAGACTATATACTGGCCGACTATATTAAAGCCGACTATAAACTTGATTATACAGAAGACTAGACGACTACTTAACTAGATTATAGACTAGAGTATTGGACAGACTAGACTTTTTTCATATAAAATTAATTCTTTTCATAAAAATGTTTTTATCCATTAAATATGACTTTTTTTCATAGAAAATCACTTTTCCACTTTTTTCATAAAAAGTTGCTTTTTTACAAAAAAACTAAATTTTTCCACAAAAATTCACTTTTTATTTAAAAAATTTTAATTTTACATAAGGAGTCACATTTTATGTAGAAAAGTTACTTTTGCCATGGAAAGTGACAGAGAAAAGTCACTTTTTACAGAAGAAAGTAACATTTTACAGAAAAAGATCACTTTCTTTCGGAAAAAGTCACTATTTACAAAAAGAGATCACTTTTTACAGAAAAAACGTCACTTTTTATAGAAAAAACGTCACTTTTTTAAAAAAGGGTAACTTTTTCCCGAAAAAGGTCACTTTTTGCTGAAAAAGATCCTTTTCTTTCAAAAAAGGTCACTATTTACAGAAAGAAGTCACTTTTTACAGAAAGAGATCACTTTTTACAGAAAAATTCCATTTTTTTAAGAAAAAGGTTACTT
This sequence comes from Cochliomyia hominivorax, assembly GCA_004302925.2. Lineage (NCBI taxonomy): Eukaryota > Metazoa > Arthropoda > Insecta > Diptera > Calliphoridae > Cochliomyia > Cochliomyia hominivorax. The sequence goes on from PYHX02000494.1 coordinate 11,886,820, forward strand.
TTTACAAAAAAAGGTCACTTTTTACAGAAAAACATAACTTTTTTCCGAAAAAATCGCTTTTTTGCGTAAAAATCTCACTTTTTTCGGAAAAAGGCACTTTTTGCAGGAAAAGGGTCACTTTTTTAAGGTAAAGACACTTGTTAGCAAAAATATTATTTTTTACATAAAACTCACTTTATTTAAATAATGTTTTTTTCGAAAAACACGTTTTTTTTACAAAAAAATAATTGATGTTTGTAAAATTTAATTTTCAAATATTTTAAAGAAAATTAATTATCTCGGGAATTATTTGTTTTTGCACAAAATCTTTGATTTTTGCCACAAAAAAAACAAGCAATTTTTGTCGATTTCATTCTGATTAATTAGTTTTTGGCATTCGCAATAATATTTTTGTTGTTTTTGTATTCAATATTTTTTTTCGAAATATTTTTTGTTTAGTTTTGTTGTTTTCCGAACATGTTTATAAACAACAACAAACAACACACATTAAAAAAAAATACAATACACACGTTAACAGGTGCTGAAAAGGGGTTTAAATTTTGTTTCTTTTTTGTTTAGATTTTTATTTTGTTTTTACGTTTCACTTGACACGACACACCGGTTCTTTTATGATATTGATTTAAGGTCGAATAATAAACTTTTTAAAATAGACAGATTTAAGTGTAACAACAAGTACTTCTGGTTTTATGTATATCATAACGCTCATTAGCAGCAAAATCGTAATAACTTAAAATTTTCAAGTTTTAACTAAATTTCAGTAGTATATAAAATGTAGTGTATCTTATCATCTACCAAATTTTTGTGAACAGACCCTTCATATATGATTTATCAATAAATTATATAAATTATATTTATATAATTTATTGATTCTTGTATGAATTATAGAGTTATTCTATATGTACGTCCGAAGTTTTTTAGTTTACATTGCGGGTTTTTTTAAACCAAAAAAATGAATCAAATATCAGGATCTCTTTCATGAATATCAACAGATATGCTTCTGTTAATTTTTTCAGTTATGACTATCTTGCAGCAAATGAACGATATGTGGAGGTATTTTTCTATATATTTTTTGATTTTAATTTTTTTTTTTTGAGATTAATAAATTTTATTTTGTTATGATTTAATAAAAATCGTGAATTAAACAAGATTTTAAAAATTAATATTTAATTCATTTAGGCCGGTTTTGCTTAAATTACGTTTAAATTTCTTTGATGAATTTTTAGATTAAACAAAATTCTCACGCTTATTAGATGTTTTAGTTTAATCGATTAAAATTTATATCATTTATTGAAATATTTTTCTTAAATATTTGTTTGCACTTTTTTTTCAAAACTGACACTGATCTGACACTAACAATCACAGATTAAAAGCTATTTGTGCTTATTATTTCAATTACAAATGACTTGTCTTTTTCAGAATTTTTTTTTTATGAAAAACACTTAAATTTACATCGCTCATCATGATGCCAGATGATGAGGAGGATGATGATCATCATCAAAATGCTTACATATCGAACAAGTGAACAGCTGTAGCTACACGATGGAAAAACAAAAATAAAAAAATGATCAAACACAATTTTGTAGCATTTTTTTTTTCTTAATTTCCATAAAATCTCAAATATCAAAAAAATAACAAAAAAAAAAAGCAAAAACTTTAAATAATAAATTAATTAAATCACTCAGCAAAACATACGTTTTATCTTAAGAATGCGCAAAAAACGAAACGAAAAAAAAGAAATCGAAAACGTTTTTAATTTTGTTCTCATTAAATTCTACAACCCGTTTCGTTTTATGGTCACTGTGTTCGAAACAGCCACTAGACTGACACTAAAAATGCTTATAATTGAAAACGTCATTAAATAAGTAATATTTTTGTATTTTCGCTTTATTGTTGTTGCTGCTATTGTTGTATTAAAATATACTTTACGCAAATGCAAAAACAAAAATGAAAAATAAAAAGAACTAACAAATCATATGTTGTTGTATTTTAAATATATTATTGGCACTAAAGACGTTAGTGAGGGATTTGGTGAAACATTGAGACTAAAAGGCGGCCGTTTCATTGTCTGTCTGTCAGTCTGTGTGTGTGTGTTTTTTTTTTCATAAAAATATTTTCCAACTAAAGAAACAAAAAAAAATAATAAAATTAAATAAAAATTTACAAAAAAATGTGCGATATTTAAGTATTAAATATTATTTTGCTTACAGATGTTTATTTTGGCGTAAATTGCCTTATTTTAAAGCAAGTTTAGTATTTAGTACCATTTATGAAAATGTTGTACAAAAAAAGTGGGTTTTATAAATAGATCAAGGTATATGGAATTTAAACATAAATACTTTTCTCACAAAGACTAGATTAATGTTAACGACAGACTACAGTTTATAGTAAAAATATGCTTGTAACACTTACTATAAAGTAGAGTGCAGTTCATGACATGATTAAAAGACTTGACTATTGTTTATGGGATAAGCTATATTTTATAGTCTATAGCCCAGTATATAGTCAAGTCTATAGTCTAGTACAAAGTTTTGTCTTTAGTCTTGTTTATAGTCCAGTCTATTGTTTTGTCTATAGTCTTGTCCATAGTGTTGTCTATAGTCTTGTCTATAGTGTTGTCTATAATCTTGTCTATAGTCTTGTCTATAGTCTTGTCTATAGTCTTGTCTATAGTCTTGTCTATAGTCTTGTCTATAGTCTTGTCTATAGTCTTGTCTATAGTCTTGTCTATAGTCTTGTCTATAGTCTTGTCTATAGTCTTGTCTATAGTCTTGTCTATAGTCTAGTCTATAGTCTTGTCTATAGTCTTGTCTATAGTCTTGTCTATAGTCTTGTCTATAGTCTTGTCTATAGTCTTGTCTATAGTCTTGTCTATAGTCTTGTCATAGTCTTGTCTATAGTCTTGTCTATATTGTTGTCTATAGTCTTGTCTATAGTCTTGTCTATAGTCTTGTCTATAGTCTTGTGTATAGTCTTCCCTACAGTCTGGTGTATAATCTTGTCTAGAGGCTTGAGCCTATATTCTTCTGTATAGTCTATTCTATTCTATTCTATTCTATTCTATTCTATTCTATAGACCATAGTCTTACCACCACATTTTGGTGGTAACAGAATGGTGGCTACGTACTAAATCACATACCGCGGGGTCTGTCAAACGGTTTTACTTTACGAGGGGGCATAGCGGTCACCTTTACGGTTGACAAATTTGCACCGACTCATTCATCCAAAATTTGTCCGTAGACATTCGGACAACAAATTTGAAGATATTAGTTCTGTATGTCGAAAGATAAGTTGTGTCAGGTTATAATTTAATTCTTTGTTTCTTCTGTTTGTCCAGGTTTTTATGTCCATTTTGCCATCGGCGTATTGAATTCTCTGTTTCAAAATGTTTGAACTGTTCCTTTTTCATATTCGGATCGATTGTTAAAGTATGGATATGTTAGCTTGTCCTTTTGAGCTCTATCTTCTTATACACTGGCAGCTTCCAGAAGAACGTTCGACCTCTTCTACAGACTCTACAGCAGTTTCTTTTAAAAAGAGGTGTTCCGTAAAGGAGTATTGATCTAGTTTCTTTAGACAGAACTAACCCATGACTTTGACTAGGATATTCAATTTATGACATCATTCGTGCTAAAGTGTTGGCAACGTCTTAAGTCTTCTTAAACACATATTTCTTATGAAACTTGCGTTGACTCATTCATTTTAATGACTCATTGTTTCTTTGCCTGCTAATCAAAACCTCCTCTGTCTTGTGGTCTGCCAGGTGTCATTAGCAAATCGCAAAATTTTCGCCTCCTCGGGTAGGTGTTAACCAAACATCCCATTGTACATGAACTTCATAGTAGCGATTCCAGTATTCGATTTTATACCGTTGTCGGTTTCAGAGTTCTATTTGTGAAGTGAAGATTATCTCAACTAGATCTTGCTAATTGCCGATTGAGTCGCTTCAAAAGTTGTACAACTGGCGTCTAAAAATATATAAAAACCTTTAGTTTTAAGCATAGTTTAAAGTATAGTTTATACCTTAATATGCATTACGGTTTACAATTTTTAAGTTTAAACTTTTGTTTTATTTTATGCAAAAAAAAAATACTTATTTTAATGATAAAAGAGTCTTTGAGTTTTGAATATTTTTAATTCAGAAGAACAAAAAAGGTGATTTTTCTTTAAAAAGAAAATCATTTAGATAATTGTTTAGATCTTCTGAAATAGAAATGAAATATGAAATATAATTTATTATGAATTAACTATTTAATTTTAACGGTAACATATTAAAGTTGTTAATTCGTAATAGAATTTGCCATTAGGAAATTTATACACTCCACCGCCAAGAGTGGTGAGAAGGATATATTAACTTTGTCATTTATGTATAACGCTCAGAAGTAATAATCTCAGACTCCGCAATGAATGCTTGTTCTTGCATCAAATCAAAAACTGTGTCCATTCAGCTGAGTCCGTCTGATGTTGACACTAATTGACAAAGCTAATTGAAATTTGACATGAGTATTTCAGGAGTTAGAATTTAGCAAAAAGTCTTATGTCTTCATAATTTATTTATAATTTTATAATTTTAACTAAAAGTTTTAATTTTTGAATGACATTTTAAGTTAAAGAATGTTCAGGTTTTTAAATAACTCAATTATACATAAATAAAGTAAAGAAGTAAGAATGGTATATTCGGCTGTGCCGATTCTAGAATACCCTCCACCACATACATTATACAAAATTAGGATGAGTTTAAGTTCTTGCGAAGTAATGAAACATATTCGTGAAATAAGCTCTTAATGTTGATACCAAGACATAATGCTACTTAATAATAATGTTAAAGAAATTTATATCTTATACGAGGGCTAATATAATTTTGAAATTAGATAAACATACGAATATCGATAGAATTTGATTATATACAAGAATATTTTAATAAGGAGCATAAAAAAATTATAATTTTATTATATATAATTGTACCTAAATTCAACTATATTGTTGTGTATTTAAGAATTTTGTCAGCATAGAGCCCTTTTCCGGAAAGTAGTCTCACATTGGAGCTATAACAAAATGTAAACTGGTGTTGGTTGAATCAATAACAAATATTTAAGAAAATAAGCATGACAATTTTCAATAAAAAACTTCATTTATAAAAGTTGTAAAAACATAAAACCGTTTTCAGGAAAGGGGTTTATATGGGTGCTATAACCAAATATTGATCGATATTTGTGAAAATAGTAACAAATACATAAAACATTTAGGAAAACAATCATAACGATTTTCAATAAAATTGCCTCAAACACATAAAAGGGTTTTATAAGCTAAAAACCAATTTCCAGCAAAGAGCCTTATATGGGCTCTATGACAGAGACAGTTAGAAAAATAATTGAGATAAACTTCAATCGAATTGGTCTCCAAGAACTTTACAAGTTCAAAACCATATTCCAGTTGGGGCATTTATATGTGAACTATAGTAAAATTTTTATTAAAATTGCCACATACACACGGGTTTAATAAGCTCAAAACCGTTTTTCGGGAAAGGGCCTTATATAAAAGCTATGACAAAATATTGACTGATATTGGTCAAGTGATTAACATATAATTAAGATTATTGTGCCAAATATCAATAGAATCGGTCTTTATTTAAAAGCTTTTTAAGTATAAAACCACATTCCGGTAGGAGTAATTATATGGGAACTAGGCGAAATAATGAACCCAGCGAGCTTAGGCTTAGCGTACAAATTGATGTTGAAGGACATCAATCTGTGCGCTATGGGTAAATTCTATTGAAATCCAGTTAATTTTTAATGAAAATTTAGAAAAGTTGCTTTTCAAAATTTTGAGGTGGTTGCAGATATCGGTCTATAATTTTTTTGCTGGTTTAGTATATAAAACAGCATGACCGGGTTTTTTGAAATCTGATGATTTATTTTCGTGTGAGAGTGTTTCCAACAGACAGACGGATTTTGATTTGATGCAAGAAAATATATACTTTATGGGGTCTTATAAGATACATTCTTGATGTTACACACAGAATGACAAAGTTAATATACCCTGAACAACGCTTGTGCTGGGGGAGGGGGGGGGGTTTAAATAATGATTATTTTCTTTTTTCAATAAAATTACCATAATCTTGTTATTTTATTATTAACACGTTTTATTTTAATTCATTTTTCTCTACACCTCTCTCTCTCTCTCTCTCTTTCTCTTTTACACTCACACCTGCAGCATATTAATGAAATCCCTCTCATGCTTTAGAACACATGTTCTAATGAAAAATCAATAATATTAAAAACAAAAACAAATAACAGAATTTAACTACAAAAAAAGTGGAAAATATGTAGAAAATAATGATAATCAGCATTTTAAAGTGGCGTTATTTTTACTCCCTCCAACAAATGACCACAAAAACCACATTCAGAAAACAGGAGAGTTAAATTTCAAATTTAAAGCTTTTTAACAATTACAAGCCAAAAACACAAAACACACGGACACATAAACATTCACACACACACTAATGTTTAAATACATATAAAATAATGTTAACAGAGAATCATTGTGCAAGAGAATATTGAGAAGTCAGGATAATGATGCTGAGTAAGTGTAATTGGGAAAAAGGAAGATGGAGTATTATGTTTTCGATGTCATATTTGTTTAAATTTCTTACATGTATTTGTTTTATAGGATGACTATAGTAAAAATTTACATATATATATGTGTGTGTGTGTTTGTTTGTTTGTAGTCATACATGTCAGCTGGGTAATTGCCATTTAAATGTTATTGAATTCACTTGTTTGTCCTTTGATATGATGACATCTAACCAATTGTAAATTGATAAATGATCCAGAAAAACAAACAGTCATTAGGTATACAATTATTATAGTTAAATACTAATACACACATACATACAAACATATATGTATATATATATATATATATATATATATATATATATATATATATATATATATATATATATATATATATATATATATATATATATATATATATATATATATATATATATATATATATATATATTTATTTATGCTAACTAATCCAGTGGTTTTAACAGTAAAGGCCTTTTTAGAAACTGGTAAGAGCTTAAGATTTGTGTAAGGAAGACAACGACATACCCTAAACAGTGACGCAATGTAGATATACATATCTTACAGAAATTTCACATGTTTAGAGATAAGGTTGATCTAGTCCTTTATCTCTCTAATTAGTCAGAGGCATAGTTGGCGACCCTCCAAAGAAGCACAATTTTACATAATGTTTTTTTTAATTCTCCTAGAAATCAGTTATGACTTCAGACAAAAGAAATTTTGTTATTGTAAATCTGTACAAAAAATATCTCTTATAGTTTTAGAAATATTCATGTCTAAATAAATAATTTAGTTAATTTTACCTTTTTAGTTAATGGACTTAACATAAGTCCAAAAGCTTGTTTAAAATATTTGCCAGATTCAATATGAAAGTAAAAAACTAATTATTCATTCATCAGCATAAATACCAATTCCGGAAAAAGGACCTCTATAAAATCTACAGTAAAATATTCTGAAAATTACCCACAAATATTCGTACTATTGAAATTTAAAACATTTAGGTAAATGTTTCTTGGGATCAGTCCATATTTGAGAAACTTTTATGAATAAAACATTATTCCGGTAACTGAGGTCATAGGAAAATTATAAACAAATGTGACTCGATAATTTAAAAATAATTGTATCAAATTTCAATAAAATTTAAGAGTCTTATAAGCTTAGAACCCTTTTCCGGAAAGAGGACTTAAATGGGATTTTTAATAAAATATGGTCCCATATTTGTCAAATAAATAGTAAATATTCAAGAGAGTGAGAATTGAAAAAAGTAATACCTCAAAACCGTTTTTCGGGAAAGTGGACTTATATGGGAGCTATATCAAAATATGTACCCAGATTAGTAAAATTAATAACATATTTTCAAAACAGTTCATCCATATTTGAGAATTTTAAAGTCTTAGAGACCTTTTCCGGGAAGGGGTCTAATATGAATGCTATAGAAAATATGAACCGATATTATTCACATTAACAACTTATATATATTTATTTATATAAAGGTTATTTTTACCCGCCAGCCCTTATAATGACAGGTAGGTAAATATTTTAGTGAGAAAAATCAATTTTTTAAACATGATTTATATGGAATAGAATTTTGGATATTTCCGCATGGAAAATAAAAACTAAAACAAAATATTTTTAATTTCCTGATTCGAATCAATTTAATTTTGTTCGAAATCGAAATTTAATTTTAATATTTGATTTCAATCTGAAATTTTCACTTAATTTTATTTTGCACATCATTTCATTCTCAAAAGAAGTGATGTGAAATATCCTCATAATTACAGACATTTCGTTCCAGTAACCTCATAAATTACCTCCAGACAAAAAGCATTTGGTAATAACACTTATTATGTAGATTTTCATGTAAATAACATCAAATCAAGATCCAACTTGAAATCTATAAGTAAACGCAAACGATTCCCACTCAAATGAAAGTAAAGCATCGAAACGGCTGGGCCAAATTTGATGACATTTTAAAAAAAATGATCACAATATACCAGAAAGTTACATACGCTATAAAAAAATCCATTGGACTGATTATCGAATAT
>PYHX02000494.1:11895554-11907592 GCA_004302925.2 Cochliomyia hominivorax
CTACAATTATAAGAATATACTCGGAAAACGTGAATACGAATAGTTCTAGCGGCTCTAGTTTACGAGAAAAATCGACTTTTATAAAATTTTCTAAAATTTCGAAAAAGTGATTACAGATTGAGGCCCTTTTGGTTCTAGCGGCTCTAGTTTACGAGAAAAATCGATTTTTATAAAATTTTTTAAAATTCCGAAAAAGTGATTACAGATTGAGGCCCTTTTAGTTCTAGCGACTCTATTTTACGAGAAAAATCGATTTTTATAAAATTTTTTAAAATTTCGAAAAAGTGATTACAGATTGAGGCCCTTTTAGTTCTAGCGGCTCTAGTTTACGAGAAAAATCTAATTTTATAAAATCTTTTAAAATTTCGAAAAAGTGATTACAGATTGAGGCCCTTTTGGTTCTAGCGGCTGTAGTTTACGAGAAAAATCGGTTTTTAAATTTTTTTTTTGTAATTTTCAAAAAGTCGATTTTATAAAATTTTTTTAAATTTCGAAAAAGTGACTACAGATTGAGGCCCTTTTGGTTTTAGCGGCTCTAGTTTACGAGAAAAATCGATTTTAAAAAATTTTTTAAAATTTTCAAAAAGTGATTACAGATTGAGGCCCTCTTGGTTCTAGCGGCTCTAGTTTACGAGAAAAATCGGTTTTTAAATTTTTTTTTTTAAATTTTCAAAAAGTCGATTTTATAAAATTTTTTAAAATTTCGAAAAAGTGACTACAGATTGAGGCCCTTTTGGTTCTAGCGGCTCTAGTTTACGAGAAAAATCGGTTTTTAAATTTTTTTTAAATTTCGAAAAAAGTGACTACAGATTGAGGCCCTTTTAGTTCTAGCGGATCTAGTTTATGAGAAAAATCTAATTTTATAAAATCTTTTAAAATTTCGAAATAGTGATTACAGATTGAGGCCCTTTTGGTTCTAGCGGCTCTAGTTTACGAGAAAAATCGATTTTTGTAAAAGTTTTTAAAATTTCGAAGAAGTGATTACAGATTGAGGCCCTTTTAGTTCTAGCGGCTCTAGTTTACGAGAAAAATCGGTTTTTAAATTTTTTTTAAATTTCGAAAAAAGTGACTACAGATTGAGGCCCTTTTGGTTCTAGCGGCTCTAGTTTACGAGAAAAATCGATTTTTGTAAAAGTTTTTAAAATTTCGAAGAAGTGATTACAGATTGAGGCCCTTTTAGTTCTAGCGGCTCTAGTTTACGAGAAAAATCGGTTTTTTAAAATTTTTTTAAAATTTCGAAGAAGTGATTACAGATTGAGGCCCTTTTGGTTCTAGCAGCTCTAGTTTACGAGAAAAATCGATTTTTATAAAATTTTTTAAAATTTCGAAGAAGTGATTACAGATTGAGGCCCTTTTAGTTCTAGCGGCTCTAGTTTACGAGAAAAATCTAATTTTATAAAATCTTTTAAAATTTCGAAAAAGTGATTACAGATTGAGGCCCTTTTGGTTCCAGCGGCTCTAGTTTACGAGAAAAATCGATTTTTGTAAAAGTTTTTAAAATTTCGAAAAAGTGATTACAGATTGAGACTCTTTTGGTTCTAGCGGCTCTAGTTTACGAGAAAAATAGATTTTTATAATTTTTTTTTTTTTTTTTTGAAATTTCGTAAAAGTGATTTCAGATTGAGGTCCTTTTGGTTCCAGCGGCTCTAGTTTACGAGAAAAATATATTTTTATATATATTTTTTTTTTTTTTGAAATTTCGTAAAAGTGATTTCAGATTGAGGCCCTTTTGGTTCTAGCGGCTCTAGTTTACGAGAAAAATCGGTTTTTGAAAATTTTTTTAAAATTTTGAAGAAGTGATTACAGATTGAGGCCCTCTTGGTTCTAGCGGCTCTAGTTTACGAGAAAAATCGATTTTTATAAAATTTTTTAAAATTTCGAAGAAGTGATTACAGATTGAGTCCCTTTTGGTTCTAGCGGCTCTAGTTTACGAGAAAAATCTAATTTTATAAAATTTTTTAAAATTTCGAAAAAGTGATTTCAGATTGAGGTCCTTTTGGTTCCAGCGGCTCTAGTTTACGAGAAAAATAGATTTTTATATATATATTTTTTTTTTAAATTCGTAAAAGTGATTTCAGATTGAGGTCCTTTTGGTTCCAGCGGCTCTAGTTTACGAGAAAAATAGATTTTTATATTTTTTTTTTTTTTTGAAATTTCGTAAAAGTGATTTCAGATTGAGGTCCTTTTGGTTCCAGCGGCTCTAGTTTACGAGAAAAATCTAATTTTATAAAATCTTTTAAAATTTCGAAAAAGTGATTACAGATTGAGGCCCTTTTGGTTCTAGCGGCTCTAGTTTACGAGAAAATTGTAATTTTCAAAAAGTCGATTTTATAAAATTTTTTTAAATTTCGAAAAAGTGACTACAGATTGAGGCCCTTTTGGTTTTAGCGGCTCTAGTTTACGAGAAAAATCGATTTTAAAAAATTTTTTAAAATTTTCAAAAAGTGATTACAGATTGAGGCCCTCTTGGTTCTAGCGGCTCTAGTTTACGAGAAAAATCGGTTTTTAAATTTTTTTTTTTTAATTTTCAAAAAGTCGATTTTATAAAATTTTTTAAAATTTCGAAAAAGTGACTACTGATTGAGGCCCTTTTGGTTCTAGCGGCTCTAGTTTACGAGAAAAATCGGTTTTTAAATTTTTTTTAAATTTCGAAAAAAGTGACTACAGATTGAGGCCCTTTTAGTTCTAGCGGATCTAGTTTATGAGAAAAATCTAATTTTATAAAATCTTTTAAAATTTCGAAATAGTGATTACAGATTGAGGCCCTTTTGGTTCTAGCGGCTCTAGTTTACGAGAAAAATCGATTTTTGTAAAAGTTTTTAAAATTTCGAAGAAGTGATTACAGATTGAGGCCCTTTTAGTTCTAGCGGCTCTAGTTTACGAGAAAAATCGGTTTTTTAAAATTTTTTTAAAATTTCGAAGAAGTGATTACAGATTGAGGCCCTTTTGGTTCTAGCAGCTCTAGTTTACGAGAAAAATCGATTTTTATAAAATTTTTTAAAATTTCGAAGAAGTGATTACAGATTGAGGCCCTTTTAGTTCTAGCGGCTCTAGTTTACGAGAAAAATCTAATTTTATAAAATCTTTTAAAATTTCGAAAAAGTGATTACAGATTGAGGCCCTTTTGGTTCCAGCGGCTCTAGTTTACGAGAAAAATCGATTTTTGTAAAAGTTTTTAAAATTTCGAAAAAGTGATTACAGATTGAGACTCTTTTGGTTCTAGCGGCTCTAGTTTACGAGAAAAATAGATTTTTATAATTTTTTTTTTTTTTTTTGAAATTTCGTAAAAGTGATTTCAGATTGAGGTCCTTTTGGTTCCAGCGGCTCTAGTTTACGAGAAAAATATATTTTTATATATTTTTTTTTTTTTTGAAATTTCGTAAAAGTGATTTCAGATTGAGGCCCTTTTGGTTCTAGCGGCTCTAGTTTACGAGAAAAATCGGTTTTTGAAAATTTTTTTTAAAATTTTGAAGAAGTGATTACAGATTGAGGCCCTCTTGGTTCTAGCGGCTCTAGTTTACGAGAAAAATCGATTTTTATAAAATTTTTTAAAATTTCGAAGAAGTGATTACAGATTGAGTCCCTTTTGGTTCTAGCGGCTCTAGTTTACGAGAAAAATCTAATTTTATAAAATTTTTTAAAATTTCGAAAAAGTGATTTCAGATTGAGGTCCTTTTGGTTCCAGCGGCTCTAGTTTACGAGAAAAATAGATTTTTATATATATATTTTTTTTTTAAATTCGTAAAAGTGATTTCAGATTGAGGTCCTTTTGGTTCCAGCGGCTCTAGTTTACGAGAAAAATAGATTTTTATAATTTTTTTTTTTTTTTGAAATTTCGTAAAAGTGATTTCAGATTGAGGTCCTTTTGGTTCCAGCGGCTCTAGTTTACGAGAAAAATCTAATTTTATAAAATCTTTTAAAATTTCGAAAAAGTGATTACAGATTGAGGCCCTTTTGGTTCTAGCGGCTCTAGTTTACGAGAAAAATCGATTTAAAAAAAAATTAAAATTTTCAAAAAGTGATTATAGATTGAGGCCCTTTTGGTTCTAGCGGCTCTAGTTTACGAGAAAAATCGATTTTTTAAAATTTTTTTTAAATTTTCAAAAAGTGATTTCAGATTGAGGCCCTTTTGGTTCCAGCGGCTCTAGTTTACGAGAAAAATCGATTTTTATAAAATTTTTAAAATTTCGAAAAAGTGATTACAGATTGAGGCCCTTTTGGTTTTAGCGGCTCTAGTTTACGAGAAAAATTTATTTTTATAAAATTTTTAAAATTTCGAAAAAGTGATTACAGATTGAGGCCCTTTTGGTTCTAGCGGCTCTCGTTTACGAGAAAAATCGATTTTTATAAAATTTTTAAAATTTCGAAAAAGTGATTACAGATTGAGGCCCTTTTGGTTCTAGCGGCTCTAAATTACGAGAAAAATCGATTTTTATAAAATTTTTTTAAATTTTCAAAGGTGATTACAGATTGAGGCCCTTTTGGTTCTAGCGGCTCTAGATTACGAGAAAAATCGATTTTTAAAAATTTTTTAAATTTTCAAAGGTGATTACAGATTGAGGCCCTTTTGGTTCTAGCGGCTCTAGATTACGAGAAAAATCGATTTTTAAAAATTTTTTAAATTTTCAAAGGTGATTACAGATTGAGGCCCTTTTGGTTCTACCGGCTCTAGTTTACGAGAAAAATTAATTTTTATAGAATTTTTTAAAATTTCGAAAAAGTGATTACAGATTGAGGCCCTTTTGGTTCTAGCGGCTCTAGTTTACAAGAAAAATCGATTTTTATAAAATTTTTTAAAATTTCGAAAAAGTGATTACAGATTGAGGCCCTTTTGGTTTTAGCGGCTCTAGTTTACGAGAAAAATTTATTTTTATAAAATTTTTAAAATTTCGAAAAAGTGATTACAGATTGAGGCCCTTTTGGTTCTAGCGGCTCTAGTTTACAAGAAAAATCGATTTTTATAAAATTTTTTAAAATTTCGAAAAAGTGATTACAGATTGAGGCCCTTTTGGTTCTAGCGGCTCTAGTTTACAAGAAAAATCGATTTTTATAAAATTTTTTAAAATTTCGAAAAAGTGATTACAGATTGAGGCCCTTTTGGTTCTAGCGGCTCCAGTTTACGAGAAAAATCGATTTTTATAAAATTTTTTTTTTAAATTTTCAAAGGTGATTACAGATTGAGGCCCTTTTGGTTCTAGCGGCTCTAGTTTACGAAAAAAATTAATTTTTATAAAATTTTTTAAAATTTCGAAAAAGTGATTACAGATTGAGGCCCTTTTGGTTCTAGCGGCTCTAGTTTACGAGAAAAATCGACTTTTAAAAAATTTTTTTAAATTTCGAAAAAGTGATTACAGATTGAGGCCCTTTCGGTTCTAGCGGCTCTAGTTTACGAGAAAAATCGATTTTTTAAAAATTTTTTAAAATTTTCAAAAAGTTATTACAGATTGAGGCCCTTTTGGTTCTAGCGGCTCTAGTTTACGAGAAAAATCGATTTTTATAAAATTTTTTAAAATTTTCAAAAAGTGATTACAGATTGAGGCCCTTTTGGTTCTAGCGGCTCTAGTTTACAAGAAAAATCGATTTTTATAAAATTTTTTAAAATTTCGAAAAAGTGATTACAGATTGAGGCCCTTTTGGTTCTAGCGGCTCTAGTTTACAAAAAAAATCGACTTTAAAAAATATTTTTTAAATTTTTCAAAAAGTGATTACAGATTGAGGCCCTTTTGGTTCTAGCGGCTCTAGTTTACGAGAAAAATCGACTTTTATAAAATTTTTTAAAATTTCGAAAAAGTGATTACAGATTGAGGCCCTTTTGGTTCTAGCGGCTCTAGTTTACGAGAAAAATCGATTTTTATAAAATTTTTTTTAAATTTTCAAAAGTGATTACAGATTGAGGCCCTTTTGGTTCTAGCGGCTCTAGTTTACAAGAAAAATCGACTTTTAAAAAATATTTTTTAAATTTTCAAAAAGTGATTACAGATTGAGGCCCTTTTGGTTCTAGCGGCTCTAGTTTACAAGAAAAATCGATTTTTATAAAATTTTTTAAAATTTCGAAAAAGTGATTACAGATTGAGGCCCTTTTGGTTCTAGCGGCTCTAGTTTACGAAAAAAATCGATTTTTTAAAAATTTTTTTAAAATTTTCAAAAAGTGATTACAGATTGAGGCCCTTTTGGTTCTAGCGGCTCTAGTTTACGAGAAAAATCGATTTTAAAAAATATTTTTTAAATTTTTCAAAAAGTGATTACAGATTGAGGCCCTTTTGGTTCTAGCGGCTCTAGTTTACAAGAAAAATCGATTTTTATAAAATTTTTTAAAATTTCGAAAAAGTGATTACAGATTGAGGCCCTTTTGGTTCTAGCGGCTCTAGTTTACGAGAAAAATCGATTTTAAAAAATATTTTTTAAATTTTTCAAAAAGTGATTACAGATTGAGGCCCTTTTGGTTCTAGCGGCTCTAGTTTACAAGAAAAATCGATTTTTATAAAATTTTTTTTAAATTTTCAAAGGTGATTACAGATTGACGCCCTTTTGGTTCTAGCGGCTCTAGTTTACGAGAAAAATCGACTTTTAAAAATTTTTTTTAAATTTCGAAAAAGTGATTACAGATTGAGGCCTTTTGGTTCTAGCGGCTCTAGTTTACGAGAAAAATCGATTTTAAAAAATATTTTTTAAATTTTTCAAAAAGTGATTACAGATTGAGGCCCTTTTGGTTCTAGCGGCTCTAGTTTACGAGAAAAATCGATTTTTTAAAATTTTTTTAAATTTTCAAAAAGTGATTTCAGATTGAGGCCCTTTTGGTTCCAGCGGCTCTAGTTTACGAGAAAAATCGATTTTTATAAAATTTTTAAAATTTCGAAAAAGTGATTACAGATTGAGGCCCTTTTGGTTTTAGCGGCTCTAGTTTACGAGAAAAATTTATTTTTATAAAATTTTTAAAATTTCGAAAAAGTGATTACAGATTGAGGCCCTTTTGGTTCTAGCGGCTCTCGTTTACGAGAAAAATCGATTTTTATAAAATTTTTAAAATTTCGAAAAAGTGATTACAGATTGAGGCCCTTTTGGTTCTAGCGGCTCTAAATTACGAGAAAAATCGATTTTTATAAAATTTTTTTAAATTTTCAAAGGTGATTACAGATTGAGGCCCTTTTGGTTCTAGCGGCTCTAGATTACGAGAAAAATCGATTTTTAAAAATTTTTTAAATTTTCAAAAGGTGATTACAGATTGAGGCCCTTTTGGTTCTAGCGGCTCTAGATTACGAGAAAAATCGATTTTTAAAAAATTTTTTAAATTTTCAAAGGTGATTACAGATTGAGGCCCTTTTGGTTCTACCGGCTCTAGTTTACGAGAAAAATTAATTTTTATAGAATTTTTTAAAATTTCGAAAAAGTGATTACAGATTGAGGCCCTTTTGGTTCTAGCGGCTCTAGTTTACAAGAAAAATCGATTTTTATAAAATTTTTTAAAATTTCGAAAAAGTGATTACAGATTGAGGCCCTTTTGGTTTTAGCGGCTCTAGTTTACGAGAAAAATTATTTTTATAAAATTTTTAAAATTTCGAAAAAGTGATTACAGATTGAGGCCCTTTTGGTTCTAGCGGCTCTAGTTTACGAGAAAAATCGATTTTTATAAAATTTTTTAAAATTTCGAAAAAGTGATTACAGATTGAGGCCCTTTTGGTTCTAGCGGCTCTAGTTTACGAGAAAAATCGATTTTTATAAAATTTTTTTAAATTTTCAAAAGGTGATTACAGATTGAGGCCCTTTTGGTTCTAGCGGCTCTAGTTTACGAGAAAAATTAATTTTTATAAAATTTTTTAAAATTTCGAAAAAGTGATTACAGATTGAGGCCCTTTTGGTTCTAGCGGCTCTAGTTTACAAGAAAAATCGATTTTTATAAAATTTTTTAAAATTTCGAAAAAGTGATTACAGATTGAGGCCCTTTTGGTTCTAGCGGCTCTAGTTTACGAGAAAAATCGACTTTTAAAAATTTTTTTTAAATTTCGAAAAAGTGATTACAGATTGAGGCCTTTTGGTTCTAGCGGCTCTAGATACGAGAAAAATCGATTTTTATAAAATTTTTTAAAATTTCGAAAAAGTGATTACAGATTGAGGCCCTTTTGGTTCTAGCGGCTCTAGTTTACGAGAAAAATCGACTTTTAAAAAATTTTTTTAAATTTCGAAAAAGTGATTACAGATTGAGGCCCTTTCGGTTCTAGCGGCTCTAGTTTACGAGAAAAATCGATTTTTATAAAATTTTTTAAAATTTTCAAAAAGTGATTACAGATTGAGGCCCTTTTGGTTCTAGCGGCTCTAGCTTACGAGAAAAATCGATTTTTTAAAAATTTTTTAAAATTTTCAAAAAGTGATTACAGATTGAGGCCCTTTTGGTTCTAGCGGCTCTAGTTTACGAGAAAAATCGATTTTTTAAAAATTTTTTAAAATTTTCAAAAAGTGATTACAGATTGAGGCCCTTTTGGTTCTAGCGGCTCTAGCTTACGAGAAAAATCGATTTTTAAAAAATTTTTTAAAATTTTCAAAAAGTGATTACAGATTGAGGCCCTTTTGGTTCTAGCGGCTCTAGTTTACAAGAAAAATCGACTTTAAAAATATTTTTTAAATTTTTCAAAAAGTGATTACAGATTGAGGCCCTTTTGGTTCTAGCGGCTCTAGTTTACAAGAAAAATCGATTTTTAATAAAATTTTTTAAAATTTCGAAAAAGTGATTACAGATTGAGGCCCTTTTGGTTCTAGCGGCTCTAGTTTACGAGAAAAATCGATTTTTTAAAAATTTTTTAAAATTTTCAAAAAGTGATTACAGATTGAGGCCCTTTTGGTTCTAGCGGCTCTAGTTTACGAGAAAAATCGATTTTAAAAAATATTTTTTAAATTTTTCAAAAAGTGATTACAGATTGAGGCCCTTTTGGTTCTAGCGGCTCTAGTTTACAAGAAAAATCGATTTTTTAAAAATTTTTTAAAATTTCAAAAAGTGATTACAGATTGAGGCCCTTTTGGTTCTAGCGGCTCTAGTTTACAAGAAAAATCGATTTTAAAAAATATTTTTTAAATTTTTCAAAAAGTGATTACAGATTGAGGCCCTTTTGGTTCTAGCGGCTCTAGTTTACAAGAAAAATCGATTTTTATAAAATTTTTTAAAATTTCGAAAAAGTGATTACAGATTGAGGCCCTTTTGGTTCTAGCGGCTCTAGTTTACAAGAAAAATCGATTTTTATAAAATTTTTTAAATTTCGAAAAAGTGATTACAGATTGAGGCCCTTTTGGTTCTAGCGGCTCTAGTTTACGAGAAAAATCGATTTTAAAAAATTTTTTAAATTTTTCAAAAAGTGATTACAGATTGAGGCCCTTTTGGTTCTAGCGGCTCTAGTTTACGAGAAAAATCGATTTTTATAAAATTTTTTAAAATTTCAAAAAGTGATTACAGATTGAGGCCCTTTTGGTTCTAGCGGCTCTAGTTTACAAGAAAAATCGATTTTTATAAAATTTTTTAAAATTTCGAAAAAGTGATTACAGATTGAGGCCCTTTTGGTTCTAGCGGCTCTAGTTTACGAGAAAAATCGATTTTTAAAAATTTTTTTAAATTTTCAAAAGTGATTACAGATTGAGGCCCTTTTGGTTCTAGCGGCTCTAGTTTACGAGAAAAATCGATTTTTATAAAATTTTTTAAAATTTCGAAAAAGTGATTACAGATTGAGGCCCTTTGGTTCTAGCGGCTCTAGTTTACGAGAAAAATCGATTTTTAAAAAATTTTTTTAAAATTTCAAAAAGTGATTACAGATTGAGGCCCTTTTGGTTCTAGCGGCTCTAGTTTACGAGAAAAATCGATTTTTATAAAATTTTTTAAAATTTTCGAAAAAGTGATTACAGATTGAGGCCCTTTTGGTTCTAGCGGCTCTAGTTTACGAGAAAAATCGATTTTTTAAAATTTTTTTAAAATTTTCAAAAAGTGATTACAGATTGAGGCCCTTTTGGTTCTAGCGGCTCTAGTTTACGAGAAAAATCGATTTTTAAAAAATTTTTTAAAATTTCGAAAAAGTGATTACAGATTGAGGCCCTTTTGGTTCTAGCGGCTCTAGCTTACGAGAAAAATCGATTTTTTAAAAATTTTTTTAAAATTTTCAAAAAGTGATTACAGATTGAGGCCCTTTTGGTTCTAGCGGCTCTAGTTTACAAGAAAAATCGATTTTTATAAAATTTTTTAAAATTTCGAAAAAGTGATTACAGATTGAGGCCCTTTTGGTTCTAGCGGCTCTAGTTTACGAGAAAAATCGATTTTAAAAAATATTTTTTAAATTTTTCAAAAAGTGATTACAGATTGAGGCCCTTTTGGTTCTAGCGGCTCTAGTTTACGAGAAAAATCGATTTTTATAAATTTTTTTTTAAAATTTCGAAAAAAGTGATTACAGATTGAGGCCCTTTTGGTTCTAGCGGCTCTAGTTTACGAGAAACATCGATTTTAAAAAAATTTTTTAAAATTTTCAAAAAGTGATTACAGATTGAGGCCCTTTTGGTTCTAGCGGCTCTAGTTTACGAGAAAAATCGATTTTAAAAAATATTTTTTAAATTTTTCAAAAAGTGATTACAGATTGAGGCCCTTTTGGTTCTAGCGGCTCTAGTTTAAGAAAGAAAAATCGATTTTTATAAAATTTTTTAAAATTTCGAAAAAGTGATTACAGATTGAGGCCCTTTTGGTTCTAGCGGCTCTAGTTTACGAGAAAAATCGATTTTAAAAAATATTTTTTAAATTTTTCAAAAAGTGATTACAGATTGAGGCCCTTTGTTTCTAGCGGCTCTAGATAACGAGAAAAATCGATTTTTATAAAATTTTTTAAAATTTCGAAAAAGTGATTACAGATTGAGGCCTTTTGGTTCTAGCGGCTCTAGTTTACGAGAAAAATCGATTTTAAAAAATATTTTTAAATTTTCAAAAAGTGATTACAGATTGAGGCCCTTTTGGTTCTAGCGGCTCTAGTTTAAGAAGAAAAATCGATTTTTATAAAATTTTTTTAAAATTTCGAAAAAGTGATTACAGATTGAGGCCCTTTTGGTTCTAGCGGCTCTAGTTTACGAGAAAAATCGATTTTAAAAAATATTTTTTAAATTTTTCAAAAAGTGATTACAGATTGAGGCCCTTTTGGTTCTAGCGGCTCTAGTTTAAGAAAGAAAAATCGATTTTTATAAAATTTTTTAAAATTTCGAAAAAGTGATTACAGATTGAGGCCCTTTTGGTTCTAGCGGCTCTAGTTTACGAGAAAATCGATTTTAAAAATATTTTTTAAATTTTTCAAAAAGTGATTACAGATTGAGGCCTTTTGGTTCTAGCGGCTGTAGATTAACGAGAAAAATCGATTTTTATAAAATTTTTTTAAAATTTCGAAAAAGTGATTACAGATTGAGGCCTTTTGGTTCTAGCGGCTCTAGTTACGAGAAAAATCGATTTTTAAAAATTTTTTTTAAATTTTTCAAAAAGTGATTACAGATTGAGGCCCTTTTGGTTCTAGCGGCTCTAGTTACGAGAAAAATCGATTTTTATAAAATTTTTTAAAATTTCGAAAAAGTGATTACAGATTGAGGCCCTTTTGGTTCTAGCGGCTCTAGTTTACGAGAAAAATCGATTTTAAAAATATTTTTTAAATTTTTCAAAAAGTGATTACAGATTGAGGCCCTTTGTTTCTAGCGGCTCTAGATAAACGAGAAAAATCGATTTTTAAATAAATTTTTTAAAATTTCGAAAAAGTGGATTACAGATTGGGAGGCCCTTTTGGTTCTAGCGGGCTCTAAGTTTACGAGAAAAATCGACTTTAAAAATTTTTTAAAATTTCGAAAAATGTGATTACGATTGAGGCCCTTTCGGTTCTAGGGCTCTAGTTTTACGAAGAAAATCGATTTTTATAAAATTTTTAAAATTTTCAAAAAGTGATTACAGATGAGGCCCTTTTGTTCTAGCGGCTCTAGTTTACGAGAAAAATCGATTTTTTAAAAATTTTTTAAAAATTTTCAAAAGTGATTACAGATTGAGGCCT
>PYHX02000494.1:11907692-11947373 GCA_004302925.2 Cochliomyia hominivorax
TTTTATTGTTATTAAACAGTTTATTGTAAAAAAAAATAAAAAATTGCATGGCAGCTACCTCTTTCCTTGATCCTAACCCTTCTACATTTTGTCCAGTAATACTATTTGGGACCAATTCTAGAACTTTCACTGTGAAAGTTGTTTAGATATTCGATAGACATTATTTCCTTTGTATGGGGGATCACGCCCCCTGTTCTTATCGGTTCTAAAAAAAGTGAGATTGGGACCAAATTTTAGAACTTTCACTGTTATAATTCTTTAGACATTTGATAATCATTACTTGCTTTTTATGGGGGATCACTCCCTCTGGTCCTATCGTCTGAACAGTAAAAAAGATCCTTGGGAAAGTGATATGAAACCGATTTGAATATTCCCGCTATTACAGTACTTTAGGTATTCCGATTATTACCCGTCCTATATTTTGATCAGTAAAAAAATTATTGAAAAAGTGTTTGGGATAGAATTTGAGAACTTTTGCTATTATAGCTCTTTAGATATTTGATAATCAGCATTATCTTTGTATGGGGGCACTTCTCCACATTCTCCTATCCATCCTTCATTCTGTATAGTAAAACAGTTACTCAATTTATTGAAACCAAATTTGAAAGCTCTCAGTGTATAATAACAATATTTTTAGTGGCAATAACAATAGTATTTGTTACGATAACAATAATTATTGTTACCAATGCAAAATAAAAATGCAAATAAACAAATCTTTTATCAGAATAACAATATTTTTGTTACGATAACAATAACTATTTTTATTAATGCAAAATCACAAAGCGAAAAAACATATATTTTAGTTACGGTAACAATATCTAATAAAAATAGTATGATTTTTATAATTTTTCTCTGCGTGTACCAACAAAAAAAAAATAAGTTTTAGTTTTTTTTTGACACTTTTTTTAGTCATAAAAAAGATTTTTTTTCGCAAAAATAATTTTTGCCATAAAACCAGTCAGACAAATATTGTACTCAATATATGAAAATAATGCCAGACATTTTGGTTTTCTTTTTATTTCTTGCATGAGTTCAGAGATTTATATATTAATACTATAGAATAGACAGTGGGGCAGAATCGAGAAGAATTTGGAAATATATAATAAATAAATTTAAAGTGACTGAATATATTTTACATAATGAAAGCAGAGGAGCGTAGCATTAGACTTTTAAGAGTTTGACTCGAAAAGACTATCGACTAAAGGGGTAATAGAGGTGTAAAATGAGGTATCTCGGACATTAAATTATTTTAACCATGAGTCAAATTGCAGATAGTTTAAAATATTTATCTATGAAGTTTAAAAAATATATATTGACATTTTTCTCGTTATTCAGAATTAAACGAAATTTTTGGCAACTTTTTTATGGATTTTGGTAGAAATTAGAAATTCTTAAATTGTTATAAAATATATATTTAAAAAGATATTTTTCTGAAATTGGATCTTCTGATTTTAGATTACAGTTTAAGAAAAATAAATGAGTTTTCTACAATTTCCAAAAATCTAAGAAAAATTTTTCAAAATTCTGTTTTTTGGTTTTTGGTCTATATGGTCCACATCTATTGAAGGTCTGCAAAAAGGTTTTTAAAACTGCAAATCTGTTTTAATATTCAGGCCTTAGAAAAAAATGGGTCGAATTAGAGAAGATCTGCACTAAGTCCTGTAGGCGCTTTTTATAATAAATTTCATTTAAATTTATCGGCATAAAAATTCCTTTCTGAAAATTTAATTTTTTTCATATCTTTTTGTGAAACTTTTTATTTCACATTAAAATTAGTGACAAAATTTTTTTGTCCGAAAAAACGTAAAAAATTCATTATATTTGGAATAAAGAGTGCAGAACAGTAATATGGGAACTAACGTTTATCGGGTTTTGTGTAGTTTAAGAGGATTTTTTATAGAGGGCGATTATTAAAGAGTTACTGGAAATTTACGAATATAGATTTTTATCCTTTGATTTCAACGTAGCCTTATTACAAAACCAATGTATATGCGAGTTTAAAGCTCTACAAAGTAATATTTGGAAGGGTGTTGTAGAGTCCTCTTTTATGACCTTAAAACCACTTTTCGGGAGGAACATTATATAGAGGCTAAATAATGAAGCCATCCTCACCAATTTTAATAGGCATCGTTCCTAGACCAAAATAATGGCGTGTGCCAAGTTTTAGCAATTTCAGGGGGGGGGGGGGGGTTGGTTTAGACCCCATATAAAGCAAATTTTGATAATCAAATATTTAAAGAACTAAAACAGCAAAAATTTACGAATTTGTTTCCAATCCCTTTATCAAGGATCTTTTATACTAGACAAAATGAAAGACGGATAGGATCAGGGGGAGAGGTAACCCCCATACAAAAAAATTTTGATAATTAAATATCTAAAGACTCACTTCATTGAGAATCTTCAAATTTAGTCTCAATCACTTTTTCCAGGAAATATTTTGCAAGACAAAATGTGGAGCGGATAGAATCAGGGGGACCGGATCTTAGTTAGTATTTAATAAAATTTTTTGATTTTTGATTTTTAATAAGATTTTTGAAATGGAATATGAAACGGACTTTAAAAAAATATAATGTGCGAGGTACCCCGTTCCTCCACCCACAGAGCTCTAATGGGAACAGAGTTCCTAGTTTTATAAAGCTACACTCCTTAGCTACTAAAGCCTATAAGAGGTTATATATTTATTTTAAATAAAAAAAAAAATGATTCTGTCCCACTGTGTCATGGAGAAGAGAGGGAATTTTGTTATCTTTGTTATTATTTTTTTTTGGTAGAAATGACTAAAAATAATACAAATAATGTCTGTTTCTAATTCTATCATTTATTTTATTTCTTTCTTTTAGGGATTTTTTGTTGTTGTTGTTGTCTTGTGGAAAATATGAAAAACACTTTTCTTGTAATTGAAGATTTGTTTTCTATTTTTGTGATACAAATGAAAAATATTTTGGTTTTTTGAAAAGATTTCTTTTTATTTTAGAAAAAATTATGTAAAAAGAAAAAAAAACAATTTTTAAATTAATTTTATAACTTTAAAAATTGTTAAATTTATAATTTTTTTTTTAAGAAAATTTCTCTAAATTTAAACGTGTTTAAACTGAAATTGTTTTAAGAATTTATTTGTATAACTTTTTCTATTTATTTAGCACGTATGTGCGAAATATGTCAAAAACAACTAAAATAATTTTAAAAGTTATTTTAAAGTCCTAAATTAAAAAAAAATATTATATAGACGTTAATT
The DNA here is from genome assembly GCA_004302925.2 of Cochliomyia hominivorax. NCBI lineage: Eukaryota > Metazoa > Arthropoda > Insecta > Diptera > Calliphoridae > Cochliomyia > Cochliomyia hominivorax. The sequence continues at coordinate 11,910,928 of PYHX02000494.1, forward strand.
TCTTTTCACTGAATAACACATTATTATCACTATAAGATAATTGTTAAGGAAGTTAAAAACACAAGTTAAAATGCTACATTCGCCTATGCCGAATCTTCGATACCCTTCAAATGAACCTGATATTATTCCAAAATTTCATTATAATTTATTGATATATAATTAAAAATTTTACGAAAGTTCTTCGCTTGAATTTAGAGGTTACCTCAGGTATCGGTCTATATATTTTAATATACATGAAAAAATTAAAAAAAAAATTCTCAGGCCAAATTTCATTGAGTTCTGTTATTTATTGTGGATGTGAGGGTGTCAACATCAGACAGACAAAAAGACAAACAGAAAGATAGACAGACGGACAGAAATAGCTAATTCTATTCAGATTTTGATTTGATGCAAGAATATATATTCATTATGGGTTCTTAAATGATTCCTTCTTAGCGTTACACAAGGAATGACAAAGTTATTATACCCTCTTCACCACTTATAGGGGTGCAGTAAGAATGTACTGTTCGGTTATGTCGAATCTTCAATACCCTTCATCATATATGCATGTGATGTTAATACGTAAAGTTTCGTTAATACGCACAAATACACTCAAAAACAAAGATTTTTTTGATTACAACACAGAGACACTTAATGAATCATAAAAATAGTTATATATTTGACTATAACTTTTTCCACTAAACCGATTTTGATAATAATGACAATGAAATATTATGGCAAATTTACATTCTAATTTGTCGATTAATACTTCAAAATTGACCAAAGATTTTGATTGAATTCAAAAGTCGCCTCAGATATCGGTCTATATCTTTTAATATACTGACCCTACTTTGCTGGTTTTAAATAGGAAACTGTTAAGGATAATAACAACAGTGTGGCCAAGTTTCATTAAATTCGATCAATTGTTCTAGGCGTTAGAATGTTTTCATACTTTATGGGGTCTTAGACGTTTCCTTCTTGGCGTTACAGGAATGAGTACAGTGGTGGCGGATATAAAAACGTAAGTTAAAACTTTATTTTATGGCCTTATAAATTTTCTTTAGAAATAATTGTCTCTTTAGTTATATTTCGCTATAATTTTAACACTTATAAGGAGTGAGATCGAAAAATTCTTAACACACATTTTTGATTAAAGTTTTTGAACCCAAATAGAATTTAATTCATTTGAAGATAAGTTCGCTTGGCATTACATATCTGCTATAAGTCTAAGTAAGTTTATTATTAAATATTTTGAACAAAATCCAATTTGATTCCACAAAAAGTTGGCCAAACATTTAAAGATCTGCCGTTAAACTGCTTTCAATATTATTAAACAGTACCGGGAGAACTTATCCGTTGATAGACAGTTGGTTTAGGTAGTGGCAGTGATCCACATGATGTGTCTAAAGACATAAAAGTAAGTAACAAAAGCTAACATTTATGTCAAGGAATGTTTACAAAAAATGCTGCTCCCATTCTTAAGACTTCATACTGCTTCTACTTATTTTTGATCAGACTTGGCATCCTGTTTAAGACTTCATACTGCTTCTACTTATTTTTGATCAGACTTGGCATCCTGTTTATATGGTAAATAATACCTTTAGTGTTACAAGAACAATTATGTGGCAATCCTCCAAAGTGCCCGATGCTTAGGCCAGTGGAGAGGTATTGGGGCCTTGTTAAAAGAGAATTGAAGAGCACAAAAAAGTTAGGAAAAAAATGGGGTAGAATTTTGACGGTGATAGACATCCTATCTGTTTTAAAAGAAGAAATCTATTATGAATATCTTAACGAGTTGCTAATTCTTTAATAAAGGCTTTTTCGTATCTTGACTTTATACATCAAAATCCAACTTTTCATATCGGTAGGAAACTTCGTGTCATAATATATTTAATCCTGGTTGGTTCTAACTTAAAAAACTAAATATTTTCATATGTAACGAATCTGGATCCTTTTAAATATTCCTATGATCCCAGTTCTTCAATTCTAGAAGCTAAAGGACATTATACTCGACTACACTTCTACTATTGCAGTGTAATATTTCATAGAATTCTGTAATTAATTTCCCGCATGAAACGCTATGACATCTGATATTAATGATTTTTATATAACAATTTAATACATATAACACCTGACAAAAGTAGTGACAGTAATTAAAATATATACGTACTGGCAATTTAGGTTTTATTATTAAAAATCTTTATAAATAAATAAAATAGAAAAAATCTAATATCTAATAAACATGTGAAGATATACACAGCAATTTATTATTAAAAAGAAAACGGAAACCAAATAAAAGGTAAACACTGTCAATATGTCACTGACATGACAACTATATCCTGTTTTTTTTCCTCAATATTTCTCTGTTAACATTTTCTTTATTATTTAAAAATTTAGAGACGAACAAGGAAAAAATGTCAACATTCCAAACTAAAAAAAAAATATTATTTTTCATTACAAGACCTCACAGGGAGTTGCAGCGGGAGTGATAGAGATATATAAAATTTTTGAAAAAAGAAGAAGAAGAAAACTAAAATAACGGAAGAAATGTGATACTAGAAAGTTTATGAACGTCTGTATGTTTGTTCTTATTCTTTTCTCTCTCCCTCTAACACTCCCACTATTTTCTATTATTTTGAAAGGACTTTGTTTTCATTTTGGTTAGGGAATCAAATAAGGAGTAAGAATAAAAAAATCTAATTCTAATTAAATTTTTTAAATATTATTTTTAAAAAAAATATTTTATCCAGTTCTCTTTACAATCCATCACATTTAGGAAACATTTTAGGTTATGTTACGGTTGTAAGGAAATTATTCTGAAAATTAGATTTTGATAAAAATCACGAAAGATTAACACAGTGTCAAGAAGTGAGATGGAGATATTCTTAACATACATTTAACCCAAGTATTAGATAATTATAAAATTATTTAATATTTTCAACAAAATCCAACTTGGTCCTACAAAAACGTGGTCAAACATTCAAAGGTTTGGCGTCAAACGTCTTCAAATGTTAATAAACGTTACTGGGAAAACTTAACATTGATAGAAAACCTGGTTGAGGTAGAATGAATGACCCTCATGATGTGTTTAAAGACAAAAAGAGCTCTCAATACATCCGGTAGAAAAGCAGCCCAGTTAGCTCAGTGCTCAGACTATTTGGTACAAATATTAAAAATAATGCAGGTTCAAAAACATACAGGGTTAAAAAGTTCCAGGCAGGAATGCTGCTAAAAATTTCGTGAACAAAACGGAAATTGAAGTCATTTTGTCTTAAAAAAAATATATTCCTGCTGCATAATGGATGACGTAATGTATGTACTGGCAGATTTTTCGCAACATCTTGGTCAAACATTTTATGTTGCCGATACTCGTGGGAATTTTGAAGAAATGTTTACTTTTTCCGTAAAGTTCATGGTATGACAAGCAATATGCAGCCAATTATTTGTTACAACGGGCTCCATAAATGTAGTAATTTACATCAGAGAAGGTTTACCTGTAGGGCTGATTCCATTCGTAAGACGTCATAATGTTTTTGGTTTGACTTGGCAGCCTGTCAATAATGTGTTATTTGTACCAAGATAGACAAATCCTCCATACTGTCCGGTGCTAAGGCCAGTCGAGAGCTATTGGATTCTGGTTAAAAGAGAATGGAAGAGTCCAAAAACTTGTCCAAAAGTTTTGTAGAGTTAAAACAGAGAATGACTATCTATTCTAACAACGTAGCAATAAGATTACCTTTTTCCTTATGAAAACACCCAAAATTCCAATCCGTGCAAAATGTGTCTAAGATTTTGATTTTTTCCACTGAAATTATCGTCCTGTCATTATAAGGACCGAACGACAGAAAGTAAGTCTTGAAGTGTTTACCTTGCATATGTGGTCATATATAAAGGATAATTTAAAGATGATTTCAGTTTGGAATTGGAGAATTTGACAAACGTTAAAACATTTTTGTAATTAATAAAATTTTTTAAAATTGATTAAATTTTAAAAAGGACTTTTGGACAGGCGTCTGCACAATTCATTCGAAATTAATTTTCATACAGTCAGATTTCCTCATTGAACAATAACAAATATACATTTAAGAAGAAACGAATGTTTTTATCAGCGACATATTATTAAGATATCAGTTCAGCATATTTGTATCGCTTTAAGCATTTTTATATTTCCAAGACGTCCGTAAAGCCAATAAAGTCAATGCTCATCATTATGAAAATATTTTTGAAAACGACCCAGACGTCTGAATTTTACAGATTTATTTCCATATGAAATAGTGTATGATATATAGATGGACAGACAGGCTTACGGAAAGTCAGATATATAGACAAACACTAAGTTTTAACACTTTTTCCCTTCTCCTACCTCAGTTGAACATTTGTTTAGAGGTTTAAGTCTAAACACAGTTACAAAGTGTAAGAAGAGATATTAAATAAAAATTACAAACTTGACATATTCACTCTAACATAAATTTTGTAAACAAATAAACAAACAAACATATATGTTCTCTTAGAATATTAAATTTTTAATAATAAAAGGAAAACAAAATCATTCAAAAAACCAACACTTTCTTTCTTTTCCATTTAATATAAACATTGTTGCTGTGTTTTTTATGTTACGCAGGAAACACATGATTCATGTGTATGTATTGGTATATGTAGTTCACATTTATATTCATATATTGTATTAAAATACAAATAGTCCTGCATACTTTATGGCTTAATTGTTAGTCTTTGAAGTTTATTGTTATTATTATTCTGTCTCTCTCTCTTTTGTTTTGTTGTTGTTATTGTTGTATAAATAATATATCTATGCGTGTTTCGAAATATATTTAAGTACTTTTTTTTAGGTTTTTATGTTCATTATTGACATTGAGAATATTTTGCTCAATACTTTTTTCCGTTCAGCAAAATATGTCATTTATTGTTTTTATTTTTTCGTCATTGTTATTGCCTCCTGTTTTAATAATTCACCTTTATCTTGTCGATGTGTTAAGGTGATGGTTAAAAGGAATTCTGTTATTCGGATAACAAATCCATTTACATACATATTTTTTGCGTGTTTAATATGTTTCATTTCTTTTTGTATAATTTTCTTGAAATAGTTGCTTTATATAATATCATATATTATTGCTAATAAAGGAGAAAAGAGGGTAATTTATTTTTGTTATTCTTAGAATTTGAAGAACCTAAAAAAAATTTGATAAGTAAGGAGTGAGATGGAAAAATCATTAAACATTTTAAACATTTTTTTCATTTTTTAACAAGAACTGAATTAGAATATAAATACACCTGATTTAAGTAAAACTGGAAGTGAACTAGAACTGAACTGGAATTGAACCGAACTAGTATGAACGTTAATTGAACTAGAATTTCAACGAGAATCTGAATTACAATTAGAATCTAATGTAGAATCTAAAGAAGAATCTCAACCAGAATCTGATTTTAAATCTAGAAACTAGAATCTGAATTAGAATATAAACAATATTGAGGAGAATTTAAACTGGAACTTGAACCAGAATCTCGACTAGAATCTGAAATAGAATTTGTATTAACACTTGAACTAGAATCTGAATTCGAATCAGAATTAGAATCTGGAATAGAGCCTGAACTAAAATCTTAAAAAGAATATAAACTGGAATCTGAGCTAAAATCTATACTTAACTGTTAATTAGAATGGAATTAGAATATAACATAAATTCCGATTTGGAATCCGAACAAGAATCTAAACTGAAAGCTGAAGCAAAATATGAATAAGAATCTAAGCTTGATTCTTAACTGAACTAGAAATTGAACATGAATCTGAATTATAATTTTGATTAGAATTAGAATTTTTAGAACTCTGATCTATAATCTGAAATGTAATTGGACTGGAATATGAACTTGAGTCTGATTTTAAAACTGGACGGGAATCTGAACTATGATCTTATAGAGAACTTAACTAGAATATGAGTTAGAATCTGAACTAAAGTCTGAGCTAAAATCTAAGCTTAAATTCAAACTCAATGTTGAACTAGTCTGAACTAGAATCTGAACCAAAATGCTAATAAGAGACTGAACAAAAATCTAAACTTGATTTTAAACTAGAATTTGAATTTGTACTTTAATCCGGACTAGAAATTGGAATGAAACCTGAACTAGAATCCGAACTAGATTTTAAAGTAGAGTTCGAAGTTGAGTTTAAACTATATTCTGGACCAGAATTTGAACTATAATCTGGATTTTGAACTACCAGAAAATCAGTTTGATATATAAAAATAGAAATTTAGTCTTAATCTGTTAGGTTCCCAATTTCATCGATATATCCTTTTTTAAATGACTGTTGTATGTTATTGCGGAAAAACGCTACTGTGAAATAAATCTTGAAAATAACTATAGAAAAAAACCAACAAACATATTTGTTATTTATACAACAACTAGAAAAGAAACCTCTTAATAAAGAGCTTTTAACTAAATTACCACCGTTTTTTGTGTTATCAACAGTATTACATATAAACCTTAACTTGCATGAAAAAGGGAAGGAATGTAAAAAAAAAAGAAAAACAAAATAAGAATTTCCATTTTTTATAACAAGATTTATTTATAAAAGGTGTTAATTGTTTTTGGTGACTATATTTTAAAAACAACACTGTAATTTGAGTGGCCACAAATAAGACACCCTTTATTATTGTCTTCCGAAATGCCGCTAGCAAACACATTGTTTTAAAACGTTTTTTGCTCTTTTTTTGCTTTAATTTCTTATTTTTTTATTTAATATTCAAAACAGTTGCAAACACTTGCATGTATTTGATGAAAAAACGTGGAAGCCTTAAGAAAAAAAGCTTTTAAATAACATTTTTATTTTCCTCTTTTTCGTTCTTACTTTTAAGTATTTTTGCTTTCCTGCCATTTATTATTATTTTTTTTTGCTGCTTTTTAGCGTAATTTGCATAATATTTTTGCTACTTCAGGCAGTTGAAAGTCTAAAAAATAATAATCAAAAAAAAAAACATGTAAAAGTTATAGTCGGTTAAGCCCGACTCTTTAATACCCTGCACCATATTGTCTTTTATTAGTGGCAGCTATCAAAAATTCATAAACGACCCTCATATATATTATGGTACTAATATATATCTTTGATAAAAAGGATAAACTACATAACTCATTTTTGATCATTTCAAGCAACCTTATTGACTTATTTTTTACATCAATTTTTGCTCGCAATTTTTTCTTCTGCCCGTTACAAACTTCTGCACAAACCTTATACCCCAATTATCTACATTGTTGTAGGGTATAACAAAATGAAAGCATATAAAACTAAAGGAAATTTGTTAAAATTTCAAAATGAAAAAGAATTAGAATATAAAGTAGATGTAGAGAAGACAATAACAAATATTAAATAAACAACAATTAAGAAAGTGAGAAAACGACAAATATAAAACTTAACTTTAATTAATTAAGTTCATAAACTAATTTGTTTATTAACACTTTATGTCTCGTTACTTTTATAAATAGAATGTTTGACAAACACAGACACACACACAGACACACTCATATAAAATTAAGACATATGTATAATTTTGTTCATATGCAAATAGTAGCAGACACTTGAAATAATTAACGAAAAAACACAAAAAAAAAACCCATAAACTCATTAATAATAATTAAAATGGAAATAATTGTTAAGCATTTTCACACAAAAGATTGTTTTGTCATTTATGAATGTTGAAAAGAATAAAAAACAAAAGGTCTTAACTGACAATTTTTCAAAATTTTAAAAATGTTTAGTGAAAATTTCAAATTTTTAGTGAAAATTTCAATTTTTTTTGTGAAAATTTCAAATTTTAGTGAAAATTTCAAATTTTAGTAAAAATTTCAAATTTTTAGTGAAAATTTCAAATTTTTAGTGAAAATTTCAAATTTTTTGGGTAAAATTTCAAATTTTTTTTGGAGAAAATTTCATATTTTTATTGAAAATTTCAAATTTTATTGAAAATTTCAAATTTTAGTGAAAATTTCAAATTTTTGAAGAAAATTTCAAATTTTTTGGGGAAATTTTCCAATTTTTTATTGAAAATTTCAAATTTTCAGTGAAATTTTCAAATTTTTGGTGAAAATTTAAAATATTTAGTGAAAATTTCAATTATTTAGTGAAAATTTTAAATTTTAAGTGAAAAATTTAAACTTTTAGTGAAATGTTTAAATTTTTAGTGAAAATTTTAGTGAAAATTTTAAATTTTTAGTGAAAATTTCAAATTTTTGGCGAAAATATCAAATTTTTGGCGAAAATATCAAATTTTTGGTGAAAATTTAAATTTTTGGTGAAAATTTAAATTTTTGGTGAAAATTTCAAATTTTTGGTGAAAATTTCAAATTTTTAGTGAAAAATTAAAATTTTTAGTGAAAAATTAAAATTTTTAGTGAAAATTTCAAATTTTTTGGAGAAAATTTCAAACTTTTAGTGAAAATTTCAAATTTTTAGTGAAAATTTCAAATTTTTAGTGAAAATTTCAAATTTTTACTGAAAATTTCAAATTTTTAGTGAAAATTTCAAATTTTTACTGAAAATTTCAAATTTTTAGTGAAAATTTCAAATTTTTAGTGAAAATTTCAAATTTTTAGTGAAAATTTCAAATTATTAGTGAAAATTTCAAATTTTTATTGAAAATTTCAAATTTTTAGTGAAAATTTCAAATTTTTAGTGAAAATTTCAAATTTTTAGTGAAAATTTCAAATTTTTAGTGAAAATTTCAAATTTTTAGTGAAAATTTCAAATTTTTAGTGAAAATTTCATTAAACCGATGGAGATATCTTTAAGAAATTTCACATGGTTAGAGGCGAGTTATTTTGAGATTAATCTGGGGGATTTCAATGGCTGTCAGGGGCGTTGTCGGTAACCTTCCAATGTTGACCGAATTTTATGTTGATTTTTTTTTTTTAATTTGCTCAAAATTCATCAATGATTTAATAAAAGTCTCTCTTGAAAATATGCCCATACACTGGTTCATATTTCTGTAAACGCACTTCACTATTTTTGAAAGAATTTGAATAATTTTAACAGTAAAACTTGCTGTACAGCAGCATTATTTCGCTGTAAATTGTAGATGCAATTTTCATCCAATTTTTTAATCCCTAAATAGTTAAGTTTACCTTTCTTCCATCGATATAAATTGTGCTTTTCATTTTTGTTAGGACAAAACATATTTCAGATTTGAAAACTGTAATAAATACTGCCCAGAACATGAAACTATCACAGCCGAAATTACGTTTTGACAATCGAAAATTGTTTGATCTAAAATTGTATTAATAACATGAGTATAATCATATGCATTTGAAAAGGATTTTGGTCTGTCGTAGCTAGAAGATATGTTGGATCGACCCTCTTATAGTCTCGGTCATCAGTTTTAAATTGCATTTATCTTCATTTGACCAGTTGTTTTTACAATACCAACCAAAGTGAGAGATTTATGCTCTTCAAAATGATGTTTTCAAGGGTGAAATCGCTTTTTTATATAATATTTTAAGACCTTAAAAACCCATTCCTGGAAAACTTTTGTATGGCAGGTACCTGACCGAATATGATCAATTCGTCCTTGAGATAAAAATGTATAATGTGCCAAAGTTTATCCAGAAAACTCAAAAATTGCGATCTGTAGATTATTCACAACGTTTACATGGACAGTCAGGCGGACGGATGAACACTGCTAAATTATCTCAGGCAGTGATTTTGAGCCGAACGGTTTACTTAAAAGTGGGTTTTACATCATTTGTTATGTATGTTACAAATATCAGCACAAACGAATAATATTCCAACTACCTACGGTCTTGTAGGGTAATAATATCATTAAGTTGTCTGTCATTAAAAAAATTCAACTTTACTTTTAGATGAGAGCAACGAAGATAAAACAAAGGAATAAGAAAAAAATTAAATGCGTTTATAGGAATATGTGTCAGTGTATATACAAAATTTCATTTGTCTCAGTTCATTAATGATTTTTTGGCGAATGAAAAAACAAAAACATCGAGTTGAAGGATCACAGACTCAACTGCATTTCTTTAAATCAACTGGAAAATATCTTTGCTATAACCATGTGAAATTTTAGTGTAATATCTCAAAAATTTTGAAAGTAACGGAATTATTAAAAAAATCGTTTAGACACTACCGTGGTTCGAATCATGTTGGAATGTTACTTTTTCTTTGGGATTGTTCCTAATAAAACAATACATAAAGAAAATTCCTGGACCAAAAAATATCTTATTCTTAAAAATGCCAATTATTTTTGCAGGCAGAACTTTTATTAATGAATGCAAATAATAATAAAAAGAGCATTTTATGAGTTCAGGGTTAATTTCAAAAGTAATTTAGAATTCTTTTATTATTATTTTTTTGACAACAAAACTCTAGAGGATTTTAAATGTTAAATACAGTTATATGTTAAATAAATATGCACACATGCATATGTACACACATATACACCTACATACAGAATAAAATGTTAAATACACATGTGTATTTAATTTTAGTTAACATTATTTTAAATTAGTTTATGTAAATAAAAACAAACTGTTGTTGTTGCTGTTTATTTATTAAAGAGCAACGAAGAAAATCCTTAGAGATTTTTATAAAAGTTAATTTAAATTATAATTAAAATAATTAAAATAATAAAAGAAATTGTTAAAAAAAAATTATACCCTCCACCACCACATATGGTGAAGAGGGTATATAAACTTTGTTAACGCTTAGAAGGAAAATTTTCAGACAAACCAAAATATGAGTCAATTTAACTATGATCATCTGTCTGTCGTTTTTCTCTGCGTCTGTTTTTCCATCTGCCCGTCCGTTGTTGTCACGCTCACATCCATAAAAACTGACATAACGCAATGATATTTGACCTGAATATTTTCTATAGACCTGAAAGTTTGTTATCTAAAACCAACCAAATCGGTTTTAGTATATAAAAAATAGACAATTATCTGAGGTAACTCCTTGTGAGTTGTATGTGTGAGTGTGTATGTACGTAACATAACGTATTTACTTACATACATTTGTTGGGGGCGGGTTTTGAAGATTCCGCACTGTCGAATATGACATTCTTACTTGTTTATTTGTTTTAATACCCTAAAGCATCATGAGGGTATTATGCATTTGTGCAAATGTTTATAACGGGCAGAACTTTTGTCGATTTAATCATGTCCGTCTGTCCGTCCGGGAGGCTGTTCATGTAAAGCTTGTTTGCAAAGTACGGGTCATAGTTTTGAAGATATCTCAATGAAATTTGGATCGTACTATTATTTTGGCACAATGGCAATTGAAATTGGTTATGATCGGTCCATTATTTTAGAGAGGCCCCATACAAATGGGTTTTTAGGCCATAAAATTTTATATATAAAACAAATTTGAATTAAATTTGCAAAAGTGGGTCTTAATATATTCTAAAACGATGTACCAGATCATACAACGATCGGTCCATTATTTAGTTATTGATAAATATTAGCCGAAACCATTGTATGAAATTAAACACATATTTCTTTTCCAATTCCCATAAAAGCCTCCAGAAAAAATCATTTTAAATTTTACATAAATATTAATAATCCACATAAGCATAAATAAGGAAATAAAATTATACGAGGATCGTTTATAAATTTTTTCGTAGCAGACATATACAGACAAAAATGTAGTGTAGGGTATTTTATAGTCGGGCTTGTCTGACTGTAACATTTTTACGTCTTTCTATTTTTGGTTTTTTAGTTTAAAGAAAACAATTTGGTGCCCACGAAGCGTATGAGGAATATTGATTATTTTATTGATATTTTAAATATTATGCGTCTACTACGAAACACTTATTTGTTGTTGTAAAGAAAAAAGAATTATTAAAATTTATAAATAACATTTTAATCCATTTAAAACAATTATTTATGATTTTAATGGAAATAAGAAGGGAAAGAAAAATTATTAGCAACAATTTTATTGGTAATAAACTAAAAAGACCATTAATTGATTACTGATTATTAAATTTTTGCTATAAAACTATAAAAGTACACAAAATTCTGTATTAATGACAATAAATAAAATTATACACATATTTGTGATAATTTCAAGAAAACGCCTCACAATGTATCCAAATCGATTTTTTTGGAAATAATTCCGTGATTATTGAACCATTATAATTATCTTAATTAAATTTTACATGATAAAAGCTGAAATATTTTCAAGTTGGTGTAGAGTAGAATAGTCCCCGATTTTATCAGGGGCGTAGTTGGTAGCATTCAATGATGGCCTCCCCGTGTAAGAGGATTTTTTTGTGAATTTTTTGTGAAGGCAAAAGTAATTTTGTATATAAAAAGCGAGATTGAAAAATTCTTAACATACATATACGTTATTAACAACGAAACCACTAAATTTACAGTGTCAATTTCCAAAAAATATAGTTTTAATCAATAGTGATGAAATTTTGAAACTTTTTCGAAAATTAATGTTTTTATAACGTTTTCTGTCAATTTGCTTGAACAGGTAGTCCATCTCCATTTAAAGTCCACCACATTTTAGAACACCGGTTTAATGCTTTTCAATTCTCTTTTAACAAGACCCCAATACCTCTCTTTTACACTTAGCTGAAGGCAGTTTGGAGGACGTGGCTTTCTTGGCGCAATTACTATATTATTAAGATGCCAATTCAGGCCAAAAATAAGTGGACATTTTATGAAGTCTTATAAATGGAAGATTTAATTTTAGAGCCCTTTGTAACAAATGACTGTCTTTTTCTTGTTCACACACTTGAGCACCAGCAACATAATCATTTTTGGTCAGGAAGTTGCGAAAATCTGCCAGAACATCAAACAAAAAATTTTTAGGAAGTTTGACTTCAGTTTCCCTAATTTAAGCAGCGTTTCTGTCAGGAACTTTTTGCCCTTGTAGTTCGGGCACTAACCTAAACAGGTTTTTTTTCTACCAGATGTTTTGGAAGCTCTTTTGTGGACTATTTCTTCTACCTGATCAGGTTTTCTATTAAAGGAGAAGTTCTACCGTTACTTTTTAAAAATATTGGAAACAATTTGATGGCAGACTTTTGAAGGTTTGGCCAAACTTTTGTGGGACAAAGTTGGGTTTTGTTGAAAATATTTAATGATCTTAGTACTCACTTCTTTCTGGACACTCATTTTAGTCAGAGTTACAAAATATTCATTGGATTTAACATTAAACATAAAATGATATGAAAACACGAGCAAATTGTGAGAGCGGAGCACATTTGTCGGCCCTTAAAATGGCAAGACTCTGCTCCCATTCAACTCAAGAACACCTCAGCCTTAATCGGGTGAAATTTCATTATGGTTAAGAAATCAAATCCCAATTCCTAAAACTCTCATTTTATGAAAAATATTTAGAAAGTGAGTGAGTTTATATCTCAAATTTCTAGCTTCCGTCTAGAGGGACAATATATATCAGGCTGACAGGCGGACTGTCAATAACCTTACAAAATATGTTAAAATACACATAAAAATATTTCATACTCACCATATGAAATCCTTGCAATGTGAACAGAATGTTGGCTGCTTAAAAAAGCGCGGTATGAAACAGTGGTCCTTGACATTAAATATATTCTTTTTCTTGAGAGCACCCTTTCGTAGACGTGATTTCATTTTATTTTCACCCACGGCCTCATCGACCGTTTGTGCTTGATCGTCGCCATTGTTATCGCTTTTTTCCGACATAATTGTTGTGTTGAAGTTGCTGATAGAGTTGTATTTGTAGTTGTTAATTTAGTTGTAGTAGTTTTGGTGTTGTTTTGTACAAAAACTATTGTTGTATTGGTGTTTTGTTGTTTTCTTTCTTAACGGTGGTTTTTCCAAAAAAATAAAATTTGTTGTTTTTTCTTTTTCTTCTTCTAGGTGGTTTGTTGTTATTGTTGTTGTATTATTATCAAACTATGGTGGTTCCTTTTGAATTAAAATGTAAATGTATGTTTGTGGTTTTTATTTCGGTGTTTTATGTTGTTGTTCGTTTACTTTTATGCCTAAAATTAAGCTGCTGTTTTTTGGTGTTTGAGTTTCTGCTATATTTTTGTTGTTGTTGTTGTTTTTGCTTAACTTTGTTTCGTAAGGATTTTCTTCCAAAATTTATGACTTAAAAATGGCGGATTTCCGTTTATTGTTTTATATTTTAAGATTTTCTTTTTTTTAATAACTTTTTGTTCTTTGGTTTTAACTTGTTGTTTTGTTGTTGTTGTTGGTGGTGGTAGTGTTATTTGTTGTTATCGTTATGGTTGCTTTATTTTCTTCTTTATGTGTTTAACTTTAAGATTTATGTTTTTTGTTTTTCTTTATTATTTGTTTCTGATTTTTATTTAATCAAATTTTCATTGTTTCTGTTTTCTAAGATTTTATAAAGAAAATTTTGTTTTATATGAAAATTTATGTTTATTAATAAAGTATTTTATTTAAATGTTATTGAAGAAAGTAATATATTTAATTGTGTTTTGTTAAAATAAAATTAAAAGGATCTGCAATAAATAATAAAAAAGGAAATAATCTTTATTTAATGATTTAATAATAAAGATATATATTTTTAAAATAAATTTATAAAAAACAATAAAAATAAAATAGTCTCGATTGAAATAATTTCAATAAAAATTTTATTTATTCATTTTTTAGATGTAAAGGAAAATAACTGGAAAAATTACTAAAAAATTACTAAAATATTTTTAAATCGCAATTTCTTTATATTAGTATTCAAGGCTATAGCCTATCGTTTAGGCTATAGTCTATTATCTAGGCTATAGTCTACAGTGAGGTTACTAGTATATAGTGTGAAATATTGTTTAAGGTCTAGACTATAGAGCAGTCTATAGACTGGACTATAGTCCGTGGTCTGGACTATAAAGCAGTCTATAGAAATGACTAAAGAGCTGTCTATAGTTCGGACTATGGAGTAGTCTATGGTTCGGAATATAGAGTAGTCTATGGTTCGGACTATAGAGTAGGCTATTGTCGGAAATATAGAGTAGTCTATGGTTCGGACTATGGAGTAGTCTATAGTTCGGACTATAGAGTAGTCTATAGTTCGCACTATAGAGTAGTCTATAGTTCGCACTATAGAGTAGTCTATAGTTCGCACTATAGAGTAGTCTATAGTTCGCACTATAGAGTAGTCTATAGTTCGCACTATAGAGTAGTCTATAGTTCGCACTATAGAGTAGTCTATAGTTCGGATTATAGAGTAGTCTATGGTTCGGATTATAGAGTAGTCTATGGTTCGGACTATAGAGTAGTCTATAGTTCGGACTATAGAGTAGTCTATAGTTCGCACTATAGAGTAGTCTATAGTTCGCACTATAGAGTAGTCTATAGTTCGCACTATAGAGTAGTCTATAGTTCGCACTATAGATGTGGGATTTGAGCCTGGTCGCACACGATCGGGTAGACCTTACTAAGGGTTAAGACTGATGGCAGTTAAAACTAATATTGAAACGACCGTTGTATTTGACAGAATAGGACGAAGAGAGATGACAGTATATGACAAGAATATTCTAGAATCGACAAAAACTGACGAGTAACGATTAGATCTCAATAGACGGTCAATTCCGTATATAGTTGAGTTTGAGCACTGGTCCAGGGCAGTCGTAGTCTAAAGTTGAAAGAGTTAAGTTGTTAAGTTGTAAAGTTGTTAAAAGTCAAGTTGTAAATTTAAGTTGTGAAAGTGTCTTAAAATCAAAGTGAATAAATATATTTGATTATTTAATTAAACTATAAATACCCCCTAGACTTAAGCCTAATATACATAATATATAATAAACTAAATTTATTAAAGAATTGTGTTTTAATCAAAGTCATCAAACTTTGTAATAAAACTATCCCACAAATTGGGGACTCGACCGGGATTGTGCCAGTGAAAAGTGTAAAAAAAAATAAAATAGTTGGAAAAACAATTTATAAATTTAAATTTGGTGAACTGTGTTGAAGTTAATTTAAAATTTCTATATATAAGAGAAATAATAAAATATTAATACGTGTAAACCCATAAAGACGAAATGTAAAAACAAAAGTTTAATTAAATTACAAGAGAACAGAAAAGAGGACTTTTAAGTTAAAGAGTATTTATGAGAAGTGTAAAATCTCTAAAAAATTCTAGAAAGAAAATATTTAATTTTCGTTGATATAAAAGTGTATGTATGTGCATAAATAAAAAAATTTAAGAGATAACAAAAATAACATAAACATTAAGTTTAAAATTAAGAGCAAAAACTTTTATGCACACAAATAATATAGAACAGCGTAAGTGTTTTCAGAGCATAAGTGCTTTTAGAGCATAAGTGTTTTCAGAGAAAAGTGTTTAATCGCTGAAAACGACCGTTAAATAAAACTAGTAAAAGCTTATACAAAAGAATGATAAGATAAAGCGAGTGCAGTGGGGAACTTGATCATATAATTCAAGAGAGGAAAACGACGAGTAAAAGTTGTGCTAGTTATCTCATGTGGAAGTTAGTTACTAAAGAGCTTTTGAGAAGGAGAGACTGAGCAGCTGATGTTCTCGGGGAGAGATTGAACGAGTATTACAATAAGATAAGTAGTTTTAACATTTTTGTATGTTAATTTGTAAACTTTTAATTTTTATGATATGAATGTAACTTATTTTCTTTAATTCATATTTTATGTTCTGTTTGGTTCTGTTAAATTCAATGTTAATTTTAAATTCAATGTTAATTTTAGAGCTTAATTTTCTAATGTTTACATTCTGTTAAATTGAATTTGTATGTAATTTTATACTACTATAGAATTTTTGAAAAGTTTCTGTTGAAGAGTATTATTCATTTGATAAATTTTTTTTCTTTGGAATTTTTAATATTTCTTTTTCAAGTGTTATCATTAATTTTTTTTCATTATTATTTTTATTAATATATTGATTACTGTATAATTTATTATAAAATTAATTAATTATTATAGTAGGGATATTCGGGAATATTTGATTTTGTAAGAGTGTTTCTGGACTATTTTAATCATGGACGTTAACAGCATTATGGCAATGAATTGTGACGCTTTACGGAGAAAATTGACTGAGTTAGGATTGGACAATACAGGTTTGAAGGCAGTGTTACGCGACAGGCTCCTCCAATATTTCGGTCACCAAATCGATGGGGATGACTCTGAATCTTTAAATTCTGAGTATCAGGATGTAAGTGCTAGGACGCATCCGGAGTTTCGCCTTAGTGGTCCTGTCTTCACCTTGGAAGACATTGCAGATAGTCTGTCATCATACAGTGGGACTGATTCTTTGGAAGTTAGAAATTGGGTACAAGATTTTGAAGAGAACGCCGAAATAGTAGGGTGGAATTCTGTGCAGAGATTTATTTATGGAAAACAATTATTAAAGGGTGCGGCCAAATTATTTGTTGCAAGTCAGTCCGGATTGAAGAATTGGTCGGCATTGAAAAATGCTTTGATCGAAGAATTCGGTGAAACATTATCGTCATCGGAGATACACAGAGTTTTGAGAAACCGTCGCAAACATCCAGGTGAGAGCTATCGCGAATACTTATATGCTTTAATGAAGATAGGCAAGCCAATAAATTTGGACGTTCCGAGTTTGCTTGATTATTTCGTCGAAGGTATTCCAGATTCACGATTTAATAAGAGTATTTTGTACCAGGCAAAAACTGTTGAACAGATGAAGGAACAAATTAAGATTTACGAGAAGATTCGTACTCCACTCGATAGGGGTAACAGGAAATATTATTCTTCAAATGACGTGAAAATTACGACCAAGATAGAGAAGACAGACAAGAACAGAAGATGCTTTAAATGCGGAAATCCCGAACATTTGGCAAAGGATTGTAGGGAAACTCAATTCAAGTGTTTCAAGTGTAATACTCCTGGACACCGTGCAGCCGACTGTAATGAGAATAAACAGAAAGTCAAACTGGAGCCGCGCAGCAATATGAACATTTTGAGCTATAATGAGGAACCTTTTGAGCCGGGAATGAAATACAAGAAATTTCGAATCAGTGACATCAATATTTATGGGCTTATTGATACCGGTTGCAGTATTTGTACGTTAAGGAGAGATGTTTATGAAAAGTTACGTGATGTATTTAAGATGACATCAGAACGTAAAAGATTAAAAGGTGCTGGTGCTGGAGTATTCTATACCCAGGGTTACATTGATGCTCCGATTATTGTTGAAAATATTCAGCTGCAATTGAGATTTTATGTGGTGCGTGCGGAGGATATTGATTATCCGGTAATTTTGGGTAGTAATTTGTTACAATTTGTCGATTTAATGTTCAGCGAAGATGAGGTGAAATTTCTTCCTAAATCAAGCATGAGTATTCAACATAAGCCGGGTGAGACTTTCAAGAAGAATGATTCTTTGGAACTTATTAGCAATTTCCAAGATCTTTGTTTGAATATAGAAAAAGATGAAAAAACAGTAACTGATAAAGAACATGGAACGATTCGACTCTCGGAAGAAAAAACTTTGGCGATCAAGAATTTTCCACTACCCAACTATAGGAAGAGTTTACAACGGTTCCCAGGATTAACGTCATATTTTCGTAGATTTGTTGATGGTTATGCTGTATTGTCGAAACCGATGACTGATTTGTTGCAGAAGGGCAATGAGTTCAAGGTAGATGATGAAGTGATTTCTTCATTTGAGCAACTGAAAATAGCATTGACGAAGAATCCGGTACTTAAACTATATAATCCAAATGCTTTGACTGAGGTCCATACAGACGCTAGTAAATTTGGATACGGTGCAGTCCTGTTGCAGGAAGATTCCGAGGATCACGTAGGACCCATGGCATTGACAGACAAACAATATAATCACATACCTGTAGTCGTAGATGGAATTTCAAAATTTGTTTGGTTGTATCCCACCAAGGATACTGGGACAGATGCTGTTATGGATCGGTTAGAACGTCAGGTTGCTGTATTTGGTAACCCGAAGAGAATAATTTCTGATAGAGGGTCTGCATTCACTTCTAACGCTTTTAGAGAATACTCGAAGACATTCCTAATATTAAGGAAATTATGGAGGAACAAATTCTACAAGAAATGCAAACGGAAACGGAAAGAGATAGAGAAGCATTTCAACGCAAACCGCAGAGATGAGGAGAAGTATGAGATTAACGATTTAGTCGCTATAAGACGCACCCAATATGGAGTCGGTTTGAAATTAAAGGCTAAATATTACGGTCCTTACAAGGTGATACGAAAAATGAATCATGGCCGATATGAAATCGAAAAAGTAGGCGAAGTCGAGGGCCCACGTAAAACATTTACAGTGGCTGAGTATATGAAACGGTGGACGCCAGTATTCGAGTCGAATACCTCGTCAGGAGGGCCGAATGTGGGATTTGAGCCTGGTCGCACACGATCGGGTAGACCTTACTAAGGGTTAAGACTGATGGCAGTTAAAACTAATATTGAAACGACCGTTGTATTTGACAGAATAGGACGAAGAGAGATGACAGTATATGACAAGAATATTCTAGAATCGACAAAAACTGACGAGTAACGATTAGATCTCAATAGACGGTCAATTCCGTATATAGTTGAGTTTGAGCACTGGTCCAGGGCAGTCGTAGTCTAAAGTTGAAAGAGTTAAGTTGTTAAGTTGTAAAGTTGTTAAAAGTCAAGTTGTAAATTTAAGTTGTGAAAGTGTCTTAAAATCAAAGTGAATAAATATATTTGATTATTTAATTAAACTATAAATACCCCCTAGACTTAAGCCTAATATACATAATATATAATAAACTAAATTTATTAAAGAATTGTGTTTTAATCAAAGTCATCAAACTTTGTAATAAAACTATCCCACATAGAGTAGTCTATAGTTCGCACTATAGAGTAGTCTATAGTTCGCACTATAGAGTAGTCTATAGTTCGCACTATAGAGTAGTCTATAGTTCGCACTATAGAGTAGTCTATAGTTCGCACTATAGAGTAGTCTAAAGTTCGCACTATAGAGTAGTCTATAGTTCGCACTATAGAGTAGTTAATAGTTCGGACTTTAAAGCAGTTAATAGTTCAGACTATATAGCAGACTGTAGACTTGTTGTAGACTATAGTTAATAGTCCAGATTATAGGATTGTCTATTGAATTATTGAATTATGGAATCGTTTATCATCTGAGCTAGAGAATTATTTATAGCCTCGAATATGCAATTGTCTGTGATCAGATGTACTCAGTGAGACCTGTAACAGGGCGGTGGATACCATTCTAGGCATGTATTTCACCACAAATATAGTCACGGTGATTAACCCATGTTTTTTCTAACTGGAGAAGCAATATTGAAATATTGTGTTGTCTATGATCTGATCTATAGAGTTGTCTATAGTTTGCCTTAAAGGGTTCTTTATCATTTTTTCTATTTGGTTCTTTAGAGTCCACACAGTAGTTATAGAATGTATTTAAGTGTTGCTTATGGTCTCTATCGTAGCGTTGTTTGTAGTCATGATTTTGGAGTTGCCATTTTTTCTATTTTTATGTTACATAGTTTCATATTTTTATATATATTTTTTTTATTTCTGTCACTTGGTTTTTACAATTCATGAAAATATTTTCGATTTATAAAACTGAAACTTTTAATTGATTTCTTTAAAATTAATTGGTATTTTTTGTTTATTTTTTCTATTTATTTTTAAACAAAAGAAAAATAGAAATTCTTTTAAAAATTTTATTTGTGTAACAATTT
The DNA here is from genome assembly GCA_004302925.2 of Cochliomyia hominivorax. Lineage (NCBI taxonomy): Eukaryota > Metazoa > Arthropoda > Insecta > Diptera > Calliphoridae > Cochliomyia > Cochliomyia hominivorax. The sequence goes on from PYHX02000494.1 coordinate 11,931,573, forward strand.
CATTTGTAGGTTTCTTTTTTTTTTTCTTTAATTAACTTTTATTAGTTTTCGGTTTCGCCTCAATCAATTTTTCAAACATTTTAATTCATTCGTTAACATTTCAATACATTTGTTCACACATTTATTTGTTTGAGGGTACACTACACGAAACTGGGCTGTATAGTAGATTTGGGAGGATTTAAAAAGAATATTTAAGTTTTTACAAAAAAAATTGTCATGGAAATTGTAGGGTATCATATTTATACCCTCTACCATTACAAGAGCTGAAGTGGTTACAATAACTTTGACATTCTGTGTGTAACGCTAAGAAGAAATAATTTTTGAATTCATAATGTATATATATTCTTGTATAAAATCAAAATCTAATTTGATTCAGCTATGACCATCTGTCTCTCCATCCGTCTGTCTATCCGCCTGTCTATCTGTTATTGTCACGCTCCCAACCACAATAATTTACAAAGCTGAGTAAAATTTGTCCTGGGCATTTATAATATTCCTGAGAAGCTTCTAATTAAAAGTCAACAAAATCGGTTCTATATATTAAATGATACAGACAGATATCTGAGGCAACCTTTAAAAACATATCGTAGAATTTTCGTAAGACTATCAATCAGAAGTAAAGTTATGTGTACTTCATTTTCATTCCAAAAACGATCGCTCCCGTGTTGTATGTAGGAAAAAGGTTTATGTGTTATATTCGTTTATGAGTGTGTGTATGAAAGAAACATAACGTACTAAATTCACATGCATTTGTGGTGGAGGGTATTAAAGATTCGGCATGGCTGAATAAAGCATTCTCACTTGTTTGTTTATTCGTATTTCAATTCTTTTGTATTTTCTAGTTTTATTACCTTAATTCAACATTCTTTTTGCTAATTGGTTCATAAAGGAATAAATATTATGGTCAGTTTTTGTTTTTCTTTTTTTATTATTTTTGTTGTTGTTATTGTTGTATTTTATTATAACAAAATTCCTTTAAATATTGTACAGTTTCAACACTTCTAATGACCATACAAGTGTTTTGTTTGATAATGAACAGAAAATAGCAAAAAAACTACTATTACAACAACATTTGCTTTAGCAATATAAAATACAACAATAAAAACAATAACATTGCAAAACAATAGGGAATGAAGGAGAGAAAAAAGAAATGGAAATAAACTAAATAATATTGCAACAAAATACAAAACGTACACGTTGTTGGTTGATGTCATAAATGTGTCTAAATATTTTAATTGAAAAGAATTTTTTACTACAAAAAAAGAAAAAAAATACTATAACTATTCCTAATAGTATTTGCAGTAGTATAAGTTATTGTTGTTTTTATTGTATAACCACTACTAAAACAATTGGCCTCTTAAGCTAAAAGAAAAAGAAATAAAAAGAAGTCCAGAACAGGCACTGTCAAACTTGTTAGTTTCTGTGTGTGTGTGTATCTGTATGTGTGTATATGTTCAGCGGTTTTATTTTTGTTTATTTATTTTCTTTTAATTGATATAACGGCGCCATATACCTCTCACACATACTTACAAACATTCACTTATACTCTATGTTTACATTTGAATGTAGTGTGTTTTTCATATGCAAATCATAGCAGAGAAGAAGAAGAAAAACAGGAGAAGATAGAAAAACATATACTGGAGCAAAATAAACTACACAAATGAGAAATGAAATAATACAAAAGTTTTGAGTTTTCCTTTTGCTTTGTTTTTATGACTTTTTTTTCAATACAAATACACTCACTGATAATGTCATACACATTTATGTAGCATTCAACGTAGTCAATAAAAGGCAGCCAACAATTTAAGGAAAATATTCAGAAGGGAGGCCAAGAGCATGTGTATTGAATAATATGCAAGTTTTGAATGAAGGTATGCGAAATATAAATTATGGCGAAATGTTGGAAAAGGTCGAATTTTAAGAAACGAAGTCTCAGAGTTATTGCCTGGATTTGTAGAATTGTTTCCAATGTGAACTATAGAACTGTACGCAGCCTGAACTAAAGATGTGTCAACAGTGTGGACCATAGACTTGTACAGACTGTGCTATAGACTTGTCCAGTCTATACAAGTCTATAGTCTGTGTACTATAGACTTGTCTATAGTCTGTGTACTATAGACTTGTCTATAGTCTGTGTACTATAGACTTGTCTATAGTCTGTGTACTATAGACTTGTCTATAGTCTGTGTACTATAGACTTGTCTATAGTCTGTGTACTATAGACTTGTCTATAGTCTGTGTACTATAGACTTGTCTATAGTCTGTGTACTATAGACTTGTCTATAGTCTGTGTACTATAGACTTGTCTATAGTCTGTGTACTATAGACTTGTCTATAGTCTGTGTACTATAGACTTGTCTATAGTCTGTGTACTATAGACTTGTCTATAGTCTGTGTACTATAGACTTGTCTATAGTCTGTGTACTACAGACTTGTCTATAATCTGTGTACTACAGACTTGTCTATAGTCTGTTCTATTTTCTAGATTTGGTATAATGTTAATGAACTTATAGCCGCTAATTTTGTTGTGAAATTGTATGACAAATAATTAATAGATGATCTATAATATTTTATACTTATTTCAAAGTATAGAGTTTCATATAATCGGTGGTAAATGACTGTTACACTGTAGCCTTTTTGTTTGATAAATTTCAGTATGGCTTTCAAAGTAAAATTTAATCCATTTAAGAATTTCTCATATTTGTGAAGATTATTTTTTTCTTCTGGTTAAGTAGCTGAATCACCTGTTATTAAGTTTCAAATGCAAACATTTAAGTGAAGCCTCAGGTGAGGTTTTTTGATATATTTAATATTATTAAATGGAGAAAAGAATTTAATGCTATAAAAGATTAATTTGTGAAGAAATAAGACTTAATAATGTTCATCATATACACGTGTAAATTAATCCCAACACTATAACACATACATATTGAGCTAAACATAAACACACTAACCAACATATAGTGCAAAATTAACAGGGCAACAAAGTGGTCAAAATTCACAGACTTCTGACAATTAGATCCAATGCGAGTTAATCAATTATAGACAGAACCATGAATATGATCCAATAATACGCATAGTTAAAAGGGGATTTAGGAAAAAAATTTAATATTATTTTTAAAAGGATGATTGATAATATTATTATGACTTTGGGATTCTCCCAGGTATTTTCGAAAACTACAGTATCGCTGTCTTGAATCTCCTTATAGACATCCTAGTAATATCTCTGCTTCACATATGACTGTATATAATGGTCAATTTGTTTAATCTGTTTGCTTTAAATAAAAAAAAATATCTTTGTTGGAATTTTGATGTTGCCTCAGATATTGGTCTATAACGTTTTATAAAATGAACTGGGTTTGCTGGATTAAACAGTTTCAACAAAACCAAACTTGGTCCTACAAAAAGGTCTGCCGTTTAGGTAGAAGAAATCATCCACATGAATCATCCAATAGGACAGCAGTCAGCTCGGAATTCGGGCTATTTGGTACGAAAGCTTAACGCTAATAAAAGTTTGAAAACAGAGCATGGAAATCTAAGTCATGTTAAAAAAGAAATACTCTTGTTGCCTAATAAATGACAAAATGTAAGCACCGGTAGATTTTTCGCAACGTCCTGGTCAAATAATTTATGTTTCTGATGTTCGAGGGGATAATAAAAAAGGTTAAGGACCCAAAGGATGTCTGTATTTTCCAAAGAAGTAAATCATTTGATACAACAGGCTCTAAAAATATCGAAATTTACATCAAGGAATGTTTACAAAAATCTACTTCCATTCATAAGATCTTATAATGTGTCCACTTATATCTTGAATTGGCATCTTGTCACCTTAGAAAACAAGTGATATAAGAACAATAATGTGGTATTTGTACCAAGAGAGGCAAATCATCCAAACTGCTGAGTCCAGCGAAGAGATGTCTGACTGAAAGATATATATGTATGTAAAGAGTGGTCTGACATAAGATTAATATCAAACCATTCGTATACAGGTGAAAGTAAATATTGATGATCACGAATTTTGTATAATAAATGCCAAAAGAGACTTTTAATTATAAAGATTTTGAGTTTTAAGGCGGATGTATATTATGTCCGCCAAATAATATCAGAAGATCTCCAGAATTTATTACAATTATTATTTTTATTTGTGGTTATAAAATGAAAATGTCAATAATTCTTTTTACACGTGAAAAACGTAATATTAATATTAATAATTTTTTGGTGATAAATGAAGTATACGTAGTAGCATACTTTTAGGTATTTTTATATTTTATTATTTATACGATCCTTAAAGTGTATTGCGAGTTGCACAGTGAATCGAAAATGATACTTTTAGACACAGTTCTGTAACTTTTCTGTCATAACAGATATTCAAACAAATTCGTTTCAGAATAATTTTATTTAAGGGAAGCGCAGATAAATTCATCGTTAAATATTTTGAAGAGTATAAAATTAAAGGGTTAAATTTGACTAGAATATATCTAAAACAGATAGATAAAGCAGATAACCTGCGCATAAGTTTTATAGTCTTTAACAAGGACTATATGAATTTTTAGCTATTTTCAAAAAATAAACGTACTGGAGATTACCATATTTGGAGTACTTCCAGATATATTCCTAAAGATCTGAAATATATTTTCCTCTATATCATTTCAATCAACACCTTTTCTTTAATTATGTTCAATTTTATTTAAATATCTACATGCACTAAAAAGTTATAGAATTATTTCCTTCATTTGGGGGAAATAATATGCGTATGATTAATATTCACTTTTTTTAAACAAATTAAGTATACGCAGTGCAGAAACAGGACTTAAAAATCACTGCATATTTTTAGGAGAATACTTTATTTTTGGGGAATAATATGCGTATGATTAATATTTTTGAACTTCTTTTTTATAACAAATTAAGTATATGAAATGTAGATAAAAGAAATATAAAAATCATTGCATACTTTTAGGTATTCCACTTTTAAATCAAACTTTTTTCTATATTTTATATCTTTTGTAAACTCTACTAAAACAGAAGAATTTTATTGAAAAAATATTTTAATTAAATACAGTAATTTCATAAGATCCCAATAAAACTAAAACTTAAAATAAAGTAATTATTATAGGAAACGAGAAAAACTTTGAAAATCTTTCATGAAAATGAAAAAAGGCTTCAATTTGTGACAACTTATATTTTTATTCAAATATTATCAATAAAAATGACAATCTAAAAGTGATTAATTTTAGTTAGAAATCAAAAGCCTTTTAAATCACCTTTAATTCTTAGTATAAGCGTCAAATTGTAAAAAGGACTTTTATTAGTGATCACTCTTATTTTTATTAAAATTGTTTAAATATTAATGAAAAAATCAAAAAAAAATCGTTAAAACATCACACAAAATGGAAAATTGTTTACTAAAAATCTAAAATTAATATTAATTCTTTATAAAAGTTATAGAAAGAAAAAGGAACTAAATTTTTAATAATTTTAAATTTCAGTCCAACAACCATTATTATTATTATAACACTATTTAAACCTTCATTATAAAGCCATTTTTGTAGAAAATGATTAAAATTTGTGATTATTAAAAATTCAAGTAAAATTTTGTTATTTTAAATAAAATACAAGAAATAGTAATAAATTTATTATACAACTTCGAATAAACTTCTAAATATAAAAATAACTCCAATTTGTGATTGTTTGCTTTTGGTTAAACCAGGCTTTAATTTCAATTAAAGTCTCACAAAGATTTAAAATTTAATGAAAACTGCAAAAGTGAAGAGAACAGTAATTTGTGATTCTAATGATTTGGATAATAGAACGATTTTATAGTTTGTTAAATATGAAAATATCAAAAAACATTATTTTTTTTCAAGAGATCGTTGTAACAATCAGTAAAAAAAAATTCTTTTAATAAAGTGAAAATACTTAAATTTTTCATCTTTCGTTATATAAGCGTTAAATAAGGAAAAAAATTTTTAATATGTGATAAATTGTGTTAAAAAACTCAATCGTTTAAACTCAAAACATCAGGTCATAAATTTGTAAAAATTGTTTAAAAACGTTGTAAAGGGGAAAATAACTTTTATTTGTGATTTTTTATATTTATCAAAAATACCTATACATCTTCTTAAATTATGAAATGACCTTATTTAAAAATTTGTAAAGCCCTTAAAAATTAAAATAAGCTACGAAAGTGAAAAAGACTGTAATTTGTGATTCTTAATTTAACAATTTAAAAATTTGTTAAGTTTACGAAAATTTCAGTAAATTTCAAAAAAGTCGGCATTTTTATAATAAAAGTCAAAAAGTCTTAAATGTCGAAATATCTTAAATTGTTCATATTTCGTTAAATAAGTTTTAATTTAAAAGTTGAAATCATTAATCTTTTAAAACTATTTGAAAAAGCTTATTAAGGGAAAAAGAACTTTAATTTGTGATTTCATATATTAACAAAGAAAGTATTATGTTTTAGGTGAGTGAATAAATAAATTTATGTGTTTTTCAAAAATTAAGGAATATTTGTAATTAAAAAAAAAAAAAAATAATGTTAATTAAGTTTTTTATATTTAAATTTTAATGAGTTTTTAGTCATTAATTTTAATTTTTATTTGAAACGTGTATTATTTATTTTCAAATTCTTTACTTGGCACACCATCCCCTTTTAAGTATTATTTTCCTTTTTACAATTTTAATATTTTATTTCAAACTTTTTATTTCATTATTATTTTTTTATTTCTTCTTTTATAGTTGTTTTTGTTCAATGTCTTTTATATACTTTTTAAACCATTTAAAAAGTTTTCGTTGTTGTTGCTCGATTTTCTATTATTTTTATTTTTATAGTTGTTGTTTTAGTTGTATTTTTGTCATTGTCACTAAAAAAAATGCAACAGTTTTTCATAATCAAACTAATAGAAATGCCAGTAAAAGGAACTTAAATGGAGGGGAAAAAATAAATAAAAACTTTTTTCTTTAAATAATGGAAAAACATGATTTGAGGCAAAAATTGTGGAAGTTATTTTTTAAATAGAAATTAGAGATTTTTTATAAATAAAACAAAATTTTTTTAAATTTAAATTATTTTTTTTAATATTTTCCACAATTCAAGTCGTTTTGTTTGTAATTTCTTTTTTTCAATTAATTAAATAATTTGTTTATAAATCATTAATTATAATTAAATTATAACACTTATTAATAATTTTTTGCTATTAATAATTATATAAATCACTTATTGATTTTTTGGAGATATGAGGGGATTTTTTGTTAAATAAACTTTAATTGTTTAATCACTATTTATTTATTGATATTTTTTATTTTGGCTTTTTATTTATTTGCTATAAATAATTGATTATTTCTCTTTTTGTATATTTTACAGGTTGTTGTTTTTATAAATTTCATCTTTTTTGCATAAATTTCCTTTTTTATTTTCATAAAATTTTTCAAAACATTTATTACCACTTTTAGCTTATTTTTTAAAGTTTAACTGCTTTATTTTTGTAAATTTAATTTTTTTAAATTTAATTACTTTTTCCTCATTCATTCATTTTTGATTTTCATTATTTTTACTTTTTCACTTTTTTCTTTTATTTTATATTTTATTCAACTTTCTCAACCGTTCACGTCCGTTAGGCTCCACAAATCGCAACGTTGTGAAAAGTTTCATTGGATTTGTTTTGAAAACATACTTTATGAAAAATGTGTCTTCATGGAATAAAGAGCCCTTAAAGCTCTCACTTATAGATTTGCTCAGAGTGGTGAATATCTTCTAGCCCTCCAAAAACATATAAAATTTAAGCTTTAAGGGTAGTAAAAAGCTTTTTTTCTAGACTAGAAATTATAGAACAATAATTTTCTCTCAATATTATAAAATTTCATATATTGAAGTCTATTGGTTATAAGGAGTGAGATAGGAACAATTTTAACAAACCTCTTGTTAATTTCTATAAAAAAAAATCTTCTAAATTGTTTGATCAAAATTTTTAATACCCTCCACCACTTAAATACTTTTGGGTTACTTCAGCTTAAAACCCAGTTTCGGAAGAATGCATAATGCTTTTCTAAAGTCGGATTTGGACCAGTCACACATATCAATTCCCATTAGGATGTAATACTTCATCATCAATGTTTCAAAACTTAAGAATCAGTTGATTCCGAAAAGAGGTCTTATGTTGGGGACAGTAGGGCAACATGGACATGGATTTTGTTGCACATATAAATGTCCAGTCCAAATTGCCATATTTTAATATTTCAAAATTTAAAACACTTTTTCAGAAAGAGTTCTTATTTGAGGGTTACAGCGAAAAATGAACCAATATTGCTGGAATTTTTCACATTTAAAAAACAGAGAAGGTCGCTGATTACATTCGAATATGAGCTGATATGATTACACATATGAAAACTGTAACAGTAATTGCCCCAGATTTGAATAGATGTTGTATAAAAAGACTTATCAGCTTAAAACCTTATACCGGTAAGTAGTCCTATATGGGGTCTATAGTCAAATTGTGATCCCTGTTCTTGATTTTCACAAATTATTGGAGGGGAAAAACTCTATCAGATTAAACTGTTATTAAAGCCCAATACCAGAATGAGCCATATATGGGTCAAATAATCATATGTGGACTGATTAGTAAAACATAATAAATGACAACTATAAAAGTAATTAATCTGAATAGTTTCATATTTAAGAGCTTTTTTAAATCCCATTCTGATAAGGGCGGCTTTAGTTAAATAAGAACCGATATTTTTGAAATAATTTACAAGTTGAAGACTTTTATTTCAGTCAGGTGGACTGATAGGCTAACAGAATGTCTTTAGTCAAGACAAGCGGTTGGACAAAGGGAGAGACGGTCAGACAGGCAGATGAACCGAAAGACAGAAAAATAGGGACAGATGGACAGATGAGCAGACAGACTATTGGACAGAGGGAAGAATGACATTAAAGTGAAAAGATAGATCTACAGATAGATGGATAGACAGACAGAAGGATATGCAGACAGACTGCTGGGTAGACTGGCTGCTATACGGAAAAGAAAACAGACGCACGGCCTGGTAGATTAATATACTGTCAAACAGATAAATAGACTGACGAAAGGACATACTAAAATACTGTCAGTCAGATTTAGAAATAGGCGGAAAGACGATAAACGGATAGAAGGATAAACGTACCGACAGACGGATAATCGAATAGTGGGGCAGAAAGATATGCAAATGACCGGATAAACAGACTGACTGCCAGACCGCCAGACAGCTAGACAGAATAACATACTGTCAGAAGGAATAGTAGACAGATAAAATACAGTCATAAATATAGACTAACAGACTCAGATAGACAAACATAGCTAAATCGGTTCAGATTTATATATTGGTTGGTCAGGTCTTAAAAGTTTTTCTTAGTGTTATACACAGTATTACTGAGTATATTACTTAATCGGATTTACTATCAACTAAAAAAAAGATCTTTATTTAAATTTTATCCTTGACTCAGACATCGTCCACATGTTTTTATTTTACTCAAACGATGTTCGTAGTTCAGTGTGCAGTGGATAATAATGCACGTTCATTCACGGCCCATTAGAAAATGTAGAAATGAGCGAGTCAACAACATGTCACAGAAAGGACGGTTGATCTGAGTAACGAACATATCTAAATCTTCTCAGATTTATATAAATTTATGGGGTCTAATATGAACCTTCGTCTCTTTAACCATTTGTGATGGTGAAGAGCATAAATTAAATTAAACTCTGATTATTCTTATTCTAATAATTAAACCTTCTATATGTTAAGATTTTCTCTTACTCACTCTTTATTATCTCTCTATCTATCTCTCCCTGCATTTCTCCCTAAATATTATTCTCTCTCTCTCTCTCTCTCTCTCTCTTTATTTTTGTTGTATTTAATACAAGGGGTTAATACATATTTACTTTATTTAGAGGGTTGTATAATTTATCATTGTGGTTTATTTTGGTTACTTTTTTTAGTTCACCTCTCACCTTCATCTATTACTCTCTCATTATTTGTTTTTCTTGTTCTCAATGTGTGTGTGCTTTTTGTTTGCTCTCTTTATTATGCAAAATACAAATACAATAACAAATACATACAAAACTTGTCGTATTTGATTTCTTTTAAATCAACCAAAGTTTGTTTGTTATTTTTTATGTTGTTTATCTTGTTTGTTGTTTTTTTTATTATGTATGTCTTTGTGTGTGTGTGTGTGTATTTGTATTTATAAGATTGTATTTGTTTATTTGTTTTTACATCAGCTCTCATATACAATACAATTAAAAGCAACACGTTAATCATTTATTGTTTCTTTCTATTTATTGTGTATTTGCTTTGGACTTTTTCTCACGCGATTTTTTTACAGGTTTTCTTTGTAGGAATCGTGTTGAATAAAAGGAAATTTTTACGAATATTTGATAATTTATTGAGGGAAATATTGAACATTGCACAGTGTACTGAATCGTTATTTTTTTGGAAATAACTCAGTAAATTGTGAACCGTTAGTTATATCTTAATGAAATTTCAAAGCTGAGGTGCATTTGAGTTGTTTTGGAGGAAAACAATCACCTCTCAAGTTTACCACCTCTTGTGATACTCTAAATTTACTTAAAAACACTTTAGGTCTGACTATATGAAATTAAAATGCCTCTAACGGCTCAAAAGTAACTGAATTATTTCCAAAAGATATCGATTAAAAAGAAAATTAATTATTCATTTATCGGCTTAAACACAGACTCAGCGATTCCGAAAAAAGCCCTTATAAACTATAGTGAAATATGGTATCTATAAAATTTGGTATCGGGCATTATATTTTAATGGCCGATTTTATCAATAAAATAATGGAAATTTCTATATGAGATGCAAAATGCATACATCAAGTTACATATATTGAACACATTTAAATAAATGTCTGAGTTTTGTTGGAATTGGTTCATATTTAAGAACATTTTAAGCCTAAGACCCTACTCCGGGAAGCGGATTGTAAAGAAATAATAACTAAATATGAACCGATAAGATATATATCTTAAAGACAGTTAAACAATTAATTGTAGCAAATGTCAATAAAATTGGTTCAAGTTTAACAGTTTTTTTAAACTTGTAGTCTTTTTCCGGGAAGGAACTTAATAAAGAACTATAAAAATATGGACCGATATTTACCAGATAAGTGATGTAATTGTTAGACGTGAGAAAAATAGTTGTGAATATTTTAAAGCTCAAACATGTTTACCGGGAAGGGACATTATATGGGAGCTATAACAAATTATAGACCAATATTGGTCAAATTAATAACATAAATTCAATTAAATTCAGTTATAAAAATAACTGTGTCGAATTTCAATAGCCTTAAATTGTTTTCCGGGAAGGGATTTATATAGGAGCTATAGCAAATATTGGCTACATTTGGTCAAATAATATATGTCAAAACAAAAAGAACAAAAACTATTCCGAATTTCTATAGAATTGGTCTGTATTTTAAAGTTTAATTAAGCATAAACTCATATTCCCTGAAAGGGCCTTTTATGACAGTCAAAAAATTACCCTTAGCACAATTTAGTCTATGGGTTTATTATATTGAATGTGAAACTGATTTTGCTGGGTATCCAAATTTTTCATATTTCAGTCTATAAATTTTTTCTATTAATCCGATTTTGCTGGATGTTTGAACGATGACGAAGTACACATAACTGTATGTTGTGATTTAACTCCATTTAAATCCAGTCTTCTTTTGTGGAAAATTTTAGAAATGTTCTTTATCAGTAGTTTGAGTTTATCTCAGATATTGGTCTATAACTATTTTGATAATCGTTTCAATGAACAAAGAATCCTAATTCTTGTTAAAGTAAATGATTTCAATCTTTTTTCGTAGATACAAATTTAGTTTTTTTTTACAAAACAAGATCGGGCAATAGTTTTGGAGATATATTGAAAAACTAACTGAAAATCTTTAAAATTTGTTGGTTGAAAATTCAAATACAAATGTCTCGAAAACTATTAGAGATAAACCACAAGTTTTTTAAGGTCTCGACGAGGACTACAAGAAGGTAAAAGAATTTTGATATTAAAATAGAATTAAATTGGCGGTTGGTTTAGATATTTTAACGTCTGTGCACTCAGGCCATTCATCATTAACAGGGTCCAAGCTTCATTACTTCTAAGTTTACACTCTCTACTATTATGCTAAAATTTATGCAAATAAATTCAGAAAATTAAAAGTTACAGATTTATTTCCCAAAATGCAGCTCCTATCTTATCATTCCCCTATGAAGCTTCTATGGTTATCCAAAGGTTATAATGCTATATTCCTCTGCTGTTTTTGTACTTTAGAAAATTCATTGTCAGTGGTCCGAACTCAATGAAATTTAGCCTGAATATTTATTGTTGTATTATTAAATACGAGTAGGATTTGTTATTGATATACCCTACAGCACCGTAGGTGGTTGGGGTATAATTCATTTGTACAGATGTTATACCACACAAAATATACCATTTGATTCAGAATCACTTTCTGAGTCATTCTAACTTGTCTGTCTATCCGTCCGTCGGCTAACTTTCCGTGTAGACTTGTGAACGCTCTACAGGTCGCAATTTCTGAGATATATTGATGAAATTTTGAATATATTTAGAGAAATTTGGCTTAAGGACAAAGCCTATAGAAATTGACCACTGACCGGTCCATTATTTCGGGTATTTTTCATACAAATGGTTTAAAGCGATTTAATGAAATCTTATGAATATTTTAGCGATGTACAAAGTTATACGATGGTCGGTCCAAAATGTCTACTTCAAAATTGTGGTATTACATATCGGACTTGACCGACAATAAATTTATCTTATTTTTATTTATCTCATGGTTTATTTATTTTTATTATTAACACTTTCACGTTAAGCAAATGTGTTAATTGTTATTATATAATTTATTTATAGAGTTCATCACATTATTTTCTTATTTATTGTTTTACGATTTAATACAATTTAATGATATTTTCATAACTGGTTCTGAGTGAAACAGATTTAAAAACTTTATTTAACAAATTTGTAGAAAAAGATTTGTTAAGCCTTCAATACTTTCGCTCAAATATTGGTTTAATATTGACCAAATCTTAAATTTTTGCAAATATATCTGAGCTGATATAGCTGAGTTATCTATCCGAATCTTAAAAATATTCTTAATTATTTTAAAAAGAAATCTGACCATATTGAAAATTTCACTATTTTAAAATCTTAAATAACGATTCCAATACTGACATCCAAATGAATCCTAAAGGAAAGTATTTTGCTAAGCTTTTTAAAAATGTATTAATTTTTTATTAAAATTTACCAGAATAAGGAGTGAGAAAAAAATTCTAAACATACATATACGATCATAAAAACGAAACCACAGAACTTACAGTTTTAAACTTTTATACCTTCACCGCTTCAAGTGGTGAAGAGGGTATATTAACTTTGTTATTTCGTGTGTAACGCTAAGAAAGGTATCATTTCAGACCCCATAGTCTTGCATTTAATTAAAATCTGAGTCGATTTAGCATCAGTCTGTCTGTCTACCTGTCTGTTGGTGGCACGTTCGCATTTACAGTAACTTACAGGCGAAATCAGTTTAGTATATCAAAAAATATAGATCGATATTTCGATCGAATTTCGTAAAACTGTCAATTTGATAAAATAGTATAAAGTTGTATATTACTCATTATCATTCCAAAAATTGTCAAAATGGTTTAGTGTCCAACCAAACTTGTGGACACTTTTTATTTTTCAATTCTCCTTTTACAAGAGCCCAAGATCTTTCCATTTGTCTTAGCTCCCGATATTTTAGCAGCTTCGCCACTCTCAGTAAAAATACCACATTATTGTTCCTTTACCACTTATTTACCATAGTGTCACATTAACATGAACACATTATAGCCTTTTCATGCAGATCCATTCAGCCCATTTATAGAGCTTATGGTTATCAGTATGCGGGCTATATAACCATACCACTTTGGGAAATTTTGACTGCTTTTGGTTCCTAAATTTTGAGCATCAGTAGCATATTTTTGAGCAGGAAATTGTGAAAAATCTGCCAGTACAAACGTTTCGTCCTCCATTGTGCAGCAAGAAAATTTTTTTTTTTGAAAACTTGGCTTCAATTTTTGGCATCTAAATTTTTGAAGTATGTTCCTGTCAGGAATTTTAAATAATTTTCTATCTCAGTCCTTAATTTCCATAATTTCGATCCCTAAAAGATAATTTAAAAATTCTGCTTTTCACCCTTTTCCAATTTATATTAAAAAAAAGAAGATAAATACCCATTTGTTAAAATAAATTTCCTTAATCTAAAATTTAAATTTATTAGTCATTTCCTAAAACAATTTAATTTCCTTTCATTTAGTTTTTTCTTTTACTGTCAGAATATTAGTGAGTGTGTATGTGTATTTATATGTTTGTGTATAAACAATTAACATCGTCAATTTCATTTTGCCAATTCGAAATTGGAGGAATACAAATCATTTCTACTAATTTCCTCTTTCCATGACGGCAAGCACACACACATACACACAAACCTAAAATCAATGTATTTTATCTGAAGCTAAAAAAATATTGGAAAAAATTTGTATCTCAAATTTTACGCGATGTTTTTAAATAAAAAAAAAAAACACCAAAAAAATAAAACAAACTAACAATGTTGGTAAAAATAAACAAACAAGAAAATAAATAAAAAAAGAAAACTGCGAGTAAAAAAGAAAATTGAGTAAAAAGAAACTCTGCGCAATTTGAAAAGGAAAACAGAAAAACTTTTTAACGTTATGAATATTTGTTGCCAGAAAATTTCTAAATATGTGATTACATGTTTGGCGAATACCTGATAAATTAATAATATTTTTTAGAGCAACACCTACATCTCTCGATTCTTTAAAATTAGCTATATTCTCGAAATAGATTAGTCTATAGTCTCGAGAGTGATTACAAGTCTCGACCTAGATTAGTCTATAGTCTCGACTCTAGATTAGTCTATAGTCTCGACTCTAGATTAGTCTATAGTCTCGACTCTAGATAGTCTATAGTCTCGACTCTATTAGTCTATAGTCTCGACTCCAGATTAGTCTATAGTCTCGACTCTAGATTAGTCTATAGTCTCAACTCTAGATTAGTCTATAGTCTCGACTCTAGATTAGTCTATAGTCTCGACTCTAGATTAGTTTATAGTCTCGACTCTAGATTAGTCTATAGTCTCGACTCTAGATTAGTCTATAGTCTCGACTCTAGATTAGTCTATAGTCTCAACTCTAGATTAGTCTATAGTCTCGACTCTAGATTAGTCTATAGTCTCGACTCTAGATTAGTCTATAGCTCGACTCTAGATTATTAGATCTATAGTCTGACTCTAGATTATTTAATTTTCGACTTTTGATTAGTCATAGTCTCGACTCTAATTAGTCTATAGTCTCGACTCTATTAGCTATATCTCGTTTTAAATCTAGATAGTCTATAGTTCGACTCTAGTATTAGTCTATGTCTCGAATCTAGATTAGTTTTAGTCTTTACTTCTAGAATTAGTCTATGTTTTGATTCTAGATTAGTCTATATCTCGACTCTGATTGAGTCTATAGTCTCGACTCTATTAGTCTATAGTCTCGACTCTAAATTTTCTATATTCACTTATTAGTCTATAGTCTCGCTCTAGATTAGTCTATATTCCACTCTAATTAGTCTATAGTTCTCGACTCTAATAGTCTATAGTCTCGACTCTAATTAGTCATAGTTCTCGACTCTAATTAGTCTAAGTCTTCGACTCTAGATTATCTATAGTCTCGACTCTAGATTAGTCTATAG
>PYHX02000494.1:11947473-11998332 GCA_004302925.2 Cochliomyia hominivorax
TACGAGAAAAATCGATTTTTATAAAATTTTTTTAAAATTTTCAAAAAGTGATTACAGATTGAGGGCCTTTTGGTTCTAGCGGCTCTAGTTTACGAGAAAAATCGATTTTTATAAATTTTTTAAAATTTCGAAAAAGTGATTACAGATTGAGGCCCTTTTGGTTCTAGCGGCTCTAGTTTACGAGAAAAATCGATTTTTAAAAAATTTTTTAAAATTTTCGAAAAGTGATTACAGATTGAGGCCCTTTTGGTTCTAGCGGCTCTAGTTTACGAAAAATCGAATTTTATAAAATTTTTTAAAATTTCGAAAAGTGATTACAGATTGAGGCCCTTTTTGTTCTAGCGGCTCTAGTTTACGAGAAAAATCGATTTTATTAAATTTTTTAAAATTTCGAAAAAGTGATTACAGATTGAGGCCCTTTTGGTTCTAGCGGCTCTAGTTTACGAGAAAAATCGATTTTATAATTTTTTTAAAATTTTCAAAAAGTGATTACAGATTGAGGCCCTTTTTCTAGCGGCTCTAGTTTACGAGAAAAATCGATTTTATAAAATTTTTTAAAATTTTCAAAAAGTGATTACAGATTGAGGCCCTTTTGGTTCTAGCGGCTCTAGTTTACGAGAAAAATCGATTTTTATAAAATTTTTAAAATTTCGAAAAAGTGATTACAGATTGAGGCCTTTTGGTTTCTAGCGGCTCTCGTTTACGAGAAAAATCGATTTTTATAAAATTTTTTAAAATTTCGAAAAAGTGATTACAGATTGAGGCCCTTTTGTTCTAGCGGCTCTAGTTTACGAAAAAATCGATTTTTATAAAATTTTTAAAATTTCAAAAAAGTGATTACAGATTGAGGCCCTTTTTGGTTCTAGCGGCTCTGTTTACGAGAAAAAATCGATTTTTATAAAATTTTTAAAATTTCGAAAAGTGATTACAGATTGAGGCCCTTTTTGTTCTAGCGGCTCTAGTTTACGAGAAAATCGATTTTTATAAAATTTTTAAAATTTCCAAAAAGTGATTAAGATTGAGGGCCCTTTTTGGTTCTAGGCGGCTCTAGTTTACGAAAAAAAATCGATTTTTAGAAATTTGTTTAAATTTTCGAAAAAGTGATTACAGATGTGAGGCCGTTTTGGTCCAGCGGCTCTAGGTGTTACGAGGAAAAGATCGAGTTTTTAGCAAAATTTTTTAAAATTTTCAAAAGGTGATTTACAGTATTGAGGCCCTTGTTTGGGTTCTAGCGGGCTTCTCGGCTTACGGAGAAAAATCGTATTTTATAAAATTTTTTTTAAATTTTCGATAAATAGTGATTACAGATGAGAGCCGCTTTTTGGTCTCGCGGCTCTAGTTACGAAAAATCGATTTTATAAATTTTTTAAAATTTTCTAAAAAGTGATTACAGATTGAGGCCCTTTTGGTTCTAGCGGCTCTCGTTTAACGAGAAAAACGAGTGTTTATAAAATGTTTTTAAAATTTCGAAAAAGTGATTACAGATTGAGGCCCTTTTGGTTCTAGCGGCTCTAGTTTACGAGAAAATCGATTTTTATAAAATTTTTTAAAATTTCGAAAAAGTGATTACAGATTGAGGCCCTTTTGGTTCTAGCGGCTCTAGTTTAACGGAGAAAATCGATTTTATAAAAATTTTTTAAAATTTCGAAAAAGTGATTAAGATTGAGGCCCTTTGGTTCTAGCGGCTCTCGTTTACGAAGAAAAATCGACTTTTATAAAAATTTTTTAAAATTTCGAAAAAGTGATTACAGATTGAGGCCTTTTGGTTCTAGCGGCTCTAGTTTACGAGAAAAATCGATTTTTATAAAGTTTTTAAATTTTCAAAAGTGATTACAGATTGAGGCCCTTTGGTTCTGCGGCTCTAGTTTACGAGAAAAATCGATTTTTATAAATTTTTAAAATTTCAAATTTTTATTAAAATTTTCGAAAAAGTGATTACAGATTGAGGCCTCTTTTGGTTCTAGCGGCTCTAGTTTACGAGAAAATCGATTTTTATAAAATTTTTTAAAATTTTCAAAAAGTGGATTACAGATTGAGGCCCTTTTGGTTCTAGCGGCTCTAGTTACGAGAAAAATCGATTTTTATAAATTTTTTTAAAATTTTCGAAAAAGTGATTACAGATTGAGGCCCTTTTGGTTCTAGCGGCTCTAGTTTACGAGAAAAATCGATTTTTATAAAATTTTTTAAAATTTTCAAAAAAGTGATTACAGATTGAGGCCTTTTGGTTCTAGCGGCTCTAGTTTACGAGAAAAATCGATTTTTTATAAATTTTTTTAAAATTTTCAAAAAGTGATTACAGATTGAGGGCCCTTTGGTTCTAGCGGCTCTAGTTTACGAGAAAAATCGATTTTTATAAATTTTTTAAAATTTTCGAAAAAAGTGATTACAGATTGAGGCCCCTTTTGGTTCTAGCGGCTCTCGTTTACGAGAAAAATCGATTTTATAAAATTTTTTAAATTTCGAAAAAGTGATTACAGATTGAGGCCCTTTTGGTTCTAGCGGCTCTAAGTTTACGAAAAAATCGGTTTTTATAAAATTTTTTAAAATTTTCAAAAGTGATTACAGATTGACGGCCCTTCTTGGTTATAGCGGCTCTAGTTTACGAGAAAAATCGATTTTTATAAAAATTTTTTCCAAATTTTCCGAAAAAGTGATTACAGATTGAGGCCCTTTGGTTCTACGTGCTCTAGTTTACAGCGAAAAAAATCGACTTTTAATAAATTTTTTAAAAATTTCAAAAAGTGATTACAGATTGAGGCCCTTTTGGTTCTAGCGGCTCTAGTTTACGAGAAAAATCCGACTTTTACTAAATTTTTTTAAAATTTCGAAAAGAGTGATTACAGATTGAGGCCCTTTTGGGTTCTAACGGCTCTAGCTTTTACGAGAAAAATCGATTTTCTATAAAAATTTTTTAAAAATTTCCGAAAAAAGTGATTACAGATTGAGGCCCTTTTGTTCTAGCGGCTCTAGTTTACGAGAAAAATCGATTTTTATAAAAATTTTTAAAATTTTCAAAAAGTGATTACAGATTGAGGCCCTTTTGGTTCCTAGCGGCTTAGTTTACGAGAAAAATCGATTTTTATAAAATTTTTAAAATTTTCAAAAAGTGATTAAGATTGAGGCCCTTTTGGTTCTAGCGGCTCTAGTTTACGAGAAAAATCGATTTTTATAAAATTTTTAAAATTCAAAAAGTGATTACAGATTGAGGCCCTTTTTGGTTCTAGCGGCTCTAGTTTACGAAGAAAAAATCGATTTTTATAAAATTTTTTAAATTTTCAAAAAGTGATTACAGATTTGAGGCCCTTTTGGTTTCTCAGCGGCTCTAGTTTACGAGAAAAATCGATTTTATAAAAATTTTTAAAATTTCGAAAAAGTGATTACAGATTGAGGCCCTTTTGGTTCTAGCGGCTCTAGTTTACGAGAAAAAATCGATTTTTAAAAAATTTTTTAAAATTTTCAAAAAGTGATTACAGATTGAGGCCCTTTTGGTTCTAGCGGCTCTAGTTTACGAGAAAAATCGATTTTTAAAATTTTTTAAAATTTCGAAAAAGTGATTACAGATTGAGGCCCTTTTGGTTCTAGCGGCTCTAGTTTACGAGAAAAATCGATTTTTATAAAATTTTTTAAAATTTCAAAAAGTGATTACAGATTGAGGCCCTTTTGGTTCTAGCGGCTCTAGTTTACGAGAAAAATCGATTTTTATAAAATTTTTTAAAATTTCGAAAAAGTGATTACAGATTGAGGCCCTTTTGGTTCTAGCGGCTCTAGTTTACGAGAAAAATCGATTTTTATAAAATTTTTTAAAATTTTCAAAAAGTGATTACAGATTGAGGCCCTTTTGGTTCTAGCGGCTCTAGTTTACGAGAAAAATCGATTTTTATAAAATTTTTTAAAATTTCGAAAAAGTGATTACAGATTGAGGCCCTTTTGGTTCTAGCGGCTCTAGTTTACGAGAAAAATCGATTTTTATAAATTTTTTTAAAAATTTCGAAAAAGTGATTACAGATTGAGGCCCTTTTGGTTCTAGCGGCTCTAGTTTACGAGAAAAATCGATTTTATAAAATTTTTTAAAATTTTCGAAAAAGTGATTACAGATTGAGGCCCTTTTGGTTCTAGCGGCTCTAGTTTACGAGAAAAATCGATTTTTATAAAATTTTTTAAAATTTCGAAAAGTGATTACAGATTGAGGCCCTTTTTGGTTCTAGCGGCTCTAGTTTACGAGAAAAATCGATTTTTATAAAAATTTTTTAAAATTTCAAAAAGTGATTACAGATTGAGGCCCTTTTGGTTCTAGCGGCTCTAGTTTACGAGAAAAATCGATTTTTATAAAATTTTTTAAAATTTCGAAAAAGTGATTACAGATTGAGGCCCTTTTGGTTCTAGCGGCTCTAGTTTACGAGAAAAATCGATTTTTATAAAATTTTTTAAAATTTCGAAAAAGTGATTACAGATTGAGGCCCTTTTGGTTCTAGCGGCTCTAGTTTACGAGAAAAATCGATTTTTATAAATTTTTTTTAAATTTTCAAAAAGTGATTACAGATTGAGGCCCTTTTGGTTCTAGCAGCTCTAGTTTACGAGAAAATCGATTTTTATAAAATTTTTTAAATTTTCAATTTTATAAAATTTTTAAAATTTCGAAAAAGTGATTACAGATTGAGGCCCTTTTTGTTCTAGCGGCTCTAGTTTACGAGAAAAATCGATTTTTATAAAATTTTTTAAAAATTTTCGAAAAAGTGATTACAGATTGAGGCCCTTTTGTTCTAGCGGCTCTCGTTTACGAGAAAAATCGATTTTATAAAAATTTTTTAAAATTTCGAAAAAGTGATTACAGATTGAGGCCCTTTTTGTTCTAGCGGCTCTAGTTTACGAGAAAAATCGATTTTTATAAAATTTTTAAAATTTTCGAAAGAGTGATTACAGATTGAGGCCCTTTTGTTCTAGCGGCTCTAGTTTACGAGAAAAATCGATTTTTATAAAATTTTTTAAAATTTTCAAAAAGTGATTACAGATTGAGGCCCTTTTTGTTCTAGCGGCTCTCGTTTACGAGAAAAATCGATTTTTATAAAATTTTTTAAAATTTCGAAAGAGTGATTACAGATTGAGGCCCTTTTTGTTCTAGCGGCTCTAGTTTACGAGAAAAATCGATTTTTATAAATTTTTAAATTTCAATTTTTAAAATTTTAATTTCGAAAAAGTGATTACAGATTGAGGCCCTTTTTGTTCTAGCGGCTCTAGTTTACGAGAAAAATCGATTTTTATAAAATTTTTTAAAATTTTCAAAAAGTGATTACAGATTGAGGCCCTTTTTGTTCTAGCGGCTCTCGTTTACGAGAAAAATCGATTTTTATAAAATTTTTTAAAAATTTCGAAAAGAGTGATTACAGATTGAGGCCCTTTTTGTTCTAGCGGCTCTAGTTTACGAGAAAAATCGATTTTATAAAATTTTTTAAAATTTTCAAAAAGTGACTTACAGATTGAGGCCCTTTTTGTTCTAGCGGCTCTCGTTTACGAGAAAAATCGATTTTTATAAAATTTTTTAAAATTTCGAAAGAGTGATTACAGATTGAGGCCCTTTTGTTCTAGCGGCTCTAGTTTACGAAAAAATCGATTTTTATAAAAATTTTTAAAATTTCGAAAGAGTGATTACAGATTGAGGCCCTTTTGGTTTTAGCGGCTCTAGTTTACGAGAAAAATCGATTTTTATAAAATTTTTTAAAATTTCGAAAAAGTGATTACAGATTGAGGCCCTTTTGGTTCTAGCGGCTCTAGTTTACGAGAAAATCGATTTTTATAAAATTTTTTAAAGTTCGAAAAAGTGATTACAGATTGAGGCCCTTTTGGTTCTAGTGGCTCTAGTTTACGAGAAAAATCGATTTTTATAAAATTTTTTTTTTAAATTTTCAAAAAGTGATTACAGATTGAGGGCCCTTTTGGTTCTTGCAGGCTCTAGTTTACAGAAAAATTCGATTTTTATAAAATTTTTAAATTTCAAATTTTTATAAAAATTTTAAAATTTCGAAAAGTGATTACAGATTGAGGCCCTGTTGGTTCTAGCGGCTCTAGTTTACGAGAAAAATCGATTTTTATAAATTTTTTTTTAAATTTTCAAAAAGTGATTACAGATTGAGGCCCTTTTGGTTTCTAGCGGCTCTAGTTTACGAGAAAAATCGATTTTTATAAAATTTTTTAAAATTTCGAAAAGTGATTACAGATTGAGGCCCTTTTGGTTCTAGGCAGCTCTAGTTTACGAGAAAATCGATTTTTATAAATTTAAATTCAATTTTTATAAAATTTTAAAATTTCGAAAAAGTAATTACAGATTGAGGCCCTTTTGGTTCTTGCAGCTCTAGTTTACGAGAAAAATCGATTTTTATGAAAATTTTTAAAATTTCGAAAAAGTGACTACAGATTGAGGCCCTTTTGGTTCTAGCGGCTCTCGTTTACGAGAAAAATCGATTTTTATAAAATTTTTTTAAATTTTTCAAAAAGTGATTACAGATTGAGGCCCTTTTGGTTCTAGCGTGCTCTAGTTTACGAGAAAAATCGATTTTTATAAAAATTTTTTAAAATTTTCAAAAGTGATTACAGATTGAGGCCCTTTTGGTTCTAGCGGCTCTAGTTTACGAGAAAAATCGATTTTTATAAAATTTTTAAAATTTCGAAAAAGTGATTACAGATTGAGGCCCTTTTGGTTCTAGCGGCTCTAGTTTACGAGAAAAATCGATTTTATAAAATTTTTTTAAATTTTCAAAAAGTGATTACAGATTGAGGCCCTTTTGGTTCTAGCGGCTTCTAGTTTAACGAAGAAAAATCGATTTTTATAAAATTTTTTAAAATTTCGAAAAAGTGATTACAGATTGAGGCCCTTTTGGTTCTAGCGGCTCTAGTTTACGAGAAAAATCGATTTTTATAAAATTTTTTAAAATTTTCAAAAAGTGATTACAGATTGAGGCCCTTTTGGTTCTAGCGGCTCTAGTTTACGAGAAAAATCGATTTTTATAAAATTTTTTAAAATTTTCAAAAAGTGATTACAGATTGAGGCCCTTTTGGTTCTAGCGGCTCTAGTTTACGAGAAAAAATCGATTTTTATAAAATTTTTTAAAATTTCAAAAAGTGATTACAGATTGAGGCCCTTTTTGGTTCTAGCGGCTCTAGTTTACGAGAAAAATCGATTTTTATAAAAATTTTTAAAATTTTCAAAAAGTGATTACAGATTGAGGCCCTTTTGGTTCTAGCGGCTCTAGTTTACGAGAAAAATCGATTTTTAAAAAATTTTTAAAATTTCGAAAAAGTGATTACAGATTGAGGCCCTTTTGGTTCTAGCGGCTCTAGTTTACGAGAAAAATCGATTTTTAAAAAATTTTTAAAATTTTCAAAAAGTGATTACAGATTGAGGCCCTTTTGGTTCTAGCGGCTCTAGTTTACGAAAAAAATCGATTTTTATAAAATTTTTAAAATTTCGAAAAGTGATTACAGATTGAGGCCCTTTTGGTTCTAGCGGCTTTAGTTTACGAAAAAATCGATTTTTATAAAAATTTTTAAAATTTTCAAAAAGTGATTACAGATTGAGGCCCTTTTGGTTCTAGCGGCTCTAGTTTACGGGAAACATCGACTTTTATAAAATTTTTTTAAATTTTCAAAAAGTGATTACAGATTGAGGCCCTTTTGGTTCTAGCGGCTCTAGTTTACGAGAAAAATCGATTTTTATAAAATTTTTTAAAATTTTCAAATTTTTATAAAAATTTTTAAAATTTCGAAAAAGTGATTACAGATTGAGACCCTTTTGGTTCTAGCGGCTCTAGTTTACGAGAAAAATCGATTTTGTAAAAGTTTTTAAAATTTTCAAAAAGTGATTACGGATTGAGGCCCTTTTGGTTCTAGCGGCTCTAGTTTACGAGAAAAATCGATTTTTGTAAAAGTTTTTTAAAATTTTCAAAAAAGTGATTACGGATTGAGGCCCTTTTGGTTCTAGTGGCTCTAGTTTACGAGAAAAATCGACTTTTATAAAATTTTTTAAAATTTTCAAAAAGTGATTACAGATTGAGGCCCTTTTGGTTCCGGCGGCTCTAGTTTACGAGAAAAATCGATTTTTGTAAAATTTTTTAAATTTTCAATTTTTATAAAATTTTTTAAAATTTTCAAAAAGTGATTACAGATTGAGGCCCTTTTGGTTCTAGCGGCTCTAGTTTACGAGAAAAATCGATTTTTGTAAAAGTTTTTAAAAATTTTCAAAAAGTGATTACGGATTGAGGCCCCTTTTGGTTCTAGCGGCTGTAGTTTACGAGAAAAATCGACTTTTATAAAATTTTTTAAAATTTTCAAAAAGTGATTACAGATTGAGGCCCTTTTGGTTCTAGCGGCTCTAGTTTACGAGAAAAATCGATTTTTATAAAATTTTTTAAAATTTTCAAATTTTTATAAAATTTTTAAAATTTCGAAAAAGTGATTACAGATTAAGGCCCTTTTGGTTCTAGCGGCTCTAGTTTACGAGAAAAATCGATTTTTATAAAATTTTTTAAAATTTTCAAAAAGTGATTACAGATTGAGGCCCTTTTGGTTCTAGCGGCTCTAGTTTACGAGAAAATCGATTTTTATAAAATTTTTTAAAATATCGAAAAGAGATTACAGATTGAGGCCCTTTTGGTTCTAGCGTTCTAGTTTACGAAGAAAATTCGATTTTTATAAAATTTTTTAAAATTTTCGAAAATTGATTACATATTGAGGCCCTTTTGGTTCCAGCGGCTCTAGTTTACGAGAAAAATCGATTTTTATAAAAATTTTTAAAATTTTCGAAAAGTGATTACAGATTGAGGCCCTTTTGGTTCCAGCGGCTCTAGTTTACGAGAAAAATCGATTTTTATAAAAATTTTTAAAATTTCTAAAAAGTGATTACAGATTGAGGCCCTTTTTGGTTCTAGCGGCTCTAGTTTACGAGAAAAATCGATTTTTATAAAATTTTTTAAAATTTTCAAAAAGTGATTACAGATTGAGGCCCTTTTGGTTCTAGCGGCTCTAGTTTACGAGAAAAATCGATTTTTATAAAATTTTTAAAATTTCGAAAAAGTGATTACAGATTGAGGCCCTTTTGGTTCTAGCGGCTCTAGTTTACGAGAAAAATCGACTTTTATAAAATTTTTTAAAATTTTCAAAAAGCGATTACAGATTGAGGCCCTTTTGGTTCTAGCGGCTCTAGTTTACGAGAAAATCGATTTATATAAAAATTTTTAAAATTTCGAAAAAGTGATTACAGATTGAGGCCCTTTTGGTTCCAGCGGCTCTAGTTTACGAGAAAAATCGATTTTTATAAAATTTTTTAAAATTTCGAAAAAGTGATTACAGATTGAGGCCCTTTTGGTTCTAGCGGCTCTAGTTTACGAGAAAAATCGACTTTTATAAAATTTTTTAAAATTTTCAAAAAGCGATTACAGATTGAGGCCCTTTTGGTTCTAGCGTTCTAGTTTACGAGAAAATTCGATTTATATAAAAATTTTTAAAATTTCGAAAAAGAGATTACAGATTGAGGCCCTTTTTGTTCTAGTGGCTCTAGTTTACGAGAAAAATCGATTTTTATAAATTTTTAAAATTTTCAAAAAGTGATTACAGATTGAGGCCCTTTTGGTTCCAGCGGCTCTAGTTTACGAGAAAAATCGATTTTTATAAAAATTTTTAAAATTTTCGAAAAAGTGATTACAGATTGAGGCCCTTTTGGTTCTAGGGGCTCTAGTTTACGAGAAAATCGATTTTTATAAAATTTTTTAAATTTTCAAAAAGCGATTACAGATTGAGGCCCTTTTGGTTCTAGCGGCTCTAGTTTACGAGAAAAATCGATTTTTATAAAATTTTTTAAAATTTTCAAATTTTTTATAAATTTTTAAAATTTCGAAAAGTGATTACAGATTGAGGCCCTTTTGGTTCTAGCGACTCTAGTTTACGAGAAAAAATCGATCTTTAATTTAAATTTCATTTAAAATTTTTTAAAATTTTCAAAAAGTGATTACAGATTGAGGCCCTTTTGGTTCTAGCGGCTCTAGTTTACGAGAAAAATCGATTTTTATAAAATTTTTTTAAAATTTTCAAAAGTGATTACAGATTGAGGCCCTTTTGGTTCTAGCGGCTCTAGTTTACGAGAAAAATCGATTTTTATAAAATTTTTTAAAATTTTCAAAAAGTGATTACAGATTGAGGCCCTTTTGGTTCTAGCGGCTCTAGTTTACGAGAAAATCGATTTTTATAAAATTTTTTAAAATTTCGAAAAAGTGATTACAGATTGAGGCCCTTTTGGTTCTAGCGGCTCTAGTTTACGAGAAAAATCGATTTTATAAAATTTTTTAAAATTTTCAAAAAGTGATTACAGATTGAGGCCCTTTTGGTTCTAGCGGCTTCTAGTTTACGAGAAAAATCGATTTTTATAAAATTTTTTAAAATTTCGAAAAAGTGATTACAGATTGAGGCCCTTTTGGTTCTAGCGGCTCTAGTTTACGAGAAAAATCGACTTTTATAAAATTTTTTAAAATTTCGAAAAGTGATTACAGATTGAGGCCCTTTTGGTTCTAAGCGGCTCTAGTTTACGAGAAAAATCGATTTTTGTAAAAGTTTTTTAAAATTTTCAAAAAGTGATTGCAGATTGAGGCCCGTTTGGTTCTAGCGGCTCTAGTTTACGAGAAAAATCGATCTTTATAAAATTTTAAAATTTTCAAATTTTTATAAAAATTTTTAAAATTTCGAAAAAGTGATTACAGATTGAGGCCCTTTTGGTTCTAGGGGCTCTAGTTTACGAGAAAAATCGATTTTTATAAAATTTTTTAAAATTTCAAAAAGTGATTACAGATTGAGGCCCTTTTGGTTCTAGCGGCTCTAGTTTACGAGAAAAATCGATTTTTATAAAATTTTTTTAAATTTTCAAAAAGTGATTACAGATTGAGGCCCTTTTGGTTCTAGCGGCTCTAGTTTACGAGAAACATCGATTTTTATAAAATTTTTTAAAATTTTCAAAAGTGATTACAGATTGAGGCCCTTTTGGTTCTAGCGGCTCTAGTTTACGAGAAAAATCGATTTTTGTAAAATTTTTTTAAATTTTCAAAAAGTGATTACAGATTGAGGCCCTTTTGGTTCCAGCGGCTCTAGTTTACGAGAAAAATCGATTTTTATAAAATTTTTTAAATTTTCAAAAAGTGATTACAGATTGAGGCCCTTTTGGTTCTAGCGGCTCTAGTTTACGAGAAAAATCGATTTTTATAAAATTTTTTAAAATTTTCAAAAAGTGATTACAGATTGAGGCCCTTTTGGTTCTAGCGGCTCTAGTTTACGAGAAAAATCGATTTTTATAAAATTTTTTAAAATTTTCAAAAAGTGATTACAGATTGAGGCCCTTTTGGTTCTAGCGGCTCTAGTTTACGAGAAAAATCGATTTTATAAAATTTTTTAAAATTTCAAAAAGTGATTACAGATTGAGGCCCTTTTGGTTCTAGCGGCTCTAGTTTACGAGAAAAATCGATTTTTATAATTAAAATTTTTTAAAATTTAAATTTCGAAAAAGTGATTAAGATTGAGGCCCTTTTGGTTCTAGCGGCTCTAGTTACGAAAAAAAATCGATTTTTTATAAAATTTTTAAAATTTCAAAAAGTGATTACAGATTGAGGGCCCTTTTGGTTCTTAGCGGCTCTAGTTTACGAAGAAAAATCGATTTTTATAAAATTTTTAAAATTTCGAAAAGTGATTACAGATTGAGGCCCTTTTGGTTCTAGCGGCTCTAGTTTACGAGAAAAATCGATTTTATAAAATTTTTTAAATTTTCAAAAAGTGATTACAGATTGAGGCCCTTTTGGTTCTAGCGGCTCTAGTTTACGAGAAAAATCGATTTTTAAAAATTTTTAAAAATTTTCAAAAAGTGATTACAGATTGAGGCCCTTTTGGTTCTAGCGGCTCTAGTTTACGAGAAAATCGATTTTTATAAAAATTTTTTAAAATTTTCAAAAAGTGATTACAGATTGAGGCCCTTTTGGTTCTAGCGGCTCTAGTTTACGAAAAAATCGATTTTTATAAAATTTTTTAAAATTTTTCAAAAAGTGATTACAGATTGAGGCCCTTTTGGTTCTAGCGGCTCTAGTTTACGAGAAAAATCGATTTTTATAAAATTTTTTAAAATTTTCAAAAAGTGATTACAGATTGAGGCCCTTTTGGTTCTAGCGGCTCTAGTTTACGAGAAAAATCGATTTTTATAAAATTTTTTAAAATTTTCAAAAAGTGATTACAGATTGAGGCCCTTTTGGTTCTAGCGGCTCTAGTTTACGAGAAAAATCGATTTTTATAAAATTTTTTAAAATTTCAAAAAGTGATTACAGATTGAGGCCCTTTTGGTTCCAGCGGCTCTAGTTTACGAGAAAAATCGATTTTTAAATTTAAAATTTATTTTAAAATTTAATTCGAAAAAGTGATTACAGATTGAGGCCTTTTGGTTCTAGCGGCTCTAGTTTACGAAGAAAAATCGATTTTTATAAAATTTTTTAAAATTTCAAAAAGTGATTACAGATTGAGGCCCTTTTGGTTCTAGCGGCTCTAGTTTACGAGAAAATCGATTTTTATAAAAATTTTTTAAAATTTTCAAAAAGTGATTACAGATTGAGGCCCTTTTGGTTCTAGCGGCTCTAGTTTACGAGAAAAATCGATTTTAAAAATTTTTTAAAATTTCGAAAAAGTGATTACAGATTGAGGCCCTTTTGGTTCTAGCGGCTCTAGTTTACGAGAAAAATCGATTTTTATAAAATTTTTTAAATTTTCAAAAAGTGATTACAGATTGAGGCCCTTTTGGTTCTAGCGGCTCTAGTTTACGAGAAAAATCGATTTTTATAAAATTTTTTTAAAATTTTCAAAAAGTGATTACAGATTGAGGCCCTTTTGGTTCTAGCGGCTCTAGTTTACGAGTAATCGATTTTATAAAATTTTTAAAATTTCAAATTTTTATAAAAATTTTTAAAATTTCGAAAAAGTGATTACAGATTGAGGCCCTTTTGGTTCTAGCGGCTCTAGTTTACGAGAAACATCGACTTTTATAAAATTTTTTAAAATTTTCAAAAAGTGATTACAGATTGAGGCCCTTTTGGTTCTAGCGGCTCTAGTTTACGAGAAAAATCGATTTTTATAAAATTTTTTTAAATTTTCAAAAAGTGATTACAGATTGAGGCCCTTTTGGTTCTAGCGGCTCTAGTTTACGAGAAAAGTCGATTTTTATAAAATTTTTTAAAATTTTCAAAAAGTGATTACAGATTGAGGCCCTTTTGGTTCCAGCGGCTCTAGTTTACGAGAAAAATCGATTTTTATAAATTTTTTAAAATTTTCAAATTTTTATAAAATTTTTAAAATTTCGAAAAAGTGATTACAGATTGAAGACCTTTTGGTTCTAGCGGCTCTAGTTTACGAGAAAAACCGATTTTTATAAAATTTTTTAAAATTTTCAAAAAGTGATTACAGATTGAGGCCCTTTTGGTTCTAGCGGCTCTAGTTTACGAGAAAAATCGATTTTTATAAAATTTTTTAAAATTTTCAAATTTTTATAAAAATTTTTAAAATTTCGAAAAAGTGATTACAGATTGAGGCCCTTTTGGTTCTAGCGGCTCTAGTTTACGAGAAAAATTTTTATAAAATTTTTTAAAATTTCGAAAAAGTGATTACAGATTGAGGCCCTTTTGGTTCTAGCGGCTCTAGTTTACGAGAAAAATCGATTTTTATAAAATTTTTTAAAATTTTCAAATTTTTATAAAAATTTTTAAAATTTCGAAAAAGTGATTACAGATTGAGGCCCTTTTGGTTCTAGCGGCTCTAGTTTACGAGAGAAGTCGATTTTTATAAAATTTTTTAAAATTTTCAAATTTTTATAAAAATTACTAAAATTTCGAAAAAGTGATTACAGATTGAGGCCCTTTTGGTTCTAGCGGCTCTAGTTTACGAGAAAAATCGATTTTTATAAAATTTTTTAAAATTTTCAAAAAGTGATTACAGATTGAGGCCCTTTTGGTTCTAGCGGCTCTAGTATACGAGAAAAATCGATTTTTATAAAATTTTTTAAAATTTTCAAAAAGTGATTACAGATTGAGGCCCTTTTGGTTCTAGCGGCTTTAGTTTACGAAAAAATCGATTTTTATAAAATTTTTTAAAATTTCAAAAAAGTGATTACAGATTGAGGCTCTTTTGGTTCCAGCGGCTCTAGTTTACGAGAAAAATCGATTTTTATAAAATTTTTTAAAATTTTCAAAAAGTGATTACAGATTGAGGCCCTTTTGGTTCTAGCGGCTCTAGTTTACGAGAAAAGTCGATTTTTATAAAATTTTTTTAAATTTTCAAAAAGTGATTACAGATTGAGGCCCTTTTGGTTCTAGCGGCTCTAGTTTACGAGAAAAATCGATTTTTATAAAATTTTTATTTAAATTTTTTTAAAATTTCGAAAAAGTGATTACAGATTGAGGCCCTTTTGGTTCTAGCGGCTCTAGTTTACGAGAAAAATCGATTTTTTATAAAATTTTTTAAAATTTCAAAAAGTGATTACAGATTGAGGCCCTTTTGGTTCTAGCGGCTCTAGTTTACGAGAAAAATCGATTTTATAAAAATTTTTTAAAATTTCAAAAGTGATTACAGATTGAGGCCCTTTGGTTCTAGCGGCTCTAGTTTACAAGAAAAATCGATTTTTATAAATTTTTTAAAATTTTCGAAAAAGTGATTACAGATTGAGGCCCTTTTGGTTCTAGCGGCTCTAGTTTACGAGAAAAATCGATTTTTAAAAAATTTTTTAAATTTTTCAAAAAGTGATTACAGATTGAGGCCCTTTTGGTTCTAGCGGCTCTAGTTTACGAGAAAAATCCGATTTTTATAAAATTTTTTAAAATTCGACCAAGTGATTACAGATTGAGGCCCTTTTGGGTTCTATGCGCTCTAGTTTACAGAAAAAATCGATTTTTATTAAATTTTTTAAAATTTCAAAAAAGTGATACAGATTGAGGTCCTTTTGGTTCTAGCGGCTCTCGTTTACGAGAAAAATCGATTTTTATTAATTTTTTAAAATTTCAAAAAAGTGATTACAGATTGAGGCCCTTTTTGTTCTACGCGGCTCTCGTTACGAGAAACATCGATTTTTATAAAATTTTTAAAATTTCGAAAAAGTGACTACAGATTGAGGCCTTTTGGTTCTAGCGGCTCTAAGATTACAGAAAAATCGACTTTTAAAAAACTATTTTTTAAAATTTCGAAAAAGTGATTAACAAATTGGAGGCCTTTGGTTCTAGCGGCTCTAGTTTACAAGAAAAATCGATTTTTATAAATTTTTTAAAATTTCGAAAAAGTGATTACAGATTGAGGCCCTTTTGGTTCTAGCGGCTCTAGTTTACGAGAAAAATCGATTTTTATAAAATTTTTTAAAATTTTCAAAAAGTGATTACAGATTGAGGCCCTTTTGGTTCCAGCGGCTTTAGTTTACGAAAAAATCGATTTTTATAAAATTTTTAAAATTTCGAAAAAGTGATTACAGATTGAGGACCTTTTGGTTCTAGCGGCTCTAGTTTACGAGAAAAATCGATTTTTATAAAATTTTTTAAAATTTTCAAAAAGTGATTACAGATTGAGGCCCTTTTGGTTCCAGCGGCTTTAGTTTACGAAAAAATCGATTTTTATAAAATTTTTTAAATTTTTCAAAAAGTGATTACAGATTGAGGCCCTTTTGGTTCCAGCGGCTCTAGTTTACGAGAAAAATCGATTTTTATAAAATTTTTTAAAATTTTCAAAAAGTGATTACAGATTGAGGCCCTTTTGGTTCTAGCGGCTCTAGTATACGAGAAAAATCGATTTTTATAAAATTTTTTAAAATTTTCAAAAAGTGATTACAGATTGAGGCCCTTTTGGTTCTAGCGGCTCTAGTTTACGAGAAAAATCGATTTTTATAAAATTTTTTTAAAATTTCGAAAAAGTGATTACAGATTGAGGCCCTTTTGGTTCTAGCGGCTCTAGTTTACGAGAAAAATCGATTTTTAAAAAATTTTTTAAATTTCGAAAAAGTGATTACAGATTGAGGCCCTTTTGGTTCTAGCGGCTCTAGTTTACGAGAAAAATCGATTTTTAAAAATTTTTTAAAATTTCGAAAAAGTGATTACAGATTGAGGCCCTTTTGGTTCTAGCGGCTCTAGTTTACGAGAAAAATCGATTTTTATAAAATTTTTTAAAATTTCGAAAAAGTGATTACAGATTGAGGCCCTTTTGGTTCTAGCGGCTCTAGTTTACGAGAAAAATCGATTTTTAAAAATTTTTTAAATTTTCAAAAAGTGATTACAGATTGAGGCCCTTTTGGTTCTAGCGGCTCTAGTTTACGAGAAAAATCGATTTTTATAAAATTTTTTAAAATTTTCAAAAAGTGATTACAGATTGAGGCCCTTTTGGTTCTAGCGGCTCTAGTTTACGAGAAAAATCGATTTTATAAAAATTTTTTAAAATTTTCGAAAAAGTGATTACAGATTGAGGCCCTTTTGGTTCTAGCGGCTCTAGTTTACGAGAAAAATCGATTTTTATAAAATTTTTTAAAATTTTCAAAAAGTGATTACAGATTGAGGCCCTTTTGGTTCTAGCGGCTCTAGTTTACGAGAAAAATCGATTTTTATAAAATTTTTTAAAATTTTCAAAAGTGATTACAGATTGAGGCCCTTTTGGTTCTAGCGGCTCTAGTTTACGAGAAAAATCGATTTTTATAAAATTTTTTAAAATTTTCAAAAAGTGATTACAGATTGAGGCCCTTTTGGTTCTAGCGGCTCTAGTTTACGAGAAAAATCGATTTTTAAAAATTTTTTAATAAATTTCGAAAAAGTGATTACAGATTGAGGCCCTTTTGGTTCTAGCGGCTCTAGTTTACGAGAAAAATCGATTTTTAAAAATTTTTTTAAATTTCAAAAAGTGATTACAGATTGAGGCCCTTTTGGTTCTAGCGGCTCTAGTTTACGAGAAAAATCGATTTTTATAAAATTTTTTAAAATTTTCAAAAAGTGATTACAGATTGAGGCCCTTTTGGTTCTAGCGGCTCTAGTTTACGAGAAAAATCGATTTTTAAAAAATTTTTTAAATTTTTCAAAAAGTGATTACAGATTGAGGCCCTTTTGGTTCTAGCGGCTCTAGTTTACGAGAAAAATCGATTTTATAAAAATTTTTTAAAATTTTCAAAAAGTGATTACAGATTGAGGCCCTTTTGGTTCTAGCGGCTCTAGTTTACGAGAAAAATCGATTTTTATAAAATTTTTTTAAATTTTCAAAAAGTGATTACAGATTGAGGCCCTTTTGGTTCTAGCGGCTCTAGTTTACGAGAAAAATCGATTTTTAAAAATTTTTTAAAATTTTCAAAAAGTGATTACAGATTGAGGCCCTTTTGGTTCTAGCGGCTCTAGTTTACGAGAAAAATCGATTTTTAAAAATTTTTTTAAAATTTTCGAAAAAGTGATTACAGATTGAGGCCCTTTTGGTTCTAGCGGCTCTAGTTTACGAGAAAAATCGATTTTTAAAAATTTTTTAAAATTTTCAAAAAGTGATTACAGATTGAGGCCCTTTTGGTTCTAGCGGCTCTAGTTTACGAGAAAAATCGATTTTAAAAAATATTTTTTAAATTTTCAAAAAGTGATTACAGATTGAGGCCCTTTTGGTTCTAGCGGCTCTAGTTTACGAGAAAAATCGATTTTTATAAAATTTTTTAAAATTTCGAAAAAGTGATTACAGATTGAGGCCCTTTTGGTTCTAGCGGCTCTAGTTTACGAGAAAAATCGATTTTTATAAATTTAAATTTCAATTTTTAAAAATTTAATTCGAAAAAGTGATTACAGATTGAGGCCCTTTTGGTTCTAGCGGCTCTAGTTTACGAGAAAATCGATTTTTAATTTAAAATTTCATTTTAAAAATTAATTCGAAAAAGTGATTACAGATTGAGGCCCTTTTGGTTCTAGCGGCTCTAGTTTACGAGAAAAATCGATTTTTTAAAAATTTTTTAAAATTTTCAAAAAGTGATTACAGATTGAGGCCCTTTTGGTTCTAGCGGCTCTAGTTTACGAGAAAAATCGATTTTTATAAAATTTTTTAAAATTTTCAAAAAGTGATTACAGATTGAGGCCCTTTTGGTTCTAGCGGCTCTAGTTTACAAGAAAAATCGATTTTATAAAATTTTTTAAAATTTCGAAAAAGTGATTACAGATTGAGGCCCTTTTGGTTCTAGCGGCTCTAGTTTACGAGAAAAATCGATTTTTAAAAATTTTTTAAAATTTTCAAAAAGTGATTACAGATTGAGGCCCTTTTGGTTCTAGCGGCTCTAGTTTACGAGAAAATCGATTTTTATAAAATTTTTTAAATTTTCAAAAAGTGATTACAGATTGAGGCCCTTTTGGTTCTAGCGGCTCTAGTTTACGAGAAAAATCGATTTTATTTAAAAATTTATTTTAAAATTTCGAAAAAGTGATTACAGATTGAGGCCCTTTTGGTTCTAGCGGCTCTAGTTTACGAGAAAATCGATTTTTAAAAATTTTTTTAAAATTTCGAAAAAGTGATTACAGATTGAGGCCTTTTGGTTCTAGCGGCTCTAGTTTACGAGAAAAATCGATTTTTAAAAAATTATTTTTTAAAATTTTATCAAAAAGTGATTACAGATTGAGGCCCTTTTGGTTCTAGCGGCTCTAGTTTACAAGAAAATCGATTTTTATAAAATTTTTAAAATTTTCAATTTTTATAAAAATTAAAATTCGAAAAAGTGATTACAGATTGAGGCCCTTTTGGGTTCTAGCGGCTCTAGTTTACGAGAAAAATCGATTTTGTAAAAGTTTTTAAAATTTTCAAAAAGTGATTACAGATTGAGGCCCTTTTGGTTCTAGCGGCTCTAGTATACGAGAAAAACGATTTTTATAAAATTTTTTAAAATTTTCAAAAAGTGATTACAGATTGAGGCCCTTTTGGTTCTAGCGGCTTTAGTTACGAAAAAATCGATTTTTATAAAATTTTTTAAAATTTCAAAAAAGTGATTACAGATTGAGGCCTCTTTTGGTTCCAGCGGCTCTAGTTTACGAGAAAATCGATTTTATAATTTTTAAAATTTTCAATTTTTATAAAATTTAAATTTCGAAAAAGTGATTACAGATTGAGGACCTTTTGGTTCTAGCGGCTCTAGTTTACGAGAAAAGTCGATTTTTAAAAAATTTTTAAAATTTTCAAAAAGTGATTACAGATTGAGGCCCTTTTGGTTCTAGCGGCTCTAGTTTACGAGAAAAATCGATTTTATAATTTTAAAATTTTTTTAAAATTTATTCGAAAAAGTGATTA
This sequence comes from Cochliomyia hominivorax, assembly GCA_004302925.2. Taxonomy (NCBI): domain Eukaryota; kingdom Metazoa; phylum Arthropoda; class Insecta; order Diptera; family Calliphoridae; genus Cochliomyia; species Cochliomyia hominivorax. Next base: position 11,966,791 of record PYHX02000494.1, read on the forward strand.
CAGATTGAGGCCCTTTTGGTTCTAGCGGCTCTAGTTTACGAGAAAAATCGATTTTTATAAAATTTTTTAAAATTTTCAAAAAGTGATTACAGATTGAGGCCCTTTTGGTTCTAGCGGCTCTAGTTTACGAGAAAAATCGATTTTTATAAAATTTTTTAAAATTTTCGAAAAGTGATTACAGATTGAGGCCCTTTTGGTTCTAGCGGCTCTAGTTTACGAGAAAAATCGATTTTTATAAAATTTTTTAAAATTTTCAAAAAGTGATTACAGATTGAGGCCCTTTTGGTTCTAGCGGCTCTAGTTTACGAGAAAAATCGATTTTTATAAAATTTTTTAAATTTTTCAAAAAGTGATTACAGATTGAGGCCCTTTTGGTTCTAGCGGCTCTAGTTTACGAGAAAAATCGATTTTTATAAAATTTTTTAAAATTTTCAAAAAGTGATTACAGATTGAGGCCCTTTTGGTTCTAGCGGCTCTAGTTTACGAGAAAAATCGATTTTTATAAAATTTTTTAAATTTTCAAAAAGTGATTACAGATTGAGGCCCTTTTGGTTCTAGCGGCTCTAGTTTACGAGAAAAATCGATTTTTATAAAATTTTTTAAAATTTTCAAAAAGTGATTACAGATTGAGGCCCTTTTGGTTCTAGCGGCTCTAGTTTACGAGAAAAATCGATTTTTATAAAATTTTTTTAAAATTTTCGAAAAAGTGATTACAGATTGAGGCCCTTTTGGTTCTAGCGGCTCTAGTTTACGAGAAAAATCGATTTTTATAAAATTTTTTTAAAATTTTCAAAAAGTGATTACAGATTGAGGCCCTTTTGGTTCTAGCGGCTCTAGTTTACGAGAAAAATCGATTTTTATAAAATTTTTTAAAATTTTCGAAAAAGTGATTACAGATTGAGGCCCTTTTGGTTCTAGCGGCTCTAGTTTACGAGAAAAATCGATTTTATAAAATTTTTTTAAATTTCAAAAAGTGATTACAGATTGAGGCCCTTTTGGTTCTAGCGGCTCTAGTTTACGAGAAAAATCGATTTTAAAAAATTTTTTAAAATTTTCAAAAAGTGATTACAGATTGAGGCCCTTTTGGTTCTAGCGGCTCTAGTTTACGAGAAAAATCGATTTTATAAAATTTTTTAAAATTTTCAAAAAGTGATTACAGATTGAGGCCCTTTTGGTTCTAGCGGCTCTAGTTTACGAGAAAAATCGATTTTTAAAAATTTTTTAAAATTTTCAAAAAGTGATTACAGATTGAGGCCCTTTTGGTTCTAGCGGCTCTAGTTTACGAGAAAAATCGATTTTTATAAAATTTTTTTAAAATTTTCAAAAAGTGATTACAGATTGAGGCCCTTTTGGTTCTAGCGGCTCTAGTTTACGAGAAAAATCGATTTTTAAAAAATTTTTTAAAATTTTCAAAAAGTGATTACAGATTGAGGCCCTTTTGGTTCTAGCGGCTCTAGTTTACGAGAAAAATCGATTTTTAAAAATTTTTTAAAATTTTCAAAAAGTGATTACAGATTGAGGCCCTTTTGGTTCTAGCGGCTCTAGTTTACGAGAAAAATCGATTTTTATAAAATTTTTTAAAATTTTCAAAAAGTGATTACAGATTGAGGCCCTTTTGGTTCTAGCGGCTCTAGTTTACGAGAAAAATCGATTTTTATAAAATTTTTTAAAATTTCAAAAAGTGATTACAGATTGAGGCCCTTTTGGTTCTAGCGGCTCTAGTTTACGAGAAAAATCGATTTTTAAAAAATTTTTTAAATTTTCAAAAAGTGATTACAGATTGAGGCCCTTTTGGTTCTAGCGGCTCTAGTTTACGAGAAAAATCGATTTTTATAAAATTTTTTTAAAATTTTCGAAAAAGTGATTACAGATTGAGGCCCTTTTGGTTCTAGCGGCTCTAGTTTACGAGAAAAATCGATTTTTAAAAAATTTTTTAAAATTTTCAAAAAGTGATTACAGATTGAGGCCCTTTTGGTTCTAGCGGCTCTAGTTTACGAGAAAAATCGATTTTTAAAAATTTTTTAAAATTTTCAAAAAGTGATTACAGATTGAGGCCCTTTTGGTTCTAGCGGCTCTAGTTTACGAGAAAAATCGATTTTTAAAAATTTTTTAAAATTTTCAAAAAGTGATTACAGATTGAGGCCCTTTTGGTTCTAGCGGCTCTAGTTTACGAGAAAAATCGATTTTATAAAATTTTTTTAAAATTTTCAAAAAGTGATTACAGATTGAGGCCCTTTTGGTTCTAGCGGCTCTAGTTTACGAGAAAAATCGATTTTTAAAAATTTTTTTAAATTTTCAAAAAGTGATTACAGATTGAGGCCCTTTTGGTTCTAGCGGCTCTAGTTTACGAGAAAAATCGATTTTTATAAAATTTTTTAAAATTTCGAAAAAGTGATTACAGATTGAGGCCCTTTTGGTTCTAGCGGCTCTAGTTTACGAGAAAAATCGATTTTTAAAAATTTTTTAAAATTTTCAAAAAGTGATTACAGATTGAGGCCCTTTTGGTTCTAGCGGCTCTAGTTTACGAGAAAAATCGATTTTTATAAAATTTTTTAAAATTTCGAAAAAGTGATTACAGATTGAGGCCCTTTTGGTTCTAGCGGCTCTAGTTTACGAGAAAAATCGATTTTTAAAAATTTTTTAAATTTTCGAAAAAGTGATTACAGATTGAGGCCCTTTTGGTTCTAGCGGCTCTAGTTTACGAGAAAAATCGATTTTTATAAAATTTTTTTAAATTTTCAAAAAGTGATTACAGATTGAGGCCCTTTTGGTTCTAGCGGCTCTAGTTTACGAGAAAAATCGATTTTTATAAAATTTTTTAAATTTTCGAAAAAGTGATTACAGATTGAGGCCCTTTTGGTTCTAGCGGCTCTAGTTTACGAGAAAAATCGATTTTTAAAAAATTTTTTAAATTTTCAAAAAGTGATTACAGATTGAGGCCCTTTTGGTTCTAGCGGCTCTAGTTTACGAGAAAAATCGATTTTTATAAAATTTTTTAAAATTTTCAAAAAGTGATTACAGATTGAGGCCCTTTTGGTTCTAGCGGCTCTAGTTTACGAGAAAAATCGATTTTAAAAAATTTTTTAAATTTTCAAAAAGTGATTACAGATTGAGGCCCTTTTGGTTCTAGCGGCTCTAGTTTACGAGAAAAATCGATTTTTAAAAAATTTTTTAAATTTTCAAAAAGTGATTACAGATTGAGGCCCTTTTGGTTCTAGCGGCTCTAGTTTACGAGAAAAATCGATTTTAAAAATTTTTTAAAATTTTCAAAAAGTGATTACAGATTGAGGCCCTTTTGGTTCTAGCGGCTCTAGTTTACGAGAAAAATCGATTTTTATAAAATTTTTTAAAATTTTCGAAAAAGTGATTACAGATTGAGGCCCTTTTGGTTCTAGCGGCTCTAGTTTACGAGAAAAATCGATTTTTAAAAAATTTTTTAAATTTTCAAAAAGTGATTACAGATTGAGGCCCTTTTGGTTCTAGCGGCTCTAGTTTACGAGAAAAATCGATTTTTATAAAATTTTTTAAAATTTTCAAAAAGTGATTACAGATTGAGGCCCTTTTGGTTCTAGCGGCTCTAGTTTACGAGAAAAATCGATTTTTAAAAATTTTTTTAAATTTTCAAAAAGTGATTACAGATTGAGGCCCTTTTGGTTCTAGCGGCTCTAGTTTACGAGAAAAATCGATTTTTATAAAATTTTTTTAAAATTTCGAAAAAGTGATTACAGATTGAGGCCCTTTTGGTTCTAGCGGCTCTAGTTTACGAGAAAAATCGATTTTTAAAAATTTTTTAAAATTTTCAAAAAGTGATTACAGATTGAGGCCCTTTTGGTTCTAGCGGCTCTAGTTTACGAGAAAAATCGATTTTTATAAAATTTTTTAAAATTTCGAAAAAGTGATTACAGATTGAGGCCCTTTTGGTTCTAGCGGCTCTAGTTTACGAGAAAAATCGATTTTAAAAATTTTTTTAAATTTTCGAAAAAGTGATTACAGATTGAGGCCCTTTTGGTTCTAGCGGCTCTAGTTTACAAGAAAAATCGATTTTTATAAAATTTTTTAAAATTTCGAAAAAGTGATTACAGATTGAGGCCCTTTTGGTTCTAGCGGCTCTAGTTTACGAGAAAAATCGATTTTTAAAAATTTTTTTAAATTTTCAAAAAGTGATTACAGATTGAGGCCCTTTTGGTTCTAGCGGCTCTAGTTTACGAGAAAAATCGATTTTTAAAAATTTTTTTAAAATTTTCAAAAAGTGATTACAGATTGAGGCCCTTTTGGTTCTAGCGGCTCTAGTTTACGAGAAAAATCGATTTTTATAAAATTTTTTAATTTTCGAAAAAGTGATTACAGATTGAGGCCCTTTTGGTTCTAGCGGCTCTAGTTTACGAGAAAAATCGATTTTTAAAAATTTTTTAAAATTTTCAAAAAGTGATTACAGATTGAGGCCCTTTTGGTTCTAGCGGCTCTAGTTTACGAGAAAAATCGATTTTTATAAAATTTTTTTAAATTTTCAAAAAGTGATTACAGATTGAGGCCCTTTTGGTTCTAGCGGCTCTAGTTTACGAGAAAAATCGATTTTTATAAAATTTTTTAAAATTTTCGAAAAAGTGATTACAGATTGAGGCCCTTTTGGTTCTAGCGGCTCTAGTTTACGAGAAAAATCGATTTTTATAAAATTTTTTTAAAATTTTCAAAAAGTGATTACAGATTGAGGCCCTTTTGGTTCTAGCGGCTCTAGTTTACGAGAAAAATCGATTTTTATAAAATTTTTTAAAATTTCGAAAAAGTGATTACAGATTGAGGCCCTTTTGGTTCTAGCGGCTCTAGTTTACGAGAAAAATCGATTTTATAAAAATTTTTTAAATTTTCAAAAGTGATTACAGATTGAGGCCCTTTTGGTTCTAGCGGCTCTAGTTTACGAGAAAAATCGATTTTTATAAAATTTTTTAAAATTTCGAAAAAGTGATTACAGATTGAGGCCCTTTTGGTTCTAGCGGCTCTAGTTTACGAGAAAAATCGATTTTTAAAAAATTTTTTAAATTTTCAAAAAGTGATTACAGATTGAGGCCCTTTTGGTTCTAGCGGCTCTAGTTTACGAGAAAAATCGATTTTTAAAAATTTTTTTAAATTTTCGAAAAAGTGATTACAGATTGAGGCCCTTTTGGTTCTAGCGGCTCTAGTTTACGAGAAAAATCGATTTTTATAAAATTTTTTAAAATTTCGAAAAAGTGATTACAGATTGAGGCCCTTTTGGTTCTAGCGGCTCTAGTTTACGAGAAAAATCGATTTTTAAAAAATTTTTTAAATTTTCAAAAAGTGATTACAGATTGAGGCCCTTTTGGTTCTAGCGGCTCTAGTTTACGAGAAAAATCGATTTTTATAAAATTTTTTAAAATTTTCAAAAAGTGATTACAGATTGAGGCCCTTTTGGTTCTAGCGGCTCTAGTTTACGAGAAAAATCGATTTTTATAAAATTTTTTTAAAATTTTCAAAAAGTGATTACAGATTGAGGCCCTTTTGGTTCTAGCGGCTCTAGTTTACGAGAAAAATCGATTTTTATAAATTTTTTTTAAATTTCAAAAAGTGATTACAGATTGAGGCCCTTTTGGTTCTAGCGGCTCTAGTTTACGAGAAAAATCGATTTTTAAAAATTTTTTAAAATTTTCAAAAAGTGATTACAGATTGAGGCCCTTTTGGTTCTAGCGGCTCTAGTTTACGAGAAAAATCGATTTTTAAAAATTTTTTTAAAATTTTCGAAAAGTGATTACAGATTGAGGCCCTTTTGGTTCTAGCGGCTCTAGTTTACGAGAAAAATCGATTTTTATAAAATTTTTTAAAATTTCGAAAAAGTGATTACAGATTGAGGCCCTTTTGGTTCTAGCGGCTCTAGTTTACGAGAAAAATCGATTTTAAAAAATTTTTTAAATTTTCAAAAAGTGATTACAGATTGAGGCCCTTTTGGTTCTAGCGGCTCTAGTTTACGAGAAAAATCGATTTTTATAAATTTTTTAAAATTTCGAAAAAGTGATTACAGATTGAGGCCCTTTTGGTTCTAGCGGCTCTAGTTTACGAGAAAATCGATTTTAAAAAATTTTTTAAATTTTTCAAAAAGTGATTACAGATTGAGGCCCTTTTGGTTCTAGCGGCTCTAGTTTACGAGAAAAATCGATTTTTATAAAATTTTTTAAAATTTCGAAAAAGTGATTACAGATTGAGGCCCTTTTGGTTCTAGCGGCTCTAGTTTACGAGAAAAATCGATTTTAAAAAATTTTTTAAATTTTTCAAAAAGTGATTACAGATTGAGGCCCTTTTGGTTCTAGCGGCTCTAGTTTACAAGAAAAATCGATTTTTATAAAATTTTTTAAAATTTCGAAAAAGTGATTACAGATTGAGGCCCTTTTGGTTCTAGCGGCTCTAGTTTACGAGAAAAATCGATTTTTAAAAAATTTTTTTAAATTTTCAAAAAGTGATTACAGATTGAGGCCCTTTTGGTTCTAGCGGCTCTAGTTTACGAGAAAAATCGATTTTTATAAAATTTTTTAAATTTTCGAAAAAGTGATTACAGATTGAGGCCCTTTTGGTTCTAGCGGCTCTAGTTTACGAGAAAAATCGATTTTAAAAAATTTTTTTAAATTTTTCAAAAAGTGATTACAGATTGAGGCCCTTTTGGTTCTAGCGGCTCTAGTTTACAAGAAAAATCGATTTTTATAAAATTTTTTAAAATTTCGAAAAAGTGATTACAGATTGAGGCCCTTTTGGTTCTAGCGGCTCTAGTTTACGAGAAAAATCGATTTTTAAAAAATTTTTTTAAATTTTCAAAAAGTGATTACAGATTGAGGCCCTTTTGGTTCTAGCGGCTCTAGTTTACGAGAAAAATCGATTTTTATAAAATTTTTTAAAATTTTCGAAAAAGTGATTACAGATTGAGGCCCTTTTGGTTCTAGCGGCTCTAGTTTACGAGAAAAATCGATTTTTAAAAAATTTTTTAAAATTTTCGAAAAAGTGATTACAGATTGAGGCCCTTTTGGTTCTAGCGGCTCTAGTTTACGAGAAAAATCGATTTTTATAAAATTTTTTAAATTTTCGAAAAAGTGATTACAGATTGAGGCCCTTTTGGTTCTAGCGGCTCTAGTTTACGAGAAAAATCGATTTTAAAAAATTTTTTAAATTTTTCAAAAAGTGATTACAGATTGAGGCCCTTTTGGTTCTAGCGGCTCTAGTTTACGAGAAAAATCGATTTTTATAAAATTTTTTAAAATTTTCGAAAAAGTGATTACAGATTGAGGCCCTTTTGGTTCTAGCGGCTCTAGTTTACGAGAAAAATCGATTTTAAAAATTTTTTAAAATTTTCAAAAAGTGATTACAGATTGAGGCCCTTTTGGTTCTAGCGGCTCTAGTTTACGAGAAAAATCGATTTTATAAAAATTTTTTTAAATTTTCAAAAAGTGATTACAGATTGAGGCCCTTTTGGTTCTAGCGGCTCTAGTTTACGAGAAAAATCGATTTTAAAAATTTTTTTAAATTTTCGAAAAAGTGATTACAGATTGAGGCCCTTTTGGTTCTAGCGGCTCTAGTTTACGAGAAAATCGATTTTATAAAATTTTTTAAATTTTCGAAAAAGTGATTACAGATTGAGGCCCTTTTGGTTCTAGCGGCTCTAGTTTACGAGAAAAATCGATTTTATAAAATTTTTTAAATTTTCAAAAAGTGATTACAGATTGAGGCCCTTTTGGTTCTAGCGGCTCTAGTTTACGAGAAAAATCGATTTTAAAAAATTTTTTAAATTTTCAAAAAGTGATTACAGATTGAGGCCCTTTTGGTTCTAGCGGCTCTAGTTTACGAGAAAAATCGATTTTTATAAAATTTTTTAAAATTTCGAAAAAGTGATTACAGATTGAGGCCCTTTTGGTTCTAGCGGCTCTAGTTTACGAGAAAAATCGATTTTTAAAAAATTTTTTTAAATTTTCAAAAAGTGATTACAGATTGAGGCCCTTTTGGTTCTAGCGGCTCTAGTTTACGAGAAAAATCGATTTTTATAAAATTTTTTTAAATTTCAAAAAGTGATTACAGATTGAGGCCCTTTTGGTTCTAGCGGCTCTAGTTTACGAGAAAAATCGATTTTTATAAAATTTTTTAAAATTTCGAAAAAGTGATTACAGATTGAGGCCCTTTTGGTTCTAGCGGCTCTAGTTTACGAGAAAAATCGATTTTTAAAAATTTTTTAAAATTTTCAAAAAGTGATTACAGATTGAGGCCCTTTTGGTTCTAGCGGCTCTAGTTTACGAGAAAAATCGATTTTATAAAATTTTTTAAAATTTTCGAAAAAGTGATTACAGATTGAGGCCCTTTTGGTTCTAGCGGCTCTAGTTTACGAGAAAAATCGATTTTTAAAAATTTTTTTAAATTTTCAAAAAGTGATTACAGATTGAGGCCCTTTTGGTTCTAGCGGCTCTAGTTTACGAGAAAAATCGATTTTTTAAAAATTTTTTAAAATTTTCAAAAAGTGATTACAGATTGAGGCCCTTTTGGTTCTAGCGGCTCTAGTTTACGAGAAAAATCGATTTTTAAAAATTTTTTTAAATTTTCAAAAAGTGATTACAGATTGAGGCCCTTTTGGTTCTAGCGGCTCTAGTTTACAAGAAAAATCGATTTTTATAAAATTTTTTAAAATTTTCGAAAAAGTGATTACAGATTGAGGCCCTTTTGGTTCTAGCGGCTCTAGTTTACGAGAAAAATCGATTTTTTAAAAATTTTTTAAATTTTCAAAAAGTGATTACAGATTGAGGCCCTTTTGGTTCTAGCGGCTCTAGTTTACGAGAAAAATCGATTTTATAAAATTTTTTAAATTTTCGAAAAAGTGATTACAGATTGAGGCCCTTTTGGTTCTAGCGGCTCTAGTTTACGAGAAAAATCGATTTTTATAAAATTTTTTAAAATTTTCGAAAAAGTGATTACAGATTGAGGCCCTTTTGGTTCTAGCGGCTCTAGTTTACGAGAAAAATCGATTTTTAAAAATTTTTTTAAATTTTCAAAAAGTGATTACAGATTGAGGCCCTTTTGGTTCTAGCGGCTCTAGTTTACGAGAAAAATCGATTTTTATAAAATTTTTTTAAAATTTCGAAAAAGTGATTACAGATTGAGGCCCTTTTGGTTCTAGCGGCTCTAGTTTACGAGAAAAATCGATTTTATAAAATTTTTTAAATTTTCAAAAAGTGATTACAGATTGAGGCCCTTTTGGTTCTAGCGGCTCTAGTTTACGAGAAAAATCGATTTTTATAAAATTTTTTAAAATTTCGAAAAAGTGATTACAGATTGAGGCCCTTTTGGTTCTAGCGGCTCTAGTTTACGAGAAAAATCGATTTTTATAAAATATTTTTTAAATTTTCAAAAAAGTGATTACAGATTGAGGCCCTTTTGGTTCTAGCGGCTCTAGTTTACGAGAAAAATCGATTTTTATAAAATTTTTTTAAAATTTCGAAAAAGTGATTACAGATTGAGGCCCTTTTGGTTCTAGCGGCTCTAGTTTACGAGAAAAATCGATTTTTATAAAATTTTTTAAAATTTTCAAAAAGTGATTACAGATTGAGGCCCTTTTGGTTCTAGCGGCTCTAGTTTACGAGAAAAATCGATTTTTATAAAAATTTTTTAAAATTTCAAAAAGTGATTACAGATTGAGGCCCTTTTGGTTCTAGCGGCTCTAGTTTACGAGAAAAATCGATTTTTAAAAATTTTTTTAAAATTTTCAAAAAGTGATTACAGATTGAGGCCCTTTTGGTTCTAGCGGCTCTAGTTTACGAGAAAAATCGATTTTTATAAAATTTTTTAAAATTTTCAAAAAGTGATTACAGATTGAGGCCCTTTTGGTTCTAGCGGCTCTAGTTTACGAGAAAAATCGATTTTTATAAAATTTTTTAAAATTTCGAAAAAGTGATTACAGATTGAGGCCCTTTTGGTTCTAGCGGCTCTAGTTTACGAGAAAAATCGATTTTTATAAAATTTTTTAAAATTTTCAAAAAGTGATTACAGATTGAGGCCCTTTTGGTTCTAGCGGCTCTAGTTTACGAGAAAAATCGATTTTTAAAAATTTTTTAAAATTTTCAAAAAGTGATTACAGATTGAGGCCCTTTTGGTTCTAGCGGCTCTAGTTTACGAGAAAAATCGATTTTTATAAAATTTTTTAAAATTTTCAAAAAGTGATTACAGATTGAGGCCCTTTTGGTTCTAGCGGCTCTAGTTTACGAGAAAAATCGATTTTTATAAAAATTTTTTAAAATTTTCGAAAAAGTGATTACAGATTGAGGCCCTTTTGGTTCTAGCGGCTCTAGTTTACGAGAAAAATCGATTTTTTATAAAATTTTTTTAAATTTTCGAAAAAGTGATTACAGATTGAGGCCCTTTTGGTTCTAGCGGCTCTAGTTTACGAGAAAAATCGATTTTATAAAATTTTTTAAAATTTTCAAAAAGTGATTACAGATTGAGGCCCTTTTGGTTCTAGCGGCTCTAGTTTACGAGAAAAATCGATTTTTATAAAATTTTTTAAAATTTCGAAAAAGTGATTACAGATTGAGGCCCTTTTGGTTCTAGCGGCTCTAGTTTACGAGAAAAATCGATTTTAAAAAATTTTTTAAAATTTTCAAAAAGTGATTACAGATTGAGGCCCTTTTGGTTCTAGCGGCTCTAGTTTACGAGAAAAATCGATTTTTAAAAAATTTTTTAAATTTTCAAAAAGTGATTACAGATTGAGGCCCTTTTGGTTCTAGCGGCTCTAGTTTACGAGAAAAATCGATTTTTATAAAATTTTTTAAAATTTCGAAAAAGTGATTACAGATTGAGGCCCTTTTGGTTCTAGCGGCTCTAGTTACGAGAAAAATCGATTTTAAAAATATTTTTAAATTTTCAAAAGTGATTACAGATTGAGGGCCCTTTGGTTCTAGCGGCTCTAGTTACGAGAAAAATCGATTTTTAAAAATTTTTTAAATTTTCAAAAGTGATTACAGATTGAGGCCCTTTTGTTCTAGCGGCTCTAGTTTACGAGAAAAATCGATTTTTATAAAATTTTTTAAATTTCGAAAAAGTGATTACAGATGAGCCCTTTGGTTCTAGCGGCTCTAGTTTACGAGAAAAATCGATTTATAAAATTTTTTTAAATTTTCGAAAAAGTGATTACAGATTGAGGCCTCTTTTGGTTCTAGCGGCTCTAGCTTACGAGAAAAATCGATTTTTATAAAATTTTTTAAAATTTCAAAAAGATGATTACAGATTGAGGCCCTTTTGTTCTAGCGGCTCTAGTTTACGAGAAAAATCGATTTTTTAAAAAATTTTTTAAAATTTTTCAAAAAGTGATACAGATTGAGGCCCTTTTGGTTCTAGCGCTCTAGTTTACGAGAAAAATCGATTTTAAAAAAATTTTTTAAATTTCAAAAAGTGATTACAGATTGAGGCCCTTTTTGGTTCTAGCGGCTCTAGTTACGAAAAAAATCGATTTTAAAAATTTTTTTAAAATTTTCAAAAAGTGATTACAGATGTTGAGGGCCCTTTTGGTTCTAGCGGCTCTAGTTTACAGAAAAATCATTTTATAAAATTTTTTAAAATTTCGAAAAAGTGATTACAGATTGAGGCCCTTTTGGTTCTAGCGGCTCTAGTTTACGAGAAAAATCGATTTTAAAAAATTTTTTTAAATTTTTCAAAAAGTGATTACAGATTGAGGCCCTTTTGGTTCTAGCGGCTCTAGTTTACGAGAAAAATCGCATTTTTATAAAATTTTTTTAAAATTTTCAAAAAGTGATTACAGATTGGGGCCCTTTTGGTTCTACGGCTCTAGTTTACGAGAAAATCGATTTTTATAAAATTTTTTTAAAATTTCGAAAAAGTGATTACAGATTGAGGCCCTTTTGGTTCTAGCGGCTCTAGTTTACGAGAAAAATCGATTTTTAAAAAATTTTTTTTAAATTTTCAAAAAGTGATTACAGATTGAGGCCCTTTTGGTTTCTAGCGGCTCTAGTTTACGAGAAAAATCGATTTTATAAAATTTTTTAAAATTTCGAAAAAGTGATTACAGATTGAGGCCCTTTTGGTTCTAGCGGCTCTAGTTTACGAGAAAAATCGATTTTATAAAATTTTTTAAAATTTTCGAAAAAGTGATTACAGATTGAGGCCCTTTTGGTTCTAGCGGCTCTAGTTTACGAGAAAAATCGATTTTTATAAAATTTTTAAAATTTTCGAAAAAGTGATTACAGATTGAGGCCCTTTTGGTTCTAGCGGCTCTAGTTTACGAGAAAAATCGATTTTTATAAAATTTTTTAAAATTTTCAAAAAGTGATTACCAGATTGAGGCCCTTTGGTTCTAGCGGCTCTAGTTACGAGAAAAATCGATTTTAAAAAATTTTTTAAAATTTTCAAAAAAGTGATTACAGATTGAGGCCTTATTGGTTCTAGCGGCTCTAGTTTACGAGAAAAATCGACTTTTATAAAATTTTTTAAAATTTCGAAAAAGTGATTACAGATTGAGGCCCTTTTGGTTCTAGCGGCTCTAGTTTACGAGAAAAATCGATTTTTTAAAAATTTTTTTAAATTTTCAAAAGTGATTACAGATTGAGGCCCTTTTGGTTCTAGCGGCTCTAGTTACGAGAAAAATCGATTTTTATAAAATTTTTTAAAATTTTCAAAAAGTGATTACAGATTGAGGCCCTTTTGGTTCTAGCGGCTCTAGTTTACGAGAAAAATCGATTTTTAAAAATTTTTTTTAAAATTTTCGAAAAAGTGATTACAGATTGAGGCCCTTTTGGTTCTAGCGGCTCTAGTTTACGAGAAAAATCGATTTTTAAAAATTTTTTAAAATTTTCAAAAAGTGATTACAGATTGAGGCCCTTTTGGTTCTAGCGGCTCTAGTTTACGAGAAAAATCGATTTTTATAAAAATTTTTTAAAATTTTCGAAAAAGTGATTACAGATTGAGGCCCTTTGGTTCTAGCGGCTCTAGTTTAACGAGAAAAATCGATTTTTAAAAAATTTTTTAAAATTTCAAAAAGTGATTACAGATTGAGGCCCTTTGGTTCTAGCGGCTCTAGTTTACGAGAAAAATCGATTTTATAAAATTTTTTAAAATTTTCAAAAAGTGATTACAGATTGAGGCCCTTTTGGTTCTAGCGGCTCTAGTTTACGAGAAAAATCGATTTTTTAAAAATTTTTTAAAATTTCAAAAAGTGATTACAGATTGAGGCCCTTTTGGTTCTAGCGGCTCTAGTTTACGAGAAAAAATCGATTTTTTAAAAATTTTTTAAAATTTCAAAAAGTGATTACAGATTGAGGCCCTTTTGGTTCTAGCGGCTCTAGTTTACGAGAAAAATCGATTTTTAAAAATTTTTTAAAATTTTCAAAAAGTGATTACAGATTGAGGCCCTTTTGGTTCTAGCGGCTCTAGTTTACGAGAAAAATCGATTTTAAAAAATTTTTAAAATTTTCAAAAAGTGATTACAGATTGAGGCCCTTTTGGTTCTAGCGGCTCTAGTTACGAGAAAAATCGATTTTTTAAAAATTTTTAAAATTTTCAAAAAGTGATTACAGATTGAGGCCCTTTTGGTTCTAGCGGCTCTAGTTTACGAGAAAAATCGATTTTTAAAAATTTTTTTAAAATTTTCAAAAAGTGATTACAGATTGAGGCCCTTTTGGTTCTAGCGGCTCTAGTTTACTGAGAAAATCGATTTTATAAAAATTTTTTAAAATTTTCAAAAAGTGATTACAGATTGAGGCCCCTTTTGGTTCTAGCGGCTCTAGTTTACGAGAAAAATCGATTTTTAAAAAATATTTTTAAATTATTCAAAAAAGTGATTACAGATTGAGGCCCTTTGGTTCTAGCGGCTCTAGTTTTACGAGGAAAAATCGATTTTATAAATTTTTTTTTAAATTTCGAAAAAAGTGATTACAGATTGAGGCCCTTTTGGTTCTAGCGGCTCTAGTTTACGAGAAAAATCGATTTTTAAAAAAATATTTTTTAAATTTTTCAAAAAGTTGATTACAGATTGAGGCCCTTTTGGTTCTTAGCGGCTCTAGTTTACGAGAAAAATCGATTTTTATAAAATTTTTTTAAATTTTTCGAAAAAGTGATTACAGATTGAGGCCCTTTTGGTTCTAGCGGCTCTTAGTTTTACGAGAAAAATCGATTTTAAAAACATTTTTTTAAATTTTTCAAAAAGTGATTACAGATGAGGCCCCTTTTGGTGTCTAGCGGCTTCTAGTTTACAAGAAAATCGATTTTTATAAAATTTTTTAAAATTTCGAAAAAGTGATTACAGATTGAGGCCCTTTTGTTCTAGCGGCTCTAGTTTACGAGAAAAATCGATTTTTAAAAACATTTTTAAATTTTCAAAAGTGATTACAGATTGAGGCCCTTTTGGTCTAGCGGCTCTAGCTTACGAGAAAAATCGATTTTTTAAAAATTTTTAAAATTTTTCAAAAAGTGATTACAGATTGAGGCCCTTTTGTTCTAGCGGCTCTAGTTTACAAGAAAAAATCGATTTTTATAAAATTGGTTTTAAAATTTCCGAAAAGTGATTACAGGAGTTGAGGCCCTTTTGGTTTCTAAGCGGCTCTAGGTTTACGAGAAAAATCGCATTTTTTAAAAATTTTTTTTAAATTTTCGAAAAAGTGATTACAGATTGAGGCCCTTTTGGTTCTTAGCGGCTCTAAGTTTAGATGAAAAATCCGATTTTTTAAAAATATTTTTTAAATTTTTCGAAAAAGTTGATTTAACAAGATTGAGGCTCTTTTGGGTATTTAGCGGCTCTAGTTTAACAAGCATAGAATCGATTTGTTTTAAAATTTTTAAAATGTTTCAAAAGTGATTAAGATTGAGGCCCTTTTTGGTTCTAGCGGCTCTAGGTTTACGAGAAAAAATCGATTTTTAAAAATTTTTTAAAATTTCGAAAAAGTGATTACAGATTGAGGCCCTTTCGGTTCTAGCGCCTCTAGTTTACGAGAAAAATCGATTTTTATAAAATTTTTTAAGATTTTCCAAAAAGTGATTACCAGATTGGGCCCTTTTGGTTCTAGCGGCGTCTAGTTTACGAGAAAATTCGGATTTTTTTAAAAATTTTTTTAAAATTTTTTCGATAAAAGTGTCAGATTGAGGCCTCTTTTGGTTCTAGTCGGTCTCTAGTTTCCGAGGAAAAGTCGATTTATATTTAAAAATTTTTTTAAATTTTCGAAAAAAGTGATTTACAGATTTGAGGCCCTTTTGGTCTGCCGCTCTAGTTGTACAAGAAAAATCCCGATCTCTTAAAAGAAGTATTGTTTAAATTTTTTCAAATAAAGTTAGAGTAACGAGATTGAGGGCCCTTTTGGTCTAGCGGCTCTATTTACGAGAAAATCGATTTTTAAAAATTTTTTAAAATTTTCAAAAAAGTGATTACAGATTGAGGCCCTTTTGGTTCTAGCGGCTCTAGTTTACGAGAAAATCGATTTTTTATAAAATTTTTTTAAAATTTTTCAAAAAGTGATTACAGATTGGGCCCTTTTGGTTCTAGCCGGCTTTAGTTTACAAGAAAAAATCGATTTTTAAAAATTTTTTAAAATTTCGAAAAAGTGATTACAGATTGAGGCCCTTTTGGTTCTAGCGGCTCTAGTTTACGAGAAAAATCGATTTTAAAAAATATTTTTTAAATTTTTCAAAAAGTGATTACAGATTGAGGCCCTTTTGGTTCTAGCGGCTCTAGTTTACAAGAAAAATCGATTTTTATAAAAACTTTTTAAAATTTTCGAAAAAGTGATTACAGATTGAGGCCCTTTTGGTTCTAGCGGCTCTAGGTTTACGAGAAAAATCGATTTTTAAAATATTTTTTAAATTTCCAAAAAGTGATTACAGATTGAGGCCCTTTTGGTTCTAGCGGCTCTAGTTTACAAGAAAAATCGATTTTTATAAAATTTTTTAAAATTTTCAAAAAGTGATTACAGATTGAGGCCCTTTTGGTTCTAGCGGCTCTAGTTTACGAGAAAAATCGATTTTTATAAAATTTTTTAAAATTTTTCAAAAAGTGATTACAGATTGAGGCCCTTTTGGTTCTAGCGGCTCTAGTTTACGAGAAAAATCGATTTTTAAAATTTTTTAAAATTTTCAAAAAGTGATTACAGATTGAGGCCCTTTTGGTTCTAGCGGCTCTAGTTTACGAGAAAAATCGATTTTTATAAAATTTTTTAAAATTTCAAAAAGTGATTACAGATTGAGGCCCTTTTGGTTCTAGCGGCTCTAGTTTACGAGAAAAATCGATTTTTAAAAATTTTTTAAATTTTCAAAAAGTGATTACAGATTGAGGCCCTTTTGGTTCTAGCGGCTCTAGTTTACGAGAAAAATCGATTTTTATAAAATTTTTTAAAATTTCAAAAAGTGATTACAGATTGAGGCCCTTTTGGTTCTAGCGGCTCTAGTTTACGAGAAAAATCGATTTTTATAAAATTTTTTAAAATTTTCAAAAAGTGATTACAGATTGAGGCCCTTTTGGTTCTAGCGGCTCTAGTTTACGAGAAAAATCGATTTTTATAAAATTTTTTAAAATTTCAAAAAGTGATTACAGATTGAGGCCCTTTTGGTTCTAGCGGCTCTAGTTTACGAGAAAAATCGATTTTTATAAAATTTTTTAAATTTCAAAAAGTGATTACAGATTGAGGCCCTTTTGGTTCTAGCGGCTCTAGTTTACGAGAAAAATCGATTTTTATAAAATTTTTTAAAATTTCAAAAAGTGATTACAGATTGAGGCCCTTTTGGTTCTAGCGGCTCTAGTTTACGAGAAAAATCGATTTTTATAAAATTTTTTAAATTTTCAAAAAGTGATTACAGATTGAGGCCCTTTTGGTTCTAGCGGCTCTAGTTTACGAGAAAAATCGATTTTTATAAAATTTTTTAAAATTTTCAAAAAGTGATTACAGATTGAGGCCCTTTTGGTTCTAGCGGCTCTAGTTTACGAGAAAAATCGATTTTTAAAAAATTTTTTAAAATTTCAAAAAGTGATTACAGATTGAGGCCCTTTTGGTTCTAGCGGCTCTAGTTTACGAGAAAAATCGATTTTTATAAAATTTTTTAAAATTTCGAAAAAGTGATTACAGATTGAGGCCCTTTTGGTTCTAGCGGCTCTAGTTTACGAGAAAAATCGATTTTTATAAAATTTTTTTAAATTTCGAAAAAGTGATTACAGATTGAGGCCCTTTTGGTTCTAGCGGCTCTAGTTTACGAGAAAAATCGATTTTATAAAATTTTTAAATTTCAAAAAGTGAATTACAGATTGAGGCCCTTTGGTTCTAGCGGCTCTAGTTTACGAGAAAAATCGATTTTATAAAATCTTTTTAAATTTTCGAAAAGTGATTACAGATTGAGGCCCTTTTGGTCTAGCGGCTCTAGTTACGAGAAAAATCGATTTTTAAAAATTTTTTTAAATTTCGAAAAAGTGATTACAGATTGAGGCCCTTTTGGTTCTAGCGGCTCTAGTTTACGAGAAAAATCGATTTTTAAAAAATTTTTTTAAATTTCGAAAAAGTGATTACAGATTGAGGCCCTTTTGGTTCTAGCGGCTCTAGTTACAAGAAAAATCGATTTTATTAAAATTTTTTAAAATTTTCGAAAAAGTGATTACAGATTGAGGCCCTTTTGGTTCTAGCGGCTCTAGGTTTACGAGAAAAATCGATTTTATAAAAATTTTTTAAAATTTTCGAAAAGTGATTACAGATTGAGGCCCTTTTTGGTTCTAGGCGGCTCTAGTTTACGAGAAAAATCGATTTTTAAAAAATTTTTTAAAATTTTCAAAAAGTGATTACAGATTGAGGCCCTTTTGGTTCTAGCGGCTCTAGTTTACGAGAAAAATCGATTTTTAAAAATTTTTTTAAATTTTTTCAAAAAGTAGATTACAGATTGAGGCCTTTTGGTTCTAGCGGCTCTAGTTTACAAGAAAAATCGATTTTTTAAAAATTTTTTAAAATTTTCAAAAAGTTGATTACAGATTGAGGCCCTTTTGGTTCTAGCGGCTCTAGTTTACAGAAAAATCGATTTTTATAAAATTTTTTAAATTTTCGAAAAAGTGATTACAGATTGAGGCCCTTTTGGTTCTAGCGGCTCTAGTTTAGAGAAAAAATTCGATTTTTAAAAAATATTTTTTTAAATTTTTCAAAAAGTGATTACAGATTGAGGCCCCTTTTGGTTTCTAGCGGCTCTAGTTTACGAGAAAAATCGATTTTTAAAAATTTTTTTTAAATTTTCAAAAAGTGATTACAGATTTGAGGCCCTTTTGGTTCTAGCGGCTCTAGTTTTACGAGAAAAATCGATTTTTATAAAATTTTTTTAAAATTTTCGAAAAAAGTGATTACAGATTGAGGCCCCTTTTGGTTCTAGCGGCTCTAGTTTACAAGAAAATCGATTTTATAAAATTTTTTAAAATTTCGAAAAGTGATTACAGATTGAGGCCCTTTTGGTTCTAGCGGCTCTAGTTTACGAGAAAAATCGATTTTTTAAAAAAATTTTTTTAAAATTTTCAAAAGTGATTACAGATTGAGGCCCTTTGGTTCTAGCGGCTCTAGTTTACAGAAAAAATCGATTTTTAAAAATTTTTTTAAAATTCGAAAAGTGATTACAGATTGAGGCCCTTTTGGTTCTAGCGGCTCTAGTTTTACGAGAAAAATCGGATTTTAAAAAATATTTTTTAAATTTTCAAAAATGATTTACAGATTGAGGCCCTTTTGCGTTCTAGCGGCTCTAGTTTACGAGAAAAATCGATTTTTATAAAATTTTTTTAAAATTTTCGAAAAAGTGATTTACAGATGAGGCCCTTCTTGGTTTCTAGCGGCTCTAGTTTACGAGAAAAATCGATTTTAAAAAATTTTTAAATTTTTCAAAAAGTGATTACAGATTGAGGCCCTTTTGGTTTCTAGCGGCTCTAGTTTACGAAGAAAAATCGATTTTATAATATTTTTAAAATTTTCAAAAAGTGATTACAGATTGAGGCCCTTTTGGTTCTAGCGGCTCTAGGTTTACAAGAAAAAATCGATTTTAAAATATTTTTTAAAATTTTTCAAAAAGTGATACAGGATTGAGGCCCTTTTGGTTCTAGCGGTCTAGTTTACAAGAAAAATCGATTTTTAAAAATTTTAAAATTTCGAAAAAGTGATTACAGATTGAGGCCCTTTTGTTCTAGCGGCTCTAGTTTACGAGAAAAATCGATTTTAAAAATTTTTTAAATTTCGAAAAAGTGATTACAGATTGAGGCCCTTTTGGTTCTAGCGGCTCTAGTTTACGAGAAAAATCGATTTTTAAAAAATTTTTTAAATTTTCAAAAAGTGATTACAGATGAGGCCCTTTTTGGTTCTAGCGCTCTAGTTTACGAGAAAAATCGATTTTTTAAAAAATTTTTTAAAATTTCAAAAAGTGATACAGATTGAGGCCCTTTTGGTTCTAGCGGCCTAGTTTAGAGAAAAAATCGATTTTAAAAAATTTTTAAATTTTTCAAAAAGTAATTACAGATTGGGGCCCTTTTGTTTCTACCGCTCTAGTTTTACATGAGAAAAATGCAGATTTTGATAAAATTTTTTTAAAATTTCGAAAAAGTTGATTACAGATTTTGAGGCCCTTTTGGTTCCAGCGGCTGCTAGTTTACAGAGAAAATCGATTTTTGATAAAATTTTTTTAAAATTTTCGGAAAACGTGATGCAGATTGAGGCCCTCTTTTGGTTCTAGTCGGCTCTTAGATTACGAGAAAATGCCGTTTTTATAAATTTTTTTAAATTTTTAAAAACGTGCATTACAGATTGGGCCCTTTGGTTCTACGGCTCTAGTTTACGAGAAAAATCGATTTTATAAAATTTTTTAAAATTTTCAAAAAGTGATTACAGATTGAGGCCCTTTTGGTTCTAGCGCTCTAGTTTACGAGAAAAATCGATTTTTATAAAATTTTTAAAATTTTTCAAAAAGTGATTACAGATTGGGGCCCTTTTGGTTCTAGCGGCTCTAGTTTACGAGAAAAATCGATTTTAAAAAATTTTTTTAAATTTTCAAAAAGTGATTACAGATTGGGGCCCTTTTGGTTCTAGCGGCTCTAGTTTACGAGAAAAATCGATTTTAAAAAAATTTTTTTAAAATTTTCAAAAAGTGATTACAGATTGGGGCCCTTTGTTCTAGCCGGCTCTAGTTTACGAGAAAAATCGATTTTTGATAAAATTTTTTTAAAATTTCAAAAAGTGATTACAGATTGAGGCCCTTTTGGTTCCAGCGGCTCTAGCTTACGAGAAAAATCGATTTTGATAAAATTTTTTTAAAATTTCGAAAAAGTGATTACAGATTGAGGCCCTTTTGGTTCTAGCGGCTCTAGTTTACGAGAAAAATCGATTTTTTATAAATTTTTTTAAAATTTCAAAAAGTGATTACAGATTGAGGCCCTTTTGGTTCTAGCGGCCTAGTTTACGAGAAAAATCGATTTATAAATTTTTTTAAAATTTCAAAAAGTGATTACAGATGAGGCCCTTTTGGTTCTAGCGGCTCTAGTTTACGAGAAAAATCGATTTTTATAAATTTTTTTTTTAATTTTTCAAAAAGTGATTACAGATTGAGGCCCTTTGGTTCTAGCGGCTCTAGTTTACGAGAAAAATCGATTTTTATAAATTTTTTTAAAATTTTCAAAAAGTGTTACAGAATTGAGGCTCTTTTTGGTTCTAGCGGCTCTAGTTACGAGGAAAAATCGATTTTTATAAGTTTTTTTTTAATTTTTCAAAAAGTGATTACAGATTGAGGCTCTTTTGGTTCTAGCGGCTCTAGTTTACCGAGAAAAATCGGTTTTTTTAAAATTTACGAAATTTTTTTATAAATTTTAAATTTCGAAAAAGTGATACAGATTGAGGCGCCTTTTGGTTCTAGCGGCTCTAGTTTAGGAGGAAAAATCGGTTTTTATAAATTTTTTAAAAATTTTCAAAAAGTGATTACAGATTCGAAGGCCTTTTTGGTTCTAGCGGCTCTAGTTTACGAGAAAAATCGATTTTTATAAAAAATTTTAACAATTTTTCAAAAAGTTTGTACGAGATTAAGGCCCTCTTGGCTCTAGCGGCATCTAGTTTCACGAGAAAAATCGATTTTTAGTAAATATTTTTTAAAATTGTTTCAAAAAAGGATTACAGGATTGAGGCCTTTTTGGTTTCTAGCAGGCTTAGTTACAAGAAAAATCGATTTTTTATAATAATTTTTTAAAATTTTCAAAAAGTGATTACAGATTGAGGCCTCTTTGGTTCTAGCGGCTCTAGTTTACGAGAAAAAATCGATTTTTTATACATTTTGTTTAAATTTTCAAAAAAGTGATTACCAGATTGAGGCTCTTTTGGTTCTAGCGGCTCTAGTTCTACTGAGAAAAATCGGTTTGTTATAAATAATTTTACGAGAAAAATCCGATTTTTAAAATTTTTTAAAAATTATTCGCAAAAAAGTGATACAGATTGGAGGCCCTTTTTGGTTTCCAGCGGCTCTATGTTAGGAGAAAAATCGATTTTTATAAAATTTTTAAAATTTTCAAAAAGTGATTACAGATGAGGCCCCTTTTGGTTCTAGCGGCCTCTAGTTTACGAGAAAAATCGATTTTATAAAAATTTTTTTAAAATTTTTCAAAAAGTGATTACAGATTGAGGCCCTTTGGTTCTAGCGGCTCTAGTTTACGAAGAAAAATCGATTTTATAAAAATTTTTTAAAATTTCAAAAAGTGATTACAGATTGAGGCCCTTTTGGTTCTAGCGGCTCTAGTTTACGAGAAAAATCGATTTTTATAAAATTTTTAAAATTTTCAAAAGTGATTACAGATTGAGGCCCTTTTGGTCTAGCGGCTCTAGTTTACGAGAAAAATCGATTTTTAAAAATTTTTTAAAATTTTCAAAAAGTGATTACAGATTGAGGCCCTTTTGGTTCTAGCGGCTCTAGTTTACAAGAAAAATCGATTTTTTAAAAATTTTTTAAAATTTTCAAAAAGTGATTACAGATTGAGGCCCTTTTGGTTCTAGCGGCTCTAGTTTACAAGAAAAATCGATTTTTAAAATTTTTTAAAATTTTCAAAAAGTGATTACAGATTGAGGCCCTTTTGGTTCTAGCGGCTCTAGTTTACGAGAAAAATCGATTTTTATAAAATTTTTTAAAATTTTTCAAAAAGTGATTACAGATTGAGGCCCTTTTGGTTCCAGCGGCTCTAGTTTACGAGAAAAATCGATTCTTATAAATTTTTTAAAATTTTTCAAAAAGTGATTACAGATTGAGGCCCTTTTGGTTCTAGCGGCTCTAGTTTACGAGAAAAATCGATTTTTTATAAAATTTTTTAAAATTTTCAAAAAGTGATTACAGATTGAGGCCCTTTTGGTTCTAGCGCTCTAGTTTACGAGAAAAATCGATTTTATAAAATTTTTTTTAAAATTTTCAAAAAGTGATTACAGATTGAGGCCCTTTTGGTTCCAGCGGCTCTAGTTTACGAGAAAATGATTTTTATAATTTTTTAAAATTTTCAAAAAGTGATTACAGATGAGGCCCTTTTGGTTCTAGCGGCTCTAGTTTACGAGAAAAATCGATTTTTATAAAATTTTTTAAAATTTTCAAAAAGTGATTACAGATTGAGGCCCTTTTGGTTCTAGCGGCTCTAGTTTACGAGAAAAATCGATTTTTAAAAATTTTTTAAAATTTCAAAAAGTGATTACAGATTGAGGCCCTTTTGGTTCTAGCGGCTCTAGTTTACGAGAAAAATCGATTTTTATAAAATTTTTTAAAATTTTCGAAAAAGTGATTACAGATTGAGGCCCTTTTGGTTCTAGCGGCTCTAGTTTACGAGAAAAATCGATTTTTAAAAATTTTTTTAAAATTTTCAAAAAGTGATTACAGATTGAGGCCCTTTTGGTTCTAGCGGCTCTAGTTTACGAGAAAAATCGATTTTTAAAAATTTTTTAAAATTTTCAAAAAGTGATTACAGATTGAGGCCCTTTTGGTTCTAGCGGCTCTAGTTTACGAGAAAAATCGATTTTTATAAAAATTTTTTAAAATTTTCAAAAGTGATTACAGATTGAGGCCTTTTTTGGTTCTAGCGGCTCTAGTTTGCGAGAAAATCGATTTTTATAAAATTTTTTTAAAATTTTCGAAAAAGTGATTACAGATTGAGGCCTTTTTGGTTCTAGCGGCTCTAGTTTACGAGAAAATCGATTTTTATAAAATTTTTTTAAAATTTCGAAAAAGTGATTACAGATTGAGGCCCTTTTGGTATTCTAGCGGCTCTAGTTTTACGAAGAAAATTCGATTTTTGTAAAATTTTTTTACAATTTCGCAAAATGATTACAGATTGAGGCCTTTTGGTTCTAGCGGCTCTAGTTTACGAGGAAAATCGATTTTTTATAAATTTTTTTAAAATTTCGAAAAAGTGATTACAGATTGAGGCCCTTTTGGTTCTAGCGGCTCTAGTTTACGAGAAAATCGATTTTTGTAAAATTTTTTACTAATTTCGAAAAAGTGATTACAGATTTGAGGCCCTTTTGGTTCTAGCGCTCTAGTTTACGAGAAAAATCGATTTTTAAGATTTTTTTAAAATTTCGAAAAAGTGATTACAGATTGAGGCCCTTTTGGTTCTAGCAGCTCTAGCTTACGAGAAAAATCGATTTTAAAAAATTTTTTAAAATTTCGAAAAAGTGATTACAGATTGAGGCCCTTTTGGTTCTAGCGGCTCTAGTTTACGAGAAAAATCGATTTTTATAAAAGTTTTTAAAATTTCTTAAAAGTGATTACAGATTGAGGCCCTTTTGGTTTACGAGAAAAATCGATTTTTATAAAAATTTTTAAAATTTCGAAAAAGTGATTACAGATTGAGGCCCTTTTGGTTCTAGCGGCTCTAGTTTACGAGAAAAATCGATTTTTATAAAAATTTTTAAAATTTCGAAAAAGTGATTACAGATTGAGGCCCTTTTGGTTCTAGGGGCTCTAGTTTACGAGAAAAATCGACTTTTAAAAAATTTTTTAAAATTTTCAAAAAGTGATTACAGATTGGGGCCCTTTTGGTTCTAGCGGCTCTAGTTTACGAGAAAAATCGATTTTTATAAAATTTTTTAAAATTTTCAAAAAGTGATTACAGATTGAGGCCCTTTTGGTTCCAGCGGCTCTAGTTTACAAGAAAAATCTACTTTTATATTTTTTTTACATTTCCAACAGCAAAATTTTCCCTTGTTGTTGTGAGTTTAAATTAAAAAATGTATCAAAACTTCCTATAAAATTTAAGTTGATAAGAAAAATATTTTTTCCAATAACAAAATAGAAAACTGTTTAAATAAATTATATATAAAAAATTACAACTATTTGCAGAAATATCTGATTTATATTTGTAATTTGTTTTTATTTTCAAAGACATTCAATTCTGTTAGATCTTAATGCACATGTCTATTGCATAAGTGGGCAAACAAGTGTTTTTAGAATGAACCCAGCAGTTTTGATAGCATTTTAATGACTTTTTTAACCATTATATAGTGGATCACCTCAAAAGACCATTAAAAATGGATTGTAGAGGAGATGCTCCAACACAGTGAATAATCGCTTGTTTTTCAGTGAAATGATCGCCATTTATGATACTTACGTACAGATACATTCTTGATTTCTTTATAAATAAATAGGAAAAGTTTTAACTTTCAGAAGAAAAATAATTTTATTTGTGGACACCTTTGCGAACAAGTCCAAAAATATATAGGATATCTGGGGAATATTATAAAAAATGGAACCTAAATTAGGGCCAACTTATTTCAAAGGACTAAATAACAAGGATCAAAATTGGTTAAATAGTATTTCGATTTAAATGTGCACAGATGCATATTTACTACCTAAATATAATCCGTCTTTCGTTATAATTTATAAATTAATATTTGGAGATTTTTTATAAGGTCCCCGATTACGGCCCAGACCAGATAGGTACCTTTACTACTCTTCGTCAACTAAAAAAGGCCTTAGACAAACCATTTATAATTTCATTTAGACGACTCTAACGGTACAAAAGTATAGAATTATTTCCAAAAACATCAATGTATATACACGCCCTCTATGTGTGATGTATTGGTGTGGAACATTGTTAATGTTCACTAGATAAACATCATCTGAACATATTTCTTATAGATATTTACAAGAATGATCTATATACAAAGCTTATACCCGTGGTCGTCAACTTTGGATGATCACCCTGTCCAAAAAGGATCGTGTATTATTCTAAATCAACTTAGAAATACTTTAGCTTTAAATGTGTGGATTTTATTAAGATTTATTTATGATATTAGAGTAACTTAATTATGTCCAATTGTGAATTTGCTTTTCTTTAGTCCCCTTATTTCTCCAGGAGTTGGTTGGTGGCACAAAATACCCTCTGGTGTTTTCTTGTTAAAGTTCTTCGTTAACCTTTTGATAACAGTGGTGGCTTAATTGGTGTTTTTTAATATTAAGAGTGAAGATGATGATGAATCACCACAAGTGGCGAAGAGGGTATATCAAATTTGTATATATTGTACACGTTTGTGAGTGTATGTGTAAACGAAACATAACGTATTTACTTCAACTCATTTGTGGTGGATTCGGCATAGCCAAATTTTTCTATACGGCAGAATTAGAACCTGGGATCCTTCAAATATTTGCTCAGGAGACAAACACCTTTACAACTACACCACGCCCCTCAATATTGTAGTATTTAATTATATGGTCCATAAAATATTTATTATTGAACTTTGAACAATAAACGAACAATCGGTTCAGAAATATAAGTTCTTCAGTAGTTCCGTTTAACGATTCAAATGATATGACACTTAAAGTGGTGGAAAATATAAAATTTATGTTTAAAAATTTACATTGATTTTGGATTCATTGAAAGCATTCGAATATCTTTCGAAACTGTAGGATATTTCAAGTTGTTCTCTTTCTGTCCCCTTTTCTTTCTCTCTCTTTCTATCTTTGTATTTTCTAATGGAATGTTTTCTGTTATATATAAGTGTTCATATGTGTGTGTTTGTATATAAGTAATTTTTTATACTTGATAAATAAGCTCAATAAATAGTTTACACACATTCTTGTAATACATGAGTACATAGATTCATTAGATACATTCGAACATAAGTATTTGATTTTCTTTATATCACAACTGTTTGTTTAACTAATAAATTGCAATTTTTATTCTCTTTTATGTTTTTCTCTTTTTCTTTCATTAAATGTCTCTTAGTTTGAATTGTATGTATGAATTATCATCAATTTTATAGATTTAAAGTGTTAATAGAAATATTATTAATATTAATTAAAGGATCTATAAATGATAAAAATTGTCATGTTTTTTAAAAAAACATAATAAAAGTGGAATTAATTAAATATTTAAATTTTTATTTAAACAAAATATTGAATTATAACAGTTTTCTCTTATTTTCCTTTAATTATCCTTTTAAAGTACTAAAGTGTCAATTTGAACATAAAATATTTGAATTGGTATCTGTTCACACTACAAGTGGTAAAAAGGGTATATTAACTTTGTCATTCCGTGTGTAACAGACGAATAGTCTGTCTATCTGTTGTTGGCACCCTCACCCTAAGTAATTGTTATTGTCCTGAGAGGTTTTCATACTTAAAATAAGCAACATCGGTTCATACTTATTACTTTTAAATA
Organism: Cochliomyia hominivorax; assembly: GCA_004302925.2. NCBI lineage: Eukaryota > Metazoa > Arthropoda > Insecta > Diptera > Calliphoridae > Cochliomyia > Cochliomyia hominivorax. Next base: position 11,993,435 of record PYHX02000494.1, read on the forward strand.
TTTTTAAATATTTAATTGTGAGTCCAATAAATTTTTAACTTCTTCAAAGAAATGTTCAGTCTTTTTTTTTTTTTGTTTGTTTCAAATAATTTTTTCATAATAGCAGATACACATATTTCTGGACCATCTATAAAAGCATCTAATACAATACCATACTGTTGATTATATGCTACAGATTCATTTTCAAAAAAAATCTCTGCCTTACTCTGCAGTGTTAAACTGGGTACAGCTGCCTGTTCATACAATGAGATCTTATATATGTAAAGGATTAATAAATTTTCAAAAAATCAGTTATGACCCATAGTGATATAGAGCTATATATATTGTACAAAAGAATATAATCATAATTTGATCATCTAAAAAATGATAGTGAAACATATGAAAAATTTCACTTCTCTCACTCTTTTTAAAAATTAAAACGCTTCTGTATAAGTGTAAACGTGTGTTGGTGTTTTATATAAGATGTAGGATATTTCAGATTCGACACAGCTGAATTGTGTTTATTGTTTATTTGTTATCTGTAGACATAAAATCCATTTTCCATTATTACGTTTTTTCAACATTCATTAGAATTTTATTTCAGTTTTATGTTTTTTTGTTGCTTTTACTGTGTTTTTATTTTTCTTTTTGTTTATTATAAAAATAAATAAATTTTAAAAAATTATTTTGTTTATATTTGTTTGTCCAAAGGTATTGATCTATTTTGTTAACGATGCACAGTGGTTTCAAAATGCATTTTTTGGAAATAAATCTGTAACTTTGGACTTATTAAATATTTTTAACGAAATTTTACATGGACATTAATGAGTTGTTTTTCAATTGATTTTAAGAAGAACAAATTTCTAGTGGGCTCCATGGTCATGAAGGTGATCTCCAAAGTGCCTAAGGACATAATGATTTTTTTAAATTTGCAAAATTTTTATTATGATTTTACATGCTTACATGTGCAGAATACCTCTTACAGTTTAAAAGATATTTAGAACAAAGTAAAATTTTGAACCATTTTAGGACAGTTTTTTTTTTTTTTTTGACTTCGTAGGCTCTATTCGTGTCCAAACAAAATGTCGAAATAATTAAAAAAATGCGTTTTGTGAACACTGTGCGTTGATGTTGTTGATGGTGTATTGTTTATAGTATTATTAAGTAACTGGTTTTATGTATACCCTACACACAGAAAAAAATCAATGCAAAATTAATTAAAATATAAATAATTTAACGTTTTCTTCACTTACGATTTTGATTTTTAAACAAAAAATGGTTACTTAACATTGTTTTACAGTAAATACAAGTTCTTCAAAATATTCTTAAATTTTTACGACTTGAAATTTAAGTACTTGAAAATAATTTTTAACATTAATATTGAAAGATTCAAATATAAACAACATATTTTCACCACAAACGTAAAAAAGTTCAATTTAAACTGAATGAAATAAAAAAATTATTCAATCTTAAATCAACTATGTTCAACGTTGATTAGTTTTTTTCTGTGTGTACATTGAAAAGATGAGGATATTTTAAAAAATAACAACATATTTACAAAAAGCTGAAATTGATTTAAAGGTGTGTGTGTAGTTAGCGATTTTCTAAAATTAGCCATCAAGATTAAGCCGTTTATATTAAAAAAAAAATTCGTTTATGCCGCACAGTGTTTCAAAATCATATTTTTTAATGAATCTGTAATATTTGAACTGCTAGAAATAACTGGTGAAAATGGCTTATTCGCATGAGATGAATTTATAGCATCAGATAAGTAATGATTAGTTTTCCAGCTTAAACTCCGATTCCAAAAATAGGGAATTTTTAAAAACAGCGAAATATGGTAACTCAAAAATATTGGTACTTTATATTGAAACATTTTCTTTTAAGCATTAAACATAATTATGCGTAAATGGAATAAGGGAGCTGCAACCAAATAACTCCGACCGATAAAAGTCAAATTAGATTCATTTATAAATGACAGTTAAAAATATTTGTCAGTTATTAATAAAATATTTCATAAAAGAGTGTTATAAACTTAAAACTCTTTTTCTTTAAAAGGTAACGATATCAATATCTTATAAGGTTTTTTAATGACCTTCGACCAATAATAAAAAAGTTAGCATGCCAACAACAGATACGCTGACATAGCTAAATCGGCTCAGTTTTTGAAATGATGCAAGAATAATACTACTTTATGTGGTCCTGAATGATTCCTTCTTGATGTTACGCTTAAAATGACAAAGTTAATATACTCTCTTCACCATTTGTGATGGTGGAGGTTACGAAAATAGCGAAATTTAACTAGAAGTTCAGGTTGGATTATCAGCCAAAATATAAACTCCTTATATAAGTGTTAAGTACTTACAAAATCGCTGGAACTTGAAGACTCAAAGTTTTTAATGAAAACGTAAATAGACACAAATTGATGAAAAACTGAAAATTTCAAATTTTTGCTATTTATTGTAGATCTTAAATTAATATAATAAAATTGAAACGAACGTACGGACGATATTTGCATTTCAACACGTTTTTAAGAATTTGTTTTTGAATCAGGAAAAATCCGTATAAATCATATTTTAAAATATGACAACCTTTCACCTTTTGGCAAAAATCTCAAAAACTATATATACTTTAAGTAAATATAACTATTTAATTTATTTTCTCAATTCCTAAATTAGCAGAATTATACAATATTTTCGAGGTGCCCAACTCTTGAGGTTCCATATGTTAAAAAAAGCACCTCTTATAATTTGATAATATATAGAAATGTACGTTAATTAGTCCTTGTAGTTTGACTTTTTATATTATTATAACGTACACCACCACAAGTGGTGGTGAGGGTATATTAAAATTGTCATTCCGTGTGTAACGCCAAAAAGGAATCATCTCAGACTCTACAATGTATATATATTATTGCATCAAATCAAGAACTGAGTCGATTTAGATATGTCCGTCTGTCTGTCTGTTGGAATCATTCTCACGTCTAGAATAATTGTCCGAATTCAATAAAATTTGCCTACATCATTTGTTATTGTCCTAAGTAGTTTGGTATTTAAAACCAGCTATATCGGTTTATAAGCAAGGAAGTTGTAGACCGATATCTGAAATAAGCTCAAAATTCCGAAAAATAACTCTTCCAATTTCTTCTAAAAATGTAATTGGACTTGAATAAAAAATTAATTTTAGCATACAATTGTACGTGCTCCATCACCGTGCAAAAGATCATCAAATTCTGATTAATAGGAAAAAGTTATAGGCTATAATATGCAAAATTTTGATACACCCTATTCTCTGTGTGTCATATGGGCCCCAATTTTTAAGATAATTTACTAAAATTTGTCACATATACTTATTTTGATACAATAAATCCAAAGAAGTCATATTGCTCTGGGATCATTAATTGAACCAGCTCTCATATAAGGCACTTTCCCGGAATATGATTTATAGCTTATAAAACTCTTAAATTTAAGTTTATAGAATAAATTTCCACATCAGGCCCCTCACCGAAAACAGTTTTCAGCTTATAAAACTAATAAATAAAGACTAATTCTATTGAAATTTGACACAATTATTTTGCTAACTGTTCTGAAGATTTTAAATTAATTTTCCCTATGTCGGACCATATTTCCCTATAGCTCCCTATATAGCGGGCTTTCCCGGAAAACGGGTTTGAGTTTATAAAACATTTAAACAAAGATCAATTCCGTTAAAATTTAGCAGAATGATCAAAGTATATTATAATATAATATAAACATTTGTAAGTGTATGTGTGTATATGTATATATACGGAACCTAACGTATTAGCTTCAAATGAATTTGTGGTGGAGGGTATTGAAGATTCGGCATAGCCGAATATAGCATTCTTTCTTGTTTTTTATTATTTTCTGTTGCTGTTTAATATCATTCAGTTCTTATGCAAAATAGTTAATATTCACAATTACGTTAATTTAAATAAAAACAGCAATAATTAAAGAATATATAAAAAACAAATGAGAATGATATATTCGGCAATGCCGAATCTTAAATTTCCCCCACCACAAATGCGTGTGAAGTAAATACGTTATGTTGTGTACACACAGACGTATGCAATTTATAAACGTTTTTCATAAATACAACCCAGGAAACACTTAGTGAATCATAAACATTATTATATTTTTGGCTATAGCTTTACTGAACCGATTTTGATAATTTTTGGAATGATGTACACATAACTTAATATTATGGCAAAATTCATTCTAATTTGCCTTTGATAAGTGACATTTTTAGGAAAGTTCTTCGCTTTAACTTAGAGGTTTCCTTAGATATAGGTCTATATGTTTTAACATACTGAACCGATTTTTTTTGGGTTTTTAAGCGGAAATTTCACAGAACTATAGAAATAACTTAAGCCAAATTTTATTGAGCTATATCAATTATGGTTGGCAGGACAGACGGATGGACGGACAGAATGACAGACAGTTGGACATAGCTAAATCGATTACAATTTTGATTTGATGCAAGAATATATATATTATGGCATTCGAAATTATTCCTTCTTAGCATTACACACGGAATGACAAAGTTAATATACCACTTGTGGTGGTGTAGGGTATAAAAACAAAAAATAACAATACGCTAATAAAACAAACATGACAGTTAAGCGTCAATATACTCAATTACTGGGGTTGGCAAACCCCATAAAAAGCAATTTAAACGTTTTTTTTTTAATTTTTTCGCCAATAACAAATCATTAGAAATAAATAAATAGAAACAAAGGAAAAAACCGGAGAAAAAAAAAGTGACGCAAAATTTAAATAAAATGCAAATATCATTTACAAATAATTTTAACGTCATTATTGTGTGACGTTTAATGAAGGGAAAATATTACAATAAAATAAAACTAAATTAAATATTTTGCAAATATTTTCATGCTATTTTTT
>PYHX02000494.1:11998432-12010932 GCA_004302925.2 Cochliomyia hominivorax
TCAAAAAAGTGATTACAGATTGAGGCCTTTTTGGTTCCAGCGGCTCTAGTTTACGAGAAAAGTCGATTTTATAAATTTTTTTAAAATTTTCAATTTTTTATAAAATTTTTTAAATTTCGAAAAAGTGATTACAGATTGAGGACCTTTGGTTCTAGCGGCTCTAGTTTACGAGAAAAATCGATTTTTATAAAATTTTTTAAAATTTTCAAAAAGTGATTACAGATTGAGGCCCTTTTGGTTCTAGCGGCTCTAGTTTACGAAAAAATCGATTTTTAAAATATTTTTAAAATTTCAAAAAAGTGATTACAGATTGAGGCCCTTTTGGTTCTAGCGGCTCTAGTTTACGAGAAAAATCGATTTTTATAAATTTTTTTAAAATTTTCAAATTTTTATAAAATTTTTAAATTTCGAAAAAGTGATTACAGATTGAGGACCTTTTGGTTCTAGCGGCTCTAGTTTACGAGAAAAATCGATTTTTATAAAATTTTTTAAAATTTCAAAAAGTGATTACAGATTGAGGCCTTTTTGGTTCTAGCGGCTCTAGTTTACGAGAAAATCGATTTTTATAATTTTTTTAAAAATTCAAATTTTTATAAAAATTTTTAAAATTTTCGAAAAAGTGATTACAGATTGAGGACCTTTTGGTTCTAGCGGCTCTAGTTTACGAGAAAAATCGATTTATAAAATTTTTTAAAATTTAAAAAGTGATTACAGATTGAGGCCCTTTGGTTCTAGCGGCTCTAGTTTACGAAGAAAATCGATTTTTATAAAATTTTTTTAAATTTTCAAATTTTTATAAAATTTTTAAAATTTCGAAAAAGTGATTACAGATTGAGGCCCTTTTGGTTCTAGCGGCTCTAGTTTACGAGAAATCGATTTTTATAAAATTTTTTTTAAATTTTCAAATTTTTTATAAAATTTTTAAATTTCGAAAAAGTGATTACAGATTGAGGCCCTTTTGGTTCTAGCGGCTCTAGTTTACGAGAAAAATCGATTTTTATAAAATTTTTTAAAATTTTTCAAAAAGTGATTACAGATTGAGGCCCTTTTGGTTCTAGCGGCTCTAGTTTACGAGAAAAATCGATTTTTTAAAAATTTTTTTAAAATTTTCAAAAATGTGATTACAGATTGAGGCCCTTTTGGTTCCAGCGGCTCTAGTTTACGAGAAATCGATTTTTATAAAATTTTTTTAAATTTTCAAAATTTTTATAAAAATTTTTAAAATTTCGAAAAGTGATTACAGATTGAGGCCCTTTTGGTTCTAGCGGCTCTAGTTTACGAGAAAAATCGATTTTTATAATTTTTTTTAAAATTTTCAAAAAGTGATTACAGATTGAGGCCCTTTTGGTTCTAGCGGCTCTAGTTTACGAGAAAAGTCGATTTTTATAAAATTTTTTTAAAAATTTTCAAAAGTGATTACAGATTGAGGCCCTTTTGGTTCTAGCGGCCTCTAGTTACGAGAAAATCGATTTTATATATTTTTTTTTTAAATTTCAAAAAGTGATTACAGATTGAGGCCCTTTTGGTTCTAGCGGCTCTAGTTTACGAGAAAAATCGATTTTTTAAAAATTTTTTTAAATTTTCAAAAAAGTGATACAGATTGAGGCACTTTTGGTTCTAGCGGCTCTAGTTTACGAGAAAAATCGATTTTTATAAATTTTTAAAATTTTCAAATTTTATAAAAATTTTTAAATTTCGAAAAAGTGATTACAGATTGAGGCCCTTTTGGTTCTAGCGGCTCTAGTTTACGAGAAAAATCGATTTTTTGTAAAAGTTTTTAAAATTTTCAAAAAGTGATTACAGATTGAGGCCCTTTTGGTTCTAGCGGCTCTAGTTTACGAGAAAAGTCGATTTTTATAAAATTTTTTTAAATTTTCAAAAAAGTGATTACAGATTGAGGCCCTTTTGGTTCTAGCGGCTCTAGTTTACGAGAAAAGTCGATTTTTAATATTTTTTTTAAATTTCAAAAAAGTGATTACAGATTGAGGCCCTTTTGGTTCCAGCGGCTCTAGTTTACGAAGAAAATCGATTTTTATAAAATTTTTTTAAAATTTTCAAAAAGTGATTACAGATTGAGGCCCTTTTGGTTCTAGCGGCTCTAGTTTACGAGAAAAGTCGATTTTTATAAAATTTTTTTAAATTTTCAAAAAGTGATTACAGATTGAGGCCCTTTTTGTTCTAGCGGCTCTAGTTTACGAGAAAAATCGATTTTTATAAAATTTTTTTAAATTTTCAAAAAGTGATTACAGATTGAGGCCCTTTTGGTTCTAGCGGCTCTAGTTTACGAGAAAAGTCCGATTTTTATATTTTTTTTTAAATTTTCAAAAAGTCATTACAGATTGAGGCCCTTTTGGTTCCAGCGGCTCTAGTTTACGAGAAAAATCGATTTTTATAAAATTTTTAAAATTTCAAAAAAGTGATTACAGATTGAGGCCCTTTTGGTTCCAGCGGCTCTAGTTTACGAGAGAAATCGATTTTTATAAAATTTTTAAAATTTTCAAATTTTTATAAATTTTTAAAATTTCGAAAAAAGTGATTACAGATTGAGGCCCTTTTGGTTCTAGCGGCTCTAGTTTACGAGAAAAATCGATTTTTGTAAAAGTTTTTAAAATTTTCAAAAAGTGATTACAGATTGAGGCCTTTTGGGTTCTAAGCGGCTTCTAGTATACGAGAAAAAATCGATTTTTATAAAATTTTTTAAAATTTTCAAAAAAGTGATTGCCCTTTTGGTTCCAGCGGCTCTAGTTTACGAGAAAAATCGATTTTTATAAAATTTTTTTTAAATTTTCAAATTTTTATAAAAATTTTTAAAATTTCGAAAAAAGTGATTACAGATTGAGGCCCTTTTGGTTCTAGCCGACTCCAGTTTACGAGAAAAAATCGATTTTTATAAAATTTTTTAAATTTTCAAAAAGTGATTACAGATTGAGGCCCTTTTGGTTCTAGCGGCTCTAGTTTACGAGAAAAATCGATTTTTATAAAATTTTTTTAAAATTTTCAAAAAGTGATTACAGATTGAGGCCCTTTTGGTTCTAGCGGCTCTAGTTTACGAGAAAATCGATTTTTATAAAATTTTTTTAAATTTTCAAAAAGTGATTACAGATTGAGGCTCTTTTGGTTCCAGCGGCTCTAGTTTACGAGAAAATCGATTTTTATATTTTTTTTTTAAATTTTCAAAAAGTGATTACGATTGAGGCCCTTTTGGTTCTAGCGACTCTAGTTTACGAGAAAAATCGATTTTTATATATTTTTTTTAATTTTCAAAAAGTGATTACAGATTGAGGCCCTTTTGGTTCTAGCGACTCTAGTTTACGAGTAAAATCGATTTTTACAAAATTTTTTAAAATTTTCAAAAAGTGATTACAGATTGAGGCACTTTTGGTTCCAGCGGCTCTAGTTTACGAGAAAAATCGACTTTTATAAAATTTTTTTAAAATTTTCAAAAAGTGATTACAGATTGAGGCACTTTTGGTTCTAGCGGCTCTAGTTTACGAGAAAAATCGATTTTTATAAAATTTTTTAAAATTTTCAAATTTTTTTAAACATTTTTAAAATTTCGAAAAAGTGATTACAGATTGAGGCCCTTTTGGTTCTAGCGACTCTAGTTTACGAGAAAAATCGATTTTTATATTTTTTTTTTTTAAATTTTCAAAAAGTGATTACAGATTGAGGCACTTTTGATTCCAGCGGCTCTAGTTTTACGAGAAAAATCGATTTTTATAAAATTTTCTAAAATTTTCAAATTTTATAAAATTTTTTAAAAATTTTCAAAAAGTGATTACAGATTGAGGCCCTTTTGGTTCTAAGCGGCTCTAGTTTATGAAAAAAATCAATTTTTATAAATTTTTTTTTTTAAATTTCGAAAAAGTGATTACAGATTGAGGCCCTTTTGGTTCTAGCGGCTCTAGTTTACGAGAAAAATCGATTTTTATAAAATTTTTTAAAATTTCGAAAAAGTGATTACAGATTGAGGCCCATTTGGTTCTAGCGTTTCTAGTTTACGAAAAAAATCGATTTTTATAAAATTTTTTAAATTTTCAAAAGTGATTGCAGATTGAGGCCCTTTTGGTTTCTAACGGCTCTAGTTTACCGGAGAAAAATCGATTTTTATAAAATTTTCAAAAAGTGATTACAGATTGAGGCCCTTTTGGTTCTAGCGGCTCTAGTTTACGAGAAAAATCGATTTTTATAAAATTTTTTAAAATTTTCAAAAAGTGATTACGGATTGAGGCCCTTTTGTTTCTAGCGGCTCTAGTTTACGAGAAAAAATCGATTTTTATAAAATTTTTAAAAATTTTCAAAAAAGTGATTACAGATTGAGGCCTTTTTGGTTCTAGCGGCTCTAGTTTACGAGAAAAATCGATTTTTATAAAAATTTTTTAAAAATTTCGAAAAAGTGATCACGGATTGAGGCCCTTTTGGTTCTAGCGGCTCCAGTTTACGAGAAAAATCGATTTTGTAAAATTTTTTAAAATTTCGAAAAAGTGATTACAGATTGAGGTCTCCTTGGTTCTAGCGGCTCTAGTTTACGAGAAAAATCGATTTTTATAAAATTTTTTAAAAATTTTCGAAAATGGATTACAATTGAGGCCCTTTTTGGTTCTAGCGGCTCTAGTTTACGAGAAAAATCGATTTTTATAAAAATTTTTAAAATTTCGAAAAAGTGATTACAGATTGAGGCCCTTTTGGTTCTAGCGGCTCTACTTTACGAGAAAATTCGATTTTCTAAAATTTTTTAAAAGTTCGAAAAAGTGATTACAGATTGAGGCCCTTTTGGTTCTAGCGGCTCTAGTTTACGAGAAAAATCGATTTTAAAAACATTTTTTAAATTTTTCAAAAAGTGATTACAGATTGAGGCCCTTTTGATTCCAGCGGCTCTAGTTTACGAGAAAAATCGATTTTTATAAAATTTTTTAAAATTTTCAAAAAGTGATTACAGATTGAGGCCCTTTTGGTCCAGCGGCTCTAGTTTGCGAGAAAAATCGATTTTTTAAAATTTTGTAAAATTTCGAAAAAGTGATTACAGATTGAGGCCTTTTGGTTCTAGCGGCTCTAGTTTGCGAGAAAAATCGATTTTTATAAATTTTGTAAATTTCGAAAAAGTGATTACAGATTGAGGCCCTTTTGGTTCCAGCGGCTCTAGTTTACGAGAAAAATCGATTTTTATAAAATTTTTTAAAATTTTCAAAAAGTGATTACAGATTGGGGCCCTTTTGGTTCTAGCGGCTCTAGTTTGCGAGAAAAATCGATTTTATAAATTTTTTAAAATTTTAAATTTTCAAAAAGTGATTACAGATTGGGGCCCTTTTGGTTCTAGCGGCTCTAGTTTACGAGAAAAATCGATTTTTATAAAATTTTTTAAATTTCGAAAGAGTGATTACAAATTGAGGCCCTTTTGGTTCTAGCGGTTCTAGTTTACGAGAAAAATTGATTTTTATAAAATTTTTTAAAATTTTCAAAAAGTGATTACAGATTGAGGCCCTTTTGGTTCCAGCGGCTCTAGTTTGCGAGAAAAAATCGATTTTTATAAAATTTTGTAAAATTTCGAAAAAGTGATTACAGATTGAGGCCTTTTTGGTTCTAGCGGCTCTAGTTTGCGAGAAAAATCGATTTTTATAAAAATTTTGTAAAATTTCGAACAAAAGTGATTACAGATTGAGGCCCTTTTGTTCCAGCCGGCTTCTAGTTTACGAGAAAAATCGATTTTAATAAAATTTTTAAAAATTTTCAAAAAGTGATTACAGATTGGGGCCCTTTTGGTTCTAAGCGGCTCCAGTTTGCGAGAAAAATCGATTTTTATAAAAATTTTTAAAATTTTAAAATTTTCAAAAGTGATTACAGATTGAGGGCCCTTTTGGTTCTAGCGGCTCTAGTTTACGAGAAAAATCGATTTTTATAAATTTTTTTACAATTTCGAAAAGTGATTACAGATTGAGGCCTTTTTGGTTCTTGGCGGCTCTAGTTTACGAGGAAAATCGATTTTTATAAAATTTTTTAAAATTTCGAAAAAGTGATTACAGATTGAGGCCATTTTGGTTCTTGCGGCTCTAGTTTACGAGAAAAATCGATTTTTGTAAAATTTTTTACAATTTCGAAAAGTGATTACGGATTGAGGCCCTTTTGGTTCTAGCGGCTCTAGTTTACGAGAAAAATCGATTTTTAAGATTTTTTTTAAATTTCGAAAAGTGATTACAGATTGAGGCCCTTTTGGTTCTAGCGGCTCTAGTTTACGAGAAAAATCGATTTTTATAAAAATTTTTAAAATTTCGAAAAAGTGATTACAGATTGAGGCCCTTTTGGGTTCTAGGGGCTCTAGTTTACGAGAAAAATCGACTTTTAAAAAATTTTTAAATTTCAAAAAGTGATTACAGATGGGGCCCTTTTGGTTCTAGCGGTTCTAGTTTACGAGAAAAATTGATTTTTATAAAATTTTTTTAAAATTTTCAAAAAGTGATTACAGATTGAGGCCCTTTTGGTTCCAGCGGCTCTAGTTTGCGAGAAAAATCGATTTTTATAAAATTTTTGTAAATTTCGAAGAAAGTGATTACAGATTGAGGCCCTTTTGGTTCTAGCGGCTCTAGTTTACGAGAAAAATCGATTTTATAAAATTTTTTTAAAAATTTCGAAAAGAGTGATTACAAATTGAGGCCCTTTTGGTTCTAGCGGCTCTAGTTTACGAGGAAAATCGATTTTATAAAATTTTTTAAAATTTCGAAAAAGTGATTACAGATTGAGGCCATTTTGGTTCTTGCGGCTCTAGTTTACGAGAAAAATCGATTTTTGTAAAATTTTTTAAAATTTCGAAAAGTGATTACGGATTGAGGCCCTTTGGTCTAGGGCTCTAGTTACGAGAAAAATCGATTTTTAAAGATTTTTTTAAATTTCGAAAAAGTGATTACAGATTGAGGCCCTTTTGGTTCTAGCGGCTCTAGTTTACGAGAAAAATCGATTTTTATAAAAATTTTTAAAATTTCGAAAAAGTGATTACAGATTGAGGCCCTTTTGGTTCTAGGGGCTCTAGTTTACGAGAAAAATCGACTTTTAAAAAATTTTTTAAAATTTTCAAAAAGTGATTACAGATTGGGGCCCTTTTGGTTCTAGCGCTCTAGTTTACGAGAAAAATCGACTTTTGTAAAATTTTTTTAAATTTCGAAAAGGTGATTACAGATTGCTAGTTACAAGAAAAATCTACTTTTATGTTTTTTTTACATTTCCAAATGCAAAATTTCCCTTGTTGTTGTGAGTTTAAATTAAAAAATTTGTCAAAAACTTCCTATAAAATTTTAAGTTCATAAGAAAAATATTTTACCAATAACAAAATAGAAAACTCTTTAAATAAATTATATATAAAAAATTACAACTATTTGCAGAAATATCTGATTTATATTTGTAATTTGTTTTTATTTTCAAAGACATTCAATTCTTTTAGATCTTAATGCACATGTCTATTGCATAAGTGGGCAAACAAGTGTTTTTAGAATGAACCCAGCAGTTTTGATAGCATTTTAATGACTTTTTTAACCATTATATAGTGGATAACCTCAAAATTCCAATAAAAATGGATTGTAGAGGAGATGCTCCAACACAGTGAATAATCGCTTGTTTTTCAGTGAAATGATCGCCATTTATGATACTTACGTACAGATACATTCTTGATTTCTTTATAAATAAATAGGAAAAGTTTTAACTTTCAGAAGAAAAAATACTTTTATCTGTGGACACCTTTGCGAGCAAGTCCAAAAATATATAGGATATCTGGGGAATATTATAAAAAATGGAACCTAAATTAGGGCCAACTTATTTCAAAGGACTAAATAACGAGGGTCAAAATTGGTTAAATAGTATTTCGATTTAAATGTGCACAGATGCATGTTTACTACCTAAATATAATCCGGCTTTCGTTATAATTTATAAATTAATTTTTGGAGATTTTTTATAAGGTCACCAACTACGGCCCAGACCAGATAGGTACCTTTACTACTCTACGTCAACTAAAAAAGGCCTTAGACAAACCATTTATAATTTCATTTAGACGACTCTAACGGTACAAAAGTATAGAATTATTTCCAAAAACATCAATGTATATACACGCCCTCTATGTGTGATGTATTGGTGTGGAACATTGTTAGTTTGTTCAGTATCCTTATTTTCCCAAAGGATGGAGTGGCTTCACTAGATAAACATCATCTGAACATATCTCTTATAGATATTTACAAGAATGATCTATATACAAAGCTTATACCCGTGGTCGTCAACTTTGGATGATCACCCTGTCCAGAAAGGATCATGTATTATTCTAAATCAACTTAGAAATACTTTAGCTTTAAATGTGTGGATTTCATTAAGATTTATTTATGATTCTAGAGTTACTTAATTATGTCCAATTGTGAATTTGCTTTTCTTTAGTCCCCTTATTTCTCCAGGAGTTGGTTGGTGGCACAAAATACCCTCTGGTGTTTCTTGTTAAAGTTCTTCGTTAACCTTTTGATAACAGTGGTGGCTTAATTGGTGTTTTTAATATTAAGAGTGAAGATGATGATGAATCACCACAAGTGGCGAAGAGGGTATATCAAATTTGTATATATTGTACACGTTTGTGAGTGTATGTGTAAACGAAACATAACGTATTTATTTCAACTCATTTGTGGTGGATTCGGCATAGCCAAATTTTTCTATACGGCAGAATTAGAACCTGGGATCCTTCAAATATTTGCTCTGAAGACAAACACCTTTACAACTACACCACGCCCCTCAATGTTGTAGTATTTAATTATATGGTCCATAAAATATTTATTATTGAACTTTGAACAATAAACAAACAGTCGGTTCAGAAATATAAGTTCTTCAGTAGTTCCGTTTAACGATTCAAATGATATGACACTTGAAGTGGTGGAAGATATAAAATTTATGTTTAAAAATTTACATTGATTTTGGATTCATTGAAAGCATCCGAATATCTTTCGATACTGCAGGATATTTCAAGTTGTTTTCTTTCTGTCCCCTTTTCTTTCTGCCTTTCTCTCTTTATTTCTGTCTATGTATTTTCGAATGGAATGGTTTCTGTTATATATAAGTGTTCACATGTGTGTTTGTATATAAGTAATTTTTTATACTTGATAAATAAGCTCAATAAATAGTTTACACACATTGTTGTAATACATGAGTACATACATTCATTACATACATTCGAACATAAGTATTTGATTTTCTTTATATCACAACTGTTTGTTTAACTAATAAATTGCAATTTTTATTTTCTTTCATGTTTTTCTCTCTTTCTTTCATTAAATGTCTCTTAGTTTGAATTGAAATGATTGTATGTATGAATTATCATCAATTTTATAGATTTAAAGTGCTAATAGAAATATTATTCATATTAATTAAAGGATCTATAAATGATAACAATTTGCAATTTAAAAAAAAAAAAACATATTAAAAGTGGAATTAATTAAATATTTAAATTTTTATTTAAACAAAATTTTGAATTATAGCAGTTTTCTCTTATTTTCCTTTAATTATCCTTTAAAGTACTAAAGTGTCAATTTGAGCATAAAATATTTGAATTGGTTTCTGTTTACACTACAAGTGGTAAAAAGGGTATATTAACTTTGTCATTCCGTGTGTAACAGACGAATAGTCTGTCTGTCTATCTGTTGTTGGTACCCTCACCCTAAGTAATTGTTATTGTCCTGAGAGGTTTTCATACTTAAAATAAGCAACATCGGTTCATACTTATTACTTTTAAATATTTTTAAATATTTAATTGTGAGTCCAATAAATTTTTAACTTCTTCAAAGCAATGAAAAATTTTGTTTATTCGTTTATCTCAATAGAAGAAGAAATGTTCAGTCTTTTTTTGTTTCAAATAATTTTTTTCATAACAGCAGATACACATATTTCTGGACCATCTATAAAAACATCTAATACAATACCATACTGTTGATTATATGCTACAGATTCATTTTCAAAAAAAATCTCTGCCCCACTCTGCAGAGTTAAACTAGGTACAGCTGCCTGTTCATACAATGGGATCTTATATATATAAAGGATTAATAAATTTTAAAAAAATCAGTTATGACCCATAGTGATGTAGAGCTATATATATTGTATAAAAGAATATAATCATAATTTGATCATCTAAAAAATGATAGTGAAACATATGAAAAATTTCACTTCTCTCACTCTTTTTAAAAATTAAAACGCTTCTGTATAAGTGTAAACGTGTGTTGGTGTTTTATATAAGATGTAGGATATTTCAGATTCGACACAGCTGAATTGTGTTTATTGTTTATTTGTTATCTGTAGACATAAAATCCATTTTCCATTATTACGTTTTTTTCAACATTCATTAGCATTTTATTTCAGTTTTATGTTTTTTTGTTGCTTTTATTGTGTTTTTATTTTTCTTTTTTGTTTATTATAAAAATAAATAAATTTTAAAAAATTATTTGTTTATATTTGTTTGTCCAAAGGTATTGATCTATTTTGTTAACGATGCACAGTGGTTCCAAAGCGGATTGTTTTTGGAAATAAATCTGTAACTTTGGACTTATTAAGTAATTTTTAATGAAATTTTACACGGACATTAATGAGTTGTTTTTCAATTGATTTTAAGAAGAACAAATTTCTAGTGGGCTCCATGGTCATGAAGGTGATCTCCAAAGTGCCTAAGGACATAATGATTTTTTTTAAATTTGCAAAATTTTTATTATGATTTTACATGCTTACATGTGCAGAATACCTCTTACAGTTTAAAAGATATTTAGAACAAAGTAATATTTTGAACCATTTTAGGACAGATTTTTTTTTTCTGGACTTCGTAGGCTCTATTCGTGTCCAAACAAAATGTCGAAATAATTAAAAAAATGCGTTTTGTGAACACTGTGCGTTGATGTTATTGATGGTGTATTGTTTATAGTATTATTAAGTAACTGGTTTTATGTATACCCTACACATAGAAAAAAATCATTGTAAAATTAATCAAAATATAAATAATTTAAAATTTTTCAGTTACGATTTTGCTTCTTAGACAGTAAATACAACTTTTTGAAATATTCTTAAATTTTTACGACTTGAAATTTAAGTACTTGAAAATAATTTTTAACATTAATATTGAAAGATTCAAATATAAACAACATATTTTCACCACAAACGTAAAAAAGTTCAATTTAAACTAAATGAAAAAAATTATTCAGTCTTAAATCAACAATGTTCAATGTTGATTAGTTTTTTTCTGTGTGATGAGGATATTTTAAAAAATAACAACATATTTACAAAAAAGCTGAAATTGATTTAAAGGTGTGTGTTTGTAGTTAGTGATCTTCTAAAATTAGCCATCAAGATTAAGTCGATTATATTAAACAAAAATTCGTTTATGCAGTGTTGCACAGTGTTTCAAAATCATATTTTTTAATGAATCTGTAATATTTGAACTGCTAGAAATAACTGGTAAAAATGGCTTATTCGCATGAGATGAATTTATAGCATCAGATAAGTAATGATTAGTTTTCCAGCTTAAACTCCGATTCCAAAAATAGGGAATATTTAAAATCAGCGAAATATGGTAACTTTATTTTGAAACATTTTCTTTTAAGCCTAAAACATAATTATGCGGAAACGGAATAAGGGAGCTGCAACCAAATTACTCCGATAATAGTCAAATTATATTCATTTATAAATGACAGTTCTTATAAACTTAAAACTATTTTTCTTTAAATGGTAACTTATAGAGTTTTTTTATTGATCTTCGACTGATAATAAAAAGAGTCACACTTAAAATGACAAAGCTAATATACTCTCTTCACCATTTGTGATGGTGTAGGTTATAAAAATAGTGAAATTTAACTAGAAATTTAGGTTGGATTATCAGTCAAGATATAAACTTCTTATATAAGTGTTAAGTACTTACAAAATCGCTGGAACTTGAAGACTCAAAGTTTTTAATGAAAACGTAAATAGACACAAATTGATGAAAAACTTAAAATTTCAAATTTTTGCTATTTATTGGAGATCTTAAATTTATATTTTAACTTAAATAAAATTGAAACGAACGTACGGATGATATTTGCATTTCAACATGTTTTTAAAAACTTGTTTTTGAATCAGGAAAAATCCGTATAAATCATATTTTAAAATATGACAACCTTTCACCTTTTGGCAAAAATCTCAAAAACTATTTATACTTTAAGTAAATATAACTATTTAATTTATTTTCTCAATTCCTAAATTAGCAGAATTATACAATATTTTCGAGGTGCCCAACTCTTGAGGTTCCATATGTTAAAAAAAGCACCTCTTATAATTTGATAATATATAGAAATGTACGTTTATTAGTCCTTGTAGTTTGACTTTTTATATTATTATAACGTACACCACCACAAGTGGTGGTGAGGGTATATTAAGTTTGTCATTACGTGTGTAACGCCAAAAAGGAATCATCTCAGACTCTACAATGTATATATATTATTGCATCAAATCAAGAACTGAGTCGATTTAGATAT
>PYHX02000494.1:12015932-12400395 GCA_004302925.2 Cochliomyia hominivorax
AAGATTATATTGCAAACTAAAACTTATTTGAAACTTTACTTTAACTGTATGATTTATTACCATCGCAATTTTTTAATTTAAAACAATGTGTACTATGACGTATACTTAATCTTGATTCATGCCATTCAAACGAATATTACTCATACGTTAAATATTAATTAAAATGTATTTTAATTCCTTTTTAATAAAAATTTGTAATTAAATTTAAATAAATTGTATTTATGACAGTAATTATTTAATAATTATTTAAATGTATTTATTCGAATAAAAAGCAATATGTCAAAATTCCCTCAATAATAACTGTTTTTTTATTTAGGCAGCAGAATGAATAGACAATAATTCTATAAATGCACATATAAAATTTTATGATTATTTTCAATTAATTTTTTAAAATTACAAAAACAAATTATTTCATAATAATTCTATTAACCAAACCATGTTAAGAAAAACTTTAATCGAATAAAAGTAAAATGAAAAACTCAAGGACAATTTTTTGGGCAATTTTGCAGAAAAGTTTTTCTACTTTTTTAAGGTTTCTTTTGGAAATTATCAAACATTTTTTTCATCATAAAAGTGAAAAGAAAGAGAA
The DNA here is from genome assembly GCA_004302925.2 of Cochliomyia hominivorax. Lineage (NCBI taxonomy): Eukaryota > Metazoa > Arthropoda > Insecta > Diptera > Calliphoridae > Cochliomyia > Cochliomyia hominivorax. The sequence goes on from PYHX02000494.1 coordinate 12,016,522, forward strand.
GCTCTGATCAAATTTGCCTTTTTTAAAGTACAGAAATTTTTCCAATGTAAATAATTTTTAGGAAGATTTTTTTTCAATAAATTTTGTATGAAAAAATAAAATAAAAATTGTTAAACTTCCTAGAAAAAAAATCAATTGATTTACATTTTTCCTCCTAAACATATTTTCAATCAATGCACATTGGGGCAAAAAATTGTTTATTTGCTAAAAAAAATTATTGGAAAAAAAGTAATATTAAGAAGTAAAAGTTATAGTCGCCTAAGCCCGACTAATTAGTACTCTACACCATTAGCTACCAAAATTTAATAAACGACACTCGTATATTTCTTAATTTGTGCAGTATATTATCATGGTATTAATATTTGTAAGGAATTAGTTCGTTCTAAACGAAATTTTTCTGGGGGCGTTCTATGAGAGCTAGAAGAAATTATATGCCGACCCTCGTAAAATTTCGCACATCCATTTTGGCTTATATTTATCTTAGTTTGACCAATTATCATTCTAATATCAATGTATATGTAAGATTTAAGCCCTTCAAAATGATATTTAAAACAAGAATTGTATGGGACCTATAAGAAATAATGAACCGAACCTCGAACTACTTAATGCATCGTTTTAGAATAATAAAATATTTATTTGTGCCAAATTTAATTAAAATTGCTTTATATTCAGAAATTTTGTGTTCTTTAAAACATTATTTCGGGAGGAACATTTATATGGGGGCTAATTAGTAATGGACTCTTTATCGCCAATTTTTCAAAATGCGGTTTCTATTTTATTCACAAGGTTTACACGGACAGCGAGCCGGCCAGGAGGATGATCTAGGCATAATCGACTCAGAAGGTGAAAGGAGCTGTGTAGGTGAGTTACAGATTTAAGTTTGGACGTTGTAAACTTAAAATGGGCTGATTTGCAGGGTACGAAAATGGGACACCTTGCGATTGTAAAGATTTTTTATCAGTAAATTCTGCTAGTGGACCGAACCTCGCATAATTTGGGATATCGATTTGGAATATCATAAGACTTATTTTGAAAATTTTCCTTCAAATCGCTTTTTTATTAAGGACTTTTAAAAGCTTAAAACCTCATATATGGAGGACATGTGTATATGAGGTACATGAAAAATTGGACCGAACATGGCCAATTATATTTTATAGAAAAATTTCTATATTTTATAGAAACATTTCTACCTGTAGAATTTTATTTAGAACAAAATTATTTTTCATAACTTGATGAAAATTTACATATATAATTATATTGGAACTGGATGATAATCGCTTTATCAGATCACTTTCTAGGAATTCTAATTTAAAATTATCTATAAAAATATTTATTGAGTAAACAAGTTAATAACATCGATTTTTTCAAAGGAGTTGGAGTATGCGTTTCATGCCAAAGAAATTGCTTCGATTTTCTATAATGAAAAAAAACAACCAAATTTCTAAGATTCTGGACTATAAGGCTGGTAAACCAAAATTGTATGTATGAAATAGTTGTTGATGCTGCAACATGTGGCCGAAAGTTATTATGATGGAAGATCATGAACTCGTTGTATATCAAATATTCTGCTCATTGCTCGTTGAATTTTGTTTAAAAAAAGAATCAAAAGTTTTCGTTAAATAATTTAGGGGGTACCTACACTTTTGCAGTGCAAAAATATGGAGTTACCAGAAAAGTCTATTTTTATTTTCTTATGTTTTATATATTAATATTTTTAAATTTATTATATACATTTAACAAAAAATTCATTAAATTTTTTACTCCAATTGGGGTACCTAGACTAATGCTTTATACTGTAATTTTATTAACTTTCATATGGTATCTAATCTTATTGCAAAGGGTTAATTTTAAACTTTTAGCCCACTGTGCAATATTCCAATTGCTTTTTTGCTATTTCTTATTTTTTTCATAATCATTGTCGTCAATTACAGATTCAATAGATATCACAATTACTTCACAGTCAGTTTCATTAAAATCATCATCTTCAACATTTTTTTTGCATTTTTATTGTTGTTGTAGTCATTTGGTAAATGGTCTCAATAAAGTGCCATTTTATGTTATTTACAACAAATTTTTGCTTTAAAATAAAGAAATAAATAATTTCAATCATTCCATTTTTTTGGAAATTATTCCTTAACTTATTAACCGTTAGAGATACTAAAAATAATTAAAATTATTAAAGCTAAGGTTTTTTGAAGAACTTCAGGTTTCCATCTGATCAGGAGCGTAGACTGTGACATCCCCAAATTGGAAATCTCTTGGAAAGCTACAGCTGATGATCTGTACCACTCCAGGTCTTCTTAGAAATATCTCTGCATTAATCTTGTGAACTTTAATAAAAAGTTAAGAATTATTTCCAAAGTTCACTCAGTACCTTGCTAAAATAAAGCCTTTAGTTTTATCTGCAGATGGTGATAAAAGTTTTAAGTAGTGGGATCGAAAAATTCCGTTTTTAAACAAAACTTTAAGCCCAATATTATTTTGCTTTTTTTGTGATCAAGTTCTCTTGAATATATTATTAATCTGATAAAATTGAGTGACCAGAAAAAAGTGAGTACTAAAATTACTAATTATTTTTAATAAAACAAAACTTGGTCCTACAAAAAGTTGGTCAAATGTTCAAAAATCTTCCATCAAACTGATTCCAATGTTATTTAACAGTACCGGGACTATTCCTTTAACAAAAAACTGAGTTCAGGCTCAAAATTTCCTGACAGAAACGTGACTAAAAATTTATAGGCCAAAAAGAGAGCACGGAAATTTAGGTTGTTTTCTAAAACTTCCAAGCTAAAAAATGTTTTATTACACAAAGTTATGTTGAAGAAAATTTAAGACCCAAAAATAGTCAAAATTTTCCAAAAAGTTCTTGGAATGACAAGTAGTATACAGTTGGCGAAAATAACATCAAGTAATGTTTACAAAAAAGCCTGCTTCCATTCATTAGACTGTGTCTATTATTTTTGGCTTGACTTGGCATCCTCTCACCACGGCAAACAAGCCCCTAAGTGGTATAAAAACAATATTTTGGTATTTCTAACAAAAGATAAATTCCTCCAACTACCGCAACTAAGTCCAGTGGAGGGATATGGGGCTCTTGCTAAGAGAGCATTAAAGAGTATAAAAATATGTATAAAAGTGTAGTGGATTTTAAGCGGATATAGACAACCTATTCAAGCATAGTTGCAGAAAAGATCGGTTCAAATGTATAAAAATATATAAGTTTAGTGGTCTCGTTTTTATTAACATGTATGTATGTAAAGATTTTTTCGATCTCACTTGTCTTTTTATCTTATCTTTAATCAAAATCTTAGCAAACTTGTTATTATTTAAGAATTATTCAACTTTAAACTTTCCTTCTTTCACCAAAACTCTTTTATTTCAATTAATATTAAAAACTTATTCCGGTTGTCGTAACCATCATTAATTTCTGAAGAGAAATCCTTTACTAATAGAAAAACTATCAAAACCACTTAAAAATCTTTCAACAATTGTTCCTTTCGTTATTTACTTCCCAACAAATATTTTCCACAATTTCTTGAATTCACTTCATTCTTCACTATTCATTACTCTCGCAAGAAGAAGATGAAGAAGTAAAATATTCTAAATAACTTGTTTTCTTAACTGCTCTTTATCTCTATTGAATTGTTATTGTAGTTGTTGTTAATGCAAACAACTATTTTGAAGGACCTCACAGGATCTTATACACATTTTATTTATTTCTTTTTTGTCGTTTTCAAATTATCATGCATAAAACGTATTCGTTAAAATTAAAAAGGGAGATTGAGTGTATTTGATTCTAGTTTTTTTTCCTTATAGAAAATTAAGTGAAAATATAAAATGTAGGCCAATATGGGAAAGTATGAAATAAAGGTTTTATTCTATAGATAAAGCAGTTGTATGAATTTGGTATTTATGAAGAGGTTTCTCTGGAACACAGGAATAATGAAAATAAGAAAAAATATATTTAAGGACACTGAGCATTAAAAAGATCACAAGGTGAATGATTTTATTAACACAATTCTAAGTGAAAAATCAAGTGAACTAGAAGTAGAGCTGAACTTGAACTGAACCAGAACTGAACTTGAACTGAAGTCGAACTGGAACTGAACTAAAACTGAACTAGAACTGAACAAGAACTAAACTAGAACTGAACAAGAAATGAACAAGGACTGAACAAGAACTGAACTAAAAAAGAACTAGAAATGAACTAAAACTGAAGTAGAACTGAATAAGAACTGAACTAAAACTGAACTAGAACTGAACTAAAATTGTTTAAGAATTTAAATAGAACTGAACTAGAATTGTACAAGAACTGAACTAAAACTGAACAAAAACTGAACTAAAACTGAACTAGAAATGAACTAGAACTGAATTAAAACTGAACTAGAACTGGACTTAAACTGAACTTGAACTGAACAAAAACTAAAATAGAAAAGAACTAAAGCTGAACTAGAAATGAACTAAAATTTTTGTCTGTTAATCAGATATAATTTCTAGCAGTATTTTTGTTGTTATTTATCAATTGAATTTTGTCATTAATAAGACAAAAAGTTTTTTTAATCAGACAAAATTTGTCTGTTAATCAAACAAAAATTCCCTATAAAAATGTTGTATAATAAACTTCAAATACCCTCTCTCCTTCCACTACTTATTATTGGAGTATTTTAGGAACGACCTTGCTCACACTCTGACTAAAGTTCTGAACTATAATTCATAGCTATTTTAAGTCATATTGAAATTATCCTTTTGGCTAAATTATTAATAAATTGATAATGTTTTCATTTAATGCTTTTTAAAATGCATGAGAAAAATCAATAATTTCATTTTCAAATTATTGTTTGTGAGTTGATTATGGAAGTTGTTGTTGCTGTTGATATTGGAATTTATTGTTCCTTTTGTTGTTGTTGTTTTTGTTTTTAATGACTCTGTAGTTATGCTTCATTTGTTTTCATTTTAATTTCACGCTTAATGAAACATAATTTTCTAATCAAATGAAAAACACTCAAAGGTATTTTCAAAAATACACACACAAACACATACGGAATAAATTATATCAAAAGGTGGTTTAAAGAGATTTAACAATCTCTACCATACAATATATTTCAGCCTCGTTTGAAAATAATTATACATACAAACATTCATCTATTTGCTACAATTCAACGTTTGCACGATGTATGTTTAAGCTTCCGGTATTGTTGGAGGCGATTCTCAATGAAATTTCTTTTTGAGTTCCTCTTGCAAATATGAATAAAATATTTTTGAATACTACTTGCATTCAATATATTGCAAGGATTTTCTGCAAAAAATTAAGTGGAAAAATGTGATCAAATGCCGAACTAAGAACTAAAACTGGAACTGAACCAGAATTGAACTTAAAACTGAACTAGAATTGAACTAGAACTGAAGAAGACTTGAACTAAAACTGAACTAAAACTGAACTGGAATTGAGCTAAAACTGAACTAGAATTGAACTAGAACTGAACAAGAATTGAACTAAAACTGAACTAAAACTGAACAAGAACTGAACTAAAACTGAACTAAAACTGAACTAAAACTGAACTGGAATTGAGCTAAAACTGAACTAGAATTGAACTAGAACTGAACCAGAATTGAACTAAAACTGAACTAGAATTGAACTAAAACTGAGCTTAAACTGAACTAGAAATTAACTAGAACTGAACTGGAACTGACACTTAGATTTATGTTAAGTTTATGCATTTTAAAATGAATTTTTTTCTGGGAAGGTTATATGGTGACTACAAGAAATTATAAAGCGAGCCTCGTATAATTCACATTCGTATAATTCACATTTCGATTACTTGTGACAAATTTCTATTTTTTATTCGCTTTGTTTTTAGAACTTTTATGACCATAAAATCCCATTCAAGGAAGAACATTTTCATGGAAGGTACCTGTAATATTGCACCGAATATTGCCAATTTCAGTAGGCTTCGTCCTTAGGCTAATATAATAATAAAATTACTGTTAATAACGTTTACATTGACAGCCAGCGGGATAGATAGACAGACGACACAGAAAGTGATTCTGAGTCGAACGGTGTAATTGCACTCTTTCTGCATGTTACAAACATCAGCACAAACGATAAAACCTCAACCACCTTTGGTAGTGTAGGGTGTAAAAATCTAGAAGCGTTGCTAAATCATAAACAAAAAGGTTTGCAGATAAAATAAAAATAAAACCTAAAATCACCCAAAATAGGCAAAATCAGTTATCACTTTAATAAAAAATTATACGTATCAGTTCCACTGTGCATTTGATTATTGTCATTTGGTTTTAGTACGTTTCTGATCCTAAAACTTTTACTTTACACAAATCTGAATAATAAACTCACTTAAAATAAAATCGTAGTTATTTCGAATATATAATTTAGTCTTAATTAAAAATTTACACTTATTTGTGGAACTTTTATATTTGAAATTATGAAGAAAATGTTTAAATCAGAATTCAAAACAAAAAAACAAGCGAACTCAAGTGACAAAAAGAGGTAAAAAACGGATTGTGCTGATTTAAAAAACAAATACGAAATCTGAGCCAAAAAATAGATCATTAAATGCTGAGAGTCGATCAATCAATCAGACACTTTCACTTCGGCTGCGTCTCAATTCAGACATATTTATAATTTGGTTAAGAAAAATTAACAAAAAAAAATGTTATAAAGTGTAATTTTATAAAAAAAATTATTATTTTATTGTGCATAAAAAATTGTTACAAAACAAAATCTTAATTATTTAATCATGTCAAACAACTGTAAGGAGCAGAGTCATGCGTTACACGACGATCTCTTATCTAAACACAAACAATTTGTTTTAACTACCAAATCCAAACGGTTAACGCCAACTCAAAAAACCAAACATTTTCTACGCAAACGAATTTGTGTGCTTAATTGGATCGGTAAATATAATGTTGAATGGGGTATAAATGATATTATTGCCGGCATTACATTGGGTCTAACCATAATTCCCGAAAGTATTGCTTGTGCTCTTTTAGCGGGTTTACCGCCTCATTATGGTTTGTGTTCTGCCTTCATTGGTTGTTTTATTTATCTGATCTTGGGTTCCATCGATAATGTAATAATTGGTCCTACCAGTCTAGTAGCTTTGGTTAGTGTCCAATTCACTATTGGCAAACCCATTGAATTTGCTTTCATTTTAACTTTTCTGAGTGGAGTTGTTCAAGTGATTATGTCGGTATTACAAATGGGTAAGTAAAAATTAAGAATTTATAAAATAAGTCTTATTTTTATATATAAATGGACTCTGGTTAAATGCGAATTTTAGATGAATTGTTTTACAATAAAAATAAATGAAATCGATTACCTCCTTTCTGAAAAATAATTTTACAAAGATTTAGGCTCAATCCTGCAACTAAACTGAACTAGAACTGAAATAGAACCAATCTAGAACTGATCTAGAATAGAACCGAATTTAGGAATATCTTATACCATTATGAAATCATAAGGATTGTGTCATAACTTTCCATTATTTCTTTCACGATTGAGTGATCGTAAGCATGTGTAGGCTGTAGTACCCAACGAAAAATTATTACCTCCCAAAACACATTCTGAGGTCATGACCACCTCTCTTTATTCTTTGTTGTTCTTTATTTTTTTATAATTTTAAGAAACGATTTTATTAGAAATTATTTTTAAAATAAACCAAAAAAAAAAGTAAATAGATTTGTTTTGAGTTTTCATTAAAACTGTATCAAAAATAGGTCCATTGTACCAATTGACAAGTTGTCAATTTGTTATGAATGGAATGGACGTGTTAATTGTGTTAATTAACACCTAAATATTATTTTATCAAATACTTAAATTAAGGTGACAATTTTAATGTTCTATTAATAACTTTTCATTATTTCTATTTTTTAGGTTTTATATTTGAATTTATTTCGACACCCGTTATTAAAGCTTTTTCATCTGCAACCGCTGTATTGGTAATTGAATCCCAATTAAAAGTTTTACTGGGTATTAAGTACTTAGTAGCTGGTTTTATAGAATCAGTTAAAACACTTCTATTAAGGTACCATGAAGCCAGCATAGGAGACTTAGCAATGGGATTATCAGCTATATTATTTCTTATTGGATTTGGGGTTAGTGATTTATTTTAAACTCCATGAAGAATCAGTTTAATATTTCACATTTTGTTTTTTAGTTTTTGGAGAAAATAAGTCACAAATCGAATGTGAATAAATTTGGTCGTGTGTTTTGTAAATATTTAGCATTTTCCCGAAATACTTTGATTGTTTTGATTACAGCAACAGTATCATATATATGGTTGGAAGTTGATAACCATGTGCCATATACTTTAAGTAAAAATACCGTTTCTGGTTTGCCCAATATTACGATGCCCTCATTCAATATAGAGTCAGAAGAAAAATCATATAACTTTTGGCAAATTTTGTCTGAGCTCAATATCGGCATAATTGTGATACCAATAATTGGTGTCTTAACCAATATTTCAATTGGGAAACTGAGTAAGTGAAAACATTAAATGAAATGCTCATAGTAATTAATCTGAAACTTTTGAGACAATTAAGCTGAAATGGAACTGATCTAGAATGGAATAAAGAGGAATAGAACAAAACAAGACAAAACAAAACAAAAGAGAACAGAATTAAGTAGAACAGGGAAGAACAAAGCAGAAAAAAGCAAAACAGAGCAGAACAGGACAGAACTGAACTGGAACTGATCTAGAATTGAAATGGAACTGATCTGGGTCTGAACTAAAACTGAACTACGACCAAACTAGAACTTATCAAGAACTGAACTAGAACTGAACTTAATCAGAACTGAACTGGAACTGAACAATAACTGAACTAGAACTGAACTTGATCTAAACTATAATTGCACCAGAACTAAACTAAAACTAAACTAGAACTGAAATACACCTGAACTGGAATTGAAATGGAACTGAAGTAGAACTGAAATATATTTGAACCTAAACGGAATTAGAACTAAACTAGAACTGAAATAAAACTGTATTAGAACTGAACTAGATTTGTAATAGAACTGAACTCAAATTTGGATTAGAATCTAAACAATGTAAAAAACCAAAAGATGACAAGAATTAAGCAAAAGCCTCACCGGAACTAGAGAATCTGAACTGAAATGGCATTGAAAATAATAACATTTGTCTGTGTATATTTCAGCGCCTAAGGGAAAAGTAGATAATAATCAGGAGTTGGCCACTTTGGGTTTGTGCAATATATTTGGTTCATTTGTGCAGGCAATGCCTTCTTCAGGGGCATTCTCACGATATGCCATTAGTACCGCTTGTGGTCTTAAGACCCCAATGGCTAACTTGTATTCAGGTATATTGCGACAAAATTTTAACAAATTCATTTTTATATAGTTAAATATGAACAATTTTTAGGTGTTATTGTTTTATTGGCTCTCAGTTACTTAAGTCCATATTTCAATTACATACCAGAGCCAACTTTAGCGGCAATTTTAATCTGTTCCTTATTCACATTACTGGATTTAAAATTACCTCGACGTTTATGGCATGAATCGAAACGTGATTTTGGAATCTGGTTAATATGTTTTGTAGTTTGCGTTTTGTGTGGCGTTGAAAGGGGTTATTTGTGAGTATCATTATTAATGCCCTATATCTATTGTACTTGTGGGCCCGTCCAGAAATATCCGTGAAAATTAATGAGGTAAATTCTAAAGTTTTGTGTTTTAAATATTTTTCTCACAATATTTTCTTTATTACAGATTGATAATATGTCTTATGTATGTGTGAGTCCTAGAAATGGAATTTATTTTCCGGCCATCAATTATTTACGGGACAAAATACTAAAAGCCGCTACACAAACAGAGTTTAAAATTCCTATAGTGCTTGATTGCCATAAAGTAAACGGTTTAGATTTTACGGGCGCTCAAGGTATTGCGAAACTAGTGAAGGAACTTCAAGCACATGCAGATGGTGATGATAATTCCAAAGGAGAAGATTGTAGAAGTGAAATTTTATTCATAATTTACCGATTGGAAAAGTCTTTGCAGAGAATGATAGATAATGTTGATAATTTGCTATTTTGTGAAGAAGAATCTGAAATTTCCGAATTATTCAGCCAAGAATTTGCACGCAATGGCTGCATTAAACTTAAGGAGCCATTAAGAGATTCTAGTGACCATAAAATAGATGTTGAATAATGGATGATATGAAAGATAAGAAGTCTGATGAACATTTTTTATGTTTAATGCAAAAATTAAATCAATTTTTTTTCATAAATAAATATCAGGAAAATGTTAATGTTAAGAATAGAGTTACTTAGCGATTAGTAAAATCAAAATATTCAAAAGAGGAAGAAGTCCTAACTAATTTTATGACATTAAGAGTCCTTATGTTACATTTAAGAAAAACTTTTAAATGTTGCATGTTTGTAAATGTATATGTAAGTGTGTCACATTCGGAGTGGAGGGTAATTAGGATCGCCGAATAAAATTCTTAAATCAAATATAAATAACATTCTTAATTAAGTACCTAAAATTATGCTTTATTTTTTATGTTTCGAAGATTTATTCTACATTTCCTTAATGCTACTCAATGGCAGTTTTTGAACAGACTACAACTACAACCATAAGTGGTAAATAATAAGATCAGATCAAATTCTTACATTAGATTTAGATTACTTACCTCTGGTGTATATCTGTGTCTCAAAATCAAACCCAAAACCTGAAACCGAACTTGAACCTAAACTAGAGCTAAACTAGAACTTAAATACGACTTGAACTAACACAGAATTAGAAGAAGAACTCTCATTTAGTTTATTTACAAATTAATATAAATTCTAAAGAATGTTTTGCGATCCTTTTGATTCATACAACCTAATCAAATATATTATTCCGGTTCTATCAATCACTTAGCATAAGAAACCCAAATTCTACAATCGTGTTATACCTGATCATCTACTAAACAACAAAGGCCACTGTATACATATTGCTGCCTATTAAAGCCAAGTACCGATAATAAGAGTAGTTGGAGAAGGAAGATTATTATGAAGCTGACCCGATTTAATATTCAATAATATTGTGATTCCGTAAGTAGACCCTGAATACGTCGTTTGTGCACTTCAATTCTCTTTCAGCAAGAACCAAATGCCTCTCCACTGGACTAAGCTTCGGACAATTTGGAAGACTTGCCTTTCTTGGTACAAATACCAGAGCATTTTTTTGTACCACTCCAGAATGCGAACATACGTTTCGTCATCCATTATGCAGCAATAATATTTTTCCTAGAAATTTCTACTTAAATTTTCGTCGTCTGTTCTTAAAATCCGTCTGGCTTCCAAATTTTTAGTAGTGTTCTTGTCATTAACTTTTTGAGCCTTGTGTGTTTTTAAACCTGAATTATCTTAAGTTTCATAAAAAATAGTCCGAGCTTTCCTAGCGGATATGTTGGGAGCACTTTTGAAAATAATTTCTATATTTTGGCTTTAGAAACATCAAGTGGACCATTATTTGTACCAGGTTGAGAACACTCTACAGTTCGCATTTTTTAAGATAAATTTATGAAATTTGCTATATTTGAGTTTTGAGGACAAAGCCTTTTAATCATATTTAGTCCAACATTTTAGGTACCTCCTATAGAATGTCCTCTCGGAATGAGGTTTTAATATATAGGGAGTCCAACGAAATTAAAAAAAAAATAAGTGTTATGGTATTCTAAAAATAAATATAATCTACACAAGTAAAAGTGTTATAGTCGATCAAACCCGACTATTTAATACCCAAAAAACCTTCGTAAAATTTGCTTGCCTTATTATGTTTATGTATAATATTATTTTAATGCTAACATGGTTAAATTAACTTAGGAAGTGATTCTGAGTATTATTATATATTTTTCTGCCGTTAGAAACACCTGCACAAACGCATAACAACCCACCACCACCAATGGGTATAATTATAAGGATCGGTCTATTATTTTTTTCTATCTCCGATATTACCTCCTAAAAAAATAATTTTCAAATGCATATATTTCACATAAATATCCTTTATTTACTTGATCATTTATCAGAAAATCAAATTATAAGACAGCCGTTCATAAATTGTTCGTGTACGGTATTACATAGTCTGTCTTGACTGCCTATATCATTTTTACTTGTGTTAAATATTGAAATTCTATTTCAAACTAAATAGATATAATGTATCATTTAACAGAAATATGTATTTACTATTCTATTGCATTTGATTCTTGACGATAGAACAGTCGTTTAGTGGCAGCTGTACTTTTACTTAATACAAAACTGAAGAATAGATAAATAAAATATAATTTAAATCATAGTTACTTAGTTTGTTTAATTTCTTAATAATAATTTGCACATTTTTTTTAGTTGAATATTTTAATATTTTTAGAAGAGCAAAAAGAAAAATGGCTGGAAAAATTATTAAATTCAAATTCAAAATAAAAAAGCAAATCTGCAAATTCAAGAGACAAAGGTGAGGAAGGAATGCAGAGTGTTGATTTAAAAGATAAATACAAAATAACCAAACAGAGTTAAATAATTTCGTGATAAAATGTTGAAAATGGATCTCATGATCATAATCAGTCGAAACGGGGGCCAAGAAAGACATTAAGAAAAGAGAACAAAAATATTGCAAAATTTATAAAAAAAAATATTTATAATATTTGCAATATAAGCAAATATGACAGGAGGCGATTCTAAGGAGCAAACTCAAATCCTTAGAGAGGATTTATTAGCACCTAATCCCACGCACATTATTTTCCACAATAAATCTGGACGCTCTTCATCAGCAGCACACAAAGTCGAACACTTTTTCCATAAACACATTTTTATTTTTAACTGGATCGGAAAATATAATCTGGTATGGGGTATTAATGATGCTATAGCGGGGATCACTTTGGGTCTAACCATTATACCCGAAAGTATTGCATGTGCTCTATTGGCAGGTTTACCGGCTCGTTATGGTTTGTGTTCAGCATTTATTGGCTCTTTTATTTATGTCTTTCTTGGCTCCATTGATAAAGTAATTATTGGTCCCACCAGTCTGGTAGCATTGGTCAGTGTTCAGTTTACACTTGGTAAACCAATTGAATTCGCTTTTATTTTAACATTTTTGTGTGGAGTTGTTCAGGTGCTTATGTCTTTATTGCAAATGGGTAAGTTGGGAAATCTGAAATCTGAAAACTTGTTTTTTTTGGGTTTATACCCTACACCTCCATAGGTGGTTGGGGTATTATGATTTTGTGACTGTTGAAATGATTATTGTTGCTAACACATTCTCGAATAACTTTTTGAGTCGATATAATGATGTCCGTCCGTGCATGGTAGGCTTACCATGGTAAGAGCTGGGATGTCTCCAAGATTATTTGTCAAGAATTAATTAAATAATTCATTCTTTCATTTATTCATTCATATGTAGGTTATCTTTTATAGTTTCGGACATATACAAGTCGTTATAAAATTTTAACCCTTTTTTACCCTTGTCTTTTTTAAGTATAGTGCGCTCAATTAAAGCCCCACAAACTTTTTAAAAAAGTGTTTCAGATTCCTTATAAAATTCGAAAAAAAATATTGATACAATAACGGTATAATTACACGAAACCTACTTAACGGATTCGTGTTATTATACCGTTATTGTATCAATATTTTTTTCGAATTTTATAATGACTGATTTTTCTCTCTTAATACTTCTGTATTCATTATTATTGGCACAAGCCATAAAACTTATGTTTAAATATTTACTTGACAAACTGTGTATAAATTCCTCTATTATATCAGTTGCCAACATGTTAATCGGTTGTAAATGGAATGGAATGAAGGTGTTTATTGTGCTAATTAACACTCTGTCATAATTTTAATATAAAATTAAATTTATATGACAAATTTTTATTCTCTTTTATCATTATTTTCTTTAATATTACAATATAAATCTATTTTTAGGTTATATATTTGAATTCATATCAACGCCGATCATAAAAGCTTTTTCAACTGCTACAGCTGTACTGGTGATCGTATCTCAATTGAAAGTTTTGATGGGCATTAATTTCGTAGTGCCGGGTTTTATAAAAACCGTTAAAACACTTGTTCTCAGATATCAAGAAACCAATATTGGGGACTTATCAATGGGTCTAGCTGTTATATTATTTCTCTTGTTATTTGAGGTATTTTTATGGTTTTGGAATTGTGCGAAATTTCGTTTTAAATTGAAATATTTTTTTTCCTTTTTTAGCCCCTGGAAAAATTTAGTTACAATACAAGAGTCAATAAAGGTTTTCGCATATTTTGCCGTTATTTATATTTTTCTCGAAATACTCTTGTAGTTTTGATAACGGCGCTGGTGACATATATCTGGTTGGAAAAAGAGTTCCAAGTACCATATACATTAAGTGAGAATGCTCTCTCTGGTTTACCCAATATAACATTACCCGATTTCCATATTGAGTCTGAAGATAAATTTTATAACTTTTGGGATATAGTCAAAGAGCTTAATGTTGGCATAATTGTAGTGCCAATTATTGGTGTTCTAACCAATATTTCAATAGGCAAGCTAAGTAAGTAAAAACTGTGGTTTTGGTTTAGTATATAGAAGAACAGTATTAAACAAGTTAAAATTCTAAATTCGGCTGTGCCGAATTATAAATACCCTCCACTACATTATGAAAATATTTGCGTGAAAAGGGCTTCATATAAAAGCTTAAGTAAAATTGGTGTATACTTTTAATGAAATTGTTCCATATTTCAGAATATGTTATTGAGGCAGATATATAACCAATAATATGATGATTATCAATTAAGATATATATTATGTATATTATATTATGATTATCAATTAAGATATATATTAGAGACATTTAGGAAAGCTATAGAAAAATATGACTCGATATTCAAAAATTATAAATATATTAAAGACTATTAAAAATTTAATAGTGATTTTCAATAAAATTGGTTTATATCTGAGAGTTTCATAAGCTCAAAATCGTTTTCCAGGTAGGGGACTTAGGTGGGAGCTATATGAAAATATGAACAATTAATCGTAAAAAAAATATCTGTGCCGCATTCAATAGAACTGTTTTATATTAAACAGTTTTATATACTTAAAACCATATTCCGGAATGGGCCTTATATTGGAGTAATATATCAATATAAGACTCATTCCCGATATACGTCCAATTAATTATATACGTCAAATTGAAATCTGCATTTATTTTTTTTTATATGTCTAAATTCACTTAATTTTTGTTTAAATATTTTAAAAAGTGCTATTTTGGAATTTTGAGTTGGTTTCAGATATCGGTCTATAATTTTTTTCTTTATAGCTGATTGTTAATAGAAAACTGTTTAAGGCAACAACAAACAATGTGGCCAATGAGAATGTGAGATTGTTTTAAACAATCGGATAGACGGACATAGCTAAATCGACTCAGATTTTTACTTGATGCAAGATTATATATGGAGACTTATATGATTGCTCCTTGTCATTACACAGGGTATGACAAATTTAATAAAGAATAGATTTTTTAAATTATGTATGACTTTTGTCCGGCTAGATGGGGTGCAAATTTGGGCACAAATCTTAAAAAAAAAAAACATTTTCACACGTACTTCTAGTAGTTTCCAAGTTATTTGAATTTAAAATTTCAACAAGAACTTGAGCCATTTTTTCCAAAAGTGATGTCCCGACATTATTTGTTTTATTTTGTTAAAATTTATCAAATTAAGAAAGAATAAACTTAATATATTTACCCGGTCCAAAAGTGAAGTTTAATAGGATTCAAAATTTTTGGTTCTGGTATATACAACATTGAATTTCGGAGGTACCCCAATTTTCACTCCTAGAAAAAATCCCATGCAGCCTCCATGAGATTTATGACTCTAAGTGTGTAACAGGTTATTATTACTGCTTATTTAACATCTTTCAACATGATCCATTAATGACAAATTATGGACCGATCCTCGAAAAATATGATCATAAAATTTGAGCTGGTACAAAACATGCTTATTAAAATCTATTCACATTTAAGACAGATCTGTGCAATTCTACATGAGTCTTGGAAATTGGGTTTATAGATCGATTCTCATACAACTTTGTACGGTATTTTTAGAGATTTATTATGAGTGAGTTTTGGAAATGGGTCTGTATGAGACTCTGCAATTCGGAATCAATTAGTATTATTAAACGTCAGGTATCGTTATTATTCAGAATAATATTTTTAAATTATATAAATATTTCAGATCCCAGGGGAACGGTTAATAATAATCAAGAATTGGCCACATTGGGTTTATGCAACATATTTGGTTCTTTTGTTCAGGCAATGCCAACTGCTGGTGGTTTTACACGCTATGCCATCAGTAATCATTGTGGTCTTAAAACTCCAATGGCTAATTTGTATTCAGGTAAAGTAAAAAAAAAAGTTCCAAAATTTCCTTCTTATTGCCTTATGTGTATACTTTTAGGCATAATTGTTTTGTTGGCTCTCGGTTATTTAAGTCCATATTTGTATTATATACCTGAGGCGACATTAGCTGCTATATTAATATATTCTATATCTTCATTGCTTGATTTCAAATTACCGCAACGTTTGTGGCATGAATCAAAGTGGGATTTTGTTAAATGGTTAATATGTTTCCTGGTTTGTGTTTTGTGTGGCGTTGAAGTGGGTTTACTGATGGGTGTCATAATTAATATTGCATATTTATTATTTTTATGGGCGCGTCCTGAAATTGACATAAAATTCAAAGAGGTAAATTATATGAAATTTTGTCTAAAATTAATAAACTATTTTCCTCACATTTTGTTTTATTCCTCAGATGGATGGTAAACCTTTATAAGTGTTACTCCTGGCAATGGAATTTATTTTCCCGCCATCAATTATTTGTGTGCAAAAGTGCTTAAAGTCGCATCACAGACAGATTTTAAAATAACTGTAATTATGGATTGTCATAAAGTAAATGGTTTAGATTTTACCGGTTCTCAAGGTATCGTGAAGTTAGCTAAGGGTCTGCAGGCAAATCCAGATGAAATGGAAGCTCACACATCGCAAGGGGAAAAATGTGAAAATGATGTTTTACTTATAATTTATAAACTGAAAACACCGTTACATAGACTGATAGATCCAGTGGATAATTTGGTATATTGTGAAAATGAGGATGAAATACGTGAATTGTTAACACAGAAATCTATACGAAAATGCGGCTGGCATAGAATAGATGTGCATGATTGAGGATATGGCAGATACTAAGTCAGTCCCCTCGTGTAAATTTTATATAAATATTTAATATTTTTCACAAAAAGTTCTGAATATATTTTTTTACAGAAAGATTTAAAATTGTTCTCCTCATTTTAACAACGAAATCGATTCGATATTTTAATATAAGATTCAGAAATGAACTAAAACTGAACTGGAACTAAAGTGGAATTGAACTGAAATAAAACTGAACAATTTGTAATCTTTGGGGTTTATCGGTATTATTTCTTGTGTCGCTCTTCTAGACAAACCTTGCTATATTTGCAATCTATATGAATCAGTATAATATGAGTCCATTCCTGTCGTTACGACACTAAAAATGAATCTAGTATTCATTCAGTTTTAATTAGCTTCAATAAAAAAAGGGGATTTTGATTCTCTTTAACAAAATAATAAAACTAAATTTTGTTGATCATTTTCACTTGGATCAATGCAGTAATGGGCTGATTTAAGTTCTCGATAATCGACAAATAATTGTCGGCAAGTTATGGCTGGAACCAACTTCTGTCCAGGGGCACAATTTTTTTCTTTTGTATTTCGGCTCCAGGCGGGCCACGTGGGCCAGATAAACCAATGTTTTCCTTGATGGCTGGACTACCAGTATTTCCCTTCTCACCAGGAGATCAGTCTTGGTCATTAATACCAGGAAATCCGTCTTGTCCAGGATATCCAGGAGCTGCTATTAGTTCCATATCCTCTTTTATGTCAGGAATTCTAGGAAGTCCATGATAGCTAAGCAGACCTTGCTTGCATAATGGATGACGTAACGTATGTTTAAACAGATTTTTTTTGGTTGCTGACTTTTAATTTTCTTAAAGGCTTCTTAAGATAGAAAGTTGTAATTAAAATGTTTGATCTAAAAACTTGATAAGGCTTAGTCCAGACCCTCACGAATTTAACTCAAATTTTGAATCAAACCCCTCCGTTTTGCAATCCCAAGAATCAATACGGAATATAATAGTTTTGAAAACAGATATATGTTTCTATTTATAAGGTAGTGACATTTTTAAGACCTCCCATAAATGTGGACACCTCTGGTGATGTAGCGTATAACAAGTAAGAGTGTAATATATCGTTGTGAACGAACTTTTGAGGAAATTTTCGGAATTGGGAAGTATGTGGGAGCTATAATAAATTATGAAGCGATCCCTGTAAAGTATGGATGGGAGCTACGGTTATTGTGAGCCAAAGATGAAAGGTTCGATCTACAAAGCCTTATTTTGTTTTGTTCTTCAACAATATGTTTTTCAAGAGGGTTTGATTTTAGCAAGTAATTCTGTCACGTTTCTCAAATTCTTGTTTCACCATAAGTATTTGCAGATCTCTATAGATGCTCTTGCCCTTGTTAAACCAAGGTTCTCCGGTCTTTATTTCCAGTATTCTGAATCAGGCATTCTATATATGGTCGTTACTAGAGTTACTAGCAGTGCCCTTAAAGCTCTTTGAAAGACTGGAAAGTAGAATTATTGGTCTGTAGGATGATGGTTAGGTTAGTTTCTTACCTGGTTTTTGAATCATTATAATCTGAAAAGATATTCAATTTCCCATTAAAAATTGCACACAGCACTTCAATTACCATTGTGTTATTGATTATTGACGTTTTGATTGAGTTAGAAGCAGACGATTCCCCAAGTTTATTTAAATGCCCTCCGATCCAACAATTAGATCATAGCCAAATTAATTTATTTTTGGTCCATTATTCATTGGAGGATTTGGTTAAAAAACTGTACTTAAATAATTTGCAAAAATATCAGCCTTCTCCTTTATACTACGAGCGCGAGAATGGTTAGACTTACGTAAAGAGCTTAGAGACTCTAACTTTCAAAAGGCCGACTAGTGCGGCGATTATCCAGGAGACAAAAAATTTAAATCGGTTTTGTTATCAACCATATGGCTAATTTATTAATGATTCCCGCTTTGTAATTTTAGAATTTAATTGTGTTTTGCTCCAATATCTGGTGCTGTGCAAATGCTCATAAACACCCACGAGAGATTATCGAGAAGAAATATTAATTAAAATGTATTAATTTTTTAAAATGTGCTTTATTAATTAATATTATCTAGATATGTATCTATATTATCTATAAGTAAATATAATCTAAGGCACATCTGTTAGATAAATTCGTTGAAAAAGAATCTAAAAGAATTTCAATAATCTCTGTATATCAAAATTATCGTCTTAGAATTAAAAATTTACAAGCATTTTATTATTTAACTTAATAACTTAAATTTATAAAAATATCGTTTTAATAATCGTTTCTATTCGAATCAGCGAGAGAGTGAGAGCAAAAGAGAGTGTGTGATTGAGAGAGAGAGAGAGAACACAACTCTTAATAACTAATTTAAGTAAATATTATTTAAGTATTTTGCTGCACAAAATATAACTAAATACAAGCCTCTAATAGAAACAAGCTGGACTTAATTCGATACGGAATTCTTGATTGGGTTCTCCTACGTCACGTACAGCTATATCGACAATGGGTAATCGTTGGGATTTATCGGTGGTATAGTTAATAACCGTTTTGTCCCATTTATTGGAACGTTTCTGAAAAATAACACAAAATCAAGTTAAATAAAAAATATCCCTCTTATTTATCGTTCTTAAAAATCTCACCTTGCAGCCATCAATTTCAGCTTCATAACGCAAACGTTGTGGCCCCTTAGGTGTTAATTCCGCATCATTCCAGGATAATAATTTTAAGCCATTTCTAAAGAAAATAAGACATTTTAATTAATTACATAAGTTTCAATCAATTTCTCTTATTAAAAATTACCTTGAAGAATTCTTATCCTCATCCATGTAGGCCACGGTATTTTTGCAATGGAATGTGATTTTTTGTGAAGCCTTAGCCGACATAAGTTGCAGGAAACCCATTTGATAAGAATCAGTTTTATAGTGAATTTTCATACCGCCCTCCATTTCACCTAACCAAACTTCCTTATCATTGCCTTTATAACTGACAACTTTAGATTCTTTGGGTGCGGGCATAATACAAGTGGCCCGTCTTTCCTTTTCACAGTACACCAGAATAGCATCACGGGCATCACCTTCGTTGGGATCAATCCAATATTCTCCAGAATTATAATCGGGATAGGCAGCAAAGAGATCACGACATGTTTTGGCGGGTGCTGTCTTTTGACCATTGGGGCGGGTTAAACGTTCGAATGAAGCTTTAACATGTTCGTATGCCTTTAAGACTAAAGCATGTTTTTCTTCATCGGATAAACCTTCACCTAATTGATCGATTATCGGTTGATCTCCTAAAACATCGACACCCTTTGTTTGGCCTTGATTAAGTAAGGCGGTTAAAGCTGCCACATCATAGCCTAAAGTCTCTCCAGGTGGACCAGGAGGTCCAGGAGGACCGGGTGGACCCATTGCACCAGGCTTTCCGTCGTTACCATTGTAACCGCGAGGGCCCGTCGGTCCAGGTTGACCTGGTTGTCCAGGGTTACCATCTCTTCCCTGAGGACCTCTCATACCCATTTCACCCGGTTTACCTGGAGCTCCAGGAACACCAGGCAGTCCCGTATCACCCTTTAAGCCTGGGGCTCCAGGCATACCTTGTAAACCTATTAAGCCTCTGTGTCCTTTGATACCTTTGGGACCAGGTTCGCCAGTTTCACCTTTGGGGCCTTCAGGACCGGGAGGTCCAGCTTTTCCTCTTAAACCCATAGGTCCCTCAACACCTGGTAAGCCTGTTTCTCCTTTAGGTCCGCGTTCACCATGAGGACCTATGGGTCCCACTGGACCTGGGGGACCTGGTTGACCTGGATTGCCTGCTGGACCTTGATTACCTGGTTGTCCAGGAGGACCCTTGTCTCCTGGACGGCCTGCTACACCGGGTGGTCCGGCCTTGCCAGGAGGTCCCTCTGGGCCCTGTTCTCCCATAGGTCCTGGATTGCCTGGTGGACCAGCAATACCTTGGGATCCTGGAGGACCTTCTTTGCCAGGTTTTCCTTGTTGTCCTGGTTCACCTTGAGCACCTCTTAAACCTCTTAAGCCAGCTGCACCTGGGGGTCCTGGCAAACCCGGCATTCCACGATCGCCTTGAGGACCTTGAGGTCCTGGATTTCCAGCAGGTCCTGGTGGACCATCACTGCCTGTTTCACCTTTCTGTCCTTCTAAACCGGGTGGTCCTTGTAAACCAGGATTTCCTGGCATACCTGGACGTCCTGGTTCTCCTGGGTTACCTTTAAGACCTGGTAAACCCGCAACACCTGGTAATCCTTGGCTTCCAGGTTGACCCTGTAATATCAACAAGTTAACAATAATAATTATTTTGTACTTTTAGTTTTACTTACTGGTTGTCCGGCATCACCCGGACGTCCTGGTAAACCACTTAGACCTGGTTCTCCTCTTAAGCCTGTTTCACCGCGAGCACCTTTTGGACCAGTCAAACCCATAGGTCCTGGTAAGCCTTGTTCGCCTGGACTACCTTGAGGACCAGGGTTACCTTGTTCACCCTTTATACCCATTAAACCACGATCACCTTTAGCGCCAGGAAGACCAGGTATACCGGGAGCTCCAGGGAAACCAGGTGGACCAGCAGGACCAATTAGACCTCTATCTCCAGGTGCACCAGTAGCTCCTTGTTCACCGGGGGTGCCAGGATTACCAGGTTCGCCTCTTTCGCCAGCTTCCCCCGGAGCTCCAGGAGGGCCAACATTACCTTGAGGACCTCGATCACCGGGGCGACCAGCAGGGCCTTCCGGTCCCATTAGTCCAGGACTTCCTCGTTCACCTTTAATTCCAGCTGGACCAGGTAACCCTTTATGACCGGGCATACCCATCATTCCGGGAGCTCCCATATGACCTTTATCGCCAGGTTTGCCAGAGGGACCCTAATTTAAAAATAAATTATATATTAAATAGGTTAAAAATGTCATCGATTTTCTATTAATTTACCGGTGGTCCATCATGACCTGGGTTTCCAGGTTCACCTCTTTCACCGGGGGTACCAGGTTGACCTATGGGACCTCTTTCACCTGGATAACCACGTTCTCCTCTTAAGCCCACAGGACCTATAGGACCCTGAGGTCCAGGAGGTCCCATAGCACCATCTTTTCCAGGAGCTCCAGGACTACCTGCTACACCGGGCAAACCTTGGAAGCCTCTGGGACCTGTAGGACCAGCTTCTCCTCTAGCACCGTCTTGTCCGGGAGGACCTGGCGGACCTTGAGCACCTGGTAAACCATCTTTACCATTATCACCGCGTGGACCAGGAGGACCAGCAGCTCCAGGCTCTCCCGTTTTACCATTTTCACCAGGAATACCTTTATCACCGGGCATACCCATGGGTCCAGGCAACCCTTGAAGACCTTGAGGGCCTTGTTCGCCAGGTTTACCATCAGCACCAGGAATACCTCGTTCACCTGGAGCACCTTGACGACCAGCGGGACCAATACGTCCAGGCAAACCACGCAAACCTTGCAAACCAGGAACTCCAGGAGGACCAGCATCACCAGTATTACCTTTATCACCTGGGGGACCTTGAATACCTCTATCACCAGGCACACCTTTGGGACCAATGGGTCCATCAGGTCCGGGTAAACCCGGCAAACCAGGAGAACCTCTTTCGCCAGTGGGACCGGCGGGACCTGTTGGACCGCGCATACCACGTTTGCCACGCTTGCCCTCAGGACCAACTGTGCCAGGTAAACCACGAGGTCCAGGCTGCCCAGCTTCACCTTTAATTCCCTGATCACCTTTTGTGGCATAAAAGAAATGTTACATAATTATTCTTCACGTTTATTTTCATGATATCTACCTTTGTAACCCCTTTCACCAGGTTGGCCAGGAGCACCTTTAATACCGGGTTCTCCAGGACTACCGGGTAAACCATCTGGACCACGAGGACCAGGAAAACCTTGAGGACCAGCTATGCCAGGAGCACCCAGAGAACCCTTTTCACCGGGGACACCATCCTTGCCGGGAGGGCCGGGTAAGCCATTTTCACCAGTAGCTCCTGGTCGACCAGCCTCACCACGAGGACCTTGTAAACCTTGATCGCCTTTAGGACCCATATGACCCATATCACCTTTGGCACCAGGAATGCCAGGAAAACCAGGGGGACCAGGTTTACCAATAGCACCAGGTTGGCCGGGAGTACCTGGATTGCCATCCGAACCTCTAGCACCTGGCTGACCAGGAGCACCTTCACGACCGCGTTCACCACGAGGACCGGCAGGACCCTTAAATATTCAAAAACGTAAGTTAAAATTTAAAATACTTTTATAATTTTTAATTGCACATACAGTTGCGCCGACTGGTCCTACAGGACCCATTGCACCAGCCGAACCTTTCTCACCAGGAGCGCCTTGATCGCCCTTTGCACCATCCAACCGGGAAAACCGCGATGACCTTTCAAACCAGGTTGACCGGGAAGACCAGGCAAACCTCGAGGACCTGGTGTTCCAGCTAAACCTTGAGCACCTGGCTCACCATCCTCACCAGGCATTCCATCTTTGCCAGGAGGACCAGGCAATCCTCGAGGTCCCATTGGTCCAGGAGGACCCTGTAAACCTGGCTCGCCTGGTTCACCACGTGTGCCTTGAAAACCTTGTGGCCCAGTAGGTCCCATACTGCCAGGAGGACCACGGGGCCCAGGTTGTCCAGCTGTAGCTTGTATAAATTGAGGAGCGGCAAACAAAGGTGCAGTAGGACCTTTATCTGAATTTGCATATTCAGCTGCCAATTGCTGATGGTAGTAGCTAATGTCAGGCATAGGTCCAGGGGGACCTGGATTACCAGGTACACCAGGATTGCCAGGAGCACCAGGATATCCAGGATCTCCTGCAGGTCCTTGTGCTCCATTAAAACCACGTTCTCCTCTCGGACCATTTATCGGCACATCATAGGGAGTATAAGCCGGTGTCTGAGGTTTTGTTGGTGTTGGCAGCAAAGTTTTGGCAGTGGTTACAGGAACTTCCTCAGGAGGTTTAATGTCGACAAGACCAACCTCAGGTTTACAATTCGGAGGAGCTCTACATATCACTTCTCCCTCAAAACACACACAATTATGAATACAACCATCACGATCACTAGTGAATTCATCATTTTCACGATAATAATTTCCCTCAAAATTACATGAAAAGGCAGCAATCACATTATCAACAGCACGTGAACGAGGTGTTGAAGTAACAGCAACTAAAAATAATAACAAATAATTTAAATATAATACCCTCCCATATTCCAATAATAATACACATTTCCAACAGTACCTTCCTCATGTGTCTCAAGGGTTTCCACATCAGCGCCACTGTCTACATCTGTAAAAATAATTTAAATAAAAATTGCATCAATTGACCATTAAAAACAAACATAAATCAGATATTTAATTGTGTCACAGCAACAAACTGTAACAGTTAACATATTGAGTTCCACTTATTTATCACTGGGTCAACAATTTCAATCTAAATAAATATGTCTCGGTTTTGTTGTGCCCGTAAAAAGATGAATTTACAATAAATTGATTTGTTTGGTTTGCGCCATGTTTAGACTTCCACAGTTGATTGTCAATTCTGTAGTTGACAAATAAAAACAAAAAAATATATTTACATTCCGTTTCACAAATGTATGTGAGCACCGTGAGTTTTTTTTTAAGAGGATGAATTCAGAAGTTATCATTAGAATACAGTGTTAGATTGTCTAATGGACAACCACGCAAAATTTAGATCAGAACAAAATTAGAAAAGCAGATAAGAATAGAATTCAGTTCTAGTTCAGTTCTACTTCTAAACTCAGTTGTGGTTCAGTTCCAGTTAGTTCTAGTTCAGTTCCAGATCAGTTCTAGATCAGTTTTAGTTCAGTTCTGGTTCAGTTCTAGTTCAGTTTTAGCTTACTTTTGGTTCAGTTCTAGTTCAGTTCTAGGTCAATTCAAGTTCAGTTTTAGTTCAGTTCTACTTCTAAATTCAGTTCTAGTTCAGTTCAAGTTTAGTTCAATTTCAATTCAAGTTGTTCTTGTTGAGTTCTAGTTCAGTTCTAGATCAATTTTAGTTCACTTCACTTCAGTTCAGTTCTAATTCTAAATTCAGTTCTAATTCAATTCAAGTTCAGTTCTAGTTCAGTTCTAGTTCAGTTCTAGTTCAGTTCTAATTCTAAATTCAGTTCTAGTTCAATTCAAGTTTGGTTCGATTGTCTCGCCTATAGGCTACGTTATAGTCTCGCCTATAGTTCAGTTCTAGTTCAGTTCTTATTCTAAATTCAGTTCTAGTTTAGTTCTAGTTCAGTTTTAGTTTCTAGTATAACCTGAACTAGTTCCTATAACCTGAACCTAGTTATAATTCTAGTTCCAGTTTTAATTATAAACTCCATTCTATTTTAGTTCTTTTCAGCTCTGGTTAAAGTTTTAGTTTTATTTCCGCTCTTTTTCGGTTCTTCCGGCTTTTAACATATTATGGATTTATATATTTAATTATTAATTCAGCCACGTAAAATGTTTATGAAAACAGAAAGAGCATGATAATAGAAAGAGATACGGCATATGACGTTGTCACTGTTATAACGAGCAGCCCGCGTTTTCTTTGTATTTTCATCCATTTAATTTGTTACTTATTAGGGATACTTCCACACTTGGCAAAGGTATTTGAAAGTGTAATTATTTTTTATTTGCAAAACTGCATGGTTTTGTGTTTCTAATGGTCAATTTGACAATTCACGCTTTTC
This sequence comes from Cochliomyia hominivorax, assembly GCA_004302925.2. Classification (NCBI taxonomy): domain Eukaryota; kingdom Metazoa; phylum Arthropoda; class Insecta; order Diptera; family Calliphoridae; genus Cochliomyia; species Cochliomyia hominivorax. The sequence goes on from PYHX02000494.1 coordinate 12,042,424, forward strand.
ATTTAGTCTTTTAGAACACAGATAGAGAAACGAAAACAAAACAATGCACATCAATTGATGCTGGGGTACAAAATAGAATAGATATATAGCAATATTGGCGCTAATAAGACATACAGATATCATAAGTTTTGGACTCTATGGTGATGGCTATGACGATAAAAAGCGCCATTTGTAACTAATTGAAAAATATGTTAAAGTAATAAAATGACAAAAATTGATGATAATGATGACGATGATTATGATTTGAATGATGCCGCTGCTTTTAATGATGAAGATGAATGAATTTTTAAATTGCGAAAAAAGTATTTCAAGTGTTTTCTTTTTTGTTTTTGTTTTGCAATTTTATCTATAAAAAATCGTTTGTTTAACAATATAAAATATGTTGTAGTTTAAGAGGTATTGAGGTCATATTGTGATCTATATTTATTTATTTACTTATAAAAATATCATCAATTTATAACAACTTTGTTGTTGTTATTTTTATATTTTTAAATTTAAATTTATGTTTATTTTAAAGACGACAAAGAAATCACTTCATGGTTAATGAAATCGCTATATTTTTTAATAATATAAATTCTTTTAAATAAAATGGACTTAACATACACACCTTCATCGTAATTGTTATAGTCATAATTTTCCAAATCATCTAAATCCGCTACTTCCGGTTTAGGTTCTTCTGCTTGTGGTCTATCTAATAGTTTACGGGATGTTTTAACTTTTCGTATACGCTTAACACGTTTTTCAGATTTCTTTGGATCTCCTTCTGCTACGGTTTCGGCAGTTATGGTTTCCAGTAGAACACAAAAGGTGATTAACAACCAAAATATTTTTAAATGTTTTAAATGCATTTTATTTCCTTTTAAGTTCTTTTTTAATCTATTTTTTGTCTTTCTTAATTATGAACACAAAAAAAAATTGATTATCAGCAACAACAACAATGGTAAATAAATTAAGACATGAGTTTTAAGTATTGAGTGAATAATCTGTAAAAGAATTAATTAATAAATTAGAAATAAAAAGTAATCGATTATAAAATTAATATTTATAAAATGTTCAATATACTGTGGTTCGAAAATAAGTTTGTTTGATTTGGAGGTTTATAGGCCTCCAGATTATTTTATTTTATTGTTTGAATAAAATAATTTTCACTTACAAAAATTCAAGCTCAGTTTCTAATTTAGATTCTAGTTTAGGTTTTAGTTCAGATTCTAGTCAAAGTTCTAGTTCAGACTGTAGATCAGATTCTGGTTCAGATTCTAGTGGGACTCTAGATAAGATTCTAGTTCAGCTTTTGGTTCGGTCACTACTTAAGATTCTACCTTAGATTCTAGTTCTGATTCTAGATCAGGTTCTAGTTGAGATCCTATTTTAAATTCCAGACCAGATTCTATTTCAAAATCTAGCTTAGCTTTTAATTCAGATTCTAGTTCAGATTCTGGTTCTAGTTAATACTCTACTTCAGATTCTAATAAAAATTCTTCTTCATCCTCTAGATCAGATTCTGATTGAAGCACTATTTCAGATTCTAGTTAAAATTCTATTTCAGACTTTAGTTCAGATTCTAATCAGATTTTATTTTAGTTTAGATTCCATATCAGATTTTTGTTAAGAGTCTACTTCAGAATATTGTTTAAATTCTAGTTCATATTATATTTGAGATTTTGGTTAAGATTTTAGTCAAAATTCTAATTCAGAATCCACTTAGTTAAGATTCTTGTTTAGATTCTAATTCAAATTCTAGTTGAGATTTTAGTTCAGATTCTATCTCAGATTCTAGTTCACATTTTAGTCAAGATTCTATTTTTAAATTCTCTTTTAGATTCTTGTTTAAATTTGGATAATAAAAAAAAGATCATAACTGCCTTAAAGGTTTACAGGCCCCCAGATTATTGTTTATATATGTTGGTAGAAAATAACTCATTTTTGCTTATTTCTGCTTATTTTGAATTTAATTTAAGATAAAAGTATAAATTTTTTGAAAAGTATAAAAATCTTAGGAAACTAAAAATTATCTTTTTCTACTTTTATATATGTGTAACTTTATATCGCTCACTCGCTGCAAGTTCGTCATAACTCAAAAAATTAACTTTTTCAAAAGATGTTTTTTTTTTTCATTTTTGTTGGAAACTTTTTGCTTATAATTCATGAATGAAAACTTAATATTTGGTAATTTTTCAAAACAATAAATAAGTTAAGTGAAAACCTAAAAGCTACCGCAATAACGTTTTATTTCGAATGATAATTAACAAAGTTAATACGGTTGCTTTTCCACAATTAGTTAGTTAACAAAATAGATTGTTTACTAAATAATACTGATGTAAAATTCAAAATTTCGAATTTTGAGTTATGACGATCTTGCAGCAAATGTACGATTTATAAAAAAATATTATATTTATTGAAATATAATATTTTTTATGAAAAAAATTCCCGCCTTGCGATGAGGAAATACTAAAAATTACAATTTTAATAAATCGTATTTAAATACCTTTTGGACGGTATATAATTTCAAGATAAAACCAGCTGTTTAAATAGACAACAAATTATGAACGATATATTTTTATATCTCTTATCTAAATTAATTTCTTGACGAATTTTCTTTAAATTAACATACCTGAGGTAGCAAACTTTGAGGGGTCACTAGATATGGGCCTGTACTATGACTGCCCTAATCGTGTGAAATTGTTTGAACTTTTTAGGAACATAACAAAATTTGTCTAAATTTATTTAATTTGGACACATCGTATAGGGTAGAGAATGTTAGATACATATGTATAGACAGCCATAGCTTATTTGACTTAGTTCATTTAGTGCAAGAATGTATATACTTTAAGAGATTCGACAATCTTTAGATTTCTCTTTAATTTATATCCTTTTCCAGAAAGTCAAAAGATATTTCTGATTTTAATCAAAATTTATTTAAAATACGAAATTATCCTTTTCAAAATCACTCTTTAATCAGATTAAGGAGAAAATCTAGCCCGATATAAAAGAATGATATAGAACTTAATCAACTATTAAACTCCTACTGATTTCATTAATAAATGTTTGTAACTCTCCTTCTGTCATTTTTTATTAATCTTCTGAGAGAGTCAAAATTGCAGTTGATTTTGTTCTCAGAATGGTTTTTAATACGTCTCTGTTCTTGTTCTTGTTCTTGTTTTCTTTATAGTTTAATCACTTCTTTTAGTTTAAATTGTCTATTTGTTTTTATTATTTCAAATGTTAGAGTTCAAAATGTAGTTTTGATAATATTTTTGTAGTTTTTAGTTTTTCTTTTCGCTTTAAATTATTTCAACTCTTAATGAACATTAGAAATAATTCTTATCATATTCATTTTTTTGTGAACAGAAAAAAAGAAGAATTGAATAAGAAATGTGATTTTAGTTATTTTTTTTTTTAATTATTATTTAAAAATATTAATAATTTTATTTCCTGTTGACACTTTAGACAATTAAGAAATAATAATTTATGATGAATGACAATTTCGAAAAAAAAGAAACCAGGAAAAAAATATGACAGAGAAATGAAGAAGATCACTTGTAACAAATGGAATTTATTGATCATATTTTAATTAAATACTAAAAAATTTTTGAAAGAATGTTTTTCTGTTTTTGTAAGATGAAATATGATAAAAAATGTATCTATTAAACAGCATGTAAATTTATTAAACGATCCATTTTTGCGATCACTAAAATTTCATGAAATTTACAAAAACCAAAATGTTAAATTTGATTAAGACGGACTATGTAATACCCCAGACCACATTGTTGTTTGTAAATGGCAGCTACGAACGATCCTCGACCTGCTCCTCTGAGATATGATTAAATAAGAAATCCATAATTAAGATACTAACATTTACTTTGTTTTGTCTTTTTTTTTTGGGTTATATCGGAGCTAGAAGGACTGATGGATTGTCCCTCGTATAATTTCAAATCATATTTTTTAGATTAATTTGACCAATTATTTTTCCAATACGTAATTATATATGCAAATTATGCTCTTCAAAGCTATATTTGGAAGGGGGACTATTATGGGACCTATAAAAACTAGTGGACCGACCCTTTATTTTATTTTTGTTAAATTTCATTAAAACCGCTTTATATTCAGGATTTTTGTGAGTTTAAAACCCCAGGAGGACATTTGTATGGGAGCTATTTTTAATTGGCTTCGTCCCTGGTTCAATAAAAACTATGTACCAATTTCTATCAAGATATCTCGTAAACCTGTAAAGTTTTCATAACGTTTACATGGGCAGCCAGCCGTACAGATAGGCAAACAGACAGAGACACATACAGACGGACGAAAATCATTAAATCGACTCAGAAAGTGAATCTGAAATATTATCACTATTTGAATTTTGAAGATTTATGCCCTTTAATATGATTTTTATAAGTGTGTCCGTTTGGATCATTTGTGGATTGATCCTCTGCAAATTAAGGATTTGGACTTTTATTTGTGCCAAATTTAATTAAAATTTCTTCATATCTGTGAGTTTTATAAGCTTTAATTCTCATATCCGGGAAGGCATTTGTATGAGAGCTATCTGAAATATTAGACCGATCATAACCAATTTTAAAAGCTTACGACCTTGACGCAAAATAATAATATGTAGCTAATTTTATCAAGTTATCATTAGAAATGCGGATTGTAAACCGTTTAAAATGTTTATATAGGCAATTATTCGGACAGACAGACATAAACTCGGACATTGTAAAATCGACTGAGAAAGTGATTATGGGTATTTTTGTATACTTAAACGAGAATTTAACATAATTTTTTTCTGTATGTTACAAATAATATGGTTAAGTTAAGTTGTTATCGATCATTATTTGTGATGACCTCAAAATTTTTTTTTTTTTTTTTTTTTTTAATTTTCAAAAATTATACAAATTTCAATACGTTACCGAATCAGTAGTGAAATTTAAAAAAATATTTCAGTCCCTTTTTTCTACAGCTCTTTAAATTTTTTAATTTTTCTTCAATTCAATTAATTGTTTAATTTAATTTTATTATTTCTCTCTGATAAAAAAAAAATTGTTTTTATTTTTGAAATATTTTATCATTCTTACTTATGATCCTGTTTTAATTTATATCGGTCTCACAAAATATTTCACTCATAACTCATGCATATTCTTATAATTCACTTTAACACTTGCACTTCACTTTCAAAATTAATTTCCGAACCGTTACTTTGTTTTTCGAGTTGTTGAACGTATTTAAAATTTATGAAAACTGTAATAATTTTAAGTTGGACTTGGGTATTTATAGTTTTGTGACTTTAAACTATAAGAAAATTAAAAACATAGAAAAAAAAACATAGAAAAAAAACATCGCCTAAACATAGAAAATAAAACATAGAAAAACATCGCATTAAACATAGAAAACAAAAAGAAAATATTTCCTTTCATTAGAAAACAAGCAAAAGAACTTTAGTTCAGCATATGAAACAAAAATTTGTCTCCGCTCAATTATTAAAAACAATTAAAATTAATTGTTAAAGTGCGTACTCAATAAACAATTGAGAGTGATCTTTCCTTTACTCTCTCTCTCTCTCTCGCTCGCTCTCATTCCTTACTCCCTGATATCAGCTTCTTGTGTTTATATTTTTCTTAAAGAAAAATATCTTTCTCTTTAAAAAAATCATATGTTTATTAATATGTTCTAATTCTTATTCTAATTCTAATTATAAGTCTAATACAATTTTCTTATCTTCCAAAAAAATGCCGGCCGGCTGTCCAGCCAGTTGGCTGGGTGTCTATTTGTCTGATTCAAAAACTGTTTAGTTGCGTCACTTAATTATTTTTGTAGATTTCAAATAGTTGAAATTAATCGCTTTTTAATATTTTGATTGTATTTTTTATATTTTTAAATGTTGGGTCAAAAGGTTAAGTTTATTTACAAAATATTGAAATTAATATTTTTCTGAAATGAAATAAAATTTCAATGAAATTCGAATTGGAAAATATTAAATATTTTAAGAGATTGAAAAAATTAATTATTTTGAAAATTCAAAAAAAGAAAGTTATACCAAATTATTTCGGAAGTAATCACCGTTTGAATTGTATAAATGCACAGTGGAATAGAAACAATTTTGAACGGCTAAATGAATTTGCACGAATGCGATTTATTTATCGCAATGATAGCTATTTTCTTGGATATAAAATGATTCAGATTTGGCTACCGCGGATCTTATTTCTTAAATGCGTATCTAATTTGTATTTCTCATTTAATTTTAAATCTTTTACTTCTTTTTAGATTTTGCTGAGACCTTTGGATAAGAACTTTCAACTTTTAAATTTTTCTACGACTTGAGTCTGTTTTGTTCCAAAACAATTCGGGAACCTCTCAACTATATAAAAAAAAACGATTTGGAAACACTGTAAAAATCTCTATCTATTTTTTTCCTTTTGAAATTCTTTTATAAATCCAATATTAAATTGAGAAAGACTTTATAAAACGAATTAATGTTATTGTACATCTTTTAATCCATTTGTTTACATCTCTTACTTGTTGTATTTAATCACTGTTTATCTCTCTTTTCCCTCCATCACATTACTTTAGGCTAAATAATTACACAGGTCCTGTAAAATATTATGAAATGTATGTTTCAGTGTGTTAACTGTTAGTTATTTCCGTTTCCTATATATTTCGTTGTTGTTACTTTTTTGTATCTATACATAAACTGCAAATACATTCATACATAACAACATGAATGTACTTCACATAATTTTTGTTAAACACGTTACTTAAATTAATTGCACAATGGGAAATTTTTCTAATATACCTTTATGACGAAGTAATTAATGTAGCGTGCATCGACTTTGTAGTTTCAAGGAATCGTGTAAGTTCCTGTAAAGTACTATTATTGATCATATAAAATTTTAATTCGATTTAGATTTCTAAACCATCCGCCAATTGGAAAGATTTTATGAAAACTTAAGACCGAAATACCATGAAATTTATTTCGATTATTTGTTTTTTTTTTTTGTCCTTAATAGTTTAGCACTGAAATCCAGCTAAATCGGTTAATCAACAGAAAAGATATATTTCTGGACGACTTCGGAAATAAAACAAAAATCCACATAATTTCTTTTAGGTTGGATTTTCGATTTTCTATACGAAATATATGAGCTTGTCCAAAAATTATAACTTAAAAATTCCCATTTTTCACGCGGAAACGTCCAAAGTTCTAATTCGCATAAATTATGTATAAAAATTTGACTCTTTCACGAAAATGATCACCCAGTCCTTACAAGGGCGTATCAGCAGAAAACATTTTAAAATTTTTCCCATTAAAATTTCATTACAAAATAATAAAAAATATGGCTTTAAAAGTAAATAAGTGTTGCCATCCTTTTAAAAAAAATCCCCAAAAAAATCTAATATTTTCAAAGGTTCAATTTCAGATTAAAATAAATTTTAAACCAAAATGTTTTAACTCCAATATTTTTTAATTCTTGTAAAAAAATCTCGGGCTTAAATTAAGCCTGTTAATTCTTCCTTTCCGTTACCAATTATTACAACGGACTGTATAAATACCGAAATTTACGAAAAGGCCATTTACAGCACCTCATAATGTGTCAAATTATTGTTGGCCTGACTTGGCATCCTGTCACTATGGTAAAGCCGTGAAGCAAAACCCAGTGGAATTGGCTCTTGTGAAAAGAGAATTAAAAAGCACTATTTGTTCGAGCCACGTGACAAAAAGCACTATAAATACGGAATGTTCCCGAAAAAGGTTTTATTTCATCAATAGCGATTAAAACTATAAAAATAGTTTTCAAGTCGTTCAAGCCCGACTGTTTAATATCATATACTACAGGTTGGCTAAAGGTAGTAGCTAACAAAAATTAATGAACCACCCTCCTATAAAGGTATTTTTCAATTTATGTTTACGAGTAGAAAATATTATAATTATATTCATGTGGGATTAGTGCGATAAAGGCTTTTGTCTGTGGGAGTTATATGGGAGCTGGAAGAAATTATGGACCGATTTGGCCAATTCTTTTTACAATATCCACATATATGTGATACTTGTAAGAGGGGTTGTATGAGACTTATAAAAAATAATGGACTGATCTGCGTATAATTTGGTAAATCCTTTTGGAATATTATAGAACTAATTCGTGCCAAATTTTATTAAAACTTTTGATATTTAGTGACCTTAAATCTTTATTCTTGTAGGAACTTTTGAATGGGGGCAAGGTGAAATAATGGACCCATCATCAATAATTTAAATAGGCGTCATTCTCGGGCCAAAATAATCACACATGCCATAGATATCTTTGAAAAATTGCAGGTTGTTTTTTGTTCTCAAGGTTTACATCGACAGCCAGCCCATTACAATATTTGCACAAACGCATAATAACTCAAATGCCTATGGCGATGGAAAAACTGTGATTTCTTTCATAACATATATGTATGTTGAGAATTTTTCGATCTCACTTCTTAGCTATTTTCTATAATTTTTGTCATTAAAAAAACGGAAAGATCGAATAACCTTCTTCATCTTGGAAAAAATTTTAGTCGTTGATTTTTAAATTTGAGCATCTTTAATACTTTCCTATACAAATGTAGCATCCTTAATATTTATCCATATAAACATACTTGTGATGTTCACTGTAATACGTTTGGGGAACATACATTTATACATACAAACATACAACTTTGCTTGTGTTCAGTCAAGCCAGTCAACAATGACCTAAAGCGTTACTAATGACTGAACATGAATTGTGTGTTAAATACGGTAGCTGCTGACATTATTTTTTCTTCTTTTTCCTCCTGCTCGTATTCTCATATTTAGTCTCTCGTTTAGTACACAAGCTTTGCCAGTTCTACTCCTGCTACTGTTTTTGTCATATAAACTTTTTTTGCTTTCAATTCCATTGGCATGAGTTTTGGATTAAGATTTAAAAAAAAGGAAATAAAAACACACATACACACATTTAAATTTATAAAACTTATTTTATTTTTTTCTATATTTAAAAGAAATATATGTTTATAAATTTATTTTTAAATGCAAAATATTTAAACATTAAAATTTCAAATCCAAAAACCCTCTTTAAATCTTAAATTAGAGGTTCAAGTGCTTAAATATTCAAAGAAATTAATAAGAAATTTATGTTAAATAAGACGGTACCCCACGCGACGGGACAATAAAAAAATCAATAAAGAATACACTTTATAGGGGTATGGAAAATTCGTTTTTGATTTTAGTCACGTTTTTTATGGGTCATGAAGAACATAAAATCCTTTTTATATTTTCAGGACTTTGGGATTCATTTTATTTTGAAATAAGAAATATTGATGCATTCAGTTGACCTGAATCTTGATTACCTTGTGCTGAAAATTTCTTAAATATTATGGTGACTGCAATTCCTCACATATGTGAATACCGGACCAAAGTTAATTTTAAGGACCTCTGTTGTAGTCCAGTGCTCCAGAAGTTTGTACAGTGTTTTAAATGAAAAATGAATTCGTATGAAATCTCTAACTACTGAACAGTTAATCGGAATGAATGAGAATGAATACAGCAACAGTAAATGTGTAGGACAGTTAAAGTTTGGATTTTGTGAACTAAATGGGGGAATTTCCATACAGTTCCAAAGTTGAACATCTGAGATCATAAAAATTTTATAAAGAATTGAGAGTCGTTATATTTGAAACAATTTTAAAGATCTTTTGTTAGGCGAAATCTACAAAAAGAGTAAATATAACTCATCTTCTGAAAAATTTCAATTGAAAATTTTTTTAATTTAATTAATTAACTTCATAACATTTGCAAATGTTCAGGAGAACTTTTCTGTCCGATCAAGAAAAGGTTCAAATTAAGTTTTTTCATGACCAAGGATGATCCAATAGAGAAATTGGTCGTTAAATTTAGGACAGAATTATAGAATTTGTAAACCTTTCTACTGAATATCAAAATTAACAAAAATAAAGATTAATTCCGATACGATAATTCACAACATAGGATCATCCATCTATTACAAATATAAGAACTCACCCTCAAGTACCTTCCCAGGAAAGATAACACACTATCCATATGTCCGGTACATCTTAATCTTCGAAAACATTCCCTTTGGGTCAAAAGTTAAAATATCTCTTATTATATTATTACAATATTAGAAATCGATTGTTGATTTAAATTCTGAAAAAGCTCTTGGTATTGATAAAATTTGGAACTACCCCGGATAGCATTAAAAGTAAGTTTTTATATATTTAGCGCTGTATTACATCTTGAATATTATCCATCAGAATGGAAGATGTAATTGATTACATTGATACACAAAAGTTTATTCGTATAGACCTATAAGTCTATTATATAACTTGTCTTAGCTATTTGAAAAGCTATTGATGAAAAAGTTGGACCCGTTTAAAAGTCAAAATCATTGTCTACCTAATCAATAATTCGGTTTCAGAAAGAAACATAGTACATGCATAGAAGAAACTCACAGACTTGTAAATGTAATAAACAAAGTTTTTGAAAGGAAGAAATATATTATACCTCTGATATGACTTCCAACGTACAAACGCACACAAATAAATTTGCGGATGATCTGCTACAATGAGCACACATGAATGTCCCCAGGAAACATTGAAATTGAAAAATATTTGAAGAGATGTAAAGAATCAAGAAACCAAGGCAGGAAATAACCCAACAAGCAAAGCTTCGAATATTGACAAAATACAACGATGTCAGAACAGAATATTGGGAAATATAATGGCTGTACCTTGGACTGTGAAGAATAGTAAGATCCACAAGAAACCTGCTGTGAAAACTGTGGTAAAAGAACATGCTCCACAATATTTAAAAAAGACCTAAATACGCAATAATTACATAGCGAAGCACGTTCGCTTAAGAAGGAGAAATACTATAGTCCTGAGCAGGAGATAGATACTTCGAGATAATAATTATTTTGTCCGATAGTGATAAGGCAAACAGGTACTTAGAATTATATTTAAGATTTGTATACTTATTGTTAGTTCCCTTTATATTGTGAAAATTTAGTAAATAAATAAATAAATAAATAAATAAATAAATTTAAAAACAATTATTACAAAAAATGGTATGAAACCACTGCATGAAAGTGTGGCAAAAAACTTCTACATTATGAATTTTCAAAAAGAGCTTTGATTGTTTAAGTTAACGAGATTCAATTGATTCAAAAATTTAAGTTTATTAGTCCTTTGAAGTATTTTCACATCATATCCTGCTTTCTAGATAAAACACCCATTACAAAGTATAAATTTCTTTACAATTGAATTTTAATTCAACTTTAATGATAACAATACTTCATTAAATGTCAACTGAAAGCTTTGAAATTAAATATATGATTGTAATATGATGTACTTAATATATCTATTAAATTTCATTAAAATTCTACAACATATTCGATAGTCCTTGGAGTATCCTTTTTTTTTTTGGCAATAAGAAAATTTCTTAGCAAATTGCCAAAGGGCAAACGAATTATTCAACATTGAAAATTACTTGAATTTCAAAGTTGACATTAAATGATACCTCCAATTCTTCTTCTTCCTCTTTGACGCATGAATTCTTTTAGCAAATTTTTATGTGAAACGTTTATACGTTAAAACATAAAAACGTAATTTCTTGTTATTTTTATTATTTTTATTTAATTAGAAAAAAAAAAAAAACAAAAACACATCATGTTTTGCTCGTAGAACTTTTGTTGGATACTTTTTGATATTTCCTGAAATTGCAAACGTTGCACAGTGGTCCTAAAACGCTTTTTTTCGACTAGAAATCTGTTACTTTGAATCGTTTGAATAATTTATTAAGAATTTCACATGGACATTCTTGCGATGATGATTTGGAGAAAAAAATGTTTTTAGTGGGTTCCGGGGTCGGGAAGTGGAGCTTCCAAATTGCGGAGAAACTATTTCCCTTAAAGTCCTCGGATTTGCTTAATATGCATTTGCGTTAGAAATTCTTTCGTTCCAAAGTTACAGTATAATTTCAAAAAAAAAAAAAAAACATTTTGGGACCACTGTGAGTTGTGTTCATTAAAGTAGCTTTTGTGTGCTTTTTGTTGTAACATCAACATGTATGACATGTTGTACTGTTGTTTTCCTTTATTTTAAGGCAACATGTGTTTTAGAAATGATTCTGATTATAATTTCAATTCAGCAGAGAAGAAGATTTACGAAATTTAAGACAAGGAATTAAATTAAGGATTCTTTGTTGGTTTTGCCAATATAGTAACTGTAGGTTGGGATCAAAAGGCATCTTTAGCATTTAAAAATTGACATACACATACATTTTCGGAGATATTAAGATCGAAAGAAATTTTTTATTCATTTCCGTTTTAACTTATTAAAATTCTATGTCGATTTTTATTCGTAAATTTATGTTTTCGATTTCAATTAAATTGTTCCAGATTGTTATTGTCCTAAATAAATTTATCCTCATTAAATTTATAGACCGATATCTGAAACAACTTCAAAATTCAAAAGAAAAAGTTTTTCAAACAAAGTTATTGCACAGATGTTTTAATTGTATTTTTGAAATGATAATGTCTCAAGAAATATTCATTAAATGAAATGCAATGTAACCATGTTTTGTTGTACAGTGACCATATTTTGTTGTCTCACACTCATACTATGTTTAATAACATGAGTGTGTCAGTCAACCAAAATATAGTTGTGTGACAACCTTATATTGTTATACTGCAACCATATTATGGTGAAAACCATGCGGGTGTCAGCGTCCACAAACAGGTGTGGTGGTACAATGAAATTGTTTTTTATTTATTTCAAAATTTTATGCAAGAGCGATAATCATAATACCTCAATCATATGTTGCCTTTCGATTATAGTTACCACAACCATTTTTTTCTCTGCGTGTAGATTCTATATTATACTATTTTTCACATTAATTTATTTTGATTTAGAAATAAATTCAAAAATATTAGATTATGCTGGGACCATTATTTGAACTAGCTTCCCGGTGTAAAAGAAAAAATTTCCACTGGAAACCGAAACAGTTAATAATTGACAAATATCGATTTATCTTTATAGCTCCCATATAAAACCGGTTTTAATCAACTACAGTTTCCCAGCATATTTAGCTCTTTAACAGAGTTTCATTTTGGTAAAAATCTGCAGGCTTCTTACCCAAAGCTTATTAAAAAAGAATCAGGCTATTATTCAAGAATCAGCTATATTTTATTCCATATCCTATCAATTCTTTTTGCACCCTGTTAACATTATGAATTGCCAATAACTTATTTTAATTTAATACCAACCAAGAAAATTAAATTATATTAACACCTGCTCTCCATTACAGTTATTTGTTTGTGCCATTTGCTTATTTCCCCTCTCACTTTTTACTTTCAACTTTTTCTAACATATTTTTCCGTTTCCTGCAAAACTGTTAGGGAAAAATATTTATATATTTTATTGGACAACATTATTTAATGGTTGTTAGTAACATTTTCTTTTCTTTCCCATAAACAATTTTTAAAAACAACTGCTAAATATTGCTGCTAATAATATTGATTGTTGACAATGCACAGTGGGTCATAACGTTTTAGTTTTTTGGTAATAATTTTTAAGGTTTCGAACTAATGAAATATTCTTAGAGAAATTTTTTTAAAGACGTTTAAAAGGTATTTTCCAATAGATTTGGATCAATTTTAAGTTAGTTCAGATAGAGTTTGGATTTTAAAATTTGGTCTTTTTCTTTCGGAATCGTAAAAAATTCTAATATATTTTTCACCCACCACCACCATAAGGAGGAAAGGGAAATATTTAGTTTGTTATTTCATTTATAATTCCACAAATGATTCATCAAAGACCCTAAAAAATATAAATAATACTGAACCAAATCAAAATCTGTTGGAAATATTTTTACGCTTATTATTGTCCTAAGTAGCATCTTACATGAAAACCAGCAATATCGGTCCAATAATAGAGAAGTTATAGAACGATATTTGAGACAACATTAAAATTCAAAATTTTCTAAACTTCTCGATTCTATTTATCTAATTATTTTCTCATTTTAACAAGATTTAACGATGCAAGAATATATACTTTATTCATGTACGAAATCGGTTAGATAGAAAAAAAGTTATAGTCAAATTAATGCAAAATTTTGATGACCCTAAAATGATGATAACATTTCGTTCGTTCAGAATTTTTAAGAAAAAATTCTGAAATTTATCACATTCATTTAAATAGAACAAAGATACAAAAATATTTTATGCTGCGACCGTTATTGAACCTAGCACCCTAATAAATCCCCTTCCCGGAATAGCGGTTAATGTCAATTAAATATAAAACTATTTTATTGTTATTTCAGGTTATATAATGCTGTCATTCTTTCACATTCAAATATACTGATCTATTGAGATTCACTTTCTTATTTCTGAACGGCTGTTAGTTCATGAACACAAAATGCTGATGAAATTTGGAAGGTGACACAAGAACAACAATTATTGAAAATGGGCATAATGGGTCCATTATTTCATCTAGTCCCCATGCAAATGCCCCCAGAAAGCGTTATTAAATACATAAAAGTCATATAAATAAAACAGCTTAAATGAAAATTGCCACAAATAAGTATTATTTCGAAATAGTGTGTCAAATTATAGGAGGATCGTTGATTTTTCTTATAGCACTTGAACAATTTCCATATTCGTATGCCACTTATTTCACACATATGTTGGTATTGTAATATTATCTGCTAAAATTGAGATAAATATAAGCAAAAATTGATGTTCGAAATTTTACGAGGGCTGGACCATCATTTGTTATAGCCCCAGAGTTTCAAAATCATGTTTTGATCTCCTAGATATAAACCACAGTACTAAAATTATGCGAGGGTCGTTCCATAATTATTTTTATCCAATAATATAGGGTATTCCATAGTCGGACTTCACTATCAGTTTTTACTTGTTTATATATAAATCCAAAGTTTATAACTTTTCCACAAAACACATTTTCTGACCACTGTGCATTGAATATATTATTATTATTATTTTTGTTTTTTATAACAAGAGAAAATATTCTATTTTCATTTTTTGGCTCGATTTCTTAAGAATTTTTGGCATTTCTTAAGGCAGCAGGATATCAAAATTTTCTTTCCGTTTGTTATTTCCTTTTTTATTTAAACTCTTTTTTAGTTTGCCAACAGAAACAAAAAAAAATAATAACAAGAAAACTTGTTGACAAATCCTTGGAAAAAACGTTAATAAATATAAATTAACTTCTTTTTGAAAAATATAAGAAATCAAATTTATAAAAATATAAAAAAATCAACAATTGAAAATCATTTCATCTTATTATTGTTTTTGTTAAACTGGTTAAAGGCCAAAACGTGTTTCAGTTTTTTTCATCTCATTCCTTAAAAGTAAGAAAAATTAATATTTTGTTATTTTTTCATTCAAAATTCTGTTTGTGTTCGAAAGAAAAAGTTAAAAAACTGAAAAGGTTAAAAATTGCTGCAGGAATATTATAAACAAATTAAATTTATAATGCAACAAAAAAGGGGAAAAAGCAAAAAAATAAATAAAAATATATAAAGTAAAGAAAATATATAAAAAAATTATGAAAATTTTTAAAGAATTTATTTTATATTTTATTTTCTCTTCATTTTTGTGCGACATTTAACTTTAAGAGTTTTTATGGCTGAAAGAAGCTTTTCGATAAAAGAGCTTAACAATAAATTTATGTAAATAAAGTTTTATTGCAAATATGATATTAATAATAGTTTTCACAGAATATCTAAGATTGAACAAAAACTGAATTAAAAAAACCATAACTGAACAAGAACTGAACTAGAACTAAACTTAAATCTGACCTTATTGATATTAGAAATAGTTTTCATAGAATATCTGAAACTGAACTAGAATCTGAATACAATCTGAACTGAAATCGGAACTGGAACCTGAACTACAATCTGAACTAGAATCGGAACTGAAATCAGAACTAGAATCTGAACTACAATCTGAACTAGAATCTGGAATACAATCTGAACTAGAATCGGAACTGGAATCTGAACTAGAATCTGAAATAGAATCTGAACTACAATCTGACCTACAATCTGAACTACAATCTGAACTAGAATCGAAACTGAAATCGGAACTAGAATCTGAACTAGAATTGGAATTGGAACTAGAATCTGAAATTCAATCTGAACTAGAATCTGAACTACAATCTGAACTACAATCTGAACTAGAATCTGAACTACAATCTGAACTAGAATCTGAAATACAATCTGAACTGGAATCGGAACTAAATTCTGAACTAGAATCTGAATTACAATCTGAACTACAATCTGAACTGGAATCTGAACTAGAATTTGAACTAAAATCTGAACTAGAATTTGGACTATAATCTGAACTACAGTCTGAACTACAATCTGAACTAGAATCTGAACTACAATCTGAACTAGAATCTGAAATACAATCTGAACTAGAATCGGAACTGGAATCGGAACTGGAATCGGAACTAAATTCTGAACTAGAATCTGAACTACAATCTGAACTGGAATCTGAACTACAACCTGAACTAGAACCTGAAGTTTTTATGTTACAAAATTATTTGGAAGCAATTTTTAATAGAAATTGAAAAAAAACAGTCAAAATGACTTGCCTTGGATAATTTTGACAATTTTTAAAAAGCTCTTTTGATTAAAGGATTTAAAATTTTCCTAATATTTCCAAACATTTTTTATTATTTTTTAAATTTTCTCAACATTTTATTTTCAACTCAAATATTCCTCTCTTAAGTCCTCGGAAAATTACATAACACTTTACATGTGTTGATCCTTTTTTGAAATTTTGTTTGTTTAATTTAAGTTTTAAAATAAAAAAAGAATTTTAAGCTTCTTCTTGATATAAATCTCAAAATTAAAGTTAAACAATTTAAATATTTTGTTCTTTTTTTTTTTCAAAGGAAATTAATCAAAGTGTCTTTAAGGGAGGCAAGTGGATCAATGATGGCTTATGGATTTTAGTCCTAAATTTTCATGCCCAAGAAAAATACAATATGTAAGAAAATAATAAGAAGGGAAAACGTGTAATCTTTTCTAAGTTAACAAAGATTTTGGGGAGATTAGTTTGTCGTCTTAACTTTTCTGTTTTCGTTTTTTTTTTTGTGGTTTTTTTGTGTCCAAATTCAATACAACAACATTTTAGATGTTATCTAGGTTATTTTTCGTGTTGTTGCATATATTTAAACTAAGACATAGAAAGCCACAGTAAGCTTGACCTTAAGAAAAAATAAGAAGAAGAAAAAAGATAAAAACAATTCGTCATCATCTTGACTTACATTCGTTTTCTAAGAGATTAATAAAACTTTATATTTTATTTATTTTTCGTCTTTAGCGAACAGAAAGTGAAGATTTAAAGGACATTTGAATAAACTTTATTATGATGCTAAGGCTCCGTATGTGAGCTTAACTAAAGGAATTTTGTTTTAAGTTAAACTATTTTTATTGTAGTTTTTTGTACAAAAAGGTTTTTCTACGGAAAATTGTTAACGGATTTATTTGAATTTTAATACAGAGAAATCACGAGTGTTAGCGGAAATCAAAGTAGTATATGTATTTATACCCTACATCATTCTAGGCGATTGGGGTATTATGTGTTTGTGTAGAGGTTTGTAAGGGGCAGAAAAAATATTACTACCAGCACTTTTAAGTTTACTGTTCGACTCAGAATCACTTTCTGTTTTTTCATTTAGCGACGTCCAAACGTCTGGTCGGCTGACTGTCCATGTAAACCTTGAGAACAAAATGCGGATCGCAGTGTCATTATATCAGCCCAAAGACAATGTTTGTTGAAATACGTGATAATGGGTCCATTATTTTACTTGGCCCCAATAGAATTGTTTTTCCCGGAATAGAGTTTTAAGTTAAATAAAGCACAAAATATAAAACAATTTTAATGAAATTTGGCAAGTAAGTTTAATTATATTCTAAAATGATGTAAGAAGTAATATGAGGTCGGTCCCATGTAACTCCCTTTAAAAATATCAGTTTGAATGGCCTCAATCCCACATATTCTTTGGTATTGCGATAAGAATTGGTCGAATTAATATAAATAAATGCAAAAATATCGAGCTCCTGTAATACCATCCCCCAAAAAAGGCCTTTTAAAAAGCACAAATCCTAAATATATAAGTACAATAATATATTGCACTTTAAAGCACAAATTATAAAATATATTTATACGAGGGTCGATATTAAATAATCAGTCTTGACCGACTGCAGTTCTTACCTTTTTCGCTAAAAATTTAAAGTTTTTTTAAAAAAGAGGTAAAAATATTATACTCCGTCAATATCGACCAGCTAAAACCCTACAATACTTTGTTTGTTATAACCGGTAAAAATGAAGACTTTAAGAACTACCCTCGTTTAACTTAATTTAGTACTAAAAATTATGTGAAATTGTTACATTATTTTTTGGGACAGCAAGAAGGAGTTATGGATCGACCCACGTAAATACTCGAAAATCGATTTTTTGCTTTTATTTATATTAATTTGACAAAATAATATTACAATACTCGCGTGAGATTTACGCCGTTTATAATGATCAAGGAGTAAGAGGAAAGTAGTCCTGTGGCTTATATGAGCTTAAAACTTCATTCCGGGGATTATTTATATAGCGTTACATAAAATAATACCAATCATCAATACAAATTACCAATAGACATCATCCTCATGCCAATGTAATGATAAATTTTGTTAAGGGATCTTTAAAATTACAATATGTCCGTGCAGTCGCACAGACGGAGGCACATCGGGTTATAGTTGAGCCCATCATAAAAGTTTACACAAATGCGTAAAGCCCCAACTATTTCAATTTTTTTATTAAAAATTCAATATGCAATAATTCCCTAAAAAGTGCATATATTTGTTATTTTTATTATTCCCACAAAATATCGATCACCATTAAGATATTATTCCCCTAAGTATGGGACGTTTCGGCTGTTATACGATTTTTTTCTCCAAAAACATTTTATACAATTTGGTGTTCTATTATTTAATCTCAATGTCCTTAGCAGGCAATAATAAATATGGCTGATTGTTATTTTAACCCTCTAACGAAAAAAGGGAGTTTAATGTTCCATAGTTTCGAGTTGTTGAGGCAGAAAAAGCAAAGTCATATTTTATTTTTTGCCATTTAAAAGATAAAGTAGTTGCTTAAGGGGTCCAGCTTAAAATGTTCAAAGGTTAAGATACGTGGTTGCATGTATGTGGGTGCGTAATATTTATAAATGTTATTTATAGTCGTGACCATATGTATATATGTTCATACGTGTGTATGTAAGTGTAAGTATAATTTTCACACAATTCACATTCATTTTGTTTTTATTTGATACTTAAAATTCGACAAATAAAAAATAAAATAGAAATATAAAACTGTTCCCTTGTGCATGTATGTGTTTAGGTAAAATATATATATAAATATAAAAATACATACAAGTAAATGTGTGTGTATGTGTATATGTGTGTGTTTGCATGTATGTATTAATATAATAGATTATCACACTTTTACTTAAGCCTTAATGAACAGCATTTTTACATTTAAGTGAAAGTAGGTGTATAAGTACATGTCACTATGTTCGTGTGCGTGAGAGAGAGAGAGTGAAAATAAATGCTTTTTTCTTATAGATGTGTTTTCATTTTTCGCATAACATTTAGATGGATTTTTATTGTTTTCTTTTGTTGTTTCTTTATTTTAATTTTTCTTCTCTAAGGATATAGAAAGGAGAATAAAACACATAATCAGCTATTTATTTAGTGCGTAAGTAATTTTATTTTCCAGGACAATCAAAAGAGAATTTTTTTTGCTAAAAGACATCATAAATAAGAATTTAAATTAATACGATTAACAGGGTGAACAGAAATTGATGAAAGTAAGTTAGAATTGGAGATTTCCCCCTTTTTCATATCGGATAAGATTTTCCTCTAAAAGGACTAAAAATATTTGAAGAATATGAAATTAACGAAAACATATATAAAATATATATAAGCAAACAAATATTATGGGTATTTAACGATAACTGAGGGTTCACAGTGGAGCAAAATCGGCTTTTTTTGGAAATAACTTTTGGAAGTAACTTTTGATCGGAGTAATTTAACGTATTTGAGTTGTAATAAAATACTTATTTAAAGAAATGTCTTTTACTGTAATTTTCAGGTAATGAGATTCTAAATCAAAATGAGAAAAATACCCAAAAATGTGAATAAAAATTCCAAAACTGACTTTTTTTAAAATTTTTTAAACTAAATATCTCTCAAACAATTAGAGATGGCCAAGCTATACAAGGATTTTTGTAGGTCTTTACCTGCAAAATCCGTTTATATAAAATCTTTAAAATCGTTTCAGATATACAGAATCTGTATCGTTTTGAATATTTTTTATTTGGAACCCAGTACCGACCACCGTTAAATCCCCAAAGTTTAAACTCAAAATTTAAATTTAACTACACTTCTACTATCGGTGTGTGAAATAATATTTCATTTGTCATTTGCTATACTCGGGTTCAAAAAAGTTCTAATTAAAGTCACACAGTGGTCCCAAAAGGCTTTTTTGGAAATAGTTCCGTTACTTTGAAATTATTGAATACTTTTTTAACAAAATCCCAAATGGACAATATTGAGGTGTTTTCAATTCTCTTGGAGAAGGACATATTTTTAATGGGACCTTGGGTCGGGAATCTCTAAAATTGGTCAACTCGAGTGTGATAATTTCTTAAAAAAATCTCCAAAATTTTATTTATTGAAAAAAATATTTTACATACATATTTTGAACAAAATTCAGATGATATTTAAAATTTTTGAAGACACTAAGTCCAAAAATGTGCCAAAATTTTACTTTGATTTAAATATCTTTATCCAAATCATAAATAAAATTTTGGCGATTTTTGAATATATTATTTTAACCGAGGTGAACAGTTCTGGAAGTCCTGGCCATTGACAACGTTTTGAGAACTTATGGAGACCTGAACTTCTCGAAGTCAACTCAAACACAACTCAGCTATGACCCTAATAAATTTCATTAAGATATCTTAAACGGTTCAAAAGTTTTAGAATTATTTCCAAAACAAATATATTGTAGCCGTTGAATTATGTGGCGTATGATTAATTTTAATTAAACAAAATATCAAACATACGCCTATTTCTTCTGTCCTTATTTTTATAGTTTTTTTATTTCTATTTTCGCGCAGTAACCTTCAAACTATTAATATAAATTAACAAAATATTTTATTACTTTAATTATCTCTGACATTAAGCTTCGTATACATAATTTATGTTATTAAAATTAATTGATTATTTTAATGACAATTAATTGAAATTGGCGTTAAAGGACTTAATAACTTTCTAAAAG
This sequence comes from Cochliomyia hominivorax, assembly GCA_004302925.2. Taxonomy (NCBI): domain Eukaryota; kingdom Metazoa; phylum Arthropoda; class Insecta; order Diptera; family Calliphoridae; genus Cochliomyia; species Cochliomyia hominivorax. Next base: position 12,063,786 of record PYHX02000494.1, read on the forward strand.
TCATTTATATTTAAGAACACATTTAAGAAGGCATTTTATGCCGAAACATATAAAAGACACTTTTGGTATTTTAAAATGTCAAGCCAGAAATATGCTAATTTTAGTAAATAAATAATTTATAGCTAAAATGTCATTGTCTCCTTTATGAAATATTTAATTTAATAATAAAACACAAACAAAAACTAAGGAAATCTTAAAAGTTTTGCATTAAAATAAATTTTTCCTTTTAATTTCCCTTTAACAAATCTGGCGTGTTTAAAATTTTTTATACGCTCCACCAGCAGAAGAGATGAAGAGGGTATAATAGTTTTTTCACTCCAAGTGTAACACCAAGAGGGAATCATGTCAGACTCCATAATGTACATACATTATTGTATCAAAACAAAACCTGATTCGATTTAGTTATATACATCTGTCCGTTTACGAAAAAATTATAAACCGATATCGGAGACAACCTCAAAATTTAGAAAAATAACTAATCTATTTTTTCAACAACAAGTTATTAAATGTGAACAAAAATATACCATAATATGCAGTTATATGGTCTGCATTATTGTATATAAAATAATCAAAATTGGATCAATAGAAAAAAATTATAGTCTGCATTATACAAAATTTCGATACCCTCCAAAATTTGTGTGTTAAATGGGTCGCAATTTTGAAGATAATTTACTTAAAATTATTTTTATACAATAATAAACACAAAAAATAAGATTGTGCTGGGGTCATTATTTGACTTAGCTCCCAAACAACGTCCCTTTCCAGAAAACTTTTAAGTATGATCCAGTCCGATCTCTGTCTGTCCGGCGTGTTGTCCATGTAAACGTTATGAACACTCTAGAAATCGTAATTTTTGAGATATTGTGATAAAAATTCGTATATGTTATTTTTTTGCTCATGAACGAAGCCCATTAAATTTGGTCAAATTCGGTCCAATATTTCTGACAGCTTCCATACAAATGTCCTCTCTGAATATCCAAATATCACTTAAAAGTGCATAATTGTCCCATACACGTTGGTATTATAATAAAAATTTCTTAAATTAAAATAAATATAATCTTAAATCGATGTTCGAAGTTATATGATGGTCGGTCCATCATTTCTTCTAGCTCCGAAATAACCTCCTAGAAAAAATCTCTTTCAAACGCATGAATTTCCCATAAATGTTAATATAATAATGTATCATAAATCTCCAATGTTAATTAAACGAGGGTCGTTCATAAATTATTCATAGCTGTTTTACAAACGGTATTGTGTTGCAGAATAATACACATAGTCGACTATAACATTTTAACTTATTTAAACTGTCTTTAATATATGAAACTAGTTTGACAATAGTCGGGCCATATTTGGTTATTACTCCTTTATCATGCCACTTTCCGGAATAAAATTTGAACCAATTTAATCGAACTAGATATTTGTCTTAAATATAGTGGAGAAGGGTATTTATGATTCGTCACAGCCACATAAAGCATTCATACTTGTTTAATTAAACTTTATTTTTCTAATTAAAGTTAAAATAAATAAAAAACAGTAATGAACAACAAAAAGCTTTAATATTGGAAATACAATGTAAAAACCTTAAAGCATTCGGAAAAAAGTAAAGAAAAAATCCGCTATTTTAAGCATTTTCATAACATTACTTCCTTTTCATTTAAGTAATACAAAAAGCAAAAACAACAAGTTTAAACTTTAAAGCAACAATTGTATTTTCTTACTTTGTTTAAAGCAAAACAAAAACAACAACAACATGGAAAAAATCGTTAATACACAAACGTATAACAATTTTTTACTAACCCAACTCCCTCTCTTTCTCTCTTTTTATATATCATTCTCTTTCTCTTTTTACTTTTTATTTACATTTACCTCATACCTGAAGTTTTCTTTGAACTCTTTTGCTCTTTAAACTTTTTTTCTCAACTTAAACTTCATTTGAACTTTAAAAAGTTTCAACAAGTTCTTTTGTTTAAGTCAGTCCACAAATTGTATTCGAGGGAAAAGGTGAAATATTTGTTTTTTGTTTACATAAAAAATTCATCATCATATATTCATTTGTACATATTGTCTACAGCCATTGAAAGCTTTAATGACTTCAGCTCAAAAATAAAAAAGCTTTCAATATTTTTTTCCATTTAATAAAATTCTTAAAAAGAAGTTATTTAACAAAAAATGGCATAAATGAGACCCCATAAATTATACATTTATAAACCAAATCTTAAACTGATTCGATTTAGCCAAGCTGTCTGCCTGTCCACTTGCATTCTTTATAATTTATAGACCGATATCTGAGACAAAGTCAAATTTCTAGCAAGAAGTTTTTGAAAATTTATTAATGAAAAAATAGTCTGTTAAGATCTACAATATAATCCTCTTTGCCATGATACAGGTATACAAAATTTTAAACCAACCCTCGTAGAATATGATTTTATGATTGAAGAATCCATTTCGATTCGGTACAAATATGCCATTTGAGGTGATTTTCGAAAATGAAGGTTATATGAAGCGAAATTCTGGTGTGATGTTTCCTGTATATATTTTATACAAACGAAATAATGGACAATCGATTTCGACTCTGCATGCGATCTTCTTGTAAAAAAAGGTCGATTCTACACTGTCAACTTTATATCGAAATCGATTGTTTTTGGCCGATTAATCGAAAAGCGTAATTTACTAGAATTTTCTTTTTATCTGAATAATAAAAGTTGTGAGAACTAAACGAGTTTTTATTTTTCAAAACTCTTATATTATTGCATACGATTAATCGACTAAAAGAATCGAAATAAAAATAGTTGATCGAAAGTCGTACATCGATTATGCATTTTGTTTGCCATTCACTAGTCATAATATAAGCATTTTTTCCAGATTAGTGCTTTCTAAAGTGATTTTTTAAAGTGGGTCTTTATGGAACTTACAGTCATTTGAGGTCCAGTCTACTTAAAATGTATGAATCATATGGATTACAAAATAATGTATGCTAAATTTATTAAAAACAAATAGTTGTATGAGCTTAGAATGCTTTTCCGGGTAGAAATTTGTATGCGAGTTACCAGAATTATCGGGCCGACTATAACCAACTTCAGTAGGCTTCGTTCATGGCCAAAATATTAATAACTTTAAAATGGCGATCTGTAGAGTGTCCACAATGTTAACATGAACAACCATCCAAACAGGCAGACAGACTGATATTTTTAAAATAAGCTTGAGTACCAGCAATGACGGTGGTTCTTACATTGGGTAAGTACTATCAGCAAACCAAGTAGCTCGGATTTTGATTTTTCAGTATTTGAAATCCCCTCTTGCTTAGGCATTTTTGAGCTATTTAATCTTATTAACATTGATAACTTCTGCTACATCTGAAGCGTGCACCGATTTTGGTTTTAACCATAGCCGGAATGAAACTCCACGAAGGGCCACAACAACAGATCCACTATGAGAAGACAGTGTAAGATCTGTCATACAAGAAGCCACAGTCTCTAGCTCCACCATACCCAAGTCTCTGGTGAAACTTCTAAAGTTGTTATTCACCAGTTTTGACATCAGGTCATGTCATGGTATTGGTTCACTTTAACTGTACCTTTTGTACTTGATCCCTTCGTAGAGGTTTTTCTCTTCCACGCATACCTATTTTATATACATCAGGCTCCATAGGGGAGTGTATAGACAGACATTTTTATATCTATAAAATTGCGATTTATATATTTTGGGAGGTTTAAACCCATAGTTTCGACTAAAGATAACGTTATGATATATATTAAAGGCACCGCTATAGATTACGTTATAATCTAGACTATAGATAATGTTCTACGGACAACGTTGTAGACTCGCCATATATAGCATTAAAGTCTATTATATAGATTATGCTTTAGATTACGTTATGATATAGACTACGCAATGGTCTTGACTATAGATAACGTCGCAGTCCATACCATGTTTATAATTTATGTCAACATCTTGATTATTGTTATCGTTGTAGCCTTCACTACGCTACAGTCTCCGCTACTACCGAAAACATTATAGTCTACACTATAAATAATGTTGTAGTCTCGACTATAGATAACGTTATTGTCTACACTACAGTCAAGGCTATAGATTAGGCTACAACCTATACTTTTCAATGAACCTACAGTCTACGCTATAGATCACGCAATAGTCTTGAATATAGCTTACGGAGTTAAAGAAAAATAGATTATAGAAAAAATGTCTTTAATGGACAAATTATATTTGAATAGACATTATCCTTGGATGATTTACATCACTAATAGAATTATCTTATATGCAACCTTATCATTTACTTCATATCCATATTACAATGACTTTAAATATTTAAAAAATTTTATATTATAAAAAAATCTGATTCGATAAAGAAAGCAAAAAGTCTTTTTTTAAGTGTATTCTCTAGTTGTCAAGATTTGTATTAACAAATTGCTGTTTAAAATAATAATTAATGATAATTAATTTTGGGTTCAAATGACTATGTTGCGTATAATTAATATAAATAACATTTAGACAAAATATGTCATTTGTAGGCGTATAATGAATATTTAACTTTTAACAATTAGTTATTAAGTATACGACACATAAGTTTATATGAAAAAAGTTAAGATATAAGAATGAAAGAGAAATGAAAACTTTCTAAACATAAAAAACCTTTAAGAAAATGTCAAACGGTGTTTATTTTGTTTTTCTTGTCATTTCAATCTTGATATTAATCTCCGGGGGATTTAAAAACACTTTAAAATTTCTTTTATTTTAACAGCAAAAATTATTTAAAGATAAAATTTTTGCCACTTTAAGCCGTGAAAAAGGTAAAGTGATATAAATCTATGTTAAATAAACGGGAAAAAAGCTGTACTAAGAATATTTTCTTAAAGTTAAAAAGGGTTAAATTAATCCCTTTGGCAACAGTCCGAAATACACTTTGACACATCAGCCTTGTCTACACCAATAAACCCTAAAGTAAATTTATTTAACTCTTATCTTTTGTGTGTGTGTGTGTGAGTGTGTTTGAGTAAGTAAGTGTGTTAGTATGTATGTTTTTGTTTCATTGTACCCTACTCCACCAAAGGTGATTGGGGTATAATGTGTTTGTGCTTAATGTACAGAAAAAATATTGCTACCACCACTTCAAAGTTTAACGTTTGACTCGGAATCACGATATTCGACCGTTCGTCTGACCGGTTAGCTGTTCATGTAAATATGGTGAACAAAATCCATATGGCAACTTTAGAGATATCTTAATAAAACTTCGCTCGTGTTACTATTAAGTGCCAAGGACGATGCCTTTTGAAATGGATGATAATGGGTCTATTATTTCACCAAGCCTCCATACAAATATTTCTCCCGGAATGGAGGTTTAAGACCATAAAAGTCCTAAATATAAAGCGATTTAACGATTTAACACAGAAATAAGTCCCAAAAAGGGTCCATAAAAGTACCATAATATACTGCACCTTTAAGCAGAAATTAAAATGTACTTATACGAGGGTCGGTCATTAATTTTTGATAGCTACTATTTATACAGTCTAAGGTATAAAATAGTCGGATTTGGACGGCTACAGCTTTTTGTTTGTTTTTGTCAGGGTATTTGTTTCCTTTTAAGGAAAATTAATACTTTTTTAGTTTCATTTTTACCAAAAAAAAGGTAAAAAATGTAAAAAATGTTTTATTTCAAAAAATTTTCTTTAAAAAATGAAATCTTAAATTGCATATTTTCATAAAAATAAATCTTAATTTAAAGTTTAATTAATTTAAATTTATTATGAAATATGTTAAGCATTTTTTTGAAGTTAAGATGGTCACAAAATACCCTACATCAATAGTCTAATATAGAGATTAGACTATTGATTACCCTATTGGCTAAGCTATATAATACTTTATTAGTATGACTATAACTTACCCTTTGTAACAAAAAGTCAGTTATTACGTTAAATTTCATATAAATGAATATATGAATATTTTCAACACATATAAAGTTTGTCGCTCAACTGTTTCCAATGTTATCAAACAGTACTGAGAGAATTTATCCTGGTTCAGGTACAAAGAATAGTTCATATGATATAACTAATAGAAAGCATTTTCAAAAGAGCTCCCAACACATCCGGTAAGAAAGCAACCCGTTAAGCTTAGTGCTCGGACTATTTTGTATGAAGCGTTAAGGCTAATGAAGGTTTAAAAACTGCTAAAACAGAAATTAAAATAAAAAAAAAATATTCTTACTGCACAATGGATGGACGAAAGTTATGTACTGGTAAATGTTGCTGATGCTTGAAGAAAAGTTGTGGATCAAAAAGCAGTGAAAATTTCCCAAAAAGTTCTTGGTATGGCAGGCAATATGCAGTCGTGGCAAAGAAAGCCAATTATTTTGTTACAGCGAGCTCTATAAATACCGAAATTTACACCAACGAATATTTTTCAAACTTCCATTCATATGACTTTCATTCATAAGACTTACTTTTGGCTCGACTTGGCGTCCTTTCACTATGATAAACAAGACCTTGAGTGTTAGAAGAACATTAATGTTGTATTTGTACCAAGAGAGGTAAATCCTCCAAACTGCATGAAGTTAAAGTAAGTGGAGAGATACTGGGCTCTTGGTAAAAAATAATTGGCAAAAATGTCCAAAAGCGTGATAAATTGAAATGGTATTTCATCAGTTAGAGCATAGTGACAGTAATCGCTATACTTAAAAAGGTTAATGGAAGGGTTTTCCGAAACAGGCTACGGTTTTATCTCTATTGGCAAAGCTATAGGTATCCTATTTTATAGCCTATAAATAATATTATATTCAAGACTACAGAATACTATATTTTTTGACTATATTTATTTTTCATCTTTTAGCCTTTTTCTTCTTTTGATATCTTAAAGATACAAAAATATGTTTTTAAGCAGTTAATTTTTGTTGACAATTTATTATAAAAATTCATTAATATTTTTATAGCAAAATTATTAAAAATAATGAAAAAAAAAAAGAACTCATTCGAAGCAACACAATTTATAAATGAAAATACACTGTTGCATATTCGTTTACACGCATATGATTTTTTATTTTTTGTTGTTACAGTAAGATAAAGCTGCGGTACAAGTTTTAAATCAGTCATATTATGACCATAGAGTTTACTCAAATTATACTCAAAACGAAAGCATAATGACTTTAGCAGAGCTTAAGCTAAAAGTATAGCAAACTTGGGAGGGAAATTGATTCTGAAATTTGTGGAATCAACGCAGATCCAAACCATATTCCGAAAAAAGGCTTTAAATGGAAGCTAAGATAAATAGTGGACCCAGATCAATTTAGTTTCTTTAGGTTTATTATTAATCAAATAAATTTATGTGTCAAATTTCAGAAAATTATCTCCAAAATTATATCTAAAATTGAATTTTGGGTGTATCAAAATTTTGCATATTTTAGCATATAACAATCTTTCTATTGATCCGATTTTCATGTCTTTTATATGATGATGAAGTACAAACTCTCGTGTGTTATGATTAAATATTTTCTAAATCCAGAGACTTTTTGTTGAAAACTTTAGAAAATTTCTTCTTATTCGGTTATCTTAGATATCGCTCTATAACTATCTCGCTAATGGACCGATATAAATGGTTTTAAATAGCAGACTGCTTAGGATAACAATAAAACAATGTGCCCAAAATTCAGTGAATTCGGACAATTATTGTAGGCGTTAAAATGTTTCAAACAGACAGACAAAGCTAAATCCGCACAGTTTTTGATTTGATGCAGGAATATGTTTACTTTATGGAGTCTTAGGTGGTTCTTTCTTTGCATTACACACGAAATGATAAAGTTAATATACCCTTATCACCACTTGTGGTGGTGGAGGGTATATTTGCTTACTTAATATTTTCTTGTTTAATTTTTCTCTCATTCTTTAAAAAGAAAAGTAATGTTCGTTTATTGGAATGTGCACCAGTGTATTTGTGAAAGTAACTTTTGACTTTATTTTTCATTATCAGATTGACGTTGAATTTCTCTTATCAAGATAATGATAATTTAATACTCATACTAAAGTGAAAAAGCGTGCAAAAATAAAAACGCGTTTAAGTAATTTTTCACAAGTCATAAACACACACATAAACATTTTCAAAACACGCACATAAATAAACACTCTTATACACATATGTAAAAGGGATGATATTTATGTAGATAAAATTTATTTGTATAGTGATACATAAACAGAGGAAATATTTATATTCTGGCAAGAATTACGCTTAGAGGAAACATGTAGTTAGGAAAATATTTTAAAATATTATTGTTATGTACAATCATAATATTTTTGTTATTTTGAGTTTTGCACTTATATGATGTTCCTTAGCTATGATGCTATAAGATATAATATCCAAATAATATTTTATCTATTTTATTTTGGAAAATATTATCATGTTCTGATAAATGTAATTATATAAATGGTTGGGTTTGATATGAATTATGTTTTATAGAAATCATTTTAAGTTTATGAAAAAGTTATGAAGGTAAGTTTTAACCATAGTATGTTGTTTACAATAATAAACATTATTCCTTATACTATACTAACATACACAGCGAGCAGAAAAATAACATGGTTGTGGTAACCATAAACCTATGGCATTATATTATGTTAAAAGCTTCACACTATAAGCCTTTGATACTTATAGTTACACCCTTCACCCATGCCTATTATTGATCATAACAGGGTTATATAGGGATCATAGTTTTGTAAATTATAAGCATAATATTCTTACCACAACCATATTTTTTCTCTGAGTGTTAAAGTACTTAAAAATATTTGAAAATATACATTTCAACAAATGTAAATAATATTTAATCATGGAAAAGAAGGTATAAACATTTTGTGAGCAAAATTTTGAATTTGAATCAGGCAACGTAATGCTTGACGCGTCACAAAACTGTCAACAATGCGGTTGGCAAATCTCAATTGTACCCAAAATAATACAAAAATCAAAGTAATGGAACTAAAGCGAAATGTTAAAGCCAACAAACGACACAAATAGCTCAACTGTATTGGATATGTAAGGAAAACAGAAAAATACGAGGGTTGGTAGGGAATTTTAAAATTTTTTTAATTTAACAAAAAGAAAAATTAAATTAAAAAATTGTAAATTTGAAAATCAAAACTGGTACTAAAATGATTTAATAAATTACAATTTTGGGTGAGATCAAAAAACTCTTAACACGCGTTTTTCATTTAAAAGAACATTTATTTTTTTGCAAAAAAATTTGTTTTTGATTTAAATATAAGAATTGAGCAAGATAAAAAAACTTTCAAATATGTATTGAAAACCCTGACTCTAGATTAAGCGAAATTATGAAATTTGCCACCCATTTATTATCATTGTATTGAATTTTATGCCGATCGAAGTTGAAGATTTACAGATCAGGGCAATCCTACCAAATAATTTCGAACACATCTTGCAATACCAATAGTATATATCTATACAAAAAGCTTGATGTTTTCGAAAAAGTTTCCGAATCCATAACTTCGAATTAGACTTTTACCATATGCTTTCTAACTTATCCAATATATTCAAATACTTTAATACACTTAACATATAAGATAATATATATGTATATATACTGTTAAATAATATACAAAATATGTAAAAATAAACTGTTATATGTCAACACCCCATAACACACAAATATAATCGAGACATGTTATTTCTTTAACAAACAATAATTTATATTCGAAGAACAAAAAATTTATTTAAGGAAGCGAACGATGTGAAAACATTGGAAAATATTACAAATTTTATCTTAAGTGGTTTTTAAATCGAGAATATCAATAAATTTTATAAATTTAATTTACTTTAGTCACTTCTAAAGACCATAAAATGTTAATGTATTACAAACTTCAACATAGATCCAAAAAGTTTCTGGGGGAAGCGTATAAATAAATTTAATAAATGAGTCACCCCAGCCCAGCAAATAATCTCGACAGAAAAATTTCTCGACTATAGTCCAGACGAGTGTCTCGACTATAGTCCAGACGAGTGTCTCGACTATAGTCCAGACGAGTGTCTCGACTATAGTGCAGACGAGTGTCTCGACTATAGTCCAGACAGGAGTCTCGACTATAGTCCAGACAGGAGTCTCGACTATAGTCCAGACAGGAGTCTCGACTATAGTCCAGACAGGAGTCTCGACTATAGTCCAGACAGGAGTCTCGACTATAGTCCAGACAGGAGTCTCGACTATAGTCCAGACAGGAGTCTCGACTATAGTCCAGACAGGAGTCTCGACTATAGTCCAGACAGGAGTCTCGACTATAGTCCAGACAGGAGTCTCGACTATAGTCCAGACAGGAGTCTCGACTATAGTCCAGACAGGAGTCTCGACTATAGTCCAGACAGGAGTCTCGACTATAGTCCAGACAGGAGTCTCGACTATAGTCCAGACAGGAGTCTCGACTATAGTCCAGACAGGAGTCTCGACTATAGTCCAGACAGGAGTCTCGACTATAGTCCAGACAGGAGTCTCGACTATAGTCCAGACAGGAGTCTCGACTATAGTCCAGACAGGAGTCTCGACTATAGTCCAGACAGGAGTCTCGACTATAGTCCAGACAGGAGTCTCGACTATAGTCCAGACAGGAGTCTCGACTATAGTCCAGACAGGAGTCTCGACTATAGTCCAGACAGGAGTCTCGACTATAGTCCAGACAGGAGTCTCGACTATAGTCCAGACAGGAGTCTCGACTATAGTCCAGACAGGAGTCTCGACTATAGTCCAGACAGGAGTCTCGACTATAGTCCAGACAGGAGTCTCGACTATAGTCCAGACAGGAGTCTCGACTATAGTCCAGACAGGAGTCTCGACTATAGTCCAGACAGGAGTCTCGACTATAGTCCAGACAGGAGTCTCGACTATAGTCCAGACAAGAGTCTCGACTATTGTCCAGACAATATTCTCGATCGTAACTTAGACAATAGTCTAGATGAAAGCCTAGACAATATTCCTGATAAATACCCAGACAATAATCTCGATTATAGTCTAGACTATAGCCAAGACAATAGTCTCGATTATAGTCTAGATATTAATCTTGATATGCAGGAATAAAACTCTCTTATTATCGCTTTCTTATCCAATGAAATTTAATTTTCTCTTTATAAAAATTTAATTTTAAAAACTCAAGCGCAACAATGTTCCATTAATTGTTTCAACAAAGTGTGTCACTTTACAAAAGTTATTAAGTTTAATAAATGTTGCAACACAAGTTGTCAAAACGAGTCTTAAACAGAAATTATGTTAGAAGAAAAACTACATAAAAATGAAATAGAAAATAATATAAAGTGAAACTTTGCAACAAGTGGCGTATAAGTGATAATTAAATTAGTTATACGTAAAAGAATGTTTTTTTAGATATTTGAAAATAAATTGGAAACGTTACACAACAGCTCTTTCACAGAAAATCTTTAATTTCTTTATTTAGGTTTTCTTTTAAATGGTTCCATTTTTAATTTTGAACTATTTTCTGAGGCCAACAAAATGCACTTCAATTGCATTTTATTATAAGGAATTTACCTTCTGTTTCTCATCAATATTTTTTTTTATACTTTTTCCCCTGAAACAAAAGAAGAACACCAGAGCACGAACATATTTCTAGGAAAAAACTAAAGTGTCTGTTAAAACGCAAAAAAAAAAAAAAATCCCCCATTATTTTCAGGATGAAGCGTTTCACAAAGAAAGCAACAAATGTCAAAATGAGTCAGAGTTTAGTTAATATTTTTCATACTTTTTTCTTTCTCTTTCTTTTATAAAAACACGTTTTCCTATTTTAATTCACTAAGTAAATCATGATTAAGCAATTTAAAGGGAGAATAAAGAGGAAGAATAAATGTCAAGTAAATATATTTGCCAAGAGAAAATTTATTGAAATCACATTACAATAGGGAATAATATCGTCCTTAATCTAGACGTTTTAAAGAAAATGTCCAAGTCCAAGATTTGATCTAAATATAAAGAGTCTATAAAATATACTCTAATTTAAAATGTAATTAATTTTATAATTTATGTGGATTTTTTTAATTTTCGGGACTAAAGTCGAGACCATTGTATGGACTGTAACAGAGACTATTATCAAGGTTATAGTCGGTACTATTGTCTAGACAATAGTCGGGAATACTTTCTGGACTATATTTAGGTTTAGAATATAGACGGGAATATTGTCTGTACTGTAGTCTATTCTGTGCTTGTTAGTCTTTTTTTGAGTGATGCTTTGGTGAAGACCATTTTTTAGTTGACCTTTTCAATGTCAAAAATTCTTTACTGCCCCGTTATGGTGGTGTTTGTCTAGACTTAAGTATATTAAAATTATTTATTTTTATAAATTTGAAATAAAAATTGAAAATCTTATTTTCCCCATTAAATTGATTAGAATATAAATGAAAACAAAATCATAAGAATACAGCATTATTAAAGCAATTAGGTTGAAGACGTTGTTAAGCTTGAAATGGACTTTTGAGAGCTATGAAAATTTTCGTAGTCAAATTGCTGTCAGTGAGAACAAAATGTGCTTATCTGATATTGAAAAGAGAAGTTTTTAGCACATAAAAAATACTCGTGTCTCGCATAAATGATTTTCAGTGATTTGTTAGCTGTGAGTGTTATTTTCCTTTATAAGTGTGTGTGTATTAATAATGTAGGATTTCACTGGAGGTGTTTTCCATTTATTGACTTCATACACATGTTTTGATTTAAATCATTCTGTTATTAGTGACTGAATAATTCCTAGAATTTTTCTGTATCTAATTTGAAAGAAATTGCTACAAAATTTGAAAAAGTTATTTTGAAATCCTGAATAAATTATGAAAACATAATAAATTCTCCGAATAGAATTGTCAAAATAATCGGAATATTTTACTGAAAGATAAAATCTGATTTTGACTTTGAATAAGATGTTTTATTTTATCCTTGAAAATATTTTTAAGAGACATTTTTGTTAATTTTTTATGGAAAGAATGTTTTTCCAATTATAAATGTTGATTTTTGATTTCCTAATATTTCTGAAATATTGATTCTAAATAATACAGATGAGAAAAGACCTGCTACCCCGTGCTAAATTTCCAAAAAAAATTCAAGACTCTTTGAATTTTTAAGTTTTGGCCACGGAATGCCGTATTTATTATGGTGGTGAGTTCGAAAAATTCCAAAGACTTTATGTTCATTATGTTCATTGAAATCAAGGTAAATACATCTTATTTGAAAATAGCTCCGTCAGCTTTTATCCTCTTTATCTATAATCATTTTCTTTACTTAAATTTACATATTTTATTTTTTACTTCCTGCGTGAAAAAAATCCCAGTTATTTATGCAAATTTAAGACTTAAAAGAGCTCAAAATAATATATTTGGCTGTAACGACTTTTAAATGCCTTAAATTCAATTTTATAATAATTATAATATGGCCCATAATTTTAGGCATTACAAAGTCTGTAGTATAAATTAATTTTATATTAATGGCCTGAATATAATGTAATCTATTCAGACTATAATCTATGATTTTAACTATAGTATAGTCTACGATCCAGATTAACTATTGTACAGTTTACAATCCAAACTTTATTATAATCTTTAATCTAGACTATAGTATAATCAATGATCCTGACTGTATTATAGTCCATGATGCAGACTACAGTATATTTCATGATCCAGCCTATGGTATAGTCTACAATCTAGACTGTATTATAATCTTTAATCTAAACTTTATTATAGTCTATGATCCTGACTAAATTATAGTCTATTATTCAGACTATTATATAGTCTATGATGTACACTATTGTAATATCGTAGACTATGATCCAGAACGTAGTTTAGTATTTGATTCAGACTCAACTATAGTCTATAAGCCAGGCTGTATTATAGTCTATAATATAGACTAAACATAATCTTTGATTCAGATTATAGTGTATTATATTTTCCAAATTACAGTAGAGTCTATGATCCAGACTAAAGTCAATTATCAGTCTATGATCTTTGATCCAGACTATAGTATAGTCTATGATCAAGATTACAGCTACAGTAGTAGCTGATAGTTTAATATACAATGCTATAGTCTATAATCTATACTGTAGTATAGTCTGCGATCCAGTATATAGTATAAGTTAACTTTATGACCCAGAATAAAGTGCAGACGACGATCCGGACTGTACTATGGTCTTGAAAGATCAGCCTATGATGCAGGTAGTCTACAGTCTAGTAAAGGTAAAAACATAGAGAAGATACCTAGATTGTAACGGCAGATTCTTACCGACTTTAACCACCTTAAACGTACACGTGACATATACGCCGCGGTACCGACGTTAAGTTCAACTTTGCAGGATGGTAAGCAAATACTCTGCTTCCAAAAAGGCTTCAATCTTTTCTTCCTTGCTTTTGTTGTCAAATACCCTACATCCTCTTTATTTAACATTTGTTTTACTTTGTGTTCAGGGTCAATTGATGTGATAGTTCTTTTTTCTACTTCAGATGTTAAGTCCTAAAAATTAGTACATTTTAATACCACATGTTCCTCATCCTCTACTTCTAAACGTTGGACAGTTTGATTAGTCTTCATAACCCATTCTGATTGGTTTGTTCCTAAATCCTGCATGGCCAATCAAAAATAGTGTTTTATTAATAGTTCACTTATCCATGTTAACATTCGATTAACATTTTTATACATGACCATCTTCGCTGCTAGTTCTCTATTCTGTTTTGCCCTCTATAACAGAGTCTATGATCCATCCAATAGTATAGTCTATTCCAAATCCCAAATACTATTGATGAATTCGGTTTATTCAAATCTTTTTTCACATTTTTTTCATTAATTCGTTATTTCATTTCAATACTTCTAATAAGATTGATATGGCCCCGATTTTCTCAAAACTTCAGGAGAATGTTTGCAGTTATATTTTGCAGCCAATAGAAATATTTGCTCTAAAATCCACAAAATTTGTATAAAAATGAATAAACCGATTCATTCTTATGTGTCGGTTTGGAATTGAAAATTTTACAAAAGTTCTTCACCTGAACGGGGGTTGCCTCAGATATCAATTTATATCTCTTAATATACTGAACCGATTTTGTTGGTTTTAAAAAAGGAAACTTTTCAGAACTATAGCAAAAACTCAGGTCAAATTTTATTGAGCAGACAGACAATGACGAAGCTTTAAACGTAAGTACCTTTCTTCGTAGACCTAACTTCATGGTGCACTTCACACTGGCTGAATGCAATACATCTATCAATGACCCCAAATAAAGCAGACTGTTACACCTGAGTAGCAACTCGAAACCATATATTTGGACATAACTTCCCTCTTGGAACCTACCTAAAACTCCTGCCGATTTTTGGGGCACGATACCCAGTTGAATAGGTAACTCCATAATGAGCTTAAAAATCTGGAAGATAGTCGGACTTAAAGATCTGTCGAAATTCGAAATCAACTCGATTATTTCCAGTTGAACTCCAAACAGGTAGCCCATCGCTTTACTAACATACGGACCCGATTTTAACTTGATACAAGAATATATATACATTATGGGGTCTGATATTATTCCTTTTGATCTCTACAAATGAAATGACAAAATTAATATACCCTCTTCACCATTTGCAGTGATGCAGGGTATAATAATATCTTTTAATGTTACATATCTTCAGATAAACTTAAAATACCCTCATCTACCATTAGTGTTACAATAAACCACAAAATAAATTAGAATAAATTGAAAATATCTTTCAAATATTTCAACACATTTCATCTGTGAATTGTGTTTTAAACAGATTCCTTTTGCAATAAAATGAAATACTTTTAAAAATATATATAAAAAAAGGAGAAAAAAATAAAATCAACGTGTACGTATTTTAGTATAATTTCGATAAAATACAACAAAAACAATATCATCATAAACATTATATAAGAATGCAATTTACACACCTGAAATAAATGCCATAAATTTTCAAACATTCGATAAACAAATTTTGAAAACATAAATAATTTTGAAAAACTATTGGCATAGAAGAACTGAAATGCACACTATAAAAATTTAAGAGACGGGGGAGAAGTTATGAAAATAAAAGTTAAGACTAGAGAGTAATAGAGAATTTATTTTTAGCTAAACTTTCCTTTACAAATTTCAAGCAGCAATGTATGTCCTTCAGTCCGTATAGTAATGAAAGAGATCGAAAAATTCATAGAAAGATAAAAATTTTACCTTTTTGTTTGATTAAAATTATTATAACCTACAAATATTTTTCAAATATTTAATCACTAGTGATGAAATGTTGAACCTTTTCGGAAACCCTTTCATTAACGTTTTTATAGTACTTTCTTTCATTTTTTCTCGAATCCATCTTCATTTAAAATCTACCACACTTTTAGACACCGTTTTTGTGCTCTTCGATACTCTTTAAAAAAGAGTACAATAACTCTACATGGAGAATTTGTCTCTCTTGGTACAAATACCACATTATTGTTCTAGACAATTTTTTAATATAATTTATAAGAATGGGGATTTTGAGCATTTATGAATGGAAAAATGGGAATCTTTTTAATTGTCTGAATCATGAAGAAGCTCAGATGTATCATAGTGATAGACATTTTGCTTATTTTTACTTTAGGTACCAAAGATATGTAGGCTGAAAATCTCACCAAAAATAGACTTCCTTTAGTTTTGTTATTAAAAACAGGTCAACTCTAACGATATGAAAGTTTCTTAAGATTTCTCTAAGAGTTCAAAAGTTACATAATTATTTCCAAAAAACAACGATTTGGAAAAAAGTCCTCCATGATTTTCTGATGTATTTCATATGCCTATTTTAATACCCTACACCACCATAGGTGGTTGGGATATATGCTTAAGTTTGTAACGCACAGAAAAAAATATTGCTATCACCACTTCGAAGTATACCGTTCAACTCAGAATCACTTTCGGAGTTGATTTAAGCACATCCATCTGTTAGTCCAGATGGCTGTTCATGTAAAGTTTGTGAAAGAAATGCAGGTTTCAATATTATAGATATTCAATAGGTGTCCCAAGGACGAAACCTATTGAAATTGGTGATGATGGGTCCATTTTTACACCTAGCCCTCTTAGAAATGTTCCTGCCGGAATTGGCGTCTTAAAGACATAAAAGTCCAATTTGGGCACAACTAAGTCTTATAGTAATCTTAAATGATGTTCCAAAATATATAAAGATCTGTTCATTATTTCTCATTGGTGCCATTAAACCACCTTTCCAAATATCACATTGAAAGGCTTAAATCTCACATATACATTGGCATTATCTTAAGATTAACATTAGCAGAAATCGATGTTAAAAATTAAATTTTCGCAGCTGCCATTATTAATCAACAATGTGGTGAAGGGTATAAAATATTCAGATCTGACAGACTATAACTGCTTACTTGTTTTAAATGTGTCATTGATATAGGTCATTTCATTGCCGTTCTTAACCGCTTATTGCAGTCTTATTTGTTCTTTCTAGTATTTTTATGTAAACCAAAAACCATAAAATATTTCACAATCTTAAATACAGGAATAAATTTATTATTTGAAATTTCAAAACCAAAATTCTGCCAACAAAAATATCAATTTTGCAAAAAATAAAATCAACAAAAGAAAAAAAGAAAAAATGATGGCTAAAACAAAATATTACCTGTTAAAGTAAAGGCAAACGACGAACAAACATAATAACGTTTTTTAAAAAATAACTTAAATATCAGAATTCTGGGAAAATTTCTTAACAGAAAACATTTACTTTATAACAATATAAAGTGGAATTTACTTTTGAATGTTATTTAATACACTCCAAAATCTGTTTATCTTTTTCACCCTTTTTATGTGTTTTTATACCCTCCACCACCCCAAGAAGAGGGTATATTAACTTTGACATTTCGTGTGTAACGCTTTAAAAATTTCCTATTGAAAATCAACAAAATCGATTGAATATATTAAAAGATATAGACCAATATCTGAGGCAACTTCTAAGTTTAAGCGAAGAAATATCGTAGATATCGTAATAACGTATATGAGATATTTTTGCCCATAAAAGTTGGGTTAGTTTGGTATTTATGAAAATAATGTAACGACCCTCGCATATTTTGGCACATTATTTTGGAATATTATAAGACTTACCTGTACTAAAAATCGCTTTACATGTAGAACTTTTATGACCTTAAAACCCCATTCTGGGTAGGTAGCAGGTACCTGTTATATTGGATCGAACATTCCCAATTTCAATAGGTCACGTCCTTAAGACAAATTAAAAATATATACCAATTTCAATCGAGATATTTCAGAAATTGCGACCTGTAGACTGTTCATAACGTTTACATGGACAGTCAGCCAGTCAAACGGACGGACGGACATCGTTAAATCGACTGAGAAAGTGATTCTGAGTCGAAGGATATACTTAAAGCTATAACACCAATGTTTGTAACATACAGAAAAATGGTGTTACACCCAGCTTCGGTGGTATAAAAACGTTGATATAATGTTTACGTTTGTGTATATATTTGTGAGAGCGTATGTATGAAACATAACGTATTTACGTTGTGTAGGGTATAAGAGATTCGCCATAGTCGACTAAAGCATTCTTACTTGCTTTTTTTTCTAAACCTTTCGATTCTACTTAAAATAATTCAAATATAAATTTTCTGACGTTTTTCTTTATCTCTCTTTTTTTTTTTTTTTTGCTTGTGGTAAATAATGTAAAATAATCCTTTTAAACTGAAAATAAAAGCTCATGTTTCCAGGACTCTTAATGCTTGTTTTATGTAAAAGGAATTCTTATTTAATAAATTATAAGCAAAAATAAAAAAGTAAATAATTTAAAAATAAAAATATTTTAAATAAATTAATATTTCTTTATGATCATGTTTGATTTACATTAGAGTAACGACTTATGTAATGTAGATTTGCGTCGCTTAAGAACTAAGAAAATTCGATTTGCATCTTTGAAATTTGAAAATGCATCGGTTTGAATTGCATTGTTTTGGTCTTAATTAGCGTCGGTCCAATTTTTGTTGTTTTAATTTCGATTCATGTCGCTAGAAACGGTTAAGTTTTTTACTACAGCATTTTGGATTACCATTTTAGCATTACAGATAATCCACATAGTCACCTGTACGTTAAGTTTTCTAATTGCTTGAAATAAGGGTACTTCCCTTTTTTAAGTGGTGCTAGGAACAAGTGTCTTAATTATGGTAAGATTATAGTGTGTGATACTCCCAAGTACATTAATAATACGTTTTATATCGGCTATTAATACAGGTAGAGCTCTTAAAGTAGCACCCACAACGGTAAGAACAATTTGCAACATTAAAAGTGATAATAAAAATCAAGTAACTGAAATTGTCACTCAACTCCAATCTAAACAATAAATTCCTTATTGGTTCAGATGGAGAACCTTCTTTCGAATTCGATTCATGGTCAAAATGCCACTGCGAAAGGACGTAATAAACGATAAAGCTCTTTCTAGTTATGCGACCTTAACAAAATATTACATCCAGTAGTAAAGTAAACGACGCCGCAAGCCGGGGCTCTAGTGTATTTTTTATACGTTTTATTTAATATTAAATTTGCTTATCATTTATTGGTCTCTTTAATTCCTGTTTCGCCATTGATATTTATAAATGTCCCCCTGTATAAGGTCGATAATAATGCCACTAGCAGTGCCCCATAGTTTTATGCCATACATTTACTCTGGTTTCAACAACGTATTATACAGAATGACTTTGTTGTCAAAGCTAAGTTTTGATCCATGATTTATCAACCAGTGAAGATAGATTAACTTCATGGATTCAATATGTCAACGCCAAGTAACATGCCTGACCAAATGAATTCCGAGGTACTTTACACAGTCTGAATGTGATATAATAATATTGTTCAGTGTGACAATCTTCTCTTCTAAGAGTGAAAGCAATATGCTTACTCTTCAGTTCTTTTACTCGTATACACCAATCCTGTCTCCAGACTTCGAAGACACATATTCAGTTGTGAATCAGAATAAAATCAGAAGTATAAATTAAATATAATAAAGGGACACTAGCGCTTATCTGAGGGACACTAGCGTTTATCACAATTTTCTCTGTGATGTAGTCCATGGGTAAATGGCTGTATTAAAGACTTTATTTTGTGTATTTAACCTTAATACCAAAATTTATCGTGACATTAAGGTCTAAAATAAGGTTATCTGGAAAAATATTAACTTCACCTTTGCATTTCGAGCCCAAGAGCCGTCAGAGTTACGTATGAGGTTTTGAGCCTCTGCCTCTATGAAAGTTTTTATTCCAAATTAATTTAAAAAATCGTAGCTTCTTGATATTGATTTTTTTGAAATAATTGTGTAACAATTGAACTGTATTACGGTGCACAGTGTAGCAAAATCGATTTTTTTCTTTTTAAATCAGCATTTTATTAAATTATCTCTAAAGGTTCAAAAGTTACAAACTTTGTCTCAATAGAAAAAATCTATTGGAAATTAGTTTGGAAATTATCTAAATAAACTTTTATACTGTTATAAATTATTTCCAAAACCTTTTCGTTCATGAAATTTATAACAATAAAGCTTTCACATATAACGGCTTTGGATGACAAACAACTTTAAAATATTGGGGTTTATGTCTACGCTACAATAAAATTCAACCCTCAATGTGCGTTAATAATAAAGCTTTAATGGAATTTAAACTGAAATTTGATGATTCACTAGAAATTTAAATGTTTTTTTTTTCTTAAATTAACATTTTAATAAACATTTTGATTTTTAACAATAATACAAATTTTTTAAATCTATTTTTTTATAATGAAATATCTAAACTTGCGATCTCAACATATGTTCATAACGTTACTTGGATAAGTTAGTCAACCGACCAGACAGAGAGACGGAAAAATTAACATTTCAATAAAAATTCAAACTTTCAAAATTCAAATTTTCACTAAAAAAACAAATTTTCACTAAAAAAACAAATTTTCACTAAAAAAAACAAATTTTCACTAAAAATACAAATTTTCACTAAAAATACAAATTTTCACTAAAAATACAAATTTTCACTAAAAATACAAATTTTCACTAAAAATACAAATTTTCACTAAAAAAAAACAAATTTTAACTAAAAATACAAATTTTCACTAAAAATACAAATTTTCACTAAAAATACTAATTTTCACTAAAAATACAAATTTTCGCTAAAAATACAAATTTTCACTAAAAATACAAATTTTTACTAAAAATTTAAATTTTCACTAAAAAAATACAAATTTTCACTAAAAATACAAATTTTCACTTAAAATACAAAGTTTTACTTAAAATTCAAATTTTCACTTAAAATTCAAATTTTCACTAAAAATTAAAATTTTCACTAAAAATTTAAATTTTCACTAATAATTCAAATTTTCGCTAAAAATTCAAATTTTCATTAAAAAATTCAAATTTTCACTAAAAATACAAATTTTCACTAAAAATACAAATTTTCACTAAAAATACAAATTTTTACTTAAATTAAAATTTTCACTAAAAATTCAAAAATTTAATTTTCATTTAAAATTTAAATTTTACAATTAAAAACAATTCATCATATTCACTTTCAGTTCAGTACTTAAAAACAAACCTTCACACTGGAAACCCTGTTTACCAAAACCCCTGATTTTTTCGAAAAAGACAAAAATAATTAAATTAATTTCGAAATTAAAAAAATCCTTTGCCTTTCCTCTTGCTTACCAAATGAAATCCTTGCAGTGACCACAATACGTGGGCTGTTTGAAAAATCTTACAACAAACTTATGACCCATTACCACTTGCATGCCTTTACGTTTCATGCCACCACGTCTCAAACGATTTTTCATATAATTGGTGATGTTTCAGTTCAAACTCAGCTCAAACATAAATATTGCTAACAAATTAATTAAAAGAGACAGAAGGACACATTTTGATTAATACATTTATTTATAGAGATATTTTTAATAGAATTTCATAAAAGACAATAACTTTGTCCAAGAATTAGATCATGGTTATAAACTCTGGATTCATATAAGAAAATCCAATAAAATCATTTTGATCCAAATTCATCATGAATAATTTATCGGTTGGTGTTAGATCCGTCTTCTCTTTAGTAAATTCTGTATCAAAATTGGACAGATCTTTGCGATGTTTCTGAAAAAAAATCAATGCAAAAAGTTTTTTACATTCTAATTTTTTAATTAAAAAAATTACGAACTTACAACATGAGGCACAATGGGAGGATCAATCCAATCTTTGGCCTCAGCAGCCTCCCAATCAACACCAGCATAAAAAGGATGAGTTTGGATCTCATTACGGGCAAATCTGCCAGCACCCAAACGATTATTGGGTTTTTTAGCCAAGAACTGAAATGAATTTATTTTCAAATAATTTTTCAAAAATTTTGATCCATCTTTTGAATACATACACTTGTTATAATATCCATTGATTCCTGGGTAAAATGTTTGGGAAATACGGCCTTCTTTTCTTTAACATTCTTAAAAATTGTACTATCATCATCACCCTCAAAGGGTTGCTGGCCAGCCATCATTTCATACAAGAGCACACCATAGGCCCACCAGTCCACAGTATGACCATAAGGTTCACACATTATTATCTGGATTATAAAAATCTCTGTTCATAAAATGTCTTCTTATTACAAAATGTTCTTAATCCTAAAACTTACCTCAGGTGCCATATAGGAACTGGTGCCACAAAATGTATTGGTGGTATCACTATCACCCACATTATCCTTAGATAAACCAAAATCTGCCAATTTAACATGACCCTCTATATCTAATAAAATATTATCCAACTTCAAATCGCGATAAACAATTTTACGTTCATGCAAAAAGAATAAAGCCAAAGCGATTTCAACAGCATAAAATCTGGAAAGAAATACAAAGAAGTAAAAATATATATTTTCTTTATCAAAATAAACCTACAATGCCACAGATTCCTTAAATCGGCCATACACTTGCATATGATGTAATAAGTCGCCACCTTTGCAATATTCCATAACAAAGAATAAACGATCCTGCAAATGTTTAAAAAATTTCCATATGATCTCTTCAAATTTAATGCATTTTTTCTCTTACTCACCATAGTTTGGAAACAGGAATGCAAGGATACCAAAAATGGTGATTTTCCGGGCAAAGCCAAAACACTTTTTTCAATCATGGGCAATTCCATGTCATCTGTTTGTATGATCACATCTTTACGTAATACTTTGACAGCATACAGTTCATCGGTACCACGTCTTTCAGCCAAAAGAATTTTACCATAAGATCCTTTACCCAAAACTTTTATGAAATTAAAATCAGCTGCCCTAATCATATCGCGTTTGCTCATATTATGAGGCATATCCTTGTTGTCCATGCGACGTTTATTAGAGGGTTTATCGCGCTAAAATAAATATAATTAATTTAATCCAAAATAAATGTCCTTTCGAATATATTAGTAATAAGTTTTTAGTACAAATTCACTTACACGAACTTCATCTCTCAAACGTGCAATATCATTGACTGGATCACTGCAAGGAATATTATAATGTTCACCCTCAACTTGAGATAGGAATTTATACCAGCCATCAATAGGTTCCTAAAAGGAAAGATACAAGAAAAAATTTGTCTGAATACAATTCATTCCATTTATTTGGGAGATCATTCAATTTAAAGGGTCCTTTTTAATAGACCCTGATTCTCAAAGACAAATTTTTAAGGACTTTGAAGGTTTTAAAGAATATTGAAGAACTTAAAATATAAAATTATTTTGTAAATTAAAATTTACCTTTTGAATTTCATCGATACTGAATGAAAATGAACCCATAAAATCATTACGAGATGTACGATCCCAATCCCAAACTTCTATGAGTAAACGTTTATCACGATCTTGTGGTGTTACATCACTATAAGGATTGCAAAGAATGAATTTTCTTCTCCTTTTTAACTTTTTAATTTTTTACTTACAAAGTAAATGTTTCATTGAAAACTGGATTTAAATTCTTTTGTATGGTTTTTGTTTTCTTCTTAGTTTTACCACTACGATCAGGATGTAATTGTACCGCAACATATGGATCACTAAGACCATTGGTATCCATGGGTATTAAATTAGCGGCCTCTTTGACTAAAGAATAGACATAAATTTTAAATGTGATTCTTTTGGCAAAAATCCAACTTACTCTCAACTTTTAAAGAATTTCCTTTAAGTTCCACATACAACAAAAGTTTGCCTCTAATTTCACTAATATCGGAACCACACAAGGGTGGAACTTTATCCTTGCAGCCGTGATGGACATTAAGATTACAATCTGGTAAGAAACGAGATGTTAAAATTTTAAAAAAGTGTACAACAATTGTTTTTCTAAGAAAACTTACTGTCACATTTAACTCCCTGATGGGCCACACCATGCAATAGCAAACCACAATCATCACAAAATGTGGGTGCCGAATAGGTGGTAGAAACCCAAGAATGCTTAACTTTAGCGCAATCTGCATCGATATCCGTTTCCGCACCAGGACATTTAAAAACCACATAACTAACACATTTTTGATGGATATTAAAACGGCAATCTGGAAAGGACTTCTATATAATAAAAATAACCATTTTGTATTAACTACTTAAAAACAAACCTTCACACTGGAAACCCTGTTTACCAAAACCCCTGATTTTTTGTCAAAAAGACAAAAAAAAAAATTAATTAATTTCGAAATTAAAAAAATCCTTTGCCTTTCCTCTTGCTTACCAAATGAAATCCTTGCAGTGACCACAATACGTGGGCTGTTTGAAAAATCTTACAACAAACTTATGACCCATAACCACTTGCATGCCTTTACGTTTCATGCCACCACGTCTTAAACGATTTTTCATATAATTGGTGATGTTGGCCTCCCCGGTTATTTCCACTAAGTTTTTGGGTGCACCAGCTGCTGCTGCGGCTGGAGCTGCAGCTCCTGTTGCTGGTGTGGCTGGGGCTGCTGCTGCCATTATTTCTTACAACAGTTGTAAGTAGAAGGATTATTTTTTAAAGTCCCTTTTTTATAGTTTTATCTTGATTTTCCCAAAGTTATAGCTTTTTTCTCTTCAGCTGGAAGTCTTAATACCAAGAAGTATTAACGGTGACTGAGGTTCCCAATATTGTCTTACTCAAAATGTATATTTTGCAAGAAGCCGGAAAAGTGCTTGAAAATTTACCCTCAACTAAGTTTAAGGTGTTTCTATACCCTACAGCAATGTGAGAGCTATTTAGTTTGTCAGTATGTAAGAAAATACTTAACGTCCCAAGAATTATTTTGGGTATAAAAGTCAATGTAAAAATAGTGGGTTGATACATTATTTAATGTAAAGTCGATCGTTAGCTTTTACTTTCTACCATCCTTTTGGTGGTATATGGAATACACCCAGAAGGAACTGTCCCGATTTTGAGGTAAGAAATAAGTCAACCCTTTTCCTTAACTCTGTTCTCGAATGAAGCGTATTCTACCAAGGATTTTCTACTTCAAACAAAACAAATAGTAGTTTGAAGAAAGGTTTGGGTCCAACTTCCCTTTCAATAGTTTACGACCTGTTTTGCTACTTGAAAAATCGTTGTTATGTTATTGTGCGTTAATTGCTCTAGTAAAACGTATAAATTGTCTTCTATGCAGATCTTCTGTGATCATTAGATTAGATTTTTAAAATATTGTCAATTCTACATTTTCACATTTTTTCGAACGATCAGACTCCCTCTAGTTTTCTACTAGAAAACCACTACTTTGGAATCGTCCAGATTTTTTTTTGATCTGGTTCATATTAACAACGATTTATCGAATATTAAAATGTAAAGAGAGATGTTACCCTCCAAAATACCATATTTGTTTTTATCGACACATGTCATTTCACCTGATATTTTATTGATAAAAATGAAACAAAATATTTGAACAACCAGGTCCAGGGAATATTGTAGCCCTGTATATAGAACAAATATGAATCAATACACAAATTAGCTTTTTATTCAGTCTACCATTTCTGATTTTTAGTTTATATGTAGAGCATTTAAAATTCGGCTTATTCCTTTCAGAATTAGAGAGGTTAATTTAATTGGCTTATCGGGGGTCATTGTTTACATACATTCCAAAAAAACATAACTGATATTTAATTGTTGTTAAAAAATGTTTAACAGAAAATGTTAAACAATTGTAAGACATGTTTTAAAAAAATCAATATCTTTTACCTGTTACAACAGTGCGGACATACGGACAGACATTTTACAACAAAAACAGTGTTTAATAATGACTCACAATAAATGACTGAAAAATGTCTCTTATCCACAGAATTATTTGCTTTAATTAATTTTAGTATAATATTAAGGTAAAACTCGAACACTTTTTACATTTCCAAATTGATTATTTTTTCAAATAATTCTATGAATTTAGGCCACCTCGGTTAAATCGTTTTTATTAATTCAACTAATAATTATTTGTGGATTGAGGCAAAGTTTATTTATTATTATTATTATTATTATTATTATTATTATTATTATTATTATTATATTTTTATTATTTGTAATTATTTAACATTTCTTGATCTAATCAAATATACCAACCGACTCGATATCTCTCTCTGAGTAAATTACCATTTACATGTGACTGACTGTAAGTCTGGTTGTCCATGTTAACATTGTGGTATAAATTTGTTTGTACCAGAAAAGGAACTTATTGAGATAAGTCATGCTCGGTCCAAAATTTCAGGTGATTCCCATAAAAATTAATCCCCGAAATGGGGTTTTTTGTTCAAAGACTCAGATATATTAACATATTGGAACAAGTATCGGATCGGTCGATAATTTCATATAGCCATCATATAATTCTCTCACCCAAAAATAATTTAACTTATATAATTTTTCATAAAAATTTTCGAATGTTCAAATGTATTATAAAATTTTAAATATCAAATACTACGAGGATCGTTCCATAATTTTTTATGTCTGCACCAGGGTGTAGGGTATTATATAGCCATCCTTAATCGAATATTGCAAACTTGTTAATAAAATTTTAAATTTTTGTGTTAAAATTTTAGTAAAAATTTGAATTTGTAGTGATAATGTAGGAAAAATATAAACTGTTAGTGAAGATTTGAATTTTTAGTAAAAAATAAAATTTTTAGTCGAAAAAAAATTTACTAAAAATTTATATTTTTAGTGAAAATGTGTATTTTTGGTGAAAATTCGTATTTTTTTAGTGAAATTTTGTTTTTTGGTGAAAATTTGTATTTTTTAGTGAAAATTTGTATTTTTTAGTGAAAATTTGTATTTTTTAGTGAAAATTTGTATTTTTTAGTGAAAATTTGAATTTTTAGTGAAAATTTGTATTTTTAGTGAAAATTTGTATTTTTTGTGAAAATTTTTATTTTCAGTGAAAATTTTTATTTTTTAGTGAAAATTTGTATTTTTTAGTGAAAATTTGTATTTTTTAGTGAAAATTTGTATTTTTTAGTGAAAATTTGTATTTTTTAGTAAAAATTTGTATTTTTTAGTGAAAATTTGTATTTTTAGTGAAAATTTGTATTTTTTAGTGAAAATTTGTATTTTTTAGTAAAAATTTGTATTTTTTAGTGAAAATTTTTATTTTTAGTGAAAATTTTTATTTTTAGTGAAAATTTGTATTTTTTAGTGAAAATTTGTATTTTTTAGTAAAAATTTGTATTTTTTAGTGAAAATTTGTATTTTTAGTGAAAATTTGTATTTTTTAGTGAAAATTTGTATTTTTTAGTGAAAATTTGTATTTTTTAGTGAAAATTTGTATTTTTTAGTGAAAATTTGTATTTTTAGTGAAAATTTGTATTTTTAGTGAAAATTTGTATTTTTAGTGAAAATTTGTATTTTTGTGAAAATTTTTATTTTTAGTGAAAATTTTTATTTTTTAGTGAAAATTTGTATTTTTTAGTGAAAATTTGTATTTTTTAGTGAAAATTAGTATTTTTTAGTAAAAATTTGTATTTTTTAGTGAAAATTTGTATTTTTTAGTGAAAATTTGTATTTTTAGTGAAAATTTGTATTTTTAGTGAAAATTTGTATTTTTGGTGAAAATTTGTATTTTTGGTGAAAATTTTAATTTTTACTTAAAATTTCAAAATTTTTAAAAATTAAATGTTGCTGAAGAAACATTATTAGTGTGAAATTTAGTTTAAAATTCTAATAGAAATACCAGGTTCATGGGTCCATTTACCAGATCTTATCTCTCGCTCAACTTAAACTGTGAAATGAAATTGGCTTTGTCTGCAATTAAAAGCAAATTTAATATTATTAAAAATTGAAGCAAAATCTCTAAACCCAACCCTCCTATAACAATTTCCCAGCCATAGAGTAGCAAAAAGAAAGTCAACTCTCTTATAAAAGTAAATAAACTCGGCTGTATAAAAAGAAAACTTTCAATGGGTTCGAAAACATCTCCGGAGATTTGAATTAAACAAGTAAAAACAAAATTCCTTTTCTAAGCACCCATAGCAAGAGTTGACTCTCTATTTGTATTCTATGCTCTTAAAACTTTTTTTGAATTTAAATTGTTTAAGTTCATTGAGTTTCTATTTTATTATAATTTTTGTTATAATTTTGAAATATTTCATATAACTTTCACTTTAGATTTATATCATGGTTATAAACTCTGGATTCATATAGGAAAATCCAATAAAATCATTTTGATCTAAATTCATCATAAATAATTTATCGGTTGGTGTTAGATCCGTTTTCTCTTTGGTAAAAACTGCATCAAAATTACACAAATCTTTGCGATGTTTCTGAAATTTAAATTTAGTTCAGATAAAATTCTTAAAATTTTTATTTAAATGAAAGAAAAAATTCTTACTATCGGAGGCACTAGAGGTGGATCAATCCAATCTTTATTTTCAGCTGCTTCCCAATCAACACCCTGATAAAAGGGATGGGATATTATTTCAGAACGTGCAAATCTGCCAGCTCCCAAACGATTGTTAGGCTTTTTAGCCAAGAACTAAAGTGAATTTATTTTATAGAATTTTGAAAAAGTTTTGATTCCTTTTTCCGAATTACTTACACTAGTTATTATATCCATGGATTCTTGAGTGAAATGCTTAGGAAATATAGCTTTCTTCTCTTTAATATTTTTATACATTTCATTATCATTTTCACCCTCAAAGGGTTGCTGACCAGCCATCATTTCATACAAGAGTACACCATAAGACCACCAATCCACTGGATGACCATACGGTTCATAGTTTAGAATCTAAGGAATTAAAATTTTTGTACCAAAAGCTTTCATATTCTTCACATAAATACCTCTGGTGCTATATAAGAACTGGTACCACAAAATGTGTGAGTGGTATCACTCTCACTCACATTATCTTTGGATAAACCAAAATCGGCCAATTTAACATGACCCTCCAGGTCTAATAAAATATTATCTAATTTTAGATCACGATAAATAATATTACGTTCATGTAGAAAGAATAAAGCTAAAGCGATCTCAACCGCATAAAACCTATAAAATAGAGTTAAAGGAGGTTTAGAATAAATTACAATCAAACAAAATTGAACACTTTAACTAACACAGCCACAGATTCCTTAAATCTACCATATCTTTGCATGTGAAAAAGTAAATCGCCACCACGACAATATTCCATAACAAAAAATAGGCGATCCTATGTGTAAGACACAAATAAATCTTGTTAATTTAAAGCGCTTTTCCCCATTTTCTCCTTTTCTCACCATAGTTTGAAAACATGAGTGTAAGGATACCAAAAATGGTGATTTACGTGACAAAGCCAAAACACTCTTCTCTATCATGGGTAATTCCATATCATCCGATTGTATGATCACATCTTTGCGTAACACCTTAACAGCATAAAGTTCATCGGTACCACGTCTTTCGGCCAAAAGAATTTTACCATAAGTTCCTTTACCCAAAACTTTTATGAAATTAAAGTCAGCGGCCCTAATCATATCACGTTTATTCATATTATGAGGCATATCCTTATTATCCATGCGACGTCTGTTAGAGGGTTTCTCACGCTGTTTTTGAAAGAAAATTACAAATTGGAACTCATTGAATTAAGAATTTTATTATTATTTATTACTCACTTTAACTTCATCTCTTAAACGTGCAATATCATTGACGGGATCACTGCAAGGAATATTATAATGTTCACCCTCAGACTGAGATAGAAATTTATACCAACCATCAATGGGTTCCTGGATATTTATAAAATAATGATAATATATTATTCTTTATTGCCTTAAACAACGCCCTCTATTTGTGATATAGCGGAGGCAAAGTGAGTTAATTATATATTCTCTCTTTTAATTTAACATATGGAGTTGCAGCACTAAGTATTCATTCTCTTCTGTTTCTATAAATTAGGCTTGATCTAGGGACTATTTTGAAGTCGGATTCGAAACTGGGATGCCTGAAATTATATTTTTGTAGACAAGCATTATAATCTTAGCCGGCATCAAGCGGACATGGCTAAATCGAGTCAGATTTATTAATACCAGATAAGCACATTATCGGTCTTCTGTAGCTCAGTCCAAGGATAATGCAATTTAATATTTGTCGCTGCCTAGAACAACTCTTTATTTTTGTAATGTAGTGGTGGCGAACTGTGGTAATATTTCTTTCCTTGCCTTATGCCAGCTCGTGGGATATCGACACTTACTTATCATTGGAACCTGTTACTTAAACTTTAAGCCTCTAAATCGAATTTCATTAGTTTCTAATCATTAGTCCAGATGGAAAGACAGACAGATATAATAAATTCAACTCTGATTTATTGAGTCTGAGATGTAACCTTCTTAATGATATACAAACTCAATATTCCCTTCTATCTCTACTTGTTATGGTGGTGGGTATAAAAGGCATGCAAAATAAATTTTTATACATACCTTTTGTATTTCGTCCAAACCAAAAGAAAATGAACCCATAAAATCATTACGAGATGTACGATCCCAATCCCAAACTTCTATTAGCAAACGTTTATCACGATCCTGTGCTGTTACATCACTAAAAGAGATGAAAAACATTTAGATATTTTCACATTTTTATTCCTAAAATCCGCTTTCACCAGAAATTCGAAAAAAAAAAACAAGAATGAAAATTCCGGTTAATCGAATCTTAAATATCCTTCACCACTCACTTTATGGGAAACGTAAACAAGAGATGAAAATTTATACCAGAAAACTAATTTAATATTTCCTTAGCTTAAAATCCGATGTGCATCTGGGAATGTTTGCATTAGATGCACATCACTAAATCGAGTCAATTTTTGATCTGATGGATGAATTTATTTACCTCATGGGGTTTTATATGATTCTTTATTAGTATTACAAAACTAATAAAAAATAGACATATTTTCCCCACCGCTTATGGTAGTAAAGGGTACAAAAATTGATGTAGAAATTGAACTGAATAAAACTTTAACATTAAAATGCTTTTGAAAAAGTTTCGAATTGGGTGCATCCATGGCATTAAGTTGGTGATAGAGATTTTTAAAAATTTGTTTTAGTCGATTATAATTAATTTAAATTTCCACTTACAAAGTAAATGTCTCATTGAAAACTGGATTTAAATTCTTTTGTACAGTTTTAGTTTTCTTCTTAGTTTTACCACTACGATCAGGATGTAATTGTACCGCAACATAAGGATCACTAAGACCATTCGTATCCATGGGTATTAAATTAGCAGCCTCTTTGACTATAGAAATAAATAAAAAAATCAATTTCTAAAACTTTTCTCAAATAATTTCCACTACTTACTTTCCACTTTTAAAGTATTTCCTTTTAGTTCCACATAAATCAATATTTTTCCTCTTATTTCATTAATATCAGCACCACAAAAGGGTGGAACTTTATCCTTGCACCATTGATGCACATTTAGATTACAATCTGAAATTTTCAGAATTTCAAAATAAAATTTTAAAATTCTTTGTCTGAAAAATACTTACTATCACATTTGAAACCCTGATGAGCCACACCATGCAACAGCAGACCGCACTCATCACAAAATGTGGGAGCAGAATAGGTGGTAGAATTCCAAGCATGTTTAATTTTTGCACAATCCGAATCAATATCTGTTTCAGTACCCGGACATTTGAAAACCACAAAATTTACACACTTTTGATGAATATTAAAACGACAATCTGAATTTTGTGAATAAAATTATTAACACTTTTAATGCACAAATTTCCATTTGTCACAAACCTTCACATTGAAAACCCTGTTTGCCAAAGCCCCTGGTCCATACCGAAAACAAGAAAATATAGATCATTTAAAATTGTTATTTCTTTAAGATCAACATGACTGGAAAATAAATTAAAGTTTAACTTTTAACTTTAACTTTAAACTTCATAAATCATATCAATATATATCGGACCATAATTGTGACTGATATAAAGACGTTAATATCAAAAAAAGTACCAGTTTAAGTCTTATATATTTAATTAATGATTCGATCTTTCTAAAATTTTTTGAAAATCTCATTATAAATTCAGTAAAATTATAATTTGAAATTTTGTTCAAAATTGTTGCATGAAACAACTTTAATTTTTTTAAGGTCCAGAGAATTTCCGAAATCGATTCATATGGAATATCCTTGTAATTTTACATATACATATAAATAGAAGCACAAAAAAGAAAATGAAATTCCCATAGGATACAAACAGAGTAAATACCCCTAAAGATGTATTAGAGGGAGATAATAAAGGTGCACAATAAAGGAAGTTATAAGTTAACTCCTAGAATACTCCATATTATATTGACCAGTCAGGTCCTTAGTAAGTGTTAGTTTCGTTTTTTAACACAGTCAGATGCCTGAAACTAGAGACAGTCACCAAATACTGCCGACATATAATGTAGCATATCAAATTGCTTAAGTAGAAGCCCTAAAGCACTTTTTTGGAAACAATCGTGTATATTTTAAATCATCGAATATTTTTGTATACATTACATGGACAAGACAGTCGGATGGATATCATATAATGTTTCCAAATTGTTTTATTAATAATTCTATAACTTTTGAACTACAAAAGACGTCCTAATGAATCAAATGGAGGAACACAAGCCCTCAACTGGACAGTTTGTCCAAATCGATTTTTTTTGGTGATAATTCTGTGGTTTAAAACGTAATCGGGGACCCTCCAAAATTTGGCTATTTCCGGTATACGAATTGGAACCAACGAATTATGTATCTTAACCTATATTTATCCTTGCCCTTCTTCGTGTTTTTAAGTTAATTAAAAGGGGCCTTAAAAATTTTCTATGAAATCCTAAATAATCGTTGAAATACAAGAATCCATTTAAAAATATCAATCTAAATTTTGAACTTTGAAATAAATATATTATGGGATTTTTTTTTTCAAAAAGGTGGCAACACATATTCACTGATAATGATATTTTTGGTTCTAAACTTTTCCAATACAAATTTGATCAATTTAAGCAAATGAATTATTTTGTTAAGTTTTCAAATCGCAATACAGTATTCATCTAAGAATAAAGTTACATATGAAAGATATGAACCTAAAGGGTATTTTCTGCCGAACGGCAGAAATTGATGGTTTTGGGTATTTTTTTGCATGGATTTAGTGGGTGTCTCTCAAATTCTCTGAATTATGGACAAATTCATTTATATCATAATAAAATCTTAAAATGTCGTTATTCATTTCGATTTTGAAAAATATAATTATTTATTTTATTATAAAAACAACAAGAAATCAAAATTTTAAGTTCTTGTTAAATTTATGAAACCAATTGAGATTTCACTTTTCCTTTGAAAAGTGTGAATCCTGATGTTCTCAAGTAATCAGACATATAAAACATTTGTACAGAAAACTCCTACCTTGACTAAAAATTCAACCAAAACTAGGCTTCCTCCAGATTTTTAGCCAGAGTTGCCATATAAAATCTTCAAAAAAATCCCTCTAATTGGTCAAAAATCTCTTTCAAATCACTTCTTCTGGGTTGGAAAAATGGCCTTCATTTTTACCCTCCTCCATATAAACGTTTTTATTTTTTTATAAAGAAAAAAATTAACAAAAAGACATTTTAGAAGGTACAAACAAAACAAGTAAGAATACTATATTTGGCAATGTTGAATCTTAAAAACCCTTCACTGCGATGGAAACATTTTTAAAATTCTAAAATTCTGTAAGAGGATACCATTTCCTCTAGGCGTATTCCAAAATAACTTTGTTAACAATATTTTGCCATAATTGCTTCCTGCAAGCGCCAAATTTCATAAAAATTTACAGTGATATTAAAGGATTCATTTGTTAGGAGAATACAACTTCCTCGTGCGTCGTTAAAGCACTATTCATGTAACGAATTTCGTCAAATTTCGTGTATTAAGTATAAAGATATTCGACACTAACTATTTTGCTTGTGAAATTTTCGATAAAAATTCTCTCAAAAAGGGAAAATTTCCTCCATCTCAAACGGTTCAAAAGTTACCAAATCACTTCCAAAGAAATGGTATTGGCAACACTGTTTTAAAATTGTCTGACAATAACATGGTTATGACATAAATCCGAAATAAAGGATATTAAAGAAATGAAATCATAGGCCTTTTTTCATTTCATAGAACTTAAATGGCTGTTTTGCAGGATCCAGACATAATTACCGATAACTTCCAATAAAACCCGTTATGAAAAAACTTTAAAATCTACAAATTTCACATTGCATTTTTAGCCTTTTTCAAAATTGCATACCAAACTTCTACTTACCATATAAAATCCTTACAATGACCACAATACGTGGGCTGTTTGAAAAATCGTATAAGAAACTTATGACCCATAACCACTTGCATGCCTTTACGCTTCATGCCACCGCGTCTTAAACGATTTTTCATATAATTCGTAAAATTTCCTTCGCCTGCAATTTCGACTAGATTTTTAGGTCCTGCTGTAGCTGCAGCTGCAGCAGCAGGAGCTGCTGGTGCTTGAGCTGCCATATATTTTAATATTTATTGAATCCTTTATTTTTCCAAAGGTCCTTATTTTTTTCAAACCTCTTCTTCTTAAATGTCTATTCACTTTTAATTACTCTGAAAGACTGTTTTTCAGAAAGCAATTTAATTTACAACGTTTGCTTCTAAAGAGGCCTTAAAAGTGCGTCTAGTCTTTAGTTAATACAAGTGTACGCACATATTGTTTCTCTTCGTTTGTTTGACAAACTGATAACTAATTAGTTTAACAGATATTTACAAACTGTCATATGTTGTGATGTGTAAAACATTCGAGGAAAGAAGTAAAATTAAATAAATAAAACAATGAGGTTATGAACCGAAATTTCTTTAAAAAAGCTTTAATAAAAACTTATTTCCTAAAAGCTTATGCTTTTCCTAAAACCCTTAGATTTCTTAGAAGCTTTAGCTCTTGCTAAAAGCTTTAGTTTTTCCTAAAAGTTTTATATTTTCTTAAAACTTTAGTTTTTTCTTAAAGTCTTTGCTTTTCCTAAAAACTTTATATTTTTTCTAAAAGCTTTAACTTTTATTAAAAGCTTTATCATGTCCCAAAAGCTTTAGGTTTTTCTAAAAGCTTTAGATTTCATTGAAAGCTTTAGATTTCCCTCAAAGCTTTAGCTTTGTTCTTTCTGAAAGCTTTATTTTTTATATTTATTTCTGACTTTATATTATTTTAAAAGCTTTAGCTATAAGACATTACAATTATTTATTGAAGCTTTCAGAAATTCTCCATTTATAAAATTTTTATTTTCATTAAAGCTTAATTAGCTTTAGTTTTAAGCTTTCGCAATAATTTATTGAAGCGGACTTTTAGGTTTGTATACGTATTTTATTCATGAACTTAAATCAAATATCAACATTTAGTTACACGTACAGTATTCAGGGATGAGAAAGAATTATAAAAAGCTCTTTAAAATAAGTTCAAAAAATAATAGTTTAGTAAAGAACAACGTATCCAAATGCATATAATCTGTTTGTTTTATTTGTTAAATCTTAGTTCTACCCTCGTATAACCAACAAACATGATTACATGTTTTAGGTACTTTTTCTTTATTTTGTCACTTATAATGATTTAAACCTTTTTTATTATATAAACAAATAATGTGGAGGTATTTACACTTGAACTGTTTTGATTTGTTAACCCGGTAACAAAATAATAGAGCTTTTTTTAACTTTTAGTTTTATTTCATGTTCTTACAAACTTAGCAACAATTCTTATCAAAATTATTTACAACTTTGAACCCTCATGCACCGCTAAAGCCTTAGGACCACGGCTTAAATTAACATTGGTTTTGCCATCTGCTGCGACTACAATTTTATCACCGCTACAATTATTATTCTGTTTAGAACCCGTTAAAATATCACAATACACTCCCGGTCTTAAACCTGTCTGTATAGTGGCTTTCAGTTCTTTATCTTTTTCCATATTAAAAACCACAAAACCCAATGAACCTCTGGAGAAGGCAATTTGATTTTCACCCTGTTCCCACCAGTGTTGCAATTCCTGAGCACCAACTATGTTGCGGAACTTAACCATTTGATGTATTTCTGGCCATCTATGTTCACAAACCCATCCTGAAGCAGCGGTATCACAAAGATTATTTTTCAGAAATGTGGGAGGTTTAATATTTCCCTTATTATCGGTAGGAGGACCTTGATCGGTATTTGTAAATGCATAAGAACTCATTATACGAGTAACTTTACCATAAGGATGTGATAACATAAATACAACCGCCATTTTATAAAGCTCTGGGTCTTTGAAACTTAATATATCCGCACCACCCGCACCATGACCTCTTTGATTGTCATGATTATCAACGAAGACTATAGCGTCTTGTGAGGGTAGTAGTTCCCAAGCAGGACCCCAAGTTTTTAAAAATTTTAAAGAGTTTTTACCACGAAATAGTTTACCAATTTCGGTGGAAAATTTAAATTCCGTAACAGCTCCCAGGGGAGAGTACTCTGTTCTAGAAGTATAAAATGATTATAACTTAATTATTAGTTAAAAAAATTAGTCCTTACTTTTTTATACTTTCTCCTCCCAGATCTATGACTTCCTGAAATATATAGGGCCAACTGTTTTTTGGAAAACCAAATCTCTCACTTAAGGGCTTTAAACGACCATAGATGATTTTCAAATCGTTGGGCCACATATGTTTAGCAGCATCTATACGAAATCCTGCCACTCCCAAATCTAATAATTTATTCATATAATCCACTATCATATTCCGAACATGAGGCACTGTTTGATTCAGATCCAATAAACTATTTAACTGACAATTACGTACTTCTGCAGAATTTTGATAATCTTTTATATCACACGCAGGATGAAAATCTTCTGAACCATAAGGTACTGCAGGATAAGAACGTTTCTTATAATTACAATGGGAACCAGCAGTGCCTATAGATTCTCCTTCATCGAGACCAGTCATATGATTCACCACTATGTCCACATAAATACGTACACCCACTTTACTACAACGTTCAATCATGTTGATTAAATCAGCTTGATTACCCGAACGAGAGATAAGAATATAGGAAACAGGCTGATAACGTGCCCACCAGGGTTTACCCTCTATTTCACGCACCTCATTGGGTGGGGAAATCTAATAACGAATAGTTCAATTAACATATGAAAATATTTTATGAATTCATAACTCTAATTTACCTGTACTCCTCCATATCCCTGAGGTCCCAGAAAATCTTCACATTCTTTAGCAATATCACGCCAAGTCCACTCAAACAAATGCACTATACTGGAACGATTACCCATAAAATGTGGATCCTTTTGTCCATAAACCCCGAATTTATTAGTGAAACAAAAAACTAATAAAAATATTTCAAATATTTTTTTCATTTCTAAAGGAAAACAAAACACTTTCGATGAATGAACAGTTCCACAGCTTATGGAAGACTAATTAAATGATCTTAATTTCTGGCGAATCAATTATAAACAAATAACTGATAAGAATAATAATTAATTAAATAAAACAACAACAGTGATTATATATAAATACAAACCACTATGAAACGGTTCACACTAGCTTTATTTTTGTATTCAACTAAAATTCATTCAATCTAATTTAGCTGCATTATAAATAGCCAAAGCTTGTGGACCTTGTGACAGCTGAATATTAGCAAATCCCCAATCATCTACTTCGACCCTTAAACCGGTACAATCGTTTCCTTGTTTTGAACCCGATAAAATATCACAATATATGCCATGACTTAGACCAGTTTGCAATAAACTCTTTAACTCTTTTTCCTCCTCCATATTGAAAGCCACAAAACCCAATTTTCCACGAGAGAAAGCAATTTGATTTTCTTCCTCTTCCCACCAGTTTTCCAGAGGTTCTTCACCCACAAAATTACGGAATTTAACCATTTGAGAAATTTTCGGCCAACGATGTTCACAAACCCATCCCACTGCCTCAGTATTACATAAATTATTTTCTAAAAATTCAGGAGCTCTTATGGAGCCTTCTTCTGTTCTTGGTGGTCCCTGATCGGTATTGGTGAAATCGTAGGAACTCATAACACGTGTTACTTTACCGTAAGGATGAGCCAACATAAAAGTTATCGCTAATTTATATAGTTGTGGTTGTTTATATGTCAAAATATCTGCACCACCAGCTCCATGTCCTCTTTGGTTATCATGATTATCTACAAAGACTATAGCGTCTTCAGATGGTAACATATACCAGTCGGGTCCCCAGTTTCTCATATATTTTAAGGAATTCTTGTTACGGAAGAGGCGTCCGATTTCATTGGAGAATTTGAATTCGGTAACGGCTCCTAATTGATTGTATTCGGTTCTGAAAAGGGAACAAGCAAATCATAGTCAAGATCAATTAGCAGTTCGTTTACACATTTACTTACTTCTTTATGCTCTCTCCTCCCAGATCAATAACCTCCTGATAAATATAAGGTCGAGCATTATCAGGAAAATCAAAGTCCTTATTTAAATCCTTTAAATCACCATAAATAGCGGCCAAATCTTCGGGCCACATGTGTTTTGCAGCATCTATGCGAAAACCAGCCACTCCCATATCCACCAATTTATTCATATAATTAACAATCATTTCACGAACATGAGGCACCGTCTGATTTAAATCAACCAGCGATGACAATTGACAATTTCTTACTTCAAAAGCATTTTGATAATCGTGAATATCACAAGCAGGATGGAAATCATTTGGTCCATAAGGAACTGTAGGATAATGACGAGCACCATAATTTACTACCGAACCGGCTGTGCCTACAGAATCGCCGTCAGCATAGCCGGTCATATGATTGATTACCGTGTCAACATAAATACGTACACCAACCTTATTGCAACGTTTAATCATATCAGCTAAATCCTGTTCACTACCCGATTTTGATATTAAGATATATGAGACAGGCTGATAACGAGCCCACCAGGGGTTACCATCAATTTCACGAACCTCATTGGGTGGTGAGATCTGGATTTCAGTGGAATTAGTTTGAAGTAGTTTTTTCTTTTATTTATTATTGCTACTAACCTGCACTCCACCATAACCCTGAGGCCCTAGGAAGTCTTCACACTCCTTAGCTATATCCAGCCAAGTCCATTCAAATAAATGCACTATAGTCGAACGATTATCCTTGAAATGTGGCTCCTTTTGAGCTTCTGTTAGAGCCAAAAAGATAGCAATGGCTAAAATGTATTTTAATATTAACTTCATGTTGAAAATATTCTAAATTAACTAATTTTTAAATTAGTTAATGCAATTAATTTATAGAATTTTAAATAGTTATTTTAAGCTTTTTTTCATGCTGGAAAATTTATCAAATAATTGTGTAAGTTTTATGATGTGAAGTGAAAGCTCTTTATTATTATTTACTATTAATTAAGTCAATATTAATTTTAATTGCAGTAGAAATATTATTATTTTGTTATAAATTAAATTATAAAGTTTTAATTGTTGTTAATAAATTGTCTTGACAAAGTTTTTATTTTGTAAACAAATAGTTTATTTTTTTTTAATAATATTAAGCAATTATTCAATAAATAGCTATAGACTATATTAAATGCAAATAAAATAGAAATATTTAATATGGTTAAGTCGAATATTAAATACCCTTTAGAATGTATGAATTAAAGCTCAAGCTATTGTTCAGTCTTAAAACTATAATAAAATGAAAGAATAGCAATTGCCCAGATCATAATTTTGACTAATGAATACTTAAGACTAGAATATATTGACCTTAAAACTAGACTGTAATTGGGTGTAATGTGCAAGACAAGTAATTGTTTGTCCATAGACATGAACATAATTTAGCATAAAAATCAGATTTAAACTTGATTTCAATCTTGAATATTGAAGTTTTTTTAATAATGACTCTTATGCGGTCACAATTATATTCTATACATTTCTTTAATATCGGAAGAAGGATACTGCTTCCTGTCATTTATCCTTTTTATGAAAAAGTGCTTTAAATCATCCAAAATAAAATCTTTTTGTAAAATAATGCAATTCTTATAGTTTAATTTATAAGCTAAGACCCGGTGTACTTTGTTACCCTTATAAAGTGGGTGGTATTACTCCCCATGTTCCTATCCGTCCTACAATTTGCCAGTTAAACATATCCTTGTGAGAGTGATTGGAACCAATTTAAATACTCCCACTTTTTCAGTTCTTTAGATATTCGATAATTTATATTTGCTTTGTATGGGATTAATTTTCCCCTTGATCCCTCCCGTCCTTTATTTTGATCAGTTAAACAAATTCTAGAGAAAGTTGAGAACTACTACTATTATAGTATAGATATTCGATTATCATTCGATTATACGGTGGCTACCTCTCTCTTTGATCCTATTTATCCCTCAGTTCCTTGATAAAGTTTTTGGGAACAGTAGTTGCTGCTATAGTTCCTTAATATTCGATGATCACTATTTGCCTTGAATGAGGGCTCATGGAAAAGTTCCTTGAAAAAGTTATTTGTACCAAATTTAAAAATTTCTCGCTATAATAATTTAGATATTCGATGATCAAAATTTGCTTTGTTGTGGTGATACCCCCCCCCCCTGATCCTATCCATCTCAAATTTTTACTGGTAAAAAGTTCCTTGAAAAAGTTATTGGTACCAATTCTCGATGAAGCAGCTATTTAGATATTCAATAATCAGTATTTTCTTGGTATGGGGGTTACCTCTACCCCTGAACCTATCCGTCCTATATTACTTTCGGATATATTAGGATCATTCTGTAAAAATTTCAGCAAATAGGTCCATGTTGTTTAGCTGTCTATAAGTCCTAAACAAACAAATAAATAAACAAACAGACAAACAAACTCATATATATTTTTATATATATTTATTTAACGATATTTGTCCGTTTGGCTTGTAAACGAAATGCAGGAAACAGTTTTAATGATTTATCAAATTTGACATGTGGCATTTTTTTGTCCAAGGACGTTGTCCAATGAAATTGGTGATTCTCGTAGCCCCCATACAAATGTTAATTCCGGAAAGATAAATTCCAAATATGAAATACGACACATACTGTTATTAGGAATATTCTAAAATGATGTGCCAAATTATACGGGGATCGCTTCATTTTTTTTTCATAGGTTCCATACAACCCTCTCTCAAAAATCACTTTGAAAGACTTAAATCTGACATATCTGACATTGACATTGTGTGATAACATTGGTAGCATTAAGATAAATGAGCTCCCATATTAGAAAAAGTCCTGTAAAAGTGCACAAATCCTACCTATATACTAGTCCTACTATTTATGCACCTTTTAGCACAAAAATTAAGGGTCGATCATTAAATTTTGTAGCTACCAAAAATTACAAACAGTGTGGTGTAGGGTATTAAATAATCGAGCTTGACCAGCTATAGCTTTCACTTGTTTCAACTAAAAATAACTAGTTATTATTTTTAACCTAATTTTTAACTTACGGAAAACTACAATTTTATTTTTGTACATATTTTTACAAAAAAAAAGTTTATAAATAAAGAAAAAAAAGAAAAAATAAAAAATTCAACCAAAAGAAATAGAATTACAATCATATCAAAATAAAGTTTTGATATGTTGCAAACTAAAAAAAAAATAACTAAAAATCTACTGAAAAGTAAAATCGAGTTCAATTGCTTTGAAGGGAAAAATAATCGCATTTCTACAAAACAAAAACATGGCATTTGAGGGGAAAACGAACATAAATGTAGAATAAACTAAAATATGGAAAAGAAAACGTTTAAAGGTAAATAACCTGCAAAAGTATAACAGAAATCGAAGAAGTATAAGAAACAAGTAAGGATGTTATAGTCAGTGAAGCCCGACTATGTAATACCCTGCATCACAATGTTGATTATAAATCATAGTTAATTTAATTTTCTGCTTTATTCTTAACCGAGCACAATAATGTACGTGAAACAACCATTTATGTGAAATTTATGCATTTTTAAATAAATTTTTTCTAGAGGGTTATGCGAAAGCTATAAGAAATTATACATCGACCCTCAGATAATTTTGTATATTCATTTTTGCTTAAATTAATCTTAATCAGACTGGTTAATATAATGCCAATGTATATGTGAGAATGCATTTGGAAGGGTTTCTATGGTACTTAATGGACCGACCCTCGCATAAATCTCTTAATATTTAGGACTATTATGATTTTGAAACTTAATTCCGGCAGAAACATTTGTATGGAAAATACCTGAAATATTGGAATGAACAATTTTAACAGGCTTCTTCCTTAGACCGGATTAATAATAATAATAATAATAATAATAATAATAATAATAATAATAATAATAATAATCATAATCATAATAATAATAATAATAATAATAATAATAATAATAATCATAATAATAATAATAATAATAATAATAATAATAATAATAATAATAATAACAATAATAATAATAATAATAATAATAATAATAATAATAATAATAATAATAATAATAATAATATAAGCAAAATTTCACCCAGATACCTCAAAAATTCAGCCGGACAAACAGAGAGACGGACGGATGATCGGGCATTTTTAAATCGACTCAAAAAAAAACTCTGAGTCGAACGGTATACTTAAGCATGGCAGTATCATCATTTTTACTGTATTTTACAAACATTAGCATAAACGAATACTACGTCATCCACCTACGGTGGTGTAGGGTATAAAAAAATAAAACTCAAAAAATCACCCTCAATAACAAACTTTTTTCAAAAAAGGAAAAGGAAAACGAAAATAAAATAAGAAAATTCCTGGAAATATTTATAAAAATAAAATAATTGAGTGAAAACAAAAAAAAAATAAAATTTAAACAACAAACACACAGAAACAGAACAACTCGAAGTAAAATCAACGTTGAACATGGTTGATTTTAGAAAATGGAAATTTTGTCATTCTATTTAAATTAAACGCTTTTCAGTTTGAAGTGAAATAATATTGTACATAAGGAGTGAGATCGAAAAATGTTAACACATGCTTTTCATTACAAATTTTAACCCAAATATTATTTGATTTTAAATTTGATTAAGTTCCCTTCATAAAACACGTCAGTTATGTCAAACAAATAAACATATTTTTAATCTCATCAAAGTGAGTGGCCAGAACAAAACCCAACTTGATCCTACAAAGAGTTTACCAAGCTTTCAAAGGTCTGTCATCAAACTTTTGCTAATGGTTGTAAACAGAACCGGGAGAAATTTGTTTGTAGATAGAAAACTTGGTTCAATTAGAGGGAATGATGCACATGATGTTTTCAAAGCTTAGAAATAAAAAAGCTTTTTCAAAAGAGCTCCTAACACAATCACAAGAAAAGCAGCCGGGTTAGCTCAGTGCTCGGACTATTTGATGGGAAAAGTTAAAGCTAATACGAGTTTAAGGAGATACAAGAATCAAAAAGTTACTGACAGAAAGGCTGCTTCAAATTTAGAGGCCAAAAACAAAGCACGGAAATTGAAGTCACGCTTTTTAAACGTATGTTTAGTCAGATTTTTCGCTACTTCCAGGTATAAATTGATTGATCGAGGGCATGTTAAAGAAAAGTTTAGGATCAAAAAGCAGTCAAAATATCCCAAAAAGTTATTGGTATGGCAAGCAATATGTAGTTGCGGCAAAAGGAACTAATCATTGGTTATAACGAACTCTATTAATATCAAAATTTACATCAATGAAAAATGTCCAAAAGGTCTACGTAATGTGCCCCCTTATATTTTGCCCGACTGAGCATCCTACCACTATGGTAAAAAAGACTTTTATACCTTTAAAAGAATGTGTAATCTTAGACAAGAGAGCGGCTAAGACTAATAAGGATATTGGGCTCTTGTTAAGAGGAAATTGAAGAATATAGGAAAGGTGTCCAAAAGTGTGACAAATGTTAAAAGAGTTTAGTGACAGAGAACCCTATAAAACGAAATCCCTAATCTAGGTTTCGTTTTTTCGATCTCACTCCATATTTAAAGGCTCATTATATGGAAGCTAAAGCAAGATATGAACTGATATTGCTCGAATTAATAACTCATATTCAGGAGATCTAGAAAATAAACTTTGTTGAATTTCAATATAATTTGTCTTTATTTAATAGCTTTATAAGCTCATCCCCATTATGATAAATTTTAGGAAATTATCCGAAATCTGTGCCATACAGCACACAGTTTTCGGGATCCATCAAAATTTTGCATACTTCAAAATTTTGATTTGACTCAGATTTTGATTTGATACAAGAATACATATATTTTATTGGGTCTGAGATGATTACTTATTAGGATCACAAGGAGTCACAAAATTAAGTTACCGTCTTGATGGTGGAGGGTATGAAAAATGATAAATCCTACATTAATATGATTTCAAGAAATTGCTCGATATTTAATAAAGTCTCCTGGATTTCAATGTACT
The DNA here is from genome assembly GCA_004302925.2 of Cochliomyia hominivorax. Taxonomy (NCBI): domain Eukaryota; kingdom Metazoa; phylum Arthropoda; class Insecta; order Diptera; family Calliphoridae; genus Cochliomyia; species Cochliomyia hominivorax. The sequence goes on from PYHX02000494.1 coordinate 12,108,614, forward strand.
TTTAAAATATTTTATTTTAATATCAATTGAAAATAATATAAAGTTCACTAAATGACTAATACATTACTCCACCTATAATAATGACGGTAGGGTATACCCTCTCCAATAAAATAATAAAACATAAAATAAACTGTTAAATAAAAAAAAATTGTTAAAATAAACATCATTTGCTAACGTGTAGATCTCGTGCTTAATTCTATTTTTACTATTCTCTTTCTCTTCTATTCGCTTTTTCTTCTTCGTTTGTCCAACAAAATGTGTTTTCATGCACATTATTATTGACGTCATCAATATCGGTGTGTGTCTGCATGCAAAAACACGTTTATTATTATTGTTTCATTTTCTATTTCTCTTTAGCAGTTATTGTTGCTATTTTCAGTTGTAAATGGCATTAAGCCAAAAGCTGAGTATATGTATGTTTGTAAGTGTGTATGTGTCTGTATGTTTTTTTTTATTTGTTTGGTTACCTTCAGTTTAGCTGAGTTAAAGTCAAACCAAATCAATTCAAACAGTCCAACCAACCAACCAACCATATCAAGCGAACTTAACCATTCAAACCCATAATAAAATAACAAACACTTAGTCACTGTTTTTCTCTAGAAATTTCCCACTATTTTCTTTTTTCATTGTTGTTGTAAGTGTGTAACGTTATGTCAAAATGTGCCCCACGTATACGTAATATTATTTAATTTATTACGTATGATATTTTTTAGTTTGTTTGTTTGCTTGTTTGTATAAGTATGTTAGTAGGTATGTGTAAGAGTATTATTTGTTTACTTATATAGAGCCGCTGGGTCTGACATTATGACCTGCGCTCTCATTTTATATTGATTTGCAACTTGTTTTTCAGTTTGTTTATAGCAAAAGTGTCACAGCAGACAAAGTTCTCTTAATTTTATTTATTTAGGGGTTTCAATTATTAATAAATAATTAAACTAAAAACAAATAGTAAAGTGAAAGTGTCACAGTAGCTATGAAAAAAAGAAAATCAACCCTCGTAGAATTAAATTTTATGAATTGTGCTTGTAACTTTTGAATCATTTGTAAAAGTGGATCTTACACAGTTACTAGGAAGAGTGTCCGACAGTACTTTTATACCAAAAAATAAAGGTCATTACACGATGACTGTCCAAAGTTGGCGACTTCGGTTATGAAAATTTCAGCAATTTTATGACATTGAGACTTGTAATATTTGGAGTGAGATCATTTAACACATTTATTATATACCCATGTCAGATTATGTGGAAATCTTACTGTTTGTACTATTTAAATATACCTAACTACATTATAGGAAGTGTCGTTTTTAAATCTAATACTTTAAATCAATAAAGTTCAGGTCAAGGGCCAAAGTTAGTCGATCTTGTGTGTGAAAAGTTCATTTGGTTTGTCAAAAGTTTGTATTGCTCAGCTCCAAAGGCAGTCAAAATATCATTCACAAGTCTTCATAAAGTTTCTATTTACTTTTGGCCTGACCTGGCATCCTGTCACTATGATAAACAAGCACTTGAGTGGTAAAATAACATTAATGTGATATTTATATCAAGATCAGCAAATCCTTTAAACTGCCCAAAGCTAAAGCCAGTTGAGAAATATTGGACTTTTGTTAAAAGAAAATTGAAGAGCACAAAAACAGTGTCCGAAGGCTTTGTGATAGACTTTTCTATCTCAGTCATATTAAAGGATTTTTATATATTTTTTACAAATAAAAACCTTTCCCCCGATATCGATTGCTATTATAAATACTCGACATACGATGATTAAATTTGGTCGGAAAATTACTAAGGACTTTGTTGGTCTTAAATTGTGCCCAAAAATCGGCCTAAATCATTTTTTGTAGAGAATTAAAAAAAAATATTTTTTAATCATTCATTTTAATTTCCGAGTTAACTAACTTTAGAAGTTTGCCATCCGTAATCTGGATCCGCTAAGGAATTAATATTTTCCGAATATATTTAGAAACATCTCAAGAATGTTAGTCTGAAATTTCAATGAAAAATGTTATGTCGTTTCAAAATTACAGAATTATTTCCTAAAAAGCGTTATAATTACAGTATGTAATTGATAATATGTCTTCTTTTACCTGATCAGGTGTCAAAATTAATGATCAAAAGTTTAAACTTTTTTGTAAATATTATTTGTCAAGCATAATAATTTTAAATAGACGAATTCATTTTTGTAACAAAAATAAATCTTAAATTAAAATAAAAGCCTCAAAAATTTTAAAATATCGCAATTTCAATTTATTAGATTTGCTAAAAAGCTTTTGAAAAATAACTAAAAAGCTTTTTACTTATACATATATGAAAAAATCTAATAATATATTACTGAACAAATATTAGAATTTATTATAGTTTTGAACTTGAAAATTTCTATTAAAAGCTTTTTTAATTAATCTCTCTTTCTCTTAAATAAAACTCTCAATTTTACTCTTAATATCATTTTACTCTTTCTAAGTATTAAAAAACCGGTGTTGTTCAAACCATTCCTTGTTAAAGAGAACATAAAAAAATGAGAGAGTGAGTCTTCGTTAAAACAATTTTGAGGTCCTTTCTAAGGACAATAAAGTCCTTAAAAATTTTCTATAGAGTTTAGTTAGAAAATTTATAGGTTCTAATATAACGTGTTTAACTTTCATTTTCGTTTTTGGGTTTGTGATAATTATTTTATTGTTATTGTATTTCGTTTTAATAAAATGAAATATTTTTACTGCCATTAAAGTCACGTGTTTCCAACCAAAAAGTGATAAAGTGTAAAAATTTAACTACAAACAACAACAACAACAACAACAACAACAACTAAATATATATTAATGTTAAAAACTTTGGAATGGTAAAATATTTAAAAGGCAATAACTGTCAATAATAGAGTTGTAAAATATTTTAGGTAAATAATAAAAAACAAAAACACAAATAATAATTAATTTTAATTAATGACTAAAATTAAAATGAGTAATCGAAATGAAAATGTTAAACTGAAAGAAAGTTGGAAAAAGTGAATGTGGAAATAAGGAAGAAATTTGTAATCCAATGCGTCAAAGTTTATAGATTCTTTCAAAATGTTTGTTACTTAAAGAGACATTTTTTACCATAAACCAAAATGGGTGGTTGGGGTAGATATTTACAACGGGCAGAAACCACCACTTTTAATTAAATCCTTCAACTTGTTCGCTAAGTGCAGGTCGCTCTTTCAAAGATATCTTAATGAAATTAACATGTTCTGTTATCTTGGACCAAGGACGATGCCTATTGATTATGATTACTCCATTATTTCACATAGGTCCCATACAAATATACCCTGAAATGGGATTTTTGCCCCAAAAATTCCTTAATATAAATTGATTTTAATGATAATTGACATGGTTAAATTTAGGAACTTAATTTAATGGCGAACGGGCCGCAATGGCACGATATGAGCTTTCGAACATCACTTTGATGCAATTTTTCTATTGAAATCCAAGGAAATAAATGGCCCAGATATTATTAAAAAAACTGAAGGCATCTCAACTTTTTTTGGGGTTTCAGATAAAATTCAATTAATTTAGCGGATTTATATGATGAAGACATTAAATCTATCCCATCATTAGTTCCTGATTTATATATTTTGAACCCCTATGAGAACTATGGACTTGGTTATGGCACTGATTGTTTAAATTTTTTTCCCGAATTTAATATTTTCCATTTTTCAAAATCGGTTCATAAACCTTTTCTTTTTTAATTTAGTCCTTTCCCCATTTAATTTAGTTTCGAGTGAATTATAGACGATTTTCTTTATCTTGTCATTTGAACATTGACCCTTAGCATCTTCCATTTTATGTTTTCATCTCTTCGCAAAATGTTTGCAACGTGTTTGGAAGACACAGAAAGATTTAGATTGTTCTTTAATTGTGTAGAATTGCGTAGGTTACTTCTTGATTTATTAGTTCTATTTTTTACCTAAAGACAGAACTATGGTGAACATCACTCCTTCGGAATGTTTAATTTTGCAACCGGTTTCTGTATTGGAACATGGTGGGTCTTCAACAAATTAATTGTGGATTTATTCTTAAACGGAGAGAAGAGTTTTCTTGAACATTTTTAAACGTTATGAAAATTTTTCAATAAAATTTGAAAATTTTACATTTTAATTTTGTCATAAAAAACTTAATTTTATTTTTAAGCACCAGAAACTAATAATATTTCATGTTATCACATCTTCGTTTATAGAAATATTCCACATAAAAGTTGTCTTTCATGAAAAAACTTCAACTTTCCTTTGGAATTACAAAAATTAAACTAAACATATATGAAAGTTATATTCGGCTATGCCGAATCTTCAATACCCTCCACCACAAATGCATGTGCAGTAAATATGTTATGATACCTACATACACACTCAAACATATACTCACAGACATATTTCACATTTTCTAAAATATTACAAGATTCTAATCCTCAACTTTGAGATTGCATCAGTTATCGTTCTATATCTGTTAACATACTTAACCAAATTTTCAGATTTTAAATAGAAAAATTTTTAGAACTATAGAAAATACTCAGGGAAAATTTCATTGAGCTCTGTTATTTATTGTGGATGTGTGAGTGTCATTAACAGACATACAGACGAACATAGCTAAATCGACTCGGACTTTGATTTGATACATTTTGGGGTCTTACGTGATTAAGCATTACACACAGAATGAATATGTTATAATATTATTATAACATATTCGAAGTGATGTTTAGAAGGCAATTCTATGGGACCTATAAGATATAATAGACCGATTCTCATATAATTTAGAATATTATAAGAATTTTGTAAAAAACTCTTATGACCTCAAAACCCCATTCTGGGAGGAACATTTGTATGGTGGTCAGGTGAAAAAATGGACTTATCATCACAAATTTCAATACGCATCGTCCTTGAGTCAATATAGTGATACATACCAAGTATATATTAGCCAACCAGATGGCCAGGCGGATGAATGAACATCGATAAATCGACTTGGAAAGTGATTATGAGTTGAACAGTATACCTAGAAGTAGTGGTAGCAATTCTGTTCCTTACAGACTTGAGCAAAAACGTGCATTGCCCCAACCACCTTTGTAAGGGTATAAATAGAGAAAATAAAAATTAATGCGTTTATAGGAATATTCATCAAAAAATTTCAAAATAATATAATATTTCTAAAAATTTCTCTTTAAAGCCGTTAATGACTTTTTTCTTGAAATTCAAAAAAAAAAAAAAACACTAAAAATATTTGTAATTTTAAATGCATATCATTTTCTGTTATTGTGTTTATAGCAAAACAGCATCATTAAACCTTAAATGCCACTTTTAAAAGCATATTTAAGTGGCTATTTTCAAACAAATACAAACAAACAAACCTCTTTGCAACACCCAACAATAACAACAAAAACAACATCAACATTAGTGGCAATAAATATCTCTGTATTTCTTGTTGTATCATCTCAATTTAAAGTGTTACAATATCTACACACATGCACATAATACATACACATATATAGACATGTATTTAACAACTACAACAACCATAAAAGGAAAACAAGTAAAAGTTTTAGTCAGTCAAATCCGACTATTTAATACCCTACACCATATTGTTGGTTATTAATGGTAACTATGGTAATAAACGACCCTCGTATAATATCCTATATATTCTAATTTGTGCTTAAGAGTACAACATATTATGGTTTTAATATTTATGTAGAATTTTTGCTTTTTTAAAGAACTTTTCTGGGGGCGATAATACGAGGGCTAGAAGAAATTATGGACCAACTCTTATAAAATTTCATACATTAATTTGTGTTTATATTTATCTTTATTCGAGTAATTCTGTATACAATACCAATGTATGTGTGAGATTAAGACCCTTCAAAGTAATATTCCTAATTGGGGATTCATATGGAGAAATGATGGAGTGATCATCGTATAATTTATTACATCAATTTAGAATATTATTAGACTTTTCTTAGAAAAATGTTGTTACAATCTTTGTATATTCAGAGCTTTGACATTAAACCCACATTCCAGGAGGTTATTTGTATTGGGGGCTAAGTGAAGTAAATGGACCCATCATCACTAATAGACATTGCGCTTGGCCCAAAATAATGACCCGTGCCAAGTTTTATCAAGATATCTCTTTGCAAGGTTAAAATGGGCAACCAGCCAGACGGACATCGTTAAATCGACGCAGAAAGTGATTCTAAATCGAACGGTATTCTTAAAATTCCTGGCAGCCATATCTTTTTTTGTGCGTTACAAACTTAAGCACAAACGCATTATTTCCCAACCATGTTGTGATGGTGTAGAGTACAAATACTATTTACACACACTTACATATTTATATGTATTTGAATACTCATACTTGTATACAAAGAAAGGAGAAAATGAGAAACAAAAAAAAAAAACAAAACACTAAACACATCAAGAGGCTCGTCAACATTTGTTGATTTTTATGGATTCCTTATACAGACAATTTTGTGTAAAACCATTTATAACAGTGTCCTAAAGGAAAACTAATACAAATAGTATTGTTAAATTTTAATTCGGATTAAAAGTGATTTAAATTTTTAAATTTGCATTTAAAACATTTTGCTTTAAAATTCTATTTTGAATATTCTTGAAATGAATATTAATCATACGTTGTGGTGATCAAAACTTAAGTGTCAGGTTATTAGAAATAATTTAAATTATATTTATTGAACATAATTATGTGATTAAAGTTCTTTTAAAATCGTTCGTTCTAAAAAAAATATATATAAATTTACGATATTTGTTCATACTGGCGTATGATTAATGTTATAAACACTATAATATTAATCATACGTTTAGTATAAAAAGTACAGTGATAAAAAATGTCTTATTTTAAAAATTAATTCTGTAATTTTAAAACTACTGAATATTTTTAATAAAATACCACATGAACATTATTAAGGTGTTTTTCAATTGATTAGTTTATGCACAGTGATCCCAAACCTTTTTTATAATTCCCTCCGCCAGCACAAGAAGTGAAGAGAGTATATTAACTTTATTATTCCGTGTATAACGCTAAAAAGGAATTTGTTTAGACCCAATAGTTTATATAATTTTCTGTCTGTCTGTCTGTCTGTCTGTCTGTCTGTCTGTCATACCCACAAAAATTGACAGAGCTCAATAAAATTTTGGTCTAAGTATTTTTCTGTCTGTCTGTCTGTCTGTCTGTCTGTCATACCCACAAAAATTGACAGAGCTCAATAAAATTTTGGTCTAAGTATTAAATATAGTTCTGAGAAGTCTCTTATATAAAACCAGCTTAATCGGTTCTATATAAAGATGCAGATGCTAACTAGTGAGTCTGGCGTACGATCACATCACACATTAAAGTTGTGATCGGAAGAGTCCAAGATTGAGTCCCTATTGGCCGACCACAGCACAATGGGACATAGTTTTTTTATCGCTTATTATTAAACTTTGAAATAGAAATTTTGAAAAAACATTATATCTTATGATAAGATATAACGAATCTGAAGGTCGCCATTCTAATTTTATTTTGATGAAATCCATTAGATCTCCTTTTATAGACCTCCATTAAAGGAATCCCCTCTTATAAAGTGTTTAAAATCTTTCAAGATATAACGAATCTTGTTCGTTATTTTAAGATTTTTATGATTGATTTTTTTATGATTGGGATCTTGTGGACCGATCAACGTTACGTGCATATATTTCTACTAATATTGCATTAAATTTCATTTAAAACAGTTAAGTTGATCAAAAGTTACAGATTTATTTTGATTTACTTTGAAACACTATGTGGCGTATGATTATTATTATAAACTATATAATATTAATCATACGTTTACTATGAAGTAAGAATGATTCAAATTTCTTTAGCAATTAAATTTGTAACGGCAAAGGGAAATATAATCATAAAAAGATCTATAGGCTGAATTCCCTACTGTTATGTAGCACATTCACATGAAATACCATAACATACATTCTGATGTCCGTCGGAATATCAGGCTATCTATTGGTCTATCAATATATCTCACTGTTTGTTTATTTCAAAATTTTAGTAAAGATTTTTAAATAAATTCTAAAATTTCCCCCTGATCGTGCTAGAACAAAAATGTCCTTACTTGCTATAGACTCCGTCTTTGGAAATTGACTTTGTGTTGATCATAAATATTTTTGGGTTTCACAAAATTAATGTCACTCTTTAAATATTTATATATGAATTTGTTTTGTTGAGCTTTTTTATACTTTTATGGGGTTTTTTGCGAATTTACTTTAAAAATATACGATTTACTCAAATTACAAAATATTTGTTCAAACATAGACACACACACACATTTTTATACTAAAACAATCACATAAATACACAGATGTAAAAATACTTCAATAGGGATTTAATACACAGATAAAAAATTTAAAAAAAGTGTAATAAAATCAGAACTAAAATTTTGTTGATCAAAACATAAAAGAACATTATTGAAGTAACAAGATTTGTGACCTTGATATAATTTCCTCTAGTTAGAGGCTTTAAAAACTCTATATTTTTCTCTCCGTGTATACTCTAATATAAAACCAAAAATTTTTGTTTACTAAATAAATAACGGCGAATCAAAAAACGTTAATATGTTGCATACAATAAGGCGGATTACAAAACCAAACATTGAGAGATTTGTTTATAATAAATATTTAAATTTCCTCGAATAAAAAAATATGAACTTAATTGAAGATTTAGTAAATATAAGTAATATACTTTGCATACAAATTTCAGCTATGCCGTGAAAAAGACCCAAATGGAATACGCAGCCAAATATAGTTTGATATTCCAGAAATTCCCCTTCACATGCTTAAACTGAATTAAAAATTGTTGTGTCGGATTTTTTAAAATCTGTTAGAGTTTTAGCAAAATATGGTTGTTTGGCTTACAATTTTGTCACAATAAGCTAAAACCAAACAAGAAAGTTATAGCCATATTTTGTAATAACTTACATCATGTAGTGGCATATTTTTAAGTGGTGGCAGCAATATTTTATTAGCTCGTTATATAACAAAAACGCGTGATAGCCAATGGATTATAAAGAAGAATTATAATGAAATTATATCGGTTCATTATTACACATATATTAGAATAATTGGAAATACAAATGTATGGTATTTCAATTAAGTTCGTCGATACTTAAGAGTTTTATAAACTTAAAACTGAATTCGTAGAAAAGGCCTTATATGGGAGTTAGATTTAATCTTTTTGGGATTAAGAAAGGTGATCGAAAAATTTTTAACACACGTTTATTTTTGAAATTTTTTGATAAAATTACCTTTCAGTTACTATTTCTAATATCAGACAAATCTTTCTGATTAAATTAAGTGACAAGAAAGGAAGTGAGTAATAAAATAATTAAACATTTTAAACAAAACCCAACTTGGCAAAACAAAAAGTTGGCCAACCATTCAAAAGTCAAACTTTTCCCAATGTTACTCATAGCACCAGGAGAACTTATGTTTTTAAAGCTTAAAAGTAACTCTTAGCAGGTTTAAAAACATACAAGGATCAAAAAGTTAATGACAGGAACGTTGCACAGAAATTAAAGCAAAGTTCTCTAAAAAATTTTTCTTCCACCATATTGAATGACAAAACATATGTTCGCAACTTCATTGTACAAAATTTATGTTGCTATTGCTCGAGGGAATGTTAAAGCAAAGTTTAGGACCCAAATGCATTCAAAATTTCTATTAAAGTTCTTTATATGAAAAGCAATATGATATTGTGGCAAAAGAAGCCAGCCAGATATCAGTCAATTAATTGTTTCTAATTGGAAAGATATTTCTGATTTTGAATGCGTAGGGAAATAAAAAACAATTTATCCAAATTTGATTGAGTTCGGTTAATTTTCAAACAGACAGATATACACACAGATAACTCGGCTCAAATTTTAATTTGGTGAAGAATCATATATATATTTTAAAGGGTCTTACATGATTTCCTCTTGGCACACATTTTGTTATACCAAAAATCTTTAAATATATATTCAAATGGTCAAAACGCATAATATTGAGGAGGCTTATGAATATGAAAATCATTGTACGTCCGCATATTCTTCCGTTTGTAAAATCCTGAGGTATAAATGGATATAAATACTCGAAAAACTTGTTAAAAATTTGAAAAAAAGTCTGATCAGAAAGTTCAAAAACTAAGTAATATTGTAAATATCGCTAAAACTTTCAAAAAAGATCTAAATCTAATTTTTTAATGCAAACCATTTAGAAGCATATTACATCGCAACTAATCTTTCCATGCTAAATTTAATTCCCTCAATCTTCAAAAAATTTTCAAATCATTTTAATTATTCTTCACTTAACAAACAACTAAAAATGACTAATTCTGATGTTTAAGCATTTAATTAGTACTCACCATTTAAGTGCGTTTTCTTGCCATTAAATGTAACCAAATGGAAATTTAAAAAATTCAAAAAATTACAACAAGACATCCAACAACAAAATTGATTTATTACAGATTATATTTTTTTTAGTTGAGACAACTAAAATTTGTAAGAAAGTAGAAACTACACAAATTGTGCATTTCGTAAAAAAGACGTTAATGAAGAAAAAAACTACATGAAGTAAATAAATGTCTAAAAGTAGAAATGCAAAAAAAATCAACTAAAAGAAATAATTTAACAACCTTAAATGAACTTCAAACACAGACACACACACATACATATATGCATAGTTTTTAGAGTTTTACAGAATATTCTATTGTGACTACAAACATGGCAAACGGATATCCGTTTGCGTGCCAAATAACGGAAAGTAAACAGAGACTTAACACAAACATAAGCAACTACATAGCAAACAAACTAACAAACAAGAAAACATAAAAAATCGTAGAAAAATGAAAAGTAAATGTAAAGAGCTAAAAATAAAATTAAAACTAAAACAAAAATGTTCTACAACTGACAAACGCTCCACAGTGGGGCAAAATCTTTTTTTGTTTTTGTTTTCAACTAATAAAAGTCCTTAAAATAAAGTGATTTGAACGAAATTTTAAGTATACCGTTTGACTTTCATTATTTTTTAAGTCTAATTAACAATGTCCGTCTGTCTGTCCGTCTAGCTGTCAATGTAAATGATTTGTACACTCTACAGGTCGCAACTTTTGTAATATCTTGATGAAATTTAGCACACGTTTTAAACTTGTCACAAGGATGAAACCCTGTTGCCATTGACTATCTTCGGTCAGACATATCAGGTACCTCCCATACAAATGTTCTCCCAAATTGAGGGTTTAAACTTATAAATATCCTTAATATAAAGTGATTTTAACGAAATTTAGCAAAACTAAGTTTTATAATATTCTAAAACAATGTGCCAAATTTTGCGAGGGTCTATTCTTTGCTATATATGTCCCTTACAAATGTGACTTTAATGGATAAAAATCTTATATATACGTTGGTATTGCATTTATACGAGGTTCTAGCTTTCATATAGACCCCTAGAAATTTTCATCACACATGAATATTACATAAATGTTATTGTCACAACAGTGTACTGCAAATTTAAGTATAAAGCAGAAATTTAAGCAATACGAGGGTTGTTCATTTAGATTTCGTAACAACCATTAACATCTAGTTGAAACACGCATTTAAAAATTTTGAATATGCGAGGTACCCAATTACGCTTCCCTATAATTCTGCCTATTTGGTCTTAGGTCCCAGAATTAAAGTGATACACTTTATTGCTATCATTGTGTTAAATTTCATTCAATCTAGTTGATCAATATGTAACTTATTGGCTTTTGATTTTACCCCACTGTATGTTCATTAAAAAGCTTTGTGAAGAAACTTTATTTAACTTGTATTCTTCTGTGATTCTTTTTCTCTCTGAGTAGACTTTGCTCATTATATCATCCATCACGATGACGAATAACTGGCTGATAATGCTTTTGTGAAGAACTGAGAGCTTAGGATCTTCTCTGATGATTTTGGAGTACTTCTTCTTTTCCCATTGCCTCCCATATGACAGTTTGTCTGATGGTATCGAAATATTTATTGAAATCTATGAACTGTAAGTACAGCAAAGTATGCCATTTCAGAGACTTATGCATTGTAATTCGTAGGATGTTATCTTGGTCTATACAACTCCTATTTTGCCGGAAATCTGCTTTTACTTCTTCTTATAGATTTTTCTAAATTTTATTTTGAATTCTTTCTTATATGATGATCTCAAATATCGTGTATATGGTATTAAGCAGAGTAATTTCCCTCCAGGTTTTATACTTTCAGGTCACCACTTTTCAGTAACTCAAATATGATTGATACCTTTCTTTCAAGTTCGTGGTAGCCCCTTCTCCTCCTAGCGGGAGCGATATGGGCCTCTTTATTTCACTTATACTAGGATATTTATTACATGATAATCGTGAAAATATTTTAAGATACCAAAATGTTAACAAAAAATATCATGTGTTGTTTTCAGATTCATATAAAAATGTCAATTAAACTTCAATTTCTTTCTCTCAGATATAAAAATGTCTATGGAAAATTCCTTGTTTTTCTTTCAGATATAAAAATATATAAATGAAAATTCGATGTCTCTCAAGCATTTATCTCCTTTTTCTAAGACGTTAAGCTTTCTACCTAATCCACCTAAAAATTGGACCGAACAAGAACAAGTTCAATAGGCTTCGTCCTTGAGCTATAAAAATAATTGTACCAAATTCCATAAAGATACCTTAACAATTGTTATCTGTGGAGTATTCACGACATTTACATGGACAGCCTGCCGGACGGACAGACATCATTAAATCGACTCAGAAAATGTTTTTCTTTTTGTCAAACGGGGGTCTTATATCATTTTTTCAGTATGTTACATAATTTTACTCAAATGCATAATACCTCAGCTACCTACCGTGGTGTAGGGTATAAAAAACATAAACATATAAAAAAGATTCTGTAGAAAAAAACATGACTTCTTTAGATACATAAAAATACCATGTCTTTTCCTTTATCAGACATAGAAATACCTTTAAAATTGAATATCCTTTCTTCCAGATATGAAATTGTTTGTAGAAATTTTCATAACTTCCTTGCAGACATAAAAATGCCGATAAAAATTGTATGACTTTCTCTAAGACATAAAACTGTGTTCACTGTCCTTCTCTTAGATAAAAAAATTCTGTAAAATATTCCAGGTCATTTTTTCTGATATAAAAATATTTTTCTCAGAGTTATTTAATTATCTTATCTCATGCCTTTCTACAATATATTCATGTCATCTATCCAGCTTTAAAACTGACTATTTTTAATCTACGCCTTGCCAGGATATAACCATTAAATAATTATGTCCATAACAAAAAAACTATATTAAATAAAATATTTAAAATATAAAACTCATTCCTCTGCAAACTCGTATTTTGTATTAAATCTAAAATTATAATCACATAATAAATGTATGTCCTGTATGTACTTTTAATATTTTACATCCTGCATGTGCATGCATTATGTTGCTTTTCCTCTACTCCACCATCCCTCTACCATAAATAGACGCACTCATATGCACCGAAACTAAGAGTTGTAATAATTTGTTGAGTCATATTAAATGTGGTTAGAAAGAAAAGTCCTTAGTGAATAAAGCACAAAAGTATGCTACACATTTATATTATATAAAATTTTGTTGAAAATTATATATTAAATATGTATGTATGTATGTATGTATGTATGTATGTATGTATGTATGTATGTGAGTGTGTTTGTAGTTTGAAAAGTGTTAAAGTGTAGATGTATTTATATGAAATCAAATGTTTCCTGTGTGTATGTGTGTTAAATTATTTAATTTCATTTTCAGTCAAAAGCCAAAAAAGCATTAACATGTAAAAAATGACAAATTCACTTTGACACTTTTATTAACCAAAGAAAAGTTTTTTTCTTCTTTTATTAGAATTCTTTAAATGGAAAATAACAACAAATTGTTATCCTTTGGAACTTATCAAAACAATTAATGAAAATTGACAGGATTAATTGAGTTATGAAATAAATTATGAAGAAAATTATATTTTTGTTTAAGTGATAAATAAAAGAAGTAAATAGAATCATACAATATAGTCACTCCGCCATAATTTGGAACATAACTTCTACAGTTGTAAAAGGTCCTGTAGAAAATTCTGAATTCTTGCTCAGATACAAAAATGTCCAGAAATAATTTGTTATGTTTAAATTTTCGAAGGACATTTTTATATCTGAATGCAAAGCATAGATTTTTACGGACAACCTTAAGGAATTATATATGTTAATATTCATCTTATATGAAAAATTCTAAAGATAAATGAGCTATTTTTCATACTCCTGGCACAATGGCTCCAAATAAGCATATTCGAAAGTCTTTAAGGAGATGGAACCAGACACAATATTATTTCGATTGTTGCAATGAATTATTTTTTTTTCACGTTAAGACAGAACTGCACTTTTTCCATATTTTACTGAAGCACTGATTTGAATTTGAAATGCGTCATTTTATATATTATAAGCTAAATTCCATGATTTTTAGATCTTCAAAAAGCAAACAACTGCTTTGAAATTAGAGAAGATTTTAAATTACTTTTTTTTTGTTAATGGGTTGACAGCCTTGAACCAAGGAATTTCGTGTCATTTTGACCCGAAGATCTTTGTGCTAAATCAAAAATCATGTCAATAGCCGAGTTATGGATAAAGAACATTATAAGCTACATGAATAATAGCTGACCATTCAGTTGATAATTAATGCTGCTCCAGTATTGACTCCTTCGTCGATAGGTACGCTGCTATAATAGGGTATTTATCCTATAGTTCTGAACAATTTGCACTCTGTATTATATTGGAATAATAAAGAAAAAATAAACTTTGAAAAAAATCGGCTCAAGGATACAGATACGTTTCTTATATCCTAAAGTTATAATCTACAATTATGATCGAAAAAAAAATTGAAATTTTGTGATTATGACCTTAATATGGTTATGATTAATATATATTTCTTGTATATCGGATGAAGGATAATGATAACTCTCATATATTCATTTAATAAAAATGTGCATTAAATCATCCAAAATAAACTTTTTTGTAAAATTATACAACTTTTATAATTTCCCTTTGTAAGCTTCTTCATCCATTAAAAGTTATTTAAATATAATTTTTTACTTACTAATTGTAATTATATTTTTAGTGCAATTAGTATACTTAATAATATAAATGTATATATACATTTATAACTCATACGCCTAGGTATTCTGCTTTAAATAAAAGATTACATATACTAGCAACAAAAAATCATTTGACCATCTGCAGATATGTTATTTAAAAACTAAAAACAAAAAATAAACTGGCAGCTGTTCTCTTTCGATTATTAATACACAAGGATGTTAATTAAAAAAACTTAAAAGTAAAAATACACGTTTCCCGTTCTTTTTTTAAGGTGAATATTTGCCTTTTTTGTAAATGTAAAATATCGCTTGTGTAAAATATAATATTTTTGGATTTTGTTTACTTTTTTGGATTTTTTTTAAGTAAATCAGTGAATTTAATTAAAAACAAATTTTTGAATGCGGTATTTTTAAGCTAAATTTTTCAAATGTAATATGAACTTGCACCCTCTGGAGAAGTCTCTCATAACTCAAACATCTACCCGTCAGACATTTAGATTTTCTTGAAACTTATATTTAAATTTATCTTTAGTTTTTTTAAGAAAAAATGCCAAGTATTCGTATTCATTTCTTATAGTCTAATTAAATTTTATAAAATCTCTTTATTATGGCAAATTTCACTTTTAATTTCCTTAAATCGCATGTTGTGTCTTCATAAAAAAGTATTAAAATAAATGAAAATCAAACATAAAAAACGTACCAAAAAAAGCTTTTAATTTTTTTCGGTTTATCGCAATATATTAAGGGAAAAAAGTAGTAAAATCCTTTTTTATACGTTCATGTTCATAAACCTTTTTTTGTACTTTCCTCTATTTTTTTGAAGGAAACGGATGTGGTTGTGTTGGCCATTTAAAACTTAACAGTCATCATAATTTTTGATATTTTAAGGCTTCAATAAAACAAAGAAAAACAATATGCTGAATAAATTGAGATAAGAAACTCAAAGAGTAATAAAAAAGAGAGAAAAAATCACTTGACCTCTTCTCGTTAAGTCCACCAACAAAGTTGCTGACTTAGCAAAAATAATTAAGAAATTGTTTTATGTTCTGGTAATAAAATTTAAGAGATTTAATTAGATTTTCTTTTATAGTTAACAATTTAAGTGTAAAATTTAGTAAAGAAGGACATATTGTAATCAAATAAAGGATATACAGTGTATCAAAATCGATATTTTATGGAAATAATTCTGTAAGTTTTAAACTGACAGAGGCAACTTGATGAAATTTTATATGGTTAGAGCTGAGATGTTCTCTTGTTGATATAAATTATTACAAACCCCTATGTGATCCATAAATTTACTTTTAAAAAGAAAAAATCTAAAAAAAAATACAAAACACAAATAATTTATATTTTACACTTGCGATATTTCTACATTAAATGAAATCTTCCAAAATAGGTAAATGTGTGCAGTTTTATTTTCAAATTTTTTGATATAATTTAATTATACAGACTAAAAGATTACGAATCCATAGAGAACAGCTGCCAGTTTTTTGCTAAATTTAAGAAAAATGTTTTTATGAACATGAAATTTTCCAACTTTTTCTAGTGTATAAGTTTTCAAAACACTGAGATGAATACAAAATACCGAATATTTGACATGAAAACAAAACGTGTAACTTATTTTTTATTTAAATTTTATTATAAATTTTAATAGAAAAATAATCAAAAGAGAACAGCTGTCAGTTTCTAGTTGAATTGGAGAAAAGCAATGTTTTATTTTCCTCCAAAATTAAAATGTTATACACAATATTCACATTTTTCTATTTTTAAATAACATATCTGCGTATGATCTTAGATGATTTAATGCACTTTTAATGAAAGGGATATATGACAAGCACCATCCGATATTAGGGAAATATTTATGTAATCTTAAGCATGTAAAAGTCAAGCAGGATAATACAGCGTTATGCTTCAAATCAATCTCGGATTGCAGTCTGGGCTTAAATCCAATGGAGTAATTGTGAGGATTCATAGTGCGCAAGGTTCTTTTTTTTCAAAGAAAGCCTAAAACGAAAGCATGATGACTTTAACAAAACTAGAACTAACAATAACTTTGGAAGGAAATAGATTCCGATCTACTTAAAAAACTTAGTGGAATCAATAACAGACCTTATTTCTGATGTAATCCACAGCAACGGATCATACATATATTATTTGTATTGCTATAGAGACTGATAAACTTAAATGCGTTTAGGGAAAATAGAAAAATGTCAGTTACACTCTAAAATTAGGCTACAAAATAAATAAATAAATAAAATAAAATAAATAAAATATTAATAAATTGTTTTAATTGAAGTTTTAAGTCTTAATATAAGGAGTGAGATACAACAATTCTTTACATACATATAGCAAAAATTAATTAAATTAGTTTGCATGCAAATCACAGTTGTTTTCCCGAATCAACTCAAATCTAATCACGTGAACACTCATTAAAAACGATTTAAAAAAATTTCTGAAATACTTACAAAACAATGGATGATTTACATTTTCCACAGTTTCTAGTCAAAATTGGAAATATAATGTTAACATCTATGTGGACCATAATTTAACTAAATTTATTATCCTTAAATTTTGTTTCACTGAAACTAAAAAAATATATTTATGTCTTTGAAAATTTGCTATAAATGTTCCATAAACCCATTTTCGTGTTGTAATCTGATATTAAAAATTTTATTAAAACAATTTTGAATTGTTTGTTTTTTTTTTTCTTTTTTTGCTCTATAAAAATATCCAATATCAATAAACTACAACAATTCACATGTTAAGAAGATATAACGTATAACAAAACCACCAGTAAAACATGTGCAAAATGTCTATTTCTCCATATGAAGCTACCGCAAACAATATAGTTTTTTTTCACATAAAATAAACCCAAACACTAACTCATAGGGATTCTGGCAAAGACACATAAAATGAACAGTGGAGAGTAAAAAATGAGCGAAAGAAATAAATTTTATAGAAAAAGTGGTAGCAAAGGAGTGTGGTATTATAAGTTTGGGAGTTATAGCTCATTACGATACCATTGGCGAAAATTTAGGAGTACAACGTAGGATACCCAGGGATTAAATAAATTTTTAAGTCAGTTTTTTTTAGTAAATTACGTAATAATAACAGAGAAATACATCATTATAATTTAGGACCATAAAAAAGAGCAACAAAAATTTATGGGAAAAATGATAGCAAAGGAGAGTAGTACTATAAATTTGGGAGTTAGAGTTCAGTATGGATTCCATTGACTCATACCAGGGATTAAGTAAATTTTTAAGTCAGTTTTTTTATAAATTACGTAATGATAACAGAGAAATATATCATTATAATTTAGGACCAGCGTCATAGGTTATAATGATATAATTGATACAAGTCAATAAAATTTGGTCTAAGTATTTGCTAAATTTTCCTAAGTTTAGTAGAAAATACGTTAGAGTTCAATATCTGACCAACGATTATGACAAAACGAATTGTTCAATATTTAAATTTGCCAAGCAAATTTCTGCTATAGTGAAAAACGTCCTTTACTACTTTCGAAACTTTGGGTCGGTACCAACATTTGCAGAGAGATTCATTTATTTTTTTTTTTATTTCACTGTAATTTTCATGAGAGGTATTTTTCCTAAATCGGGTTTTAGGCTGTTAAAATGTAATAATAGTTTTTTAGATAGGAACCCGTATTCCTTTAAATCAACTCGATAACATTTGCGGGATTTCAATTAAATATTTCAAACGGTTCAAAAAACGATTTGAAAACACTGTTACCCGCATCGTTTCAAAAGTTACATATATTTTCCTAAACAAAATTTTAAAAAAATTTTTTTAACGTTTGCTCTCCACTGTTATTGGTCATGTATACATGTATGTCATGTAAATATGTTGCATGTGTGTCATTACAGTTTTTTGTTGGTAGTTAAACACATAAATTGAATTTCAATAGTTTTCATTGTCGTTTTGTTCCCCCATTTTTTTTTTTCGTTTATCCTTCTTTTGTAATTCATTTAAGTTTGTTTTGCCTCTTCAATTCTTTAGAAATTTTCGTGTATAAAAACTTGTTCTCTCCTTTTTTTCTATCAAAACTTAACAATATAATAGTTTCAATATGATTTGCTATTGCTCCAAACGACTACAGAGGAAAAAATAGCATCATCTTCAATTTGGGAAGTTTTGAAAAACTTATAGAGAAAAACACTAAAGAATATTTTGACAAATGACAGTTGAAACTATTGTTTGACATTGTAAGAGTTAAGTGAGGTTAAGTCATTTTAAGATCATGTAAAGGTATTTTATGAAGAAAATGGTTTTTAAAAAGGAAAAAAATATTGAATTTCATATAAGTAAAACAATACAGGACTTCTGTGAACTATTTGAAATTATAATTTTTTCATTTAACATACTGATGGCAGGCGAATGTAACATTATAGTTTTGGACCCCAAAGCTGTTATAATGCGATCATTTTAGAACATTTTAAACTAAATGCTATAAGATCCCAAAGGGTAGACTGGGGTTTTTATAACCCTAAAATTTTTCCAAACTTAACGTAACAGATTTGTATAGACCTCTTTTAACAGTGGACCCTTAACAAAATAACAAAAATTCCAATTTTGGGAATACAAAGAAATTGTTTTATCTCTCATTAATTTATCAACCCAAAATCCATGTTTTCTAAATATTTCAGACAGATATAATTTATTGCCATTCAGAAATGCTTAACTTCTCCAAAATTCATATATTCGTATTCTGGACTATTTTCTTGCTTTGATATCGTTATGTTAAATTTCATGTAAATCCATTAGGCCGATGTGCGATGTTTTCTGATTAGCCTTTAAATGCTTTTGCCAAATTGTTGACAAAGGTTGTTATGATGGCAAATTATGGCTTCGTGTCTGCTTCCACAGTCGAATCGTTGATTTTTCATAATTTTCTCCAGTCTAGAAACGATCTTGGTACGAGCGATCCCTGATTTTTGATTGATTTTAAAGCTTATAAACACTCTACTAATCCCATTGCGGTTTAAGTAATGATTGCTTTTTGTAGAGCATTGAACCGTAGCATAGTGGTGTCTAAACGCATTGCGGAATAAGGAACTTTTCTCACAAACATTTTTGAGACATATTCCAATTTATTTAGAAGAACACAGTTTATTCCTCAATTCTGGAGACGCGCTACTAAGCTTATGGTCAACATAAGCAGGGAATTTTAATGGGTCATAAAGTATTTGTGGGAATCAGTTTATATGTCTGTGCTAAAAATAATTTTGTTAATATTATATTTGAAGTTATGTAATAAGAGCTTTTACATGTAGACTTTATTTAAGGTCAAATCTAAAAATTGTTTTCACAAAACTACACCAAAAATATATTTTTACCGGAATCATTTTACTGGAACTGAATAATCACTTAAATAAGAGAGTAATTTTTTTAAACTTTTTATTTGGATCTTTTTAAATTTGGTTAATTTCGCCTGAAAAGGTGGGATATATTTTTAATTTCCTGATTTATGGACAAATTCATATATATCATATTGTTATGTTTTAAATATCATTCTTTATTCCAAGATAACCTATTTAATCTATCTTTCACCCAGCTTATATATTCCAACTTTTCCATTGTTTTACTTATCCAAAATTGAACTTAACCTAGAAAAAATCTTAATTTCTTATTTTTTTCCTGCAAACATCTGTCATTGACGTCATAACATGATGATTAATTTTTTGTATACTTTTTTTATAATACAAAAGAAAACAAAGAAGAAAATCTGAAAATCTTATGAAAAATAAAAGCAAAAAGAAAACAATTTTTAGTTAAATATTTGGTTATATCGAAAAGGAAACACCCTCCATTTTCAAAAGCTTCGGATAGTTTGCAGGATTTTTTTAAACATTCTTTGATGTAAATTTCAGTATTTATACACCCCATTTTAGCAAATGATTGGCTACTTTTGACGCAACTGCATGTAGCTTGCCATGTCAAGAATCTTATGGAGAATTTTTACTGCTTTTACTTCCTAAACTTTTCTTCAACATTCCCTTGAACACCAGCACTACCAGATCATATGCAAGAATATTTTTATTAGAAAACTTGACTTTAATTATCGTGCTCTGTTTTTGGCCTCTAAATTTTTAGCAGCGTTTCTGGTAGAAACTTTCAAAGCTTTAAAGTTAACTTGATCAGAAACATTCGGCTATAACTGTATTTCTACTGAACCGATTTTGATGATTTTTGGAACGATAATGAAGAACATATAACTTATTTCATTCTTATTTGTCAATTTAATTGACTATTTTACGAAAGATCTTCACTTGTATTAAAAGGTTGCCTCAGACATTGGTTACTGAACCGATTTTCATGGGACCATAGCAAATATCAAGCCAAATTTTATTAAGGTCTGTCAACAACAAACAAACAAACATACAGACGAACATAGCTAAATCTACTGCAATTTTAATTTGATGCAAAAAATATTGGTCTGTATGGCCGATATGGGATCTGAGATAATTCCTTCTAAACGTTACACCCAAAATGACAAAGTTAATATACCCTCTTCACCACTTGTAGTGGTGGAGAGTATACAAATCAAATAATACTTGGGTTGAAAGTTTTAATGACAAAAGCGTGTTAAGAATTTTTCAATCTCAGTCCTTAAATGGAATATGACTTTTATATCATGATTTAATAATAATTTGTCATGTGTAGTATATTATAAAGTCAGTCCTGACCAACTACAACAGACTTATTTTCTTCTTTTCACATTTTCTCTAATTAAATTCTTATTAATTTCAATCCTGATTAATTCATATAACTAAAACAAACACAAAAGCAACACTATTAAAACAATGACTAAATAAATAAAACAGAGCCTTATTAAAGATACATAAAAGGGAAAAAGGATTAAAAGGAACAGAAGAGACAAAGAAAATTATTAAAACTATGAGAACCGGAATGTTATGAAATAGAAAAAAATAATTAGAAAAATATTAAGAAATTTAAAATTTAAACTAAATATTAATTAATTTAACTTGTCCGTTTAAACAAGATTTCACTGTTTCCAAAATCGATTTTTTTTACAAATAATTTTATATCTTTTGAACCATTAAAGATAATTTAATGAGCCGAAGAATTATCGAATTGATTCGAAGAACTCGAAAACTGCCCGGCATAGTAAGTGACAGTTCTAAATTGGTCACCTCAGGTATCAAATGAAAAATGAAATCGAAATAAATCTGTAACTCCTGAACTGCTTGCCTGATTTCAATGAAATCATAGTGATAATAGAAGTGAGTTTAAGACGAGTTTAAATTTTGAATTTGGCTTTGTTTACTTTAGGGTCCTAAAGTTGGTTACCTCAGGTTATAAAAAATATTAAAAGTGTTTTAGGGTGACTTTGGAGAAGTTTTTATGCCATAGCGAGGCCAAGTTTTATCCCATTTTTTTCAAATGTTTTCTATTTCAACATTTTCAAAAGATAAAATTTTTAAAATATGTAAATTAATGGAATCAATAATTGAAAGCATTTAAATTTGAATTTTCATAAAATGTCGATTTTTCGCCAATTTTTTTTTTTAATTAGTTACACTCTTTTTGTGTTATCAAAAATATTTAATAATTTACTCTGGATTCATACTTTTCTGAAGTCAGCTTTATAGACTTTTGTTAAATGTAAAAAATTCTTCATAAAATTTAAATATTGGGAGAATCAGAGTTTCTCAAATTCAAGCTGTTATTTTCACAACACACTAATTTCTGCTCCTTTGCTCCCCAATATCAATTGGAAAGATATAGCAAAATTATATCAAGCTGGTTCCTAATAATGATTAGGTTACGTATAGACTTTAGTAATATTATAAACCGATTATCCTTTACATCCATGTCCATATTTTCCATACGGAAAAGGTCATCTTGAACCATATAAATTATATATAAAAATTTTACTTTTTTCACTTAAAAAATCATCCTACCATTACAAGAGTCATCTGGCAGGGAACACTTTTTGGGTCTTTACACATGTAATAAAATTTAAAGATTATTCGGGTTTTATGATTTGAGAAAACAATATTTTTTTGTAACAATTGGCCAATTTGGATAGGGCTTGTGGGCAGATGTTTGACCCAAGTTCATCTAAATGTATAAAACAATAAAAAAGTTATATGGTTACAAACAAAAAAGTGATGAATATATGTAACCACATTTTTCCCAAGAAAATCGATTTTTTTCAAAGTTTCAAATTCAATTCAGATGAATATAACTTTTTAACAGATTCATATTTTTCTTTGGTCATTACAACTATATTTTTTATTATAAAAAAAATATGAAAAAAAATTAATTATTATAAAGACTCATTTTACCTCTTATGACTCTGAAGCTATAAGAGATAATCTACATATATTAGCATATTTTTATAGAGATCTGTATTCAAAATTTCTTTTACCTCAATTCATAAATGAATTTTTGATGAATTTTTAAAAAATCAATATAATTGAGGTGGCCAAGTTTGGAGGATCACGGACTTTACTCCTGAACACATAGGCATTTGAAATGCTTCAAATAAACTCCCAAATATCTTGCCTTTAATCACGTGAAATTTTATTAAAATATCTCTAACGATTCGCAAGTTATAAAATTATTTCCAAAATAATCAATTTGAAATTCTTTAACAGTTGTAAAAGTTCCATTTAATTCGATTTAAATATGAAAGAGAAAAACTTCTATGTCTACAACATTTTCCTATCTGTCTTTCTCTTTTCATCACTAAGCAAATATATACATCTATAGAAATCTTATTATTTTCATAATAAATTATTAAATCATCACAATTAATTATTCAATATCAAAAATGTTCTTAATTGATTTAATTATTTCTCAAACATGTTTATTTAGTTGGCTTCTTTATATTGATTAAAAACAGCATCCTTATTTAGTTATTTTTTTTTCTTTAATTATCCTTTGACTTTTATGTCTTCTTAGCTGTTTCTTTTTTTTTTTTTAATCAATAACATTTTGAAATCATTTCTATGGAAGATTTAAAAATAGTTTCTTATTGAAAGCAAAATATTTAGTTGGGGCTCATTAAGCACAAAGTCAGTGACCCAATTTATTGTACATTTTCATTAGTTAACAAATGAAAAATGTTTATACTTAAACGGAATATGATAAGGATAAAGATGAAGATGGAGGAAGTGAGAGAGAGAAAGGGCAACTTTTTTTTAAATAATATTTTAAATATTTCTTAGCAATATTTAAGGTTATGTTTAGAGAAGAGAACAGAAATTGTGTTGTTGTATTGGTGGAAAACAATTTTATGAGAAAAGCGATTAGTGGAAATTTTTTTAATTTTTTATAGTCATCTCAGACCCCCTTAATGCATCAATTCAAAATCTGAGTCGTTTTAGCTATGTCTGTCTTTCTGTCTGTCTTCAGTAACCTCCGCCAAATGTGTATGGGTTTCATACGAATATTCGCATAAATGTTTTTGATATCGATCATATATATGTTACTTTTTCTACTGATCCGATTTCGAAAATTTTTGAATGAAATATAAATATATAGCTGCAAATTAAATCGGCTTGCTTTTAATTAAAAGAAATAAATATCGGTCTATAACTTTTTTAGTAATCGATTTTAATGGCTTAATATAGCGATATTAATAGACCAATAATATGTCCTATTTTATTTATCTAGGATCATCATCATTATCAGAACAGACCAACATATATATAAAAGTCTACTCAGATTTCAAAGCGATGCAAAATAACATACACATTAGTCTTGAGTAATTACTTCTTTCACCACTTCTTACATTTCATTTTATAAATTTGAAGTTTCAACGACTATAACCCTGACCAGATTGGGGTCTAAATTCCTCAGTCATATCCATTAAATTTTTTTTCAAAATTTTTCTGAAAAAAACTATTTTTGAAGCACCATGCTTTGGTATATAATAAAGTTACTCTACATCAATTTTGGATTTGAATCTCAATACTCTATTCCAGCAAAAGTGATTGAGAAATTACACAGTTATGCAAAGATTGTAACAGTCAAAAGCAAAAAATCGTGTAACTACCACTTTTAGGTAAATCGATCGACTCATTATAACTGTCTGAGTCGACTTATTATAATTGTCTGACTGACTGGCCATGTAAATCTTGTATACAAATTGTAGGTTGCTATTTTTGCAATTTTACATATGACATTATTTTGGCCTAATTGGTAATGATGGGTCCATTATTTTATTTAGACCCCATACAAATATTTCTGCCGGAAAAGAGTTTCAAGCTCATAAAAGTCTTTAATATAAAACAATATGAACGAACAACAAAGTGTGGCAAATTTCGAAAACGATGTGCCAAATTACACGAGAAGCAGTTCATTATATCTCATAGGTTCCATACAACCTCCTTCCAAATATCACTTTTTAGAATTTAATTTTAACATATGTGTTGGTATTTTAATATTTGAACTTGAATTACACCCATTTAAAATACTAAAAAATCTGATCCAAAAATGGACAAACATTTTACTATGACATGAAAACAAAATCTGAGTCAATTTAACTATATTTATCTGTATGTTTTGCACCTTTACATTCACAAGAATGGAAAAAGCTCAGTGAAATTTGGCCTGAATATTTGTTGCCCTATGAAGTTTTCTATAGTAAAATCGGTTCAGTAAAAATGTCATATACCGATTTTTAAGTCAACGACATAAAACTAAAAATTATGACTAAACGATGCCTTTTAGAAACGAAACATTAATAATGCATCTCTCTTTAACTAATACAAGATATCTCTATAACTAATACTGGAAATTTTTCGGGCATTGGGGAAGGGTTTCCGCATATCTCAAAATTCAATTAGCTAAAAATTTGGCAAATAGAAAAATATTAAATAACTAAATTTTAACAATTAAAAAAATTTTGAATAGGAGACGGGAGAGTGATACCCCATGTACAAACGATATTTTTAGTAGCATATATCTCTGAAACTGTTGCTGGAGATTCGGTGCATATTCGTTGGACTACGTAATTTAAGGATTGGGCACGGGGAGGAGGTAACCCCTGACAAGCGGGCTTTAATAATTATTTTTAAATTGATCGTGCCGGAAGGTATTAAGAATTATAGCATTTTTATTTGTTTTTAATTAAATCATAAATAAAAATTTTGACGATATTTCAAAAATTGTTCATGCTAAAGTGACCAACAATAAAGATCTCAATCTTACCCTCTGGGCCAAAGAAAAACTCCAAATCAATCTAATCAAACAGTTTTCGGGCAGTCAATCTTCTAAAATCTTCTTTTCATTCATTTAACATTTGACAAGTTGAAAACTTCTTTAATTCAGAACAAAATGATGGACCTTTAATAAACAAAAGAGCAAGAAGTGGCATTCTCTTTCAACATTTGATTCAGGAAAACTAGATTCCTTTAAGCTCTTTTATAAAACTATAGTGTTTTGCTCTCTTTATAATTTAGTTTATCATTGACGTCATTAATTGGGCCATAAAATAACACACAAATAAGTTTTTTTCGTTGCTCTTCCATAAAGAAATAACTTTTTTTATTATTAAAGAGAGGAAAAGAGAAAGAAAGAGAGTAAGAATTCCATACGAGTTATAATAAAACAGCTGATTTTAATGATAAACCATAAACACAAACAAACGAATATATTTCTGAAATTTGTCTGTATTTTCATGTGTTGTTTTTTATATAGAAATATATAACAGTTATTGTAGTATTATGTATATATACCTTCTATATATAAAAAGGTATATTATCCTATAGATGTATTAATATTGTTGTATTGCTCTGCATGCTGTTTCTTTTTATTATTATTTTTCTTGTTAACATTGTCTCAGCAGCAGCAACAGCAATCATAAAAAGATAAATATATATGTGTTTCTTTTATGTGTATATGTATGACCTTGTGTATGTGTATGTTTTAATATATTTTATAAATAAATGTATATTTTGAGTATTTTGTAAGGATTTTAAATAAATTTTCCTTTTTTTTGTTTTATATTTTATTATTTTTATCACATCTCTATTATACGCATATTGATCTTGCACAGTGTGTCCAAATAAACTTTTTTGGGAAATAATTTCTAAAATTTTGAAGCATTTATTTATAATTTTAAATGAAATTGTATAAACTCTTGTTGTATATATTCAATGCACTCCATCACAAATAAGTTTGAAGTAAATACATTATGTTCCGTTCATACACACATACATACATACATACATACATACATACATACATACATACACACATATATACATACAAGCATCCACACAAAAATACATCCACACATACATACATACACACATACACACATACATACATACATACATACATACATACATACATACATACACACATTCATACATACACACATACACACATACATACATACATACATACATACATACATACATACATACATACATACATACATTTATAAATTTGAAGACGTAAATTTGTGCATCTTTTTAAAATTTTTATAATATAAGGTTGTTGACTTAGCTAAGTATAGAATTAACTAGATGAGCTACATTTACAAGTAAGGCTATTATATTCGGATATACCGAATCTTTAATACCCTCTACCACAAATGCGTGGGAAATGCGTAAACATTCACATATACACTCACACTCAAATAAGATAAAATTTTAAGCTTTAACATTTTTTCTACTGAACCGATTGATCAATATATTGGCGTTTTATTCGAATAAAAATTTACGAAAATTCTTCGCTTTAATTAAGAAGTTGCCTTAGATATCGGTCTATATTTTTTAACATTTTCAACCGATTTTGCTAGTTGCAAATAGAACACTTCTTAGGACAATAAGAAATACTGAAGAAAAATTTCATTGAGCTCTGTCAATTATCATGGATGTGAGCGTGCCGAGAACAGACAGATGGACGGATAAACAAACTGAGATTTTGATTTGATGCAGGAATGTATTTACATATTAGATGATTCCTTCTAAGCGTTACACATGCAATGAAGAAGAAGAAAAGGTATAACAAGGAGTTACAATATTTCAATACTCATTCCGGATATGTACATTCTTTAAATACAAGCGTATGGAATAATCTTTCAATAAGATACAAATACGGTATAGGTTACTTAAAAAAAGCTGCTTTTAACTCAAAAAGAGTATAACTACTTTTTGGAAAAAAAATCAGCGAAAAATCGTAATTTGTTGTAAATTCAAATTCAAAAGCCTACAGCTTCTGATTTCATATTTGTTGTTTTTTATTAGTTCTTAATAAAATATCTGAAAGATATCGGATAATCTCTGTTTCCGTTTTAGCATAAAACCCTTGACAACATCGGTCAAAAAGTAAAATTTTTAAATCTATATATCGCTTTAACTATAAGACTTAACTGCTCATACACACTATATAAATTCACTCATATGAAAATCTTTATAATCATTTCAGATATAAGAAGTTTGGATCGCTTTAAACATGTTTGATTCGAGGTGTTCAACTTTAAGACTCCATTTATGGGTTTAGAAAGTTCAAAATCAAAACTTAAACTCATTCATACCTCTCCTATCACTATGTAAAAATATTTAAATCGAGCTAAACGTACTGCAGTTTCCGAATTATTTCCATTTAATTTCTCATTTGAAACACTGGGCGACAGAGTGACGCGGTATTAGTATGTTTATAAGGAAAAGTACGTCAATGTGAAACTGTCTGTTTTTGACACGCTCAAATGCTAAATAAATATCTGGAGTATTTCTATAATTTTTGATTAGTCAACTGCAGAAAATGCCACCCAAAACTATAAAATCGTAGCTCTAACCAAATTTAATTACCATATAATCGCTACCCACCAGTTAGGGGCCTGTAATACTCCAAATAAATTCAAAAACACCTCAACCTGGGCCATGTCCAATTTTAATAAAATATTATTATAGATTGAAAAGAACCACTGTTTGATGCTTTTATACCTTTTCTTAATGTTTTTTGGTTTACGCAGATTTTGCTACATCAGTGTAAATGGGTGTGTGTGAGGGTGTTGCTTTTTAAAATTTTACAAATACAAGTGTCTGAATGTGTTTTCGGTTTTTTATTTTATTTTTGTGATTATATGAGTATTTGTTTTTGGTATTCGAATACCATTGAAAACTTGTTAAGCTTTTCAGTGTTTGATTAAGGGGATGATAGATAGTTAGTGTGTTTTTAGGCGCCAAAGGTATATGAGGCGAAAGGTGGAATATAAGAATGTGAGGTAACAAACAAATGAAGAACCATTAAATGAATGATATATTGAAATTGATCATAAGATTTATGATGCACAGTGGACAGGTTGTAAGTGGAACAAGTTAGAAAATTACACTTTCTTAAATTCTATTTTAGTATATTTAACGATGCATAAAATTGGGCGTTTATGTCTCAGTGTAATTAATCATTTATCATAGAAACATAAAGAAAAGAAATAAATAGTTATAGTCGGTCGGTGTAGGGTATTAAATAGACGGCTTGACTACGTGAATTCAAATTTTAACAAAAAAATTCCTATTTTCGCTAAAAATTTAAATTTTCACTAAAAAATTCAAATTTTCGCCAAAAATTTAATTTTTCACAAAAAAATCAAATTTTCACAAAATATTCAAATTTTCACTAAAAATTCAAATTCTTCACCAAATTTTCAAATTTTTCACAAAAAAATTCAAATTTTCACAAAAAATTAAAATTTTCATAAAAAATTCAAATTTTCACTAAAAAATTCAAATTTTCGCTAAAAATTTAAATTTTCACTAAAAAATTCAAATTTTCGCTAAAAATTTAAATTTTCACTAAAAAATTCAAATTTTCGCTAAAAATTTAAATTTTCACTAAAAAATTCAAAATATCGCTAAAAATTTAAATTTTCACTAAAAAATTTAAATTTTCACTAAAAATTCAAATTTTCACTAAAAATTTAAATTTTCACTAAAAAATTCAAATTTTCATTTTTACTAAAGATTCAAATGTTCACTAAATATTAAAATTTTCACAAAAAATTCAAATTTCACAAAAAATTCAAATTTTCACAAAAAAATTCAAATTTCACAAAAAATTCAAATTTTCACAAAAAAAATCAAATTTTCACAAAAAATTTAAATTTTCACTAAAAAATTCAAATTTTCACTAAAAATTTAAATTTTCACTAAAAAATTCAAATTTTCATTTTCACTAAAGATTCAAATGTTCACTAAAGATTAAAATTTTCACAAAAAATTCAAATTTCAAAAAAAAATTGAAATTTTCACAAAAAAATCAAATTTTCACAAAAAATTAAAATTTTCACAAAAAATTCAATTTTTCAAAATTTTAATTTTCACAAAAAATTTAAATTTTTACAAAAAATAAAACTTTCAGAACAAATTTAAATTTTTACTAAAAATTCAAATTTTAATGAAAAAATTCAAATTTTCAAAAAAAAATTCAAATTTTCAAAAAAAAATTCAAATTTTCAAAAAAAAAAAAATCAAATTTTCACCAAAAATTCAAATTTTAATTAAAAAATTCAAATTTTCACTAAAAAATCAAATTTTCACTAAAAATTCAAATTTTCACTAAAAATTCAACAAAAAGTAAATTAAAAAAAATAAATTTTCACCAATAAAAATTTCACAATTAAAATTTTCAAAAAAAGAAATTTTCATAAAAAACTTAAATTTAGAATTTGTTTGACTAAAAAGTCAAATTCTTTCGTTCAAAATTGAATATTTCACCAAAAATTTTAACGAAAATTCAAGTGCTTTTCCATTATAGTTTGATCTCCACTCCGGCATAATCCAAGTTATACTAGACCAAAAATCAATAGATATTGTCCTTTGACTGAAATAATGACGCATGCCAAATTTCATTAAGATATCTTGAAAACTGCGATCTGCATTATATTCACAAGGTTTACATGGATATCCAGCCGGACAAACTGACGCACGGTCATCATTAAATCGGCTCAGAAAGTGATTATAAGTTGAACGGTATACTTTAATTGTGGTGGAAGTACAATTTTTTCTGCCCGTAAAAATTATTGCACAAACTCAAAATATCGTAACCACCTTTGGCGGTGTAGAAGTAAATATTCCTGTTTCTGTATAAACCCCTAAAAATATGCTTTTGCTACAACACTGCTGTGAAAATTTCTTTTGTTTACATTAAAAATACTATTTGTGTATATGTGATTTTATTTTAGTTGTATATGTGTGAAAGTGTTTTGTTATTTGTTTACATTCTTAGGCTTGAGTAATAACAAACAATAATAAAGACAAAAAATATAGAGCAACACGATGCTCTTGTCTACTCTCACTCTCTCTCGCTCTTTTTTAAATACTAAAAATAAAGCAGAAGAAAATTATAATAAAAGGCAAGGTAAACTAACGGTATTTTTTATTATATATAACAAAGAGAGAGAGAGAGTGAGAAAACTTTCTATAATTTGCAGAGAGTTTTAAGTTGTTTTTATTATAAAGAGGGAATGTAAAAATTTTTTTGTATTTTGTGTTTTTTTAAGACTGAGATAGAACAAATTTTAACACATAATTCAGCTCTTAATTTGTTACATATTTTTTTCTTCTTTTGCTAGCAAATCGGAAGTTATAGATAAACTTTAATTTTTGATATGAATTGACAGTGTTTTTCAATATTTTTATTTTTGTAATTATTAAACTTTGGAATCATAAAAATTTTCTTAATAAAATCTTACATAGTATTCGTGAAGGAGAACGAGCTCCTGCTTGGTCAAGGACGTGGTCAGTGACTCTACAAATTTGTGTTCCTCGAGTAATTTTTTTAAATTTTACTTCAGAATGCGTAGTTTAGGTTGAATTTTCATATCTATGAAAACGTTAAAATTAAAAAAAAAAATCAAATTAAATGTCATTTGATGTCCAAAATTTATGGAGAATTTAAATTTTAGAATTTTTGCTTCTTTTTTTTAATAAATTATTAAATTCTAATAAAAATAATTGAACTTTCGCATGAAGAAGTGGGAATCTTTTAATGAAAAAATCTATGTACATAATATTCATGAATGTACATTGATTTTTTCATTAAAAGATTCCCACTTCTTCATGCGAAAATATCCATAATCCCAATTTATATAAAACACACTTAAAAATTTAAGTTATTTTAGTGAAATAATATTAAAAAGAATGTCCATTGAAAAATATTTTTCTGATTAAAAAATTATTTCAGCTTTTGTGATTTGAATGGTAATCGGAGTATATTTACTTTGTTAATCCGTGACTAACGCCAAGAAGGGATCATCTTAGATCCCATAAAGTGTGGAAACATTCTTATCCTTAGAATAATAGAACGAATTACATAAAACTTGGTTACCCTGTTGTTATTATCCTAAGCAGATTCTGCCTTCGCCTGCATCGCTGACCACATAGAGATCTATACTCCTTCAGAGCAACTCAAAGATAACTACGTCTTAAACTATTTAATGCTGATTATTTAATAAATTAAATTAAATTAAATTAAATTATAACATAACCGCGATGGCCAATTGTGGAGGGTCACCGATTACATGCTTGACCAGATAGGGTTGTGTACTCCTTCAAAGGATTTTTTTGGGACACTTAGCTATAACCATGAACGTTTCTTTGAAGATGTCTGAATTTATAAATGAATATTTGGCGAATTTATGAAGAAATCAACACAACTGATGCTGCCAATTTTGAAGAGTCACCGACTACGTTTCTGATCATATGGAAACCCGATCCCCCTACAAATCTACTCAAAAGCAACTCAGTTTAGAAGCTGTGAAATTTTATTAAACTCTCTCTAACGGTTTAAAAGTTATAGAATCATTAAAAAATGATTTGGAATTAATATGCAACATTTTGTTATTTAAATTAAGAATTTTTCTCTCTCACCCCTTTTGTGCTCATAGTGAGAGAGAGAAAGAATTTTTGCTCTCTTGAGCAGGTATTGTAAATATTTTACTTAACGTATGAGTAATATTTAGAGGTTTTTTTTTTTTTTTTTTGCAAAAAAAATATTGTTTTTTTTTTTCTTTTTTTGCTAACTACCTTTTGTTGTTGTTACTTTAAGCAGTAAAAACCAAAAACAAAATTTGTTATTCCTTTCTTCGTTTGCTTCCCTTTTTAATGTCCAACATCAGTTTTAGTTTATTGGTATAATCGAACGGTCGAATTGTCAATTGTGGTCAATTTTATGCGTTTGTTTGTGTTGGTTTTGTGGCAGCAACAGCAAAACTTTAATGTTTGTGTGCTTAAATGCTTTTCTGTTATTAAAACAAGATTTACGTGATATTTAAGGTTCAAAATAAATAAAAATTAATAAATGAAATTAAAACACGCGATTAAACCCCCCCGCAAAAAAACGGGGAAAAAAATTGTAAATGAAAATATTTTGAGTATAACAATTTATGACATTTTATTAACAGGCTCCATAAAAATTAATAAAAAAAGAAAATAAAGTTTGACAGTTTTGCTTTCAAGCTCAAAAGGTGTTAAATAAATAATTTATTAAATGATAAAAATTGTTTAATTTAGAGAAAATTAGTGAAATTTATTTAAAAAACAAAAAAAATATAATAAAAGTGATTTTTAACAAAATTATTTAAACCGAAAATTTCTTTAAAAGACAAAATTATTTTTAGCTTAAAATTTTTTTTTATTTATTTTTAGCTTTTTTATCTTTTAACATCCCCAATTTAATCTCTTTCTGCTGCTTGTTAAAGCATCTTCTACTTATCTCTTCTTTTTAGTTAATTTCTCTTATTATAACAAAAAAATCTCTTAAGTTGGTTGCCATGACTTCAATTTCTAGCAAGAGTTGGCGCTATTTTTGCCCTTACAGCTTCTGATTTTGTACGTTAATGTTTTTTGCTTTTAGTTGTTGTTTTTGTGGTACTTTGTTAGAGTAACAAATTTTCTTCTTTATATCCTTTTTTTTGTTTCTTTTATCTCTTTAAAATTATTAATAGTAGAAGCAGAAAACCCCCTTGTTATGGCTTCATGTGGAGTGAAATGCAAAAAAAAAAAAAAAAAAACTCTACCGCTTCTTTTGTACGTTTGCGTGGGCAACTGCGTCATTAGTGGTCTAGTCTCTGTAGACATTTAACGTAATCATACATTTTGTCGCATTGTTTACCCTTAATATTAGAAACCAAAATCCTCAATAAAGAGAAATAAAGAAGAAAATTAAATTTAAGCTAATTAAAAAAGAAAAAATAATTAAAGATTAAAAAAAAAATCTATAAAAGAAAGGAATTTAAAAATAATTAATTTTTAAAATATAAAATTAAAAAATAATAAATAATTTTTAATAAAATAGAAATTAAAAAAAAATAATATAAATAGTGATTAAAAATTACAAAAAATATATATTGAAAATTAGATTAAAAAAAAAATTAAAATAAAAATTCATAAATTTTATTAAAAAAATTATAAATTTTATTGGAAAATAAATAAAATAAATCCAAATAAAAAACTGCAAATTATTATAATTATTAAAATAAATTATTATAATCCCAAGTGTTTAAAGAAATAACAAAAATATAAATCATACGTCTCCCTTAATAATTATAATAACAAATTAATATCAATCATACGCCTCCATTAATAACTAAAGTAATTGATTTACATAATCAAACGCGTTTAAACTAAATTTTTTCAAGTTCTTTAAAACAGTTAGAAAAATAATAAATTAACAATAGAAATTAATTACTAAAAAAGATTTTTATCAAAATTATTTTGAAGTATTTTTTTTTTAATTTTTATTTAAAAAATTCAAATAAGGAAGGAGATCGAAAAATTTATATAGTTTTAACTTTTTTATAAAATCTGTCACTTTGCTCGAAGCTCCGAGCAGTTTGGATGGTTTGTCTCTCTTGGTTAGAAAAAAAAACACATTATTTTTCTTGCAAACTTTAAAATCTTGTCCATCATAGTGTCACTATGCCAAGTCAGACCAAAAATATGTGGAAACACTACGAAGTCTTAAGAACGGTAGCAGCCATTTTTTAAACATTCCTTGATATAAATTTTGGTATTTTCTTTAACATTCCCTCGAGCATCTGTAACATAAAATTTTTGGACCAGTAAGTTGCGAAAAAATGCAGCAAAAAAACTTGACTTCAATTTCAGTGATCCGCTTAAATTTTAACAACGTTCCTGTCAGAAATTTGTGAGCCTTGCAGATATTTAAATCAGCATTAGCTTTTACTTTTCTTATCAAAATGTTCGAGCACTGAACTAAACCGGCTGCTTTTTAAAGTGATATTTTGGGAGCTCTTCTGAAAAAGATTTCCATTTCTTGGCTTTATAGGGATCATGTAGTTATTCCTTTCCACCTGAACCAGGTGTTATGTCCTTAAAAATTGGAAACAATATGACCTTTGAAAGCTTGAATATAACAACCCAATGTAATGTGTTCCAGATAATTCTATCCTAATTACTTCTTAAGCGTCGTATTCGAGTCTCTATTTTCAAAAGCCAAAGAAGTTATCTATAAGATTAATTTTAGGTGAAAAATTCGAGAATTTGATCCCTTAAGCCAATAACTAATCATAGACAAATGCGGAAATATCCATGGAAGTAGTATTACACAAAATATTCCTGAAATTAAAATGGATCACGTCTGTTTGGATTTCTATAAGATGACCAACTACACTGTCCGAAAAAAAGATAAAACTAGAACGCTTTCTATCTCTCTGGACTTTACTCATTTATTTAATCGTGAATCTTAATTAACTAATTCCATTCATATGAAGTGTGTCATTTACGAAGAAAAAAGTCAAAGTGAGGGGAGCGTTTTGGTTTTAACCTAAATTTCGGGTAAGGCAGTTCTTTAATAGAAATCCATGCAAAAGTGAATGGTTTTCTCTTTTAGGACATGTTGGCCCCCAATATGTTACGCTATGTTGAGTTAGAAATATCACTTCAATGGGTGTTTCATTACGCGAATGGCCATTATCCCATAGAGGAAGTAACATATAACGCAATGAGAACTTTTTGGTAAAAGTTGTTTGGATTTTGAACAATACTGTATGTTGATTTATTAAAAATTTAACAAAAAATTATTTATAAAAGGAAAATAAACCTGTGCGTATGATTGATATTCATAATCTATTAATATAATTAATATCAATCATACGCCTCCTTACAATTTTTTAATTCTTTTAAAATTTAATAATAAAATTTAACAATCTTATTATAAAAAATATAGTAATTGAATGATAAAAATAAATAATTTATCAAAATGGATTTTAATTAGATTATTTCAATAGTTTATGAGATATCGAGGTCCAAAGGAAGAGTTAACTAACATTACTTACAACATGAAGTTTCCATATAAATCTGAAGAGAAAACTAATGCATCATAAACATATTATAAATGAAGCTTTAAACAATGAAGCCCTTCCAATTTTAAATCAAATCTTGATCTCTATACAAAAGTTAATCATTCGTATGATAAAAGAGAAAAGTAGTTAATTTCTTGACGTGTTAAAATTTTCATACTTCAGTTAATTTAATTAAATTAATTAGTTCACTCCCCCCTTCATAAGTTTTCTTTAGCAACTTCTTTCTTTAAAATTTATATAAAATTCTTTCATGTCCTTGTTAATTTTGTTCAAAAATATTTTACCATTTTTTGTTATCTTTTATCATTTTGGTACTAAATTACAATTAAGCACGTATCACTAGAATTTTTTTGTTGAAACATAGTGTTCATACTTTGTTAAGTGCAAAAAAAAAAATAGAAATAGAATTTTGCTTAAAACCAAATGACCCCATTTGATTCTTTAACTTCCTCTACTACAACCACTGCACAATGGTTTGTTACCAAAGGCACACAGTGCTACTAAATTGATTTATTTGGATGTAATTCTGTAAATAATGAACTATTGCACAGTGTCTCCAAATTAAATTTTTGGGAAATAATTCTATAACTTTTGAACCATGAGAGATATTTTAATGACATTTCACACAATTGAGAGTTAGTTTAGGTAAAGGAATCGCTGACTGTTTAAATTTGACCACCACGGAGGTAAAAGAATTTTTCTTAAAACCAAATGATTCCATTTGACTTTCATACTTCCCAAGCTGTAACGATTGCAGGGTGGTAAAACACTTTCACAACGATTTGGAATAAATTCCGTAACTTTTGATCCTTTGCACAGTATCTTCTTTCTTGGGAAATAATTCTGTAACTTAGAATAATTAGCGATATATTAAGAAAATTACAAACGATATAAGCTGTGCAGTTTTTCGAGTTGATTTAAAGGAGTATAGGCTCTTATATCGACAGGGATGTAGCCGACAACCTTCCGAAATTGGCTACTTGTGGTAGGATGATTATTTAAAAAAATATATTCTAAGTCAAATTGTATAGTTTTAATTATACCATCACAGAGTGATATGAGGTAACGATATGTTAATGACATTTTGGCCCATGAAGGATGCTTTTTGTTTCATAAGATAAATCTGTCCTCTATTAATTTTTTATTTCCTTTTGTAGGTTTACGAACATCATAATTCTGTCCTTTCATAAAGAAATTAGGCACCATATTTTCAGAATGTTTAATATTATAACCAGCTCCTCCATTGGAATACATTTGGTCATCAAAAAGTAAATCTTAGCATTTTCGTGCTCGAACAGAAAATTTCTCTTGGGCATTATTAAACTTTAAATTAGAAGTAAAATTGAGATTTTACCTAAAAAAATCATATATTGATATTGATAAGAAACAGAAATTATGAATACAAAATTTTTGTAATTTTTTTTAAATCAATTTTCATGCCTGCATTTATAGAATTATTCCACACAATGATCGCTTGAATAAGATAAACAACAAGACAAAGTAAAAATCTTGTTAACTTTAAGAAGGTAACGTTTTGGTTAAAAACAATAAAATTAAAACAAAATTTAGTGAAAAAATAAACGTGTTTATAGGAATATGCACCAGTGTCAGCATTCTCTAGTAAAATTTAGCTATTTTTAGGAAGTTTTATGTTTTTTTTTTAAATCAGCTTACTCGATATGGTCAAACTTAATGCGTCACCGAATAATTTTCTGACCAAATAGAAGTCTACACTCCATCAGTTCTATTCGAATACGCATCAGCTCTAACCATTTAAAATTTCCTTTTAATATCTTTAATGGTTTAAAAGTTGTACACTTATTTCCAAAAAGGACGATTTGGAAACACTTGGCTATTAAAATTGAGCCTTTAAGTTCTCAAATGGGTAAATAGAAATATCTAAGAAATTATAAAAATTTGTCTTTTTTTGACCACTGTGCATTTTTCCATAAACTCAGACTAAAAAAAGTCATTTGAAATTCAAAAATGTTGCTTAAAATTGTTCGAAAAAAAAGCGACACTAAAATAAACATAAAAACTACGAAATGAAAAAGAAACAGTAAATATTTTACTTCTTCAATTCCTGCCACCTCCTCCTTTCTTAACTCTGATTAATTCCCCAAACGAATGAGTTAGGTCAAGGATGTTCATATTCTGTGGAATGCAAAAAAAAAAAAAATACTATAAAAAAATATTACTTCAATATAAAATAACATTTTCTTATTTTGGTATATGTTAACTGTTATTTATCACCCCAAAAAATAAAAAACTAAAAGCAAATGACCATAAATAATAAAAAATTTAATCAGAAAAGAAGAGAAAGGAGTAAGAAAAAAAACAACAACAAACATAACTAAAAACAAAGTAATAAATACTAAACAACAACAGAATTACTTAATTAATAAAAAAACAAAAAATATATAACAATAAATAAGTATATAACTAAATTAATAAAAAATATACACATACAGACATAAAAAATAATATATGAATACCAACAGCAACAAAAAAATAATATTAAAATAATATAACACAATAAATAAAGAAATATGTAAAATATTTTAACACTCAACGATAAAACGATAACAAAACAGGGAAAAACAAGTAAGAATATTTCATTCAGATAAGCCGAATCTTAAACACCCTCCACTACAAGTACGAGTGAAGTAAATACGTTACCTTATGCACATGCATTCATACACTCACAGACATATACAAAAACAGTTTTACGTAAATAACACACGGAACATTTGATGAGTAATAAAATTAGTTATAATTTTGGCTATAACTTTTTTTTTCAACTGAACCGATTTGTCGCTTTACAATTGATAATTTTACGAAATTTTTAAACTTGAGCTAAGAAACTGTCTCAGACATCGATTCATATCTCATATAAAACAAATTTTGCTGGTTTTAAATAGTTAATATACCATTTTCACCATTTGTGGTGGCAGAGAGTGTAAAAATTAGCATAAAATAAGATCTTTATTTAAAACTGCAGTGAAACATATTTACTTATAGTTAAATAAATGGACTAAATTTAAAACCTTTTCTGGGAAGAACCCTGAAATAGGAACTATAGCATATATGACCCGATATTCATTAAATTAGTAACGTATAGAGCAAAACTTCTATAGACTTTCAATAGAATATGGACCCATATTCGCTAAGAATTTAACTAATGAATATTTGTCAGTTAAAAACAAAATAATCGTGATGATTTTAATTGAAATTAATTCATATTCATATAAACATTTTCAAGAGCTATATTCAAGCCCGTTTTCCGATATGGGGGTTTATATGGGAGCTTTAGCAAAATATGGACCAAGAATTGTCAAATTATTATAATAAATTGATGATATTGATTTTGATATATTGATGAATTGTGTTTTATTTAAGAGTTTTATAAGATCATATCCACTTTCCGGGAAGACAAATAATGCCCCAGCACAATATTATTCCTTTGTGTTTATTATTATATTAGAATTCATTTCAAATTTCAGAAAATCATCGTCAAAATTGCGACCCATATGATTTTGAGATGATTAAAAATTTTTCATATATATAACTTTTTCTCATTGATCCGATTTTAATAAATTTTTTTACGATATAAATAAATTGTTGTTATAATCCAGTTAACTTTTGTTGAAAAAATTATAAAAGTTATTATTCGAAATTTTAAGGTTTTCTCAGAAATCAGTCTATAAACCTTTTGCTAATGAACCGATATAGCTGGTTTTAAAAAGTGATCTGCTTAGGACAATACATAACAGTGTGGCCAAATTTCATTAAATTCAAACATTTGTTCTAGGCGTGAGAACGTTTTCAACAGACAGACTCAGATTTTTATATGATGCAAAAATATATTTACTTCTTGGCGTTACACGCGGAATTACAAACTTAATCCTTCTTCATCAGCACTACTGGTGGTGGATGGTATAATAAAAACAAAAATAAAACACTCTTAGAAACACATACAAAAACAAAAATGAACGAAAAAAAGTTAGGTTTTTGCTAACAATATATATATATATATATATATATATATATATATATATATATATATATATATATATATATATATATATATATATATATATATATATATATATATATATATATATATATATATATATATATACAAAACAACAACTCTACCTACCCCTTTTTAAAAAATATACTCAACACAAAGAAAAACTTTTTCTTTACCTTTCTCTCTCTCGCTCTCTTGATAATTTACTCATATTGTTTTAAAAA
Organism: Cochliomyia hominivorax; assembly: GCA_004302925.2. Lineage (NCBI taxonomy): Eukaryota > Metazoa > Arthropoda > Insecta > Diptera > Calliphoridae > Cochliomyia > Cochliomyia hominivorax. The sequence goes on from PYHX02000494.1 coordinate 12,149,347, forward strand.
AAAGCATTAAAAGCAAAAGTAATACCGTTATGGAAGAGTTATTTTTTTTAGCTTAAGCTCAGCTTCATTTAAAGTGTTTTTTGTATGTTATTGTTTACAAAGTCTTTGATTTTAGTTTTCTTTAATAAAACTCCTTAAAGTATGCAAAAGTTTTTAGCTTTTAAACTCATACGTAATTTCATTCGTGATTTCATTTCATATCATATTAAAGATGATATGGAGGTTGTCACATAGTTTTTTGAATAACTTAAGTATTTTTCAATCGAATTTAAAGAGTAAATAAGTAAATTATCGGGAAGACTCGGAGGTATTGAAATATTTATATAAATGCAAGAAATTTGTATACCTTTAAAAACAAATTGATACAAAATTTATAATTTTTGTATTATCAAAAAATTAAGTTTAACGTTTTAATTTTTTTATTTAATTATTTTTGATACTCACTGTAACACAAAAACGGTATAAGTTAATGTATACCAAAGATTTTAATTTTTTTACTAATATTACTCATACGCCAAACAATTTGTCTTCATATTGTAATAAAAAGTTTTTTTTTTTTTTTTAATTTTCCTTATTATTAAAAAATAAGTTAAGGGATTAACCAATTTGACTCCCACCTTTAATTTTTTTATCCGATTTCTTAAAAAGCACTTTAGAAAGTAATAAGAATTTTCGCTATTACAGAAAAGCATGTTCGAAATTAAGAACAGTTAAGATTACATACATGTGAAGTCACGTAGGTGTATGTTTATCATGTTCTATTTATTTTAAATGAAAAACAAAAAATTGTCATAAAATTTATATAAAAATTAGACTCTTTGAAAGAAATTTAAGGTTAATGGGTTATAGAAATGTTGTTTATATAGTTAAGGTAGGGTATTTTTGATTTCCAAATCAAATTTTCATAAAATTGTATAACTTATGAAACTAATGAGGGGTACTCTATCATTCCGAGAAGGAATCATCGTCTATCTGTCTCTCTGTTGGAACCTTTTTTTCGGCCACAACAATAATCCGAATTCAATGAAATTTGTCCTGCTTATTTGCTATTGCTGTAAACAGTTTGTTATATAAAACCAGTAAAATCAATACCGTAACAAAGAAATTATAGATCAATAGCTGAGACAACCTCTAAATTCAAACAAAAACAAATTTGTAAATTTTACAAAATGTAGTTATTAGCTAGAAATAGCTATAATTTATAGCAAAATATATCTCATTACTATTCCTAATCAAAAAGTTTTCCTGTTCAGAAAAATAATAATTCCAAAATGACTTAATTTATTAATTTTTTCTACTAATTTTCTTCATTAAAAATTTTTTCATAATTTATAAGTCAAAAAATCAAAAAATAGGTACATTTTATTCCTTTGCATTAGATAACCTGCATAAAGTATGCTTCAGTTTTTGACATTAGAATTAATATTACTCATACGTAAAGTGGTTAAATTTGAAATTGTGTTATAATCCATTAATTTTTAGACATATTTTAATAATATTTTTCATGATTTGAGCTGAGATGCCTTCAAATTGATTTGAAGGAGTTAAGAACCATGTCAGGTTAAAGACTTAATCACTTTAAAAAATTGGTCGCCATAGATATGTTAATTTTGTGAAAAAATTGCAAAGAATTCAGACGAAAAATTCTTTCACAAATACAATTATATTAAAAACATCTACATTTCAAAAATAAATAATATTATTTTTTAATCATTATTTTTTTAATTAAATTTCATTTAGATTGATTAACAGACTCCTACAAACATATACATACACCCACATTTGAATAAAATATTTCAGAAAATATAAAAAAGTAAAATTAGCAAAAGCAGACATAAATAAATAAAACTAATGAAAAGAAAACGAAAAAATAGAAAAAAGAAAATATTAAATAATAAATAAAAGAATAACAAACCAATTAAAGGATAATTAAGGAAAATTCCATAATCCAGCAAATAACCTCTAAATTATATCATAAACATGAAATATAAAGAATGAAATAAAACAAATATTTAATAAAAAATGGCTCAAACTATAAAATCTATAAAATTCTAAAGCTCAACTTATCTTCAAATTATCACTACAAAAAGCAACAAAAGCAATATTTTAAAACGCTAAAAAAATTAACAAAACAAAAAATATCATTTTATCAATTAAATTAAAATAAAATATAAAAATAATTAAATTGTTAAAAAAAATTAAACAAAAAAACAAAATGCCTTTTGGTCGTAAGTCACCATTTGAGGCTTTGGCCTTACCTGGTGTTATGTTGGCCTACAAATACAGTCAATTTCGTCAAAGACGCCGTGAGGCAGCCAGTCGCCGTGTCACAGAACGTGAACTATCTGCTTTACATCATAAAATCGTAAGTAATAAAATTTCTTACAATTAAATTAGTGTATTTTTTAATTAATAGAAACTCTAGAAACAAAAACTTATTTATTTTAGCTAATTTCAAAACCATTAAAATAACCAAATTAAAATGTCATATTCGGTTAAGCCCTACTAAGTAATACCCTACACCATATTGTTGATGGAAATGACTGCTGCGAAAAATCTATGTACGACCCTCATGTAACCAGATTTTCATATTTACGTCTAATAAATTATTATGATAATAATATTTATGTGAAAAAGAATGTTTTTTCTGGGAGTTAAAAAAATAAAGATCGATCCTCGTATAATTTTGCATACTACTTTTTGCTTATATTTAACTTAGTTGGACTAAATTTTACAACACCCATTTATATGAGCGATTTATGACTTTCAAAGTGATATTTCTAAGGTGGTTTGCATGGCCCCTATGAGAAATAATGGACCGATCCTCGTATAATTTAACACATCGTTTTAGAATATCATTGGACTTATATGGTTTAAATTCTTTAACATTTAATATTTTTTTATGAGTCAGAAATCTCATACTGGGGGGACATTTGGAATAATAGACCAATTAAAGCGAATTTAACTTTATTTGACCAAATATTATTACAATAGTCACGTATGTGTTCGATTTATGAGTTTCAAAATAATATTTGGAAGATTAGTTGTATGGGATCTATGAAAAATAATTTAGCACATCGTTTAAGAATATCATAGGACTTTGGTTTTAATCGTTTTATATTTAAACATTTTATGAACCAAAAATCCCATTCCCGGGGGACCTTTTGAAATAATTATCCAAACATAATCTTTGCGCAAAATATCATTAAAATATCTTAAATATTACGATCTGAACTTTGTAAACAAATATTTTTAAATCGACTCAGGAGGTGAATTGAACGATATACTTAAAAGTGGTAGCAGCATTGTCCTTTACAATCATCTGCACCTACGATGGTGTAGGGTATAAAAATCTACATTTAATTATAAAAATACCCAAGAAAAAATTACAGAAAAAGAAAAAAGAAATAACAGAACGAGTCGAATAGAGAGCTAAGGGGAGAGAGTTTGGTCTTTAGATAATAAATAAAAAGAATCCTTAATTTCTTAAAAAAAACTTTATTTACTAAATATTAATAAATTTCAAATAATTCATTTCCCAATCACTTTCAAATTTATACCCAAATTCCCAAAATAATAAATCTCCAACTTGTATTTATAGCAAAACCTTTTTTCAAAATATATATGTAACATATATGGCTTTTATATTGCACTACTCAATTGCTGCTGTATATAAAAAAGAATGTCTGCTTTTCCGCCTTGCAAAACGCCTTAATGTTGAAAACAAATGTTAATCAAGTTTTTTATTCTAATTTTTCTAACTTTTTTTTGGATTTGCCAACACAGGAAACACTGGTAAGAAGTTTGTATTTAAAAAAGAACTTAAATAACAACTGTAGACAAGCCGTTTTGCTTCATTCAAAAATATAATTTGCTTCACAAAATCAAAATTGGAAAAAATGTAGAATTCTTAATTTTATCACTAAAATGCTAAATGCTGTAATTAAAAAAGCAAAAAAAAACACAATATTTTTAGAACATAATTAAAATCATTATAATAATAAATATAGTCCTTAATGGAATTATTCGTCTAGGGTAACCATCCAATTTGGATATAAGAAGACACTTTCATAAAAAAGGAACAGATTAGATTTGTTCAGAAATAATTCTTTGAATTTTGTTCAGCTGCATGGATTTGCATGAAACTGAACAAATTGATGGTAAAAAACGTGGTATTAACACCCTGGAAGTTCGACATCATTGGGGCGTCATAAACTGTATTATAGTGACACAAAATACCTCGGAGAATTAAAAAAGGATCTAAAAAACCTAAAACTTCCAGAAAAATATATTTATATGTTTTTAAGAAAAAAAGATCATTTGAAAAAAGTATAATGCTTCAATACCTTCCCTCGTACATACACACGCACATATACATTCACAGAATTATACAATATACAAAAGTACTTCTTTAATAGAACACGGAACACTTCAAGAGCCATCAAATTCGTTATATAAAATTTTATGAAAGATTTTTGTTCGAACTTAGAGTTTGGCTCGGATATCGATTTTTCTGGTTTTAAATAGAAATTTTTTCCAGACTGTAAAAAATACTAAGGAAAAATTTCATTGTGGTCGGTCAATTCTTGTGGATGTAAGCGTGACAACAACAGACAGACAGACGGACATAGTTATATCTATTTAGATATTAATTTGATGCAATAATATATATACATTATGGGGTCTAAAATGATTCCTTCTTAGCGTTACACATGGAATTATAAAGTTATATACACCCTCTTCACCACCTGTGCTTTTGGAGGGCATAATAAGTGAAGACATTTCTTCTGGCAAAAAAAATATAAAAATTCATAATTTTTTTTAAATTTTCAAATTGAAAATTTATTACCTTCGAACTGGGCTGACAAAATTTTGAAAAAAAGGAAATTTCAAGTGCAAATAACTCGAAAACTACAAGAGACAAATATCTAAGCATGTTTTTAAAAAGTATTATCATAGGCCCCCTGAATGAGAAATAAAAACTTGGTGGACTTTGCAAGAGATAGAGTTCCAAGATATCTCAATAACTCTGTGCCAATAGAGTTATTGGGGTATCTCCTCTTGAAAATACATACTGCTGATCAGCAGTTAAAGATTAATTTCAAAAAAAAAAAAAAATGGATTCTATCCTAACAGAGCAAACTATTCCTCAGTTCAATATCATTAATACGATACAGACAATCAAATAACCTATAATTTATATCATAACCTATTCAACACTATAGACTATTGACTATTAGCTACACTATAATAAAAACTATTAAGAAGTCTATAGTATTTTAGAATACTGACTAGTCTATAATATAGATATTATAGTCTATATACCATTCCATAATGTAAATTATTCTATGATCTATAATATAAAACCATAGTCTTTAATAAAAACTATTATATAGTCTATAATAAAGACAGTTAACTAGTCCATAACAAAGACTAAGGTCCGTAACAAAGACTATTAACTATTAACTTGTCAACAACATAGACTTATTGACTATAAGCTAGTTTATAATATCTTGTATTAACTAACCTATAATATAGAATATTAATAAGACATTAATTAAGACTATTAAATAATCTATAACATATGCTATTAACTAGTCTATAATAAAGACTATTGAATAATCTATAAGATAGATTACTAACTAGTTTATGATAACGACTATTATGTAACCTATAATATCGACTGTTAGCTAGTCTATAAGATAGATTATTAACTTATCTTTAACAAAGACTATTATCTAATCTATAATGTAGACTATAAACTAAAGTATAATATTGACCTTTTACTTGTCTAAGATATAAACTACTAACTAGTCTATACACTGCTATTTTTCTTAAGTCTGTTGCTTTGACTATGCTTAATCTGCTAACTAAACTATTTATTTAGTCTTTATTTTATACTAGAAATATATGATTAATCCTTTAATATATTCAGACTTTATTTAACACTTCTTCCTCTTATTATGATATAATAAAATTTTACCAATGATGTGCTTTCCACAGCTTTCCTCCATAGGAAATTAGTTAACCTATGGAGCGTATGATTAATATTTATTAATAAGTTATATTAATCATACGTACTGTAAACATCATTAAATTAATTAATTTAAATAATTTTCATCAATCAATTTAGGCAATAGAATTTATGTCTAAAACCTATTAAGAGTGACGCCAAACGTTTGAAAGGAATGTTAAAAGAGATATTAATATTGGTGAAATATCAATGAGAAATTAAAGTCGATAAATATTTCCATAAATTAATAGCGGTTTTATGATTCAATGCAAACATATTAAATACTTTCTTCTAAAAATATATAAGATTTTTATTTCATATTCATTCCATGAGTCATCACATATACAGAGCGTATAATCATTATTCAATTTAAAATATTAATCATACGTATATGAATTGCTTAAATTGTTTAATAAAAAGTTATTATAAATTAATAAATATTTTGCAATTTATTTAATAGGAATTTTTACCTTAACTTTTAAATAGCTTTTCTTCAACATACACACCTGTTTGGTTTTCTTAAATCTCGTTCAATTCAAATATTATTACTAAACATAATTTGAAAAATCCTTATTAAATTCATCTTTATCTAAAGTCAATATTAATATCATTTGCAACACCCTGTATTACTTTTATCACTTCAATTAAATTTCAACAACTGTTGTCTTATCATCATATATTTATAATTTTTTTTTCTCCCAAGAAAAATCTTCAATAAGCTTTCCAACAATATACATTCTCTTACAATGTTTATTTTATTATTTTTATTTTATTTTATTTACATCCTTTTTAAAAGTTCAAAGACAAAGACTTTGAATTGCCACTTAAAGCAATGACGTTCTTTGCCTTTGTACTGCTGTCTGTCTGTCGGTCTCTATATTGTGTTTAGTTTATTAAGCTTTAAAAATTAAATTTTCTACCACATTATCCTCCATGAAAATAAAAATATTTACATCCTAAAATACAAAATAAAAACTACTTAATACCGAAATGAATAAAATGAATAAAAAGATACAATAACCCAGCAAACACATATTGATTGACCTTTGGCCTTTAGATAAAAGCACACACTGTGAATTTGTAGCTTATAGGTATGTTATATCTGCACCTTAAGCACCTTTTAGTCTTCTCTCCCATCTAAGTGTCAGAGGTGTTATTATTTCTGCTCGTTTTGTCCTTTTTCAAATTTTGTACTTAAATTTCATATGTTTTAAGTTAAAGTAAATACGCTGATACTTTTACAAATAAAGTAGCATATGATATTAACTTAGCCTATGGACCAGACTATAAACTAAGTCTGTGTCTTAAGTAATAAACTTAGCGTATGACCTACACTAGACTATAGTCTCGTCTTTAAAATAGTCTATAGTCTCGTCTATAAACTAGTCTATAGTCTCGTCTATAAACTAGTCTATAGTCTCGTCTATAAACTAGTCTATAGTCTCTTCTATAGTCTCGTCTATAAACTAGTCTATAGTCTCGTCTATAAACTAGTCTATAGTCTCGTCTATAAACTAGTCTATAGTCTCGTCTATAAACTAGTCTATAGTCTCGTCTATAAACTAGTCTATAGTCTCGTCTATAAACTAGTCTATAGTCTCGTCTATAAACTAGTCTATAGTCTCGTCTATAAACTAGTCTATAGTCTCGTCTATAAACTAGTCTATAGTCTCGTCTATAAACTAGTCTATAGTCTCGTCTATAAACTAGTCTATAGTCTCGTCTATAAACTAGTCTATAGTCTCGTCTATAAACTAGTCTATAGTCTCGTCTATAAACTAGTCTATAGTCTCGTCTATAAACTAGTCTATAGTCTCGTCTATAAACTAGTCTATAGTCTCGTCTATAAACTAGTCTATAGTCTCGTCTATAAACTAGTCTATAGTCTCGTCTATAAACTAGTCTATAGTCTCGTCTATAAACTAGTCTATAGTCTCGTCTATAAACTAGTCTATAGTCTCGTCTATAAACTAGTCTATAGTCTCGTCTATAAACTAGTCTATAGTCTCGTCTATAAACTAGTCTATAGTCTCGTCTATAAACTAGTCTATACTCTCGTCTATAAACTAATTTATAGTCTCGTCAAGTCTTGAGCCTCGACTATAAATAAGTCTATAGTCACTACTATAAACTAGTCTATATTCACTACTATAAACTAGTCTATAGTAACTATTATAAAGTAGTTTCTAGTGACTATAGTCACTAACATAAAGTAGTCTATAATCACTACTATAAACTAGTCTATAGTGTAGACTATGAACAAACCTATAGTTTTGACAATAAACTTGTCTACATTTTCGACATTAAACCAGCCTCTATTCTCGATCGACCTAATATTTAGGATATAATCTTTGCTCTTTTACTTTTTATTAAATTCTGCTTAACACGTTTTTATATAAAATTTTTGACCGTTACAAATTCAGAATTCTTTGAATTCTGTTGTTATTGTATATAAATTGTTTTTGTCTTCGAAAAACTTCATTTTTCACCTGTCATAATCTAATTTGATTTATTTACTTAAAAACATTAAAAAAGAACAGAAGAAAACAAAATCTTTATTACATTTTGTAATCTTTAGCTTTTATTATTCTTAATACAATTGAATTTTTAGTTGCAAAGATTTTCTTTTTCAACGTCAGGCCAAATATTGTAAATAACCTTGATTGTAACCGAAAGGGCTAACAGTAGTCTTCTTAAAAATTTTCCAAAAGTCTTGCTGAATATAAATCTTCCTCAAAAAAACAAAACACGAAAAAACACAAACAAAATTGTAACAAAAAATATTTTTACTTAAATTATTTACAAAACTTATAAAAGTAGACATTTTGTAGTCTTAGAAAAAAAAACAAAAACAAAAAATATAAAGAAAAAAGTTAGCAAAAATTAAATTCTAGTGGCCGTTTGCCATTTGGCTTTAAGCAGCCACCATTTTATTTTTATATTTTTTACCAAAAATTCAAAAACCAGTAAAATAACCGCAAAAAAATTTAATATTTTTGTAATAAAATAAATATAAATGTTTTTCCTTAGAAAATAAATTTCAGTCTTTCATAAATAATAAAAAAAAATACTTAAAATATTTTTCGTCTAGTTGTGATTTTACAACTCAGATAAAACTAAATACTAAACAAAGAAACCTAAAGCTGATTTATTTTATGTCTTAGAATTTTTCCAAATATTGTTTTTGCTATTTTGAATATTTTGAAAAAAAAAAAGTAGTTAAATGCATGATAAATATTAGTAACTTTTAGGTGTCACTTACACTAGAATTTTAAAAAGAGTTTAGATTACATAATACTAAGACTATCGTGTCCGTTCTAAATACTTAACCTAAGAGATTCTAGTTTATTGTATAGACTATAAAGCAGTTTATTATCTAAACTATAGATCAGTTTAGTGTCTTGGCTATATACTATTTTATTATCTAGACTAGTTTATGGTCTATACTATAGACTAGCTTATGGTCTATACTATAGACTAGCTTATGGTCTATACTATAGACTAGCTTATGGTCTATACTATAGACTAGCTTATGGTCTATACTATAGACTAGCTTATGGTCTATACTATAGACTAGCTTATGGTCTATACTATAGACTAGCTTATGGTCTATACTATAGACTAGCTTATGGTCTATACTATAGACTAGCTTATGGTCTATACTATAGACTAGCTTATGGTCTATACTATAGACTAGCTTATGGTCTATACTATAGACTAGCTTATGGTCTATACTATAGACTAGCTTATGTTCTATACTATAGACTAGCTTATGTTCTATACTATAGACTAGCTTATGGTCTATACTATAGACTAGCTTATGTTCTATACTATAGACTAGCTTATGTTCTATACTATAGACTAGCTTATGTTCTATACTATAGACTAGCTTATGGTCTATACTATAGACTAGCTTATGTTCTATACTATAGACTAGCTTATGGTCTATACTATAGACTAGCTTATGTTCTATACTATAGACTAGCTTATGGTCTATACTATAGACTAGCTTATGTTCTATACTATAGACTAGCTTATGGTCTATACTATAGACTAGCTTATGTTCTATACTATAGACTAGCTTATGTTCTATACTATAGACTAGCTTATGGTCTATACTATAGACTAGCTTATGTTCTATACTATAGACTAGCTTATGGTCTATACTATAGACTAGCTTATGGTCTATACTATAGACTAGCTTATGGTCTATACTATAGACTAGCTTATGGTCTATACTATAGACTAGCTTATGGTCTATACTATAGACTAGCTTATGGTCTATACTATAGACTAGCTTATGGTCTATACTATAGACTAGCTTATGGTCTATACTATAGACTAGCTTATGGTCTATACTATAGACTAGCTTATGGTCTATACTATAGACTAGCTTATGGTCTATACTATAGACTAGCTTATGGTCTATACTATAGACTAGCTTATGGTCTATACTATAGACTAGCTTATGGTCTATACTATAGACTAGCTTATGGTCTATACTATAGACTAGCTTATGGTCTATACTATAGACTAGCTTATGGTCTATACTATAGACTAGCTTATGGTCTATACTATAGACTAGCTTATGGTCTATACTATAGACTAGCTTATGGTCAAGTCTATAGACTACTTTATGGTCCATACTATAGACTAGCTTATGGCCTATACTATAGACTAGCTTATGGTCTATACTATAGACTAGCTTATGGTCTATACTATAGACTAGCTTATGGTCTATACTATAGACTAGCTTATGGTCTATACTATAGACTAGCTTATGGTCTATACTATAGACTAGCTTATGGTCTATACTATAGACTAGCTTATAGACTAGCTTATGGTCTATACTATAGACTAGCTTATGGTCTATACTATAGACTAGCTTATAGACTAGCTTATGGTCTATACTATAGACTAGCTTATGGTCTATACTATAGATTAGCTTATGGTCTTTACTATAGACTAGCTTATAGACTAGCTTATGGTCTATACTATAGACTAGCTTATGGTCTATACTATAGACTACTATTGACTAGCTTATGGTCTAGTCTAAAGACTACTTTATGGTCTAGTCTATAGACTAGTTAAGATAGAAATTTTTCTTTATAGACATAAACCAGGATTAGCTTTTGTTGTTAACTGTTGACCTGACTAATGAATTTTTTAAGTCTTCTAAACTTTTATTGTCATGTAAAAGTAAAATTTTTAAATTAAGTTAAACTTTGTTTTACATTTTCTGAGAAACTTTTTATTAACTTCTTTACCTTCAGAACTTTTTCAAAACTATTCTTGTTCCTGGAGGCAATAAAATCCTTTAAGCTTAAATACATTAATACTCATTTCTTTTGACATCTCTGGCGCCCTTTAAATTCTTTAATGGAACAAAAAAATCATCATAAGTTTTCATATTAAAGCCCAACGATTTTATTACATTTTGTTTTGTCTGTATTTTTATTTTTATTTTTATTTATTCTTCAAATAAAAAAAAAAACAAATAAAATAAAAAAATCTCATGAGTTATAAAAATTGTTAAAGTTAAACATGTTGAACAAATGCACACGATCCCAAAAGTATTTATATTATTTTAGATAAGTTCTCTTATTGGTATGTGTAATAGGCCTACGGTAAGTGAAAAAGGTATTAAGAGGAGAAATTTTTAAAATTTAATAAAAATTAAAAAAAAAGGATTTTAAAGTTATGAAAATTTCGAACCCAATTTTTCATCTTTAGGCCATTTTCCTGTACAAACATTTTCCTAAAACTTTTATTTTAAAAATTTGTCCTTTAATCCCTTTTTCATTTAACATTCGTTGGATTTCTTTAATATGTATTTCACGTTAAACATAATGTTGTGTTGATTTTCCTAGTCCTTTGGGATATCTAATCTCTATAATATATATTCAGATATATATATTTCTGTTTTCTTGTTTTACATTCTCTTTCTTCTCATTTCGATTGTTGTAGCCTTAGTTGTTCTATTTTGCTTACAAACCAACAGTTTTAGCTTTAATGATAACATACGATGATAGCAGTTTATTCGTGAGGATATTACCAGGGTAAAAATAAAATCCTTTATAAGCTTATTTTTTTACTTGAAATAAAAAAGAAGAATATCGTATTTTTTCAAAGGATTGAGGCTGCTTCCGTTTTTTTTCTTCCTTTATAGTGACATAAAAGTCATAAAAATAAACAAAAGAACGAGGTAGAAAATAGCTTTTGTGTTCAGTGCGTTTTTCTTTTTCTATTTTAATAAAAAAAAAATAAAAATACGACTAATTAACCGTTATTTAGTATACATGTTAAAGTCTCTCTAACGAATAAATAGAATTACATAAAACTATTTTTATGTATTTGAAAAAACTTAGTCCAGGCTTGATTTTTGATTGGAACCACCATAAACATTCAACTTTATCTTTATTTCTGTTTCCGCACAGGTTCAAGTTCATGATCGGGTTCTTGTTCAGGTTCTTGTTTATGTTCTAGTTCAGATTCCAGTTCACGTTCTAATTCAAGCTTTAGTTCAGGTTTTAGTTCAAGTTTAAGCCCAGGTTTTAGTTCTAGATTCAGTTCCAGTTATAGTTTATTCCATTTAAGCCAGATTCTAGTTCATGTTCTAGTTTAGCTACTAATTCAGGATCTAGTTCAAGTTCCAGTCTAGATTTTAGCTGAGGTACTAGTTCAGGTTCTATTTCAGGTTTCAATTCCGGTTTTAGTTAAGTTCTTGTAAAGTTATGATTCAGTACTAGAACAGGTTCAAATTAAGGATCTAGTTTAGGTTCTACTTAAAATTCAGGTTCAGATTGTAATACAGATTCCAGTTCAGGTTCTAGTTCAGCTTTTAGTTCAGGTTTTAGTTCAAGTTCAAGCTCAGGTTTTAGTTCTAGATTCGGTTCCAGTTATAGTTTATTCCAGTTAAGCTCTAGTTAATTTATAGTCTCGATTCTGGTTCAATTTTGAGTTCAGAAATACTTTAGGATCTAGTTTAAGTTCCAGTCCAGGTTTTAGCTCAGGTTCTAGTTCAGGTTTTAGTTCCGGTTTCAGTTCCGGTTCTAGTTTAGTTCTAGTAAAGTTGTAATTCAGTTCTAGAACAAGTTCTATTTAAAAATCTAGTTCAGGATCTACTTAAAATTTGAGTTCAGGTTCAGATTCAGATTCTTATACAGATTCTAGTTTAGGTTCTAGCTCAGGTTCCAGTTCAGGTTTTATTTCAAGTTCTACTTCAGGCTCTTATTCAAGTACCAGTTCAGGCTTTAATTCAGGTTCTAATTCAGGTTCTTGTTAAGTTCTAGCAAAACTCTGGTTCAGTTCTAGATCAGGTTTAAGTTCAAGTTCTAATTAAAGTTCTAGTTCAGGTTCTACTTCAAATTTTAGTACAGATTCTAGTTCAGTTCTAGTTCAATTCTAATTCATTTCTAGTTCAGTTCTTGTTTAGTTTTAGTTCAAGTTCTAGTTCAGCTCTAGTTTAGCTCTAATTCAATTCTAGTTCAGTTCTAGTTCAAGTTCTATTTCAATTCTAGTTCACTTCAAGTTAAGTTCTAGTTAGTCCTAGTTCAATTCTAATTCAATTAGCGTTCAGTTCTAGTTCAGGTCTAGTTTAGCTCAAGCTCAATTCTAGTTCAGTTCTAGTTCAAATTCAAGTTCAGTTCTAACACAGTTCTAGTACAGTTCTAGTACAAGTTCTTTATCAGGTTCTAGTTTAGATTTTAGTTCAGGTTCAACTTCTGGTTCCTAATTCAATTTTCAAAGAAATAAAAAATTAAAGTTTCTTAAAAATATTACTTACTAAAATTTAAATTTGATTTCATTTTAAATACTATTTTAATTAAAAAGCTTCCTCCTGTCCTCCATTTCTAACGCATTTTTCTTTCTTATCCCCCTTTAAATTGCTCTTTTTCTGTTTCTGTCTCTCTGTTAAATACTGTCTTTCTTTTGTAATTGACTTCCCGGCATATTATTGCGCATTTCTCCTTTTTCACGCCCCTTTAATTCTGCTAATTCAGACAGTTTAATTTTAAAGTTCGTTTTTTATAGTTTTCAGGATTTTAATTTATTTACTGACTCTACAAACACAACAACTCTATGGCACTTATGTAATTGAATATAGAAAACAATTTGTAAAACTATAGTTTAAATTAAACAAACATTTAGTCGTGATACTATTTCTATGACCAAAACGTGGTTTAATGTTTTTTTTTAGAATTAAATTTCAAACAAAATAATTTTAAATGAACGCAGTTAAACTAGAAGGTAAATAAAACATAGTTAAACATCAAAAAAGGATAGTGGAAATTAAAATAGGCAATACAGTTCTAAAAAATGAGCTACAACGCACAATACATTAAAACCTATGAAAACAGTTAAACTGGAAACATGGCTTTATTTATTTTATTACACGCCTAAAAGTATGTTGTAAAATTTAAACTCTTTTGCACACAATACTTTATAGTTTAAGTATAAATTTAAAATGTCACTACAACTATAAGTTTCTATTTCTAAAAACACACATGCACACTTAGACTTATTGGCCTATAACATCTAAACCTTACCATCGCTTAAAGGCTAACTACCACATGCCTCTACAATGTACACTTGTCTAAATCTAATGAAAAAAATATATATATAAAGAAAAAATAAAATTCTCCATGTCCTGACTAGATAACCAACTACAAGAAAGACTATAAAACTTTTAACTTGAACATGTGACAAAATGTCTTTGCTGGTTACGTGCGTTTGTTCAAGACAACATTCACCACTACAATTACTACACTCTAACACATATTCCCTAGGAAAAGTTTATACAAACCACTATTTGCAAAGATATACATACACACACATAACGTGTGTAGTTATTTTTATTTTTATTTTTTGTTTTTTTTTTTTTTTTTTTAATTTTTCTTGTAAAACAAAAACTATAATTGGCATTTAGTTAAGTTGGCTAAGAACAACATGGACATATTAAATAAAACATGTATTAGATAACAAACAAAATAACAGTTTTGTTAAATATTTTTATACAGTGTATTTGTATTGCAACAAGACACATATACATAGTTAATCGTCTTAAATTAAATTAAAAACTACAAATGTCATCATTTTTTATAATTGAAAAACTACATATGAACTGAACAATAAATTAAACAATTTAAGAATTTATTGTGGATTTAAATTAATAAATTTTATCCAAAAAGAAAAAATTTACTACATCAAAATGGTTATTAGTTTCGAGTCTAGATAAGATTCGAGTTCAGATTTATTTTAGATTCTAGTTCAGTTCTTGTTCAGAATCTAGTTTAAGTTCAAGTTCTGGTTCAGGTTCTATTTTAGGTTCTAGTACAGATTCTAGTACAGATTCTCATACATATTCTAATTCAGATTCTAGTTCAGATTCTTGTTTAGAATCTAGTTCAGATTCTATTCAGATTCTATTCAGATTCTTCCTCAGATTCATGTTCAGCTCAAGTTCATTTCTAAATCAATACTTGTTCAGTTCTAGTGCAGTTTTTTTCAGTTCTACTTCAATTCTAGTTCAATTATATTTCAGTTCTCGTTTAGTTCTAGTTCAGTTCTAATTCAGTTCTAGTTCAGTTCTAGTTCAGTTCTAGTTCTATTCTAGTTCAGTTCTAGTTCAGTTATAGTTCAATCCTAGTTCAGTTCTAGTTCAGTTCTAGTTCAGTTCTAGTTCAGTTCTAGTTCAGTTCTAGTTCAGTTATAGTTCAGTTCTAGTACAGTTATAGTTTAGTTCTAGTTCAGTTCTAGTTCTGTTCTAGTTTAGTTCTAGTTCAGTTCTAGTTCTGTTCTAGTTCAGTTCCAGTTCAGTTCTAGTTCAGTTCTAGTTCAGTTATAGTTCAGTTCTAGTACAGTTATAGTTTAGTTCTAGTTCTGTTCTAGTTCAGTTCTAGTTCAGTTCTAGTTCAGTTCTAGTTCTGTTCTAGTTCAGTTCTAGTTCAGTTCTAGTTCAGTTATAGTTCAGTTCTAGTTCAGTTACAGTTCAGTTCTAGTTCAGTTATAGTTCAGTTCTAGTTCTGTTCTAGTTCAGTTCTAGTTCAGTTCTAGTTCAGTTCTAATTCAGTTATAGTTCAGTTCTAGTTCTGTTCTAGTTCAGTTCTAGTCCAGTTCTATTTCAGTTCTAGTTCAGTTCTAGTTCAGTTCTAGTTCAGTTCTAGTTCAGTTATAGTTCAGTTCTAGTACAGTTATAGTTTAGTTCTAGTTCTGTTCTAGTTCAGTTCTAGTTCAGTTCTAGTTCAGTTCTAGTTCTGTTCTAGTTCAGTTCTAGTTCAGTTATAGTTCAGTTCTAGTTCAGTTACAGTTCAGTTCTAGTTCAGTTCTAGTTCAGTTCTAGTTCTGTTCTAGTTCAGTTCTAGTTCAGTTCTAGTTCAGTTCTAGTTCAGTTATAGTTCAGTTCTAGTTCTGTTCTAGTTCAGTTCTAGTCCAGTTCTATTTCAGTTCTAGTACAGTTATAGTTTAGTTCTAGTTCAGTTCTAGTTCTGTTCTAGTTTAGTTCTAGTTCAGTTCTAGTTCTGTTCTAGTTCAGTTCTAGTTCAGTTCTAGTTCAGTTCTAGTTCAGTTCTAGTTCAGTTATAGTTCAGTTCTAGTTCAGTTACAGTTCAGTTCTAGTTCAGTTATAGTTCAGTTCTAGTTCTGTTCTAGTTCAGTTCTAGTTCAGTTCTAGTTCAGTTCTAGTTCAGTTATAGTTCAGTTCTAGTTCTGTTCTAGTTCAGTTCTAGTCCAGTTCTATTTCAGTTCTAGTTCAGTTCTAGTTCAGTTCTAGTTCAGTTCTAGTTCAGTTATAGTTCAGTTCTAGTACAGTTATAGTTTAGTTCTAGTTCTGTTCTAGTTCAGTTCTAGTTCAGTTCTAGTTCAGTTCTAGTTCTGTTCTAGTTCAGTTCTAGTTCAGTTATAGTTCAGTTCTAGTTCAGTTACAGTTCAGTTCTAGTTCAGTTCTAGTTCAGTTCTAGTTCTGTTCTAGTTCAGTTCTAGTTCAGTTCTAGTTCAGTTCTAGTTCAGTTCTAGTTCAGTTATAGTTCAGTTCTAGTTCTGTTCTAGTTCAGTTCTAGTCCAGTTCTATTTCAGTTCTAGTTCAGTTCTAGTCCAGTTCTAGTTCAGTTATAGTTCAGTTCTAGTTCAGTTATAGTTAAGTTCTAGTTCAGTTTTAGTTCAGTTATAGTTCAGTTGAATTTCAGTTCTAGTTTAGTTCTAATTCAGTTCTAGTTCAGTTATAGTTCAGTTCTAGTTCTATTCTAGTTCTAGTACAGACACTAGTTTAGATTCTATTTGAGATTCTAGTTCATTTCCTCTTCAATTCATCTAAACGTGACAAAGAAGAATTTCCTTTTGTTGCCTCTAAACAAATATGTCGTTAGACTGTATGTGTATATGTAAATGTTTAAAAGTGTTTTCACATGTTTGTTTGTGACAACTCATTTACACTTCTCATGACAAACTGTAATTAGGGTTTCACACATTTCCATACAAACAAAACAATAGAAAAACAAAAGTATTCCTCTCTATTCAACTACTGTTAATGTGTGGGTGTCATTGTTACTTTAATTGTGAATCACTGTATATAACTGTAATTGTTGAGCGCAAGAGATAGAATTAGAGTGTAAGAATAGAAAAATGATCCAACTGAACTATAAAGTGATTAATGACTCATTTCTGACATTCAGAATTTATATACAATAATTGACAAATTTTAAAGGGAACAACAAGAAATAAGGAAACTTCTTTCTTTGTGTTATAATGAATTTATGGAGTTTATAAAAATTTAAAGCTTTTATTGAAAATTTAATAATAATAAAATCACTTCATTGAAGTGAAGCATTTTTATTCGCTTTAATCATTTAAAATAATCACAGAATAAAGATATTAGATGATCCCTTTAACTTAACATAAAATTAGTAGAACAATTTTATTCTGTTTTAAATATTTTAAAATTTCATTTGCTTTGAAAATTTGTCCCTTTAACTTTTGGTATATAAAATGTACAGGAAGTAGGAAACATTTTGCGTTGCACACTCAAAAGTTAGTTGCTTCTCTTCTCTATGCATTTTCAGTTCCGTTTCCTCATTTCCTTGTCAATGGGACTGGTTTAGTAGGGAAACAAAGATTTTGTTCAAAAGCAGATACTGTTACAATTCCTTAGAATGATCTAACAAAATGGATAACGAGAAGCATAAAAACTATTGTGTTTATGTTCGTATTTATATTAAAAGAGAATTGTTAAAAAGATGTAAATGTATATGTGTTAGTAAAACTTTAGAAAGATAACATTTCGTTTCTCTTTTGTCTTTTTCATAGTTGGCTTATTTTTTATATAAAAATTAAGACAGCTGGTGGTTGGAGTGTGTGATGGAAATAATTGAATTTTTATTCTCTATTTCTATATTTCAGAGATAATAAATTGTTATAAAGATAATACCGAGTTATTTATGTCAAATGAAGTTTAGATATTTTAGAGAGAGAGGTATTTGAAAGCGGATTAAAATGTAATTTACAGAAACAAATTTTGTTTTAATATAAAGAAAATGTAAACTAAAATCAGAATTAGAATCAGAATTAGTGTCTGAAGTAGAATCTGAACAAGAAACTGAAAAAGAATCTTAGCTAAAATCCAACTTAGAACTCGAACTAGAATCTAAACTGGAATCTGAACTAGAATCCGAACTAGAATTTGAACTAGAATCTGAACTAGAATCTGAACTAGAATCCGAACTAGAATTTGAACTAGAATTTGAACTGGAATCTGAACAGGAATTTCAACTAGAATCTGAATTAGAACCTGAACTAGATCTTAACAAGAATCTAAAGCCGAATCTGATCTAAAATTTAAAATTGAATCAGAACATGATTTTGAACTTCAGAACATCTGAACTATCATTTTAACTAGAATCTTATCTAGAATCTGAAGTAAAACTTGAACTAAAATCAAAATTAGTATTTAAAATAGTATCTAAACTATAATCTGAACTAAACTCTGAAATAAAATTCAAACTAGAACCTAAACAAGATTACAAACTAAAATCTGGACTAGAATCTGAAGTAGAATTTATTCAAATTTATTTAAAAAAATTTAAAACTTTTAGTCTTTTAGTCCTCTTTCTCAACAACTATTTTTAGTTAATTTGTTTGTCTCCGCCCTTCTAAATATTTAACAATAATTTTCTTTTGCTCTATGAAACATTTTGACAATATTGACAAAATATATCAATACAATTTGTTTCCTTTTTGCTGCTAATTTTACACATCAACATCTGTACTGTCAAACATCCTTTTAGGATAAAAAAAAACTATCAAAGGACTTTACACAATTAACCAGAAACTATAATGGCATCATAAACTGTAGGCACATTTTCAAACTTATTATACTTTTGAGGGTTTTGGGATAATAAATGTTATAAATATTTTAAATGCTTGTAATTACAGAAACTAAAATCCATCCATTAAATAATATGAAAAGTAAAAAATGATGAAGCTTCCTTTTTGAATTTGACGAGGATTAAGGTTTTGGGGTTTTAATAATTCTATATTAAGTAGTTTTTCTGAAAATATGTCTTTTCTTTTTAATGGCGAGAATAAATTTCTTGTTAAAAATTTATGAAGTAAAATTATCTTAAGGTTTTAATTAAGTTGCACCAGTGCGTATGAGTATTGTGAATTTAGTAAAATTATATTATAAAATATTATTATGATAATTTTATCAGAATATTAAGGAGAATTTCTAATTTAAAATAAAATTTATAAAACTGAACTAAACTAGAACTGAACTAGAACTGAATTAGGACTGAAATAAAACTGAACTAGAACTGACATAGAACTGAACAAGAATTAGAACTGAAATAGAAATGAAAAAGAATTAAATTAGAATCGAACTAGAACTGAACTAAAACTGAACTGGAATTGAATTAGAACTGAACTAGAACTGAAATAGAACTGAAATAGAACTAAACTAGAACTGAACTAGAACTGAAGTAGAACTGAACTTGAACTGAAACAGAACCGAATTAGAACTGAACTAGAACTGAATTAGAACTGAAATTGAACTGAACTAAAACTGAACTAGAACTGAACTTGAACTAAACTTGAACTGAACTAAAACTGAAATAGAACTGAATTAGAGCTAAACTAGAACTGAAATTGAACTGAACTAGAACTGAAATAGAACTGAATTAAAACTGAACTAGAACTGAACTAGATCTGAACTAAAACTGAAATAGAACTGAATTAGAGCTAAACTAGAACTGAAATTGAACTGAACTAGAACTGAATTAAAACTGAACTAGAACTGAACTTGAACTGAACTAAAACTGAAATAGAACTGAATTAGAGCTGAGCTAGAACTGAACTAGAACTGAAATTGAACTGAACTAAAACTGAACTAGAACTGAACTTGAACTAAACTTGAACTGAACTAAAACTGAAATAGAACTGAATTAGAGCTAAACTAGAACTGAAATTGAACTGAAATAGAACTGAATTAAAACTGAACTAGAACTGAACTAGATCTGAACTAAAACTGAAATAGAACTGAACTAGAACTGAACTAGAACTGAACTAGAACTGAACTAGAACTGAACTAGAACTGAACTAGAACTGAACTAGAACTGAACTTGAACTGAACTTAAACTGAAATAGAACTGAATTAGAGCTGAACTAGAACTGAACTTGAACTGAACTTGAACTGAAACAGAACCGAATTAGAACTGAACTAGAACTGAACTAAAACTGAACTGGAATTGAATTAGAACTGAACTAGAACTGAACTAGAACTGAAATAGAACTAAACTAGAACTGAACTAGAACTGAAATAAAAATGAACTTGAACTGAACTAGAACTGTACAAAAACTGAATTAGAACTAGAACTCAGCTACAACATGAACTTGTTCCTAAACAATAACTGTTTTCTTTCCCCACCTTCTTTAAATAATTTACGCTTTTTATTTCCATCTTCATATTTAATTTATCCTCAATTTATGCTTATTTGTAGGAAATATCTCTAATAAGATAATTTTTTCTATAATTATTTCTACATCTTGTGATAACTTTGACCTTCATTTTAACTCCTAAACTAAGTTTCTTTAAAATTTTAAAGCAAAAAATAGAAATGACCTTCAAATCTAGAGATAAGATTGAAATAGAAAAAGCATGCGTATGTTTTTAAAAATATACATCAGTATTCATTAATTTCAAAGAAAAACTTTGTTTGTTTTTTTCATAAATAATGTTTTTTAAAGAAAAATCCACCTTTTGGGAATAAAAATGAGTTTCTTAAATTTCTCAAAGATAAAATGGAAAAAACAGCTTTAAAAGATATTTAAGGAAATAAAATAAAGGAACCTTGAATAATTTTTTTTTAATAGCAAAATTTCTTTATTATAATTATTTTGTCATAAATTGAAGATAATAAGATTATTTTGGGAAATAATTTAAAAAAACGCTCACACAACAAATCCAAAACCCTGAGTCAGCTAATAAGTTGAAATTGTTTTTATTAGAATTTTTTAGATTTTTTAAAACAATTTTTTATTATTGTTGTTGTTGTTGTTGTTGTTGTTGTTGTTGTTGTTAAAAATTACCTGACTATTTTCGTGCTAATGAAATATGACACGCCAAAAATATTAAAACTGTAAATGTATGAAAAAGAAAAAAAAGGAATCTGAAAAACGTGGCAAAAATAATCCTCGAATTTAAACACACATTTAGTGTACTTTAGTTGTTACATATAAATAAATAAATAATATTATTTAATTTAATGTTAAGGACATTTGAAATATTAGGCTTGGTAACGTCTCTCTCAATTTTCCCTTGTTGTTATTGTTTTTTTTTTTTTCCTTTGTAAATCTGGTTACAATACTTATACAATTCCACACTCTCCATCTCTTTCTGTTGGGAAAATAAACTTTAAGAAATGAATTTACTTTTTAAATACAGTAAACATTTATAAACCAACTAAAAAGGACATTAAATGTGTTGCAAAATAATACTAAGAAAAATAAGGAGTGGCCTTTGAAAGGAAGCAAATCCAAACAAACTTGTTTCAGTTAGAGTTGATTTTTTTTAGTTCGTTTTTATTTGCAACATGGGGAAGGTGACCTAAGAGAGATACTTTAGTTGGACTTCAAATGAAAAATAATTTAACTAGAATCAGGTCTAGAGCCTTCACTAGAGATTAAACTATAACTTGATCTAGTCTAACATTTAGAGACGAGATATAACTGAACTTAACTGGAATCTGCATTATAGTTTGGACCAGAACCGAAACCAATGCTGAATCTAAAACTGATCTAGAACCTGAATTTCAACTGAAAAGAAATTAAAACGATAATTTTTTTTTTAATTTAGTAAAAGAAACAGAATCAACAATAGAAATGAGGACTCAATGTGGAACTAATAAATTTAGAATAGATTTGCGAACTAAACTTAGAACTGTATGGAGAACTTAATCTAAAACAGAATAAAGAAATTAATTGAAAACTCAAGCAAAAATTAAAATGAGAACCGAATCAAGAACATAATCGAGAACTACATCAGGAACTGAAACGAAAAAATGTGTCGGAAACTGAATTGAAATTCTTAAACGAGGACTAATCTTAGAACAGGATCGAAAACCGAGTTAAAAACGAGAACTGAAAGGAAAATTGATTTGAGAACTGAATATAGAACTCTAAAAATAAACGGGAAAATACATCAAGAACTTAATCGAAAACAAAATGAGGAAATGAATCAAGAATTCAAGCGAAAACTTTAATTAGAACCGAATCAAGAATGTAATCGAGAACTATATATAGAACTGAAAAGAAAAATGTTTCGAAAACCGAATAAAAATCTTAAACGAGGACTAATCTTAGAACAAAATCAAGAACCGAGTCGAAAATTAATTTGAGAACTGAATCAAAAACTTTATCGAAAAGTGACTGGGTCAACTTAACGAAAACTTAAACGAAATCTCAAATTAAAGAAAATAAAATACTTAATCGGAAATTTTTTCGAGAAAACTGAATGGATAACGGAATCAAGAACTCCAACGTAAAATGTATTCAAAACTGAATCGGAAATTGAAACGGTTACTAATCTAAGATGAGAATTAAAAATTTAATGAATGAGTTGAACTCAAACATATGAGAACTGAATCGTAATTAAATAAAGAACTAAATTCAATACTGAAACGCGAATTGATCTCAGAGAACTGAAACAAGAACTGATTTGAAAACGCCAACGAAAACTGTATTGAGAATTGAATCGCAGATAAATCAAAAAGTGAACAAGATCTGAATTCATAGCGCTCTTAATCGAACTGAATCGACAACTGTATCAAGAATACCATCATGAACTCAATCGGTAGAACTGGCCAGAAATAGAATCGCGCTGGAAAAAGGCTGGGAACTGGACCCTACTTGATTTTTTTATTGTATTAAAAATTCAATTTCTTCTTAATTTTTTTGCAAATTAAATTTTTTTACAAAAATTAGTTTTTTTACAAAAATTAGTTTTTCTAAAATTTAAAAAATTTTCTAAAAATTTAAAAATTCTCTAAAAATTCAAAAATTTTCTAAAAATTTAAAAATTCAAAAATTTTCTAAAAATTTAAAATTTTCTAAAAATTTAAAAATTTCTAAAAATTTAAAAAATTTTCTAAAAATTTAAAAAATTTTCTAAAATTCAAAAATTTTCTAAAAATTTAAAAATTTTCTAAAAATTCAAACATTTTCTAAAAATTCAAAAATTTTCTAAAAATTTAAAAAATTTTTCTAAAATTCTAAAACTCAAAAATTTTCTAAAAATTTAAAAAATTTTCTACAAATTCAAAAATTTTCTAAAAATTCAAAAATTTTCTAACAATTTGAAAAATTTTCTAACAATTTGAAAAATTTTCTAACAATTTGAAAAATTTTCTAACAATTTGAATTTTCTAACAATTTGAAAAATTTTCTAACAATTTAAAAAATTTTCTAACAATTTGAAAAATTTTCTAACAATTTAAAAAATTTTCTAAAAATTTAAAAAATTTACTAAAAATTTAAAAAATTGTCTAAGAAATTAAAAAATTTTCTCAAAATAAAAAATTTTCTAAAAATTAAAAATTTCTAAAAATTTAAAAAATTTTGTAAAAATTTAAAAAATTTTCTAAAATTCAAAAATTTTTAAATTTTAAAAAATTCAAAAATTTTCTTCAAATTCAAAAATTTTCAAAAAATTTAAAAAATTTTCTAAAATTCAAAAATTTTCTAAAAATTCAAAAATTTTCTAAAAATTCAAAAATTTTTCTAAAAATTAAAAAAATTCTAAAAATTAAAAAAAATTAAAACTTTCTAAAATTAAAGATTTTTTAAAAATTGAAAACTTTTTCTAAAAATTAAAGAAATTTAATTTTTTTTTTAATTTAAAATTTTTAAAATTAAATTTTTCAAAAAATTCAAAAATTTCCTAAAAATAAAAAATCTAAAAACTCAAAATTTCTCAAAAAATTTTAAATTCTTCTTAAAATTTTTAAAAATTTTTTTCTATTTTTCCAAAGTAATAACAATTCAAAATATGGAAAATTTTAAGTCAACCTTCCTCTGGTCAGTACTTTTTTGGTGTGTTAAGGATTTATTTTCTATTTTTTCCACCTTGACAGTTTGGACATAAAAATGAAAAAAGTGATTTTCGTGTTTAACAAACATGCAATATACCTGACTTCATACATATTCATATAGTTACACATACATGCATACACGTGTACGTATTTTAGTATAAAACTAAAGTGTCAGATTTTTTATAATGTCATAAATTTCAACAACAACGACAACACAAAATTTATGATTCATTTAAATACAAAAACAACAAAGAAAACAAGAAAGAGAATAAAACTATAGATAATTTCTTTTAGTAATTTTAAGCGAAAACAAGTAAGAATGATATATTCGGTTATGCCGAATCATTATTACCCACTACCACATTGTATGTACTTACACACACACACACATGAGTCATAATATGAAAAAAATTTGAACGAAATTATAATTCAAAGCTGTATGAACGATTTTTGCTTGAACTTAGAGGTTGCCTCAGATATCGGTATATATCTTTTTACCGATATCAGATTTTACTGTTTTTATATAGGAAACTTTTCAGAACTATAACAAGGGTTCAGGTCAAATTTAATTGAGCTCTGTCAATTATTGCGGATGTGAGCGTGCCAAAAACAAACAGATGGACTGAGACCGAGCTAAATCGACTCAGATTTTTATTTGACATAAAAATAATTATACATGTTGGGGTCTGAGATAATTCCTCCTTAGCGTTACACACAGAATGACAAAGTTAATATACCTATTTCACCACTTGACATGGTGGAGGGTATAAAACGATTTAGAAACAAGTCACTTACAATGGGACTCTGGAGATTAATAAAAATCACATAAAACACAAATCTCCAACTAAAAATTTGAAAGGGGAAAATGGAGAAGGAGGGGTAAGCGCTTAAAAGTAACAAAGAAATATGCAAAACTCAGAACAATTAAAATTAGATAAATTATTATGAGATTCGATTCAAAGGAAATCAAGAAAATTTATTAAGCTGCAATGGAAATGTTTAACAATTTCCTTTAAGCTTTATTTCCTTGATGATTTTTACAGTTAGTTAGCTTTTTTGGAGGATTTTGAAAGCTTTGTGTACTTTTTGCTAGTTTGCATAAATTGCTTAAAAGAGTTTTTCTTTTAAGGAAATTATGAATTAATTAAATATTCAATGCAGCAAAAAAGATTTGCTTTTAAAGTTAAAGAAAAGAAACGGAGAAAAAAAGCTTATTTAATATTCATATTTTAAGCTTTTTCCTGTAATTATGCGACAAAAACAGTTGGCTAAATTTAAAATCAAGTCTTTTGCTTTACTTGCCTTAATTGGCACAGTAGTTTGAAATGAAGACAAAAAATGCTTTAAAGGACAAGAAATTTGAAAAGACCTAAATGGCTTTCAAAGCAATTTAAAGGCATATTAAAATCAGTTTCTCTTCTTAACAAAAATCTAAGAATTAAAGTCTTTTGCCTGATTTTTATATAATATTCTTTACACTTTTCTCTCTCCATTTTTTAACATCATTATGCAGCAAAAATTTTTTGCTAACACTTGCACTAACATGCCTCCACAATTCATTCCCCTCTTTATTTTCCAAAATAATTTCTTATTACGAAAAAGTACTATAGAAACTAGAGTTTACACTTGTTTAGGCTTTATATGCACTTAAATTAGTTGCCAATGGCAAAAAGATTTTTTCTATTGTCGTTTATTTAACAAAATTTTGGTTTATTAAAGCTAACGAACCATTATATAGAATAACTAAATAAAGCACAAATTGCACATACAACGATAAAAAGATTGACCATTATTTGAAAAGAGATTTTGGTATTTAAAGGAAAGAAATTTAGAACATTTATTTTAAAAAATTTGCAGATATTAAAGAAAATGTGTGGGAAATGTAAGTTCAAGAAATATAAGCTTAATAATATTAAAAGCTTAAAATCTAAGCTTTTCTGAACAATTTAAATAATTAAAATATCTCAACAAATAAAAAAGTTATTCATGATTAAGTAAAAATAATCAATAATTAATATTAATCATACGCCCATGCAAGCAAAATGTTGATTTTAATAAATATTATTTTATTAACAAAAAACTATTAATTATTTATATCAAATACATATTGCTGATTAAAATATTAACTGATTTTAGAAAAACCTACGCTATAACCGGTGCGCTTTGCTGACATAATATTTTGCAAGCAAATTTTTGTTTAATAAAAAAACTCTCATTATCCCTCAAAAAATATTTAAATTATTTAACCGAGCACATTGGTCTTTACTCTTCATATGCACTTAAATAAGTTGGCAATGACAAAAAGATTTCTTGCCTTTTTTCCAGTGGTTCTATTTTCGTTTATTTAAGACAATTTTGGTTAAATGAAGCTAACGAACCGTTATTTAGAATAACTAAATAAAGCACAAATTGCATATATAACTCAAAAAGAATGACCATAATTTGCAATAACATTTTTCTTTTAAACGAAAGAAATTTAAAAGAAGAAAATTTATTTTAAATGATTTGCGTAGATTTTATGTAATTAAAAAAAAATGAATTTGGTCTTATAAAAATAAAGTTCTTTAAGTGAAAATCTGGAAATCTTGGCTTTTGATAGTAAATTTAAAAAATAAAAATATCTTAGTAAATAAAAAAGTTATTCATGATTTAGTAAAAATACTCAATAATTAATATTAATCATACGCTTTAGTCAACGATAAAAAGTTTTTAACAAAAAAAAATGGGATGTGTAGTTTGTTGTTGCACCAGTTCAACAAGAATAATTTAAAAATTATTCCAGCATTGTGATTTAATAACTTAATAAAACATTTTATGTCTTTGTTATATGCAAAATGGCCATACACGAGATGACCAGCTTTGAAAGGTCACCCACTAAATCCCTAACTAGATGGGGACTTATGTTTCCTGAATTCAGTTCAGAAACATTTCAACAATAACCAGCTAAAATTTTATATCAATTTCGCTAACAGTTAAGATGTAACAGAACTTTTCGTAAATATGACCTAAATAGAGCATGACTTAGTGACAAACATAACAATTCTCTTCTTTTTATACACATTTTCACAAAAAAACATTACTCAATATCATTGTATGAAATACTAATTATACCATCAATCTAGAAAAATATACTTTATAATAAATTAAATAAAAATTATTGATTTCTTTATAATTATTCACAGAACTTTGAAACGCTATTGAGGAAATAGCTTTATTAAGTCCTTTTTTTCGCAGAGAAAAAAATATTAAAAATAAACATTTACATTTCATAACAAATTGCCTATAAATTTTCTCACTTTCTCTATTCCCTCTTCTTTTTGCACACATAAGTTTACAAATGTTCTTACATATGTAATTAAGCTATAAATCAATCAATTTCCGTTTCCTACAGTTTTTTTTTATTTTTTATCTCACAACACATATGCTAATTTTGTATTCTCTTAAAGTTGATATTCTATTTATATAACCTACACAATTGCAAGTGGTGAGTGTGGGTGTGTTGGATTTGTTTTTAAGTCTGTAACTTCAAAAAATATTATTCTACAGATGACAAACGGAAATAAAAACTTTATTAATTTTTATTTTTCCACTTCCTGTTTTTCTCTTCATTAGATAAAGGATTATAATTATAAAATTAAATAAAGTTTGTTAAGACTCATTTCCTATTATACTAGAAATTTAACTAATAAAGGTTCAAAAATTGAAACCCATTATAAGCAAGATATAGACCGATATCTTAGATAACCTTAAAAACAAACATTTGTTAGCAAATTTCTTTAATCATGGTTTAGACAATAATTTAAATTTAAAGAACTTTATAGTAAAATCGGTTTAATAATAATAAAGTTATAGACCGATTAAATGTAAAATTCAAATAAAAAGTGTATGTAATTGTGTAAATGAATTAAATTCATATTATTTTTCTTTCTGGTGTAGAGTATTTAAAATTCTTGCTTGCCAAATTTCATATTCTCTCCCTTTCTATACATGTATGTGAATGTGAGTGTGTATGTGCTCAATTACATTTCCCATAAATGTGTATGTGAAATCCTTGTAAATAATATTATTAAATGTTTACATTTTTTCAAGTGTCATATCGTTTTACATCAAATACTATTTCATATTGCTAAACTCTTGAATAATTATCTATTAAAAGCAAACACAACAACAACAAAACCTTTAAAATGAAATATTAGAATAAATATAAATATCACTGTTTTTCCTTCAATATTTCAATTTATTATTGTTATTATAACTTTTTCAGTATTTTTATTTCCTTTCCTGCTCGTCTAATATCCTTTTGACATGCATTGCTAATTTTAACAAGTATTGAAAAGTAATATAATATCATATATACATACACATATACGCACACAATTTACACAATCCCTATGTAAATGTATTTGATGCATGAATGTGTTAGTTTAGCTAGAAAAAATAACATTTATTGTGGGTTATAAATAAAATTTACATACAAATGTATGCGACAAATTATAATTGATATATAATTTTTTTTGTAATATTTTTTATAATACCAACATCGACCCCCCCACAACTAGGGGTAAAGGGGGTATATAAAGTATATCATTCCGTGAGTAACGCTTAGAATCTGAGTCTATTTAACTATGTTCCGCTTTCCGTTCCTCTATCTATCTATCTACCTATCAATCAATCTATCTATCTATCTATCTATCTATCTATCTATCTATCTATCTATCTATCTATCTATCTATCTATCAATCTATCTATCTATCTATCTATCTATCTATCTATCTATCTATCTATCTATCTATCTACCTATCAATCTATCTATCTATCTATCTATCTATCTATCTATCTATCTATCTATCTATCTATCAATCTATCTATCTCTCTACCTATTAATCTATCTATCTATCTATCTATCTATCTATCTATCTATCTATCTATCTATCTATCTATCTATCTCTCTACCTATTAATCTATCTATCTATCTATCTATCTATCTATCTATCTATCTATCTATCTATCTATCTATCTATCTATCTATCTATCTCTCTACCTATTAATCTATCTATCTATCTATCTATCTATCTATCTATCTATCTATCTATCTATCTATCTATCTATCTATCTATCTATCTATCTATCTATCTATCTACCTATCAATCTATCTATCTATCTATCTATCTATCTATCTATCTATCTACCTATCAATCTATCTATCTATCTATCTATCTATCTATCTATCTATCTATCTATCTATCTATCAATCTATCTATCTCTCTACCTATTAATCTATCTATCTATCTATCTATCTATCTATCTATCTATCTATCTATCTATCTATCTCTCTACCTATTAATCTATCTATCTATCTATCTATCTATCTATCTATCTATCTATCTATCTATCTATCTATCTATCTATCTACCTATCAATTTATCTATCTATCAATCTATCTATCTATCTATCTATCTATCTATCTATCTATCTCTCTACCTATTAATCTATCATCTATCTATCTATCTATCTATCTATCTATCTATCTATCTATCTATCTATCTATCTACCTATCAATTTATCTATCTATCTATCTATCTATCTATCTATCTATCTATCTATCTATCTATCTATCTATCTATCTATCTATCTATCTATCTATCTATCTATCTATCTATCTATCTCTCTACCTATTAATCTATCATCTATCTATCTATCTATCTATCTATCTATCTATCTATCTATCTATCTATCTATCTATCTATCTACCTATCAATTTATCTATCTATCTATCTATCTATCTATCTATCTATCTATCTATCTATCTATCTATCTATCTCTCTACCTATTAATCTATCATCTATCTATCTATCTATCTATCTATCTATCTATCTATCTATCTATCTATCTATCTATCTATATATCTATCTACCTATCAATCAATCTATCTATCTATCTATCTATCTATCTATCTATCTATCTATCTATCTATCTATCTATCTATCTACCTATCAATTTATCTATCAATCAATCTATCTATCTATCTATCTATCTATCTATCTATCTATCTATCTATCTATATATCTATCTACCTATCAATCAATCTATCTATCTATCTATCTATCTATCTATCTATCTATCTATCTATCTACCTATTAATCTATCTATCTATCTATCTATCTATCTATCTATCTATCTATCTATCCATCTATTATCTATCTATCTATCTATCTATCTATCTTCTACCTATTACTATCTATCTATCTATCTATTATCTATCTATCTATCTATCTATCTATCTATCTACCTATCAATTTATCTATCTATCTATCTATCTATCTATCTATCTATCTATCTATCTATCTATCTATCTATCTATATATCTATCTACCTATCTATTTATCCATCTTAATGTCTATCTATCTATCTATCTATCTATCTATCTATCTATCTATCTATCTATCTATCTATCTATCTATCTACCTATCAATTTATCTTATCTATCTATCTACCTATCTGTCTATCTATCTATCCATCTTAATGATCATCTATCTACCTATTAATCTATCAATCTTATCTATCTATCTATCTATCTATCTATCTATCTATCTATCTATCTATTATTATCTTATCTATCTATCTATCTATCTATCTATTTATCTATTTATCTATCTATCTATCTATCTATCTATCTATCTATCTATCTATCTATCTATCTGTCTATCTATTTATCCATCTTAATGTCTATCTATCTATCTATCTATCTATCTATCTATCTATCTATCTATCATCTATCTATCTATCATCTATCTATCTATCTATCTATCTATCTATCTATCTATCTATCTATCTATCTATCTATCTATCTATATATCTATCTATCTATCTATCTATCTATCTATCTATCTATCTATCTATCTATCTATCTATCTATCTATCTATCTATCTATCTATCTATCTACCTATTAATCTATCTATCTACCTATTAATCTATCTATCTATCTATCTATCTATCTATCTATCTATCTATCTATCTATCTATCTATCTATCTATCTATCTATTTATCCATCTTAATGTATATCTATCTATCTATCAATCTATCTTTCTATCTATATATCTATCTACACATCAATCTATCTAACTATCTTTCTGTCTAATAATATCTGTCCGTCTGTTGTTGGCAAGCTCACTTCAAAATATATTAACAGAGCTCATACAATTTGAGTTGATTATACCCTATAGTCCTGAGAAGTCCTAAAACTCAGCACAAACGGAAGCTACATCTAAATCCATGCGGCAAATTATAATTAAATTTTGCCATAATATGAAAATACATGTGCTACATTATATATTGTATTCTTTTGTAAGTGTAAGTAAGTGTATATGTGAGTGTGTATGAAACATAACGTATTTACTTCACTTTACATTTATGGTGGAGGGTATTGAAGATTCGTCACAACCGAATGTAGCATTATTACATGTTATTTCCTCATATTTTTTGTGGTTTTATTTTCACTTCCTTTTTCTATATTTATGACTTTAACGCTATTGACGAGAATTAAAACTATTTTTCTTATAATTTCATTTCCTTTTCTTATGTTTCTTATGACTTTAATATTTAGCCGTCAATGAATTTTTTTCTATTTAACAATTAATTATTATCGATTGCTGTCATTAATAAACAAGTGAGAATTCTATATATATTTTTAATACCCTCTATCACAAAAACATGTGAAGTAAATACATTATGTTTCATACATACACGTGTCCGTCTGCCTGTTGTTGGCACGCTCGCATTCATAATAAAAAAAACTCGGTAAAGTTTGGCCTGAGTATTTGTTATAGTCTTGAGAAGTTTTCAATTTAAAACCAACAAAATCGGTTCAGTATACTTAAAGATATAGACCGATAACTGAGGCAACCTGTAAATACAAGCGAAGAACTTTCGCAAATTTGTCAATTATAAATCTACGAATAAGTATAAAATTTTGCCATAATATTAAGCAATATGTAGTTCATTTCTGATCCAAAACTTATCAAAATCGGTTCAGTAGAAATGAAGTTATAAGCTGATTTTATAACTTATTAAGTGTTTCTGTTATATATTTAAGAAGAACTTTTGTATATTGTATTAGTTTGTTTATACGTGTGTATGTAAGAAATCTAACGTATTAACTTTATATGCATTTATGGTAGAGGGCTTATTGAACATTTGGCTTAGCCGAATATAGCAGTTTTACTTGTTAAAGTTGTTACATTTCGATTTCACAATGTCTGTCCTGCCGTCTTGCTCTAATAAAATATATAAAATTGTTTGATATTTTCTTTATTACAATTTAATTATATTTCCTTATAGAGTCCTTTTTGGAACCCAGTCTCTTAAATTTATAATGCTATACTACTCTGCTATAATTATGTAAAATTTCATGAAAATATGACAATCCGATCAAAAGTTATAGATTTATTTATAAAAATCTACAACAACATTCGATATAAAATTTAAACCAAAATTCTAAAACACTTTTATTGCGATTAATAAAAAATAAAACAAATATTTTCCTCATTGTCAAAAATAGAACATATATCGATTAGGTTATATATTTTTTATTTATCGATATAAGATTTTTTATGGTATATGTTTTTAAAAGGTTTTTTATAGTGTCCGTCCTTCCGTCTGTCTGTTAAACTATATGAACTCTGAGTTAAGGGAAGATTTTTTTAGTTTTTTAAGTTTATTTTACAACAATTTGCCAAATTTTATATACAGAATTAAAGAAAACTATTCTGAAAGTAAAACCAATTAATTTTTTCTTTAAAAAGTGTTTTCGTTTTAAATTCACAATGTCCGTCCTTCCGTCGGGACTGTTACTATTTTTTAATATTTTTACAATTTCAATATGTTTTCTTATAAAACTAAAACTTATATAATAAATAACTTTTAATACTAAATATAGTTATAAAGCTGAAAATTTCTACATAATTTTGGGATTTCATTTTGCTTAAGTTATCACATTCAATAAATTATTAGCTTAAGGAAAAAAAGACTTAAATTACTAAAAATACTTGTATGTACAATTTTAAAGCAAAATCTGTTTAAAAAGCTTGATTTTGCTTGGAACAGTGGAACCTTTATTAAAAGGTTTCCATTTTTTCTTTTGGTTTGATTGTCTAATTATTTTAAAATACATTTTGAAAAAAATATTTTTAATAATTTTTCTTTTGTTTTTGTTTTTCTAGTTAAACACTTTTTCAGTTAACCTTTTCAAAAGATTTTGCTTCTGTTTTTTTTTGTCTCTCATCAAAATTGTCACGTTTCTAATACAGTTTTAGATTTGCTACCAACACTATTCCATTCATCAGCAGTTGGCAATTTATGAATTGTCATCATTGCCAGTATAGTTGATGTTGTTGGTGTTGCCGTCATTTGTAAACTATTTTGTTTTATTGCAGCTGTCACTGTTGCTGCAATATTACTCAACATCAATGTGTCATTTTCTTGTAAATTTTCTGTTGTCACATTATTGTTATCCTGCTGTTCTATTTCCTTTTCCTCTTCTTTCAGTTCCTTGTCCTCTAACTCCCATTCTTGACGTTGTTTTTGTATACTTGGTAACAGAGTATAAGCAGCTGAATTTTTCTTATAGTTTTCATTCAATATTGCTGTTGTTGTTGCTGCTGCACCTAATGTATTGCGTCCATAGGGTGGCTCATCATTTGTATCCAAAAAGAATTTACCACGTAATCTGGGGAGAAGAAAAAATAAACTTTAGAAAATTCTTAAGAAATATCAATCATTTTTTTTCTAAATCTAAGAATTAACAATAAATCTTATTGTTTAATATTTTGTTGTATAAAAATTTATTTTAGTTTAAATTTCTTCCATACATTTATTCAATGATAATACGTACATACATGTACTCACATATACATATTTATTTCAAATATTGTCAATGACATAACAAACGATGATTGATGACAATCATTCAAGATGTTTGTATTCTTTGCATGAACACAAATATCTGAGGGTTTACTTTTACATGAAACCAGCAGAATATCAAATACAAGTTGCAAAGCTTTAAGCTTTGACAAGCAAATTTATCCCTTAGACGTTTTAGGTGAAGTCTTAAAGAGATAAGAATTTTATAAAAATTAAAAAAGAGCAATATTTGTGAACTTTTTTATACCCTCCACCACCGTAAGCGGTAAAGAGGTTATATTTACTTTGTCATTCCGTGTGTAACGCTAAGAAGAAATTACTTAGACTTTGTATGAATTCAAAATCTCAGTCGATTTAGCTCTATCCGTCTGTCTGTCTATTTGTCAGTCTGTCCATCTGTTTCCTAACATTTTTTTAAATTATAAGCTCTTTATAGATAACCAAATGTTTTTAAAAGCTTTAAGTTTAACATGGGTTATTGAAAAACTTATCTCTAGTAATATTTTCAACGTTTTATTCAAAATAAAAATGTGCCGAAAAAAGCTTTAATAAAACTCTTAAATAAGCTCGAAAAATTTTTGTTTTAAATAAATCACACTGACTTCGTTTCAGTGAAATTAACGAAAAAAGCTCTAGAAAAAATTCTCAAATTATTTTAATAAAAAAATTAAAGAACTGTAAAGTTTTAAAAACTTTCAAAACATATTTAAAAGCGTATAAAGTATTCAAGCTCCAAAAATCTTTAAAAAAGATGAAGTTTTCAATGTAACATAACTCCATATAAAGCACCTTTTGAACATTGTTTAAATGCTAATATAATGCT
Organism: Cochliomyia hominivorax; assembly: GCA_004302925.2. Lineage (NCBI taxonomy): Eukaryota > Metazoa > Arthropoda > Insecta > Diptera > Calliphoridae > Cochliomyia > Cochliomyia hominivorax. The sequence continues at coordinate 12,184,678 of PYHX02000494.1, forward strand.
AAAAAGCTCAGTTTCTAAAAAATATATTTTTTAAAAGCTTTTTGTATAGCTCCAAAAAATTTTTCGAATAGAAAGCTCTAAAAGCTTGTTATTAAGAAGTTCTAAAAGTTTTTTATGAAAAAGTTTTTTTTTATAAAAAAGCTCCAAATTATAAACATTTGTTAAGAAAAGGTATCAAAAATTAAGATAACTTTATGATAAAAACAGTTTAAAACAGTTTTATTAAATCGATCTAGTAAGCTTTAACTGGAATTCTTTTAAATCCAAATATATATTGCTTTTATGCAAAGTTTAAAGCTTTTTTCATCATTTCAACTTTTAATTACTTCAACGAACGAAATGATGATATAAATTGAATAACACAGAAATTTTAATTTCCCATTTTTAATTTTATTTCAAACCAAATTATTTGTTTGTCTTCGTCATAAATTCCTCCGTTTTTCTGTGTAAAAACACCCACTCACCTTTTATCAGCTCCCATGCCCATGAAAGCTTTGCCATTGCCATCACGACAAGTGCCAAATAATTTTGAAGGTTCACATCTGTTGGCGGGAAAAGCATAAGGACGACGAATAGATTCAATAAAATATTCCCAGGCACGTTGATGGCTACAGCCTACTGAAAATATAAAACGAAAAAGAGGATAACGACAAAATTGACAACATTAAATAAGAACAACAAAAACAACATACTTAAAATGCCCAACCAACGATTATTGGCAATTTCCTGGCGTGCACAACCAGGCTGTAAAGCATGACCACCATTAGGATAGAAATCAGCATGACCCATGGCCTCAGGATTACCCAAAATACCACCATCTGTGTGAATAATATCCACAAATTGAGCATCTTTAGGACTCAAGCGGCGATTTGAGCTGCCATCTTCAAATAAGGGTAAAGCAGGATCAAGACCTAAACAAAATAAAGATTATATTAATGATAGATTAACAAGTTTTTTTTAAGTCATTTAAAACCTGTTATACGAGGTAAAAATATACCCCATTCCTGTAATTGTTTGCCCACAAAACCAGCCACCTCTGCTCCCAAACTAAAACCAATTAAGTGAATCTTTGGTACTTGGTAACCCTGTTGCAATAGGAAACGTATAAATCTTGCTATATAACGGGCTGCTATGGGTAAATTATCAACAGCACTTGTATACCAGGGTACCGCAGTCATTGCACTCCAATCAATGAGTATGACATTGTAATTTCCGCTTTTCAAAAATGCTTCACATATATATTTTTTTGTAATAAAAATAACACACAAATACACATGAAAATACATATACATACATGTTTACGCGCACAAAAATATGCAATTAATTTTCTGTGGGGAATAATTGTCCTTTAACAAGCCTTTGATGTAAATGTGTAAATGTGTATAAAAGTGTGTGTGTGAGTGTGTGTATCTGTGGGTTTGTGTGAGTGTTTGGTGTTGTGATATTAATAACTTACCATCTTTAACCTCTTGACTACTTTGTTTTTCACCCGTCGCTGATTCCGAGAAACCATGCAAATAAATTGCTAAAGGATAATTAAAATTAAAATTGCTTTTGCGCAAACGTTTTTCATCACTCAAATATAAATATCGAAATTTAATCGGATTCTTCCTAAAAATAACAGTAAATGTTAATTAAAAATCCTTCAAATATAAAAGGATGACAGATAAATATACCTGGTATATAACATAAATTTAATATCATCTCTTTCCTTAATTTCGCAACAATTAGAACAATCACCTCTAGGCGTTGGACTATAAAATATAGGAGAACCAGCTGAAAAGAAGAGGGAAACTTTATCTTAAACAAATAAAATAAAATAAAATAAAAAACATTAATTAAGCAATTAATTGTTCTAATCGAAAAATCTACCCTGAACTTGAACGTGAATTAAAATTTACAAAATCAATTAATTAACAACAACAACTCAAATTTCAATTCAAAACAAGATTTGAAAAACATAAACAAACATTTTGGAGGATGGTTAACCAACAGAAATAGTTAAAAAAATTTCAAATATTTTATACGAAATTTATGCTGGATTTTCAGAAATAAATTCTACAGAATATTTATGCTGCGTGTCCAGCAAACAAATTCCTACAGAAGAAGCTGGTTTTTATATAGAATGAATTTTTTATAGAAAATCAATTCCCAGTATAATTTTCTATAGGAAAATTTCTAAACTCCAAGTATAAATTTCTATAGGAAATTTTTTGCTGAACTCCCAGCATGATTTTTCCATAGAAAATTCTTTGGGCTTCCAGCATGACTTTCTACAGAAAATGTTCTGGTCTCCCAGCATAATTTTCTACAGAAAAATTTCTGGTCTCCCAGCATAATTTTCTACAGAAAAATTTCTGGTCTCCCAGCATAATTTTCTACAGAAAATTTTCTGGTCTCCCAGCATAATTTTCTACAGAAAATTTTCTGGTCTCCCAGCATAATTTTCTACAGAAAATTTTCTGGTCTCCCAGCATAATTTTCTACAGAAAATTTTCTGGTCTCCCAGCATAATTTTCTACAGAAAATTTTCTGGTCTCCCAGCATAATTTTCTACAGAAAATTTTCTGGTCTCCCAGCATAATTTTCTACAGAAAATTTTCTGGTCTCCCAGCATGATTTTCTGCAGAAAATTTTCTGGTCTCCCGGCATGATTTTCTGCAGAAAATTTTCTGGTCTCCCGGCATGATTTTCTGCAGAAAATTTTCTAATCTCCCAGCATGATTTTCTGTTGTAAATTTTCTGGATTTCCAGCATGATTTTATGTAGAAAATTTTCTGCACTCCCACCATGATTTCTGGTCTCCCAGCATGATTTTTCCATAATTGGATCCTTTACAGGTTTGAAATAAAGCTCTGGGTATACCTTCCCCTATTAGTCAGTCACATTAAACAGATTTGTAAAATTACGTTTTTTTTCACACATTAAATAAAAACGTGATTTGGGGATTATTGTTAGTTGTACTCATGGTAGCGAAAATAAAATCTATACAATTATCGGTTTTGTTTTTATCTTTAAATTCACTGCAGTTAAGAGACAATTTAATATTTTTATAATTAATTTAAATTCACAACAACAAACTGTAAAAATCATTATTATTATTAGTGTGTAAAACAACTTAGAAAAAAATACAACAACAAAAATCAATGACAATATTATTTTTGTTATTATCATTAGTTAACATTTTATGAATAAAATTTGTTTAAATCACATTTTATTTATATTTTCAATAGACATTTAAAGCATTTTTTCTGTGATTTTATCTTTCACGTCTGTTTCTTCTTCAATTCAAATTTTTGGTGAATTATTCAATATTACAGAAAACAAAAAACTGTATCATGGCATTTTATTTAAATATTTTTATCTCTTATGCTTTTGGTTTATTATTGTTTATAGTTTTTTCACAAATAATAATATTAATTATAGATTTCAAAAAAATACATAAATAAATGCGGAAATGATCGTTTTGTTTGCCCAAAATATGTTTGAGTGTACGTAAGGTTTTTTAGCCGGCTGCTGTTTATTAAATTAACACTTTTATATTTTTAAAAATATTATTAAGTATTAATAATTTTAATAATAAATAATAAATTGTCCATATGAATGAGGGTAAAATACTGCTGGATATATAATATTTTTTGATTAAAACCAAAAAGTCAAAAATTCATGTGGTGTTTAATTAATTAAACTTTTTAATAAAACAATATAATTACTAAATATTTAGTTCAATAACCCAATTAAATTTTTAATAAATAAAAGGAATAAAATTAAATACACATAAAATCAATTTTTTCAAAACTAAAGTAACACTTTAACGTAGAGTTGCTGGTCCAAATTGTCAATAGAAAATTTACCGCAATTCCAGAAAATTTTCTGGTCTCCCAGCATGATTTTCTGCAGAAAATTGTCTGGCCTCCCAGCATGATTTTCTGCAGAAAATGTTCTGGCCTCCCAGCATGATTTTCTGCAGAAAATGTTCTGGCCTCCCAGCATGATTTTCTGCAGAAAACTTTCTGGCCTCCCAGCATGATTTTCTGCAGAAAATTTTCTGGCCTCCCAGCATGATTTTCTGCAGAAAATTTTCTGGCTTCCCAGCATGATTTTCTGTAGAAAATTGTCAGGACTTCCAGTATGATTTTTAATAGAAAATTTAATGATTTTCAATAGAAAATTTTCTGGACTCCCAATACAATTGTTAATAGAAAATTTTCTGGACTCCCAGTATGATTTTCAATAGAAAATTTTCTGGACCCACATCCAGCATTCATTTCTATAAAAGATTTCGATAAATTTTCTATAGAAAATTTTCTGAACTCCCAGTTAACTTTATTTTTCTGGATTCTTAGTTACATTTCTTATAGTAAATTTTCTGGATTCCCAGTTGGAATTTTTTAAATTCTTGACAGTATTTTCTTGAATTTTTCTTGAATTTGAACAAACTTTTAAATTATTCTTAGCACAAGTCCTTTTACTTTTTCCTACTTACCCAGTAAAAATGTAAATATTCCACATAATGCTGAAGTCGCCGGTAATGTCATAATTTTTCTGTTAACAGAAAAATCGTCTCCTTCGTATATTTTATGTTTTTAACAATTCACAATATTTTTTCACTTGATTTATTTCTTTTTAAATTTTTAGAATAAATTTTTAAATTAAATTAGAATTATGAAAATCTTTCATTTAATCACAGTATCACAGACTTATTTTATTGACCTCCAAATGAGAGTTCAGGTACTGAAAATTTGAAAATTATTAAGTAAATTAATTAACCAAAATTTGTCTAGATTTTGTGCAAATTTTGTGAGAACTTTTTCCTTTAATATTTATTTAAATGTCAAGACTTAAATATTCTCAGTGACTAGGTGAAATAGCACTACAATAAACTAAAAAAGTTGACTTTATTCTTTGAAATGTTCGGCCATTCAGTAGAAAATTCCTTTTGGGAATTTATCTTACATGAGTGAGTAAATATTGCCACCTTTTTTTGAAAAAAAATATATATAGAAAAAATTATTTTTCATATTAATATTTTCATTCCGTGTGTAACGCTATGAAGGATTCATCTCAGACCCCATAATGCATATATATTTCTGTGACAAATAAAAATCTGAGTCGATTTAGCTATTTCCGTCTATATGTCTGTTATTGCACGCTCATATACAAAAGATTTGACAGAGCTCAATGAAATTTTGTCTAAGTGTTTGTTACAGTGATGAGGAGTCTCCTATTTAGTGTACTAAAAAATATAGACCGATATGTGAGGCTAATTTCGAAAATTTTTCAGGATTACAGATTTCAGAAAGGAGTCTGTACTCCTGCAAATAAACTAGCAAACACTTCAGTTCTAAATGTATGAAATTTCCCAATTTCCCCCAAAAAATCAATTTTGACACACTGTGCGATTAAACATTTTGCGGCATCAAATTTTAATCTAAAGGTTTTAATTAAGGAAATAAAGAAATGAATGAAAAAATTTAATTAATTAATTAACTAATAGAGGAACTTCAAAATTTGATACAGTCAAATATAATAATCTTCCTTTTTTATAAAAATTTTTGTTTTTAATTTTAAAAATTAAAAAAAAATCATTTTAATAATTCCTTATTAATTTTCTTTAAAATTTTATACTTTTATATAATTTTTATAAATTTTTAATTTATAATTTTTACTATTTTTTTTTTAATTTATAATTTTTACTATTTTTTTTAATTTTATTTTTCTATTTTTATATTTATTTTTTTTTTAATTTCTTAAAAATTCTAATTTTTTTTAAACTTTTTTAAAATTTTTCAGTTTTTTTTTTTAATAAATATTTTTTTTAATTTTCCTAAAAATTCTTAAATCGTTTGCAATCAAAAAAATTCTCGAGCAACCGATGCCAGACGCGTTTAAAATCAAACTGATTGTTGTATAAAAAAAACTTGCGAAATGTCAAAACAAAACAGAAAAAAAGATACAAAAAACCACGTTGTTAAGAAAATAAACTTAAAAAAAATATTCTACTTTAAAAATAAATAAATGAAAAAAATAATAATAACAACAGCAACAATAACAATAAAATTATTTCGATTTAACTTGGCCCCTTAGCCAAAAATTGTTTTCTAAAGAGGAAACAAACATTTAAGTTAAGAGAAAAACAAAATCTTCATTATTTTGTTCATCAAATAAAGAAAAACAACAACAGCAATTTACTAAGTATAAAAATAATAAAAGAACTAATAAATCATAAAAAACAACAACTATTCAGAAAAAAAAACTACAAGCTATTTAACACTCTATAATTAAAATAAAAACAACAATTAAACTACTGAAACGTCACAATTTAAAACAAAAAACAAAACAAAACAAACCATTAAAAAAACAAAAGACTTAAGCAACAAACTTGGTAGCTAATTATTGATTTTAATTAACTCTTTGCACTCTTTCTCTCTCTCTCTCTCTCTTCTCTATTTTTCCGGCTTTATATGTTTTATATATTATTTAATTTTTAATTAATTATTATGCTTAACGTTTTGTTTAAAATTTTAATTAAATAAGATTTTTTTCTATTAATTTGGCAACAAAATAACTATAAAACATTTTGATGTCACACAGTGATTCCATCACGCTTTTTTTGGAAATAATTCTGTAATTTTGGATCTAGTGAATATTTTTTAAAGAAATTTCACATGGACATTCTTGAGGTGTATTCCAATTGACTTAATGAGGGGCATGTTCCTAGTTTGCCCTTAGGTTGGTAATTGGATCTCCAAATTTAGTCACCACGGGTATAAGGATTTTGGTAAAAATTTTATTTATGATTTAATTGAAAAAATATTTTTCATACATATAACCTGTATAATTCTCTACAAACATACGTTTAAGTTTAAGCGATATTTAGACCAAAGTAAAATTTTAATGCAACATTATTTCAAGAAATATTGAAATTGTATTTCAGTCATGTGTAAATTTTCTGGATGGGGAGAGAGTTTTACTTAATTTTTACAAGGGTCTCATTAAATTTTTATATAAGTATGTAGTACCGTTGGAAAGGTAATTACCTAAAAAATAATAACATGTACGAAATAATGTACCGAAGCTTAATATCTTTAATAAATTTGCCTAAAAATTCAAAAATTTTTATTTTCGTTATACTGTTGTAAAACAATTGGTAATATTTGACATTAAATTAATTCTACAAAAATGAAGATTTTTTTATGAAATTTAAATATAATACGGACAAATTTGTTCTAAATGTAGAACAGTAAAATTATTCCCACTTTTTCATTCCATAATACCCAAAATTTCAATCCGGGGAAAACTTGTTTAAAATAATTTACCTTTTTCTGTTACTCACTCATCCCGCCGTTCTAAGAGCTTTGTCTCATTACGAATTTCTTAATTGAGTAGCTTGTTAATAAAGCTATATAATCAAGGTACTTTTTACCAATTCCAGCTTTGATTTTTTTGCCTCTTTAAAAAAATTAAAAAAAATATATTTGAAAATAAACGAATTTCTTAGAGGCATCGCGGGGAAATTGTTTCCCCCAATCTCGGATTTGCTCGAATTTGCTTTATATGCATTTACGTTAGAAATTCTTCTATAATTGAGAAAAATTCTATAATCCAGAAGGATCGAGTTGAATTTAAAGTGAAGAAATATTGCCACCTTTTTTAAAAAAAATCCCATTTTTTCTAAATTTCTATTTCAAAATAATATAACTTTTTTTTTGAATCCACAAAAATTATTTAGAATTTCGTACAGAAATCAGACAATATTTTGGGAAAAATTTTTGAACTCGAAAAGTTCGAAAAATAAAAAAAACTTGTCAAAAAATGGGTTAAAATGTCACTTTGGTTTTAATATCTCTTAAACTATAACAGATATCCCACTTATGTAAGAGTATTTTTTGTAGAGAATTGTAAGGGCTAAATGTATGTAATCAAATCAATAATACAATTTTGGCGATTTTTTTAATATCGCCATACCCAAGGTGACCAACTTTGGGACCCACTAGAAGCATCCACTTCTCTAAATTAATTGGAAAATACTTCAAGATTTTCGCTAAACAAATTTTCAATAGTTTCAAAGTTACAAAAATTCAGTTAAAAAAAAAAGCATTTTGGGACCACTGTACTTCATTTAAATATATATTTTTTTTATTTAGGAAAAAAGTTTTATTTAAAGGAAGTATTTTTTTTTTTAATTTGCCATAAATGTAAAATGTTTTATCTGTAACGTGAGAATTTTTTAAAAAAATTTTTGTAAGGAAAAATCTTTTTTTCTAGAATTAAATTCCTTTGCCAATAATGTCTCCTTTAGTGAACAAAGTTTTATTAAAGGTTATCACAACTGGAAATTTATTATCATCAACTGTTGCCAAAAGTCATTTACTGTATTTAATATTATTTTACAATAATTCTAATAACATATTTTGCTCTATTTTAGTCATTTACTTATAATAAACTTTATTTATTGTTTTAAGTTCAGTGACTTTATTTTTTATCAATAAAATTAAACAATAAATCTATTGTTAAATGACCTCAGATTTTATTTTTTCATAAACAATTTTGTTTAAGGATTTCAAAATAATCTTGAGTTTTATATTTTAATTTCAATAAATGACTAAATTTATAGAACTTAATCTTCCTAAAACAGCACAGTGGGTCAGAATTGCATAAACATGAAAAGAGAGTAACTCGCTCATGAAATCTTTCTAAACTGCTTTTTCTTAAATGATCCTCCAACTTTAGAACAACTGAAGATTTGTTAATCAAATTCCACATGGATATTTTTAAGGATTTTAGGATTTTAATTTAAAAGAGCGCAAGTTCTAAGCAGGTTCAGGAGACCTCCAAAGTTGGTTTCTTCAAATGCAAAGATTTTTTTTTTAAATCGCTAAAGTTAAAGTTTTTTTAATAGAACAAAATTAAACTCTTATTTTTGATTACCATAAACAAAACTTAATGCCCTTAAAAATGCACAATAGGACGGAATTGCTATTATGCAATTTTGCGGTTATATAATTCTTTAAGGAACGAAACTATTTTAGTATAACTTGCTCTTGAAATTTTTTTTGTTAAAGCACAGTGTGCCAAAACCGATGATTTAGAAAAATAAATAAGAATCCTAATTTCTTCTATGCCGAAACTTCAATACCCTACAGCATAAATGACACTTACAAATGCATAATGAGACCTTAATGAGTCATAAAATTTGTTATATTTTTGGCTATAACTTTTTTTTAACTGATCCGATTTTGATGATTTAATTTAGAGGTGATCTCAGATCTCGGTCTATATATTCTAACCGATTTTGCTGGTTTTAAATAGGAAACTTTTCAGGAATTTAATAAATACCAGGACGAATTCCATTGAGTTCTGTCAATTATTGCATTGACAGACGGACGGACAGACAGTCGGACATAGCTAAGTCGATTCAGATTTTTTCCGAGATCTCAGATATAATATCTGATGCAAGTTTTTTTGTGGGTACCTCTCCTGCCCTAACAGGAGCTAAAAATTCATGTTCTTCCAAAAAAAAAAAACTCTAAAACAAGTAAGAAGTTATATTCGGTCAAGATCGACTATTTAATACCCTACAACACATTGTTGTTTATATGTGGTAGCTACTAAAAATTAATGAACCACCCTCGCACAAAGTATTATTTAATTTATGTTAAAGTGTACAGTATATTATACTGGTATCAACTTCCATGTGGGATTACTGTGTTCAAAAAAAGTTTTGTTTCTGTGGGTGTTACATGGGAGCCAGAAGAAATTATGGACCGACCTTCGTAGAATTTCGTACATTGATTTGTCTTATATTTCTCTTGAATTGACTAATTTTTATTTCAATACTAAAGTATTTGTGAGATTTAAGCCCTTCCAAGAAATATTTGAAGGGGTATTGTATGAGTCCTATGAGAAATTTTGGACCGATCCTCATATAATTTAGCACATCGTTTTAGAATATTATAAAACTAATTTTTGCCAAATTACTTCAAAATTGCTTTATATATAGAACTTTTATGACCTTATATAACCATTCCGGCATGAATATTTGCATGGGGCCGTGGTGAAATAATGGACCCATCATCACCAATTTCGATAGACATCGTCCATGGGTCAAAGCAGTGCCACATGCTAAATTTCATAAAGATAATCTTTAAAACTACGTTCTGCATTTTGTTCATCAGGTGTACATGGGAACCTTGTCATCCTTAAATCGACTCAGTAAGTGATTTAATTTTTTTATATGGTGGTGTAGGGTATAAATATCTTAGAAATAACTGTGCGAAATTTCACTAAAATATGTGCATTTTTGATGTGTGTTGTCATGAACAACTCCCTCTATCTGTGTTATAGTGGTGGGAAACTTTGCTAATTTTTCATTCCCTTCATTTCTTCAGGTATCATTCAGTTAGTGATGAAACTTGTGATATATTATAGTTCTTTATTAATTATTAGAATATTCTTAAAATTAAAACAACTGGCAAAATAAAATTGCTATTAAAACAAAATAGCCTCTTTCAAAAATAATTATAATTTTATACTCGATTTGGAATTAAGGTCTAATTTATTAGCACTTTAAAAACTAAAAGTGTTACTTTTCACAGAACCTCACGACAACTTTATTATATTCCAAATGATAATAAAATTTTTCACACTCTTAAAAAATCAAATAAATAACTGTTTACAAATATAGTTGTTTACTAATTATCTTACATAAATAAAATCACAAATTTCACTAATTCTATCATTATTTCAATATTTAGCTTGGAAAACTAGTTTTTTTTAAAGTTCAACAAAATAAATGGAGTTCAAGTGTAAATCTGTATTTTGTATTGATATCAAGAGTCTTATAATTAAAGTCTCTTTTAATTGAAAAAAGTATTAATTTTCAAGATTTCAATACTTCAATAATTTTGTTTTTATTTCATTTATAACTTTATTATAGGTTTCTGATATAAAACTTTATTTTTAGGTTCTGCTAAAAAAGTTATTGTAACTGATAAACCTGTAATTAAAACCAGAGTTTAAACTTTTTAAAGGTTAAGTTTTTGGCGTTGAAGGTTATTAAGGGCGATTTATGATTTGTGAGATTCATTGTAAAGAAAATTAATTCAAAAAATTTTTGTATGTAAAGATCAATTTTCTATAGAAAATCTTGCTCAGGTCGTAAGCAATTTTCTATAGAAAATCTTGCTCATGTCGTGAGCAATTTTCTATAGAAAATTTTGCTCAGGTCGTGAGCAATTTTCTATAGAAAATTTTGCTCAGGTCGTGAGCAATTTTCTATAGAAAATTTTGCTCAGGTCGTGAGCAATTTTCTATAGAAAATTTTGCTCAGGTCGTGAGCAATTTTCTATATGCTCAGGTCGTGAGCAATTTTCTATAGAAAATTTTGCTCAGGTCGTGAGCAATTTTCTATAGAAAATTTTGCTCAGGTCGTGAGCAATTTTCTATAGAAAATTTTGCTCAGGTCGTGAGCAATTTTCTATAGAAAATTTTGCTCAGGTCGTGAGCAATTTTCTATAGAAAATTTTGCTCAGGTCGTGAGCAATTTTCTATAGAAAATTTTGCTCAGGTCGTGAGCAATTTTCTATAGAAAATTTTGCTCAGGTCGTGAGCAATTTTCTATAGAAAATTTTGCTCAGGTCGTGAGCAATTTTCTATAGAAAATTTTGCTCAGGTCGTGAGCAATTTTCTATAGAAAATTTTGCTCAGGTCGTGAGCAATTTTCTATAGAAAATTTTGCTCAGGTCGTGAGCAATTTTCTATAGAAAATTTTGCTCAGGTCGTGAGCAATTTTCTATAGAAAATTTTGCTCAGGTCGTGAGCAATTTTCTATAGAAAATTTTGCTCAGGTCGTGAGCAATTTTCTATAGAAAATTTTGCTCAGGTCGTGAGCAATTTTCTATAGAAAATTTTGCTCAGGTCGTGAGCAATTTTCTATAGAAAATTTTGCTTAGGTCGTGAGCAATTTTCTATAGAAAATCTAACTCATGTCATGAGCAATTTTCTATAGAAAATCTAACTCATGTCATGAGCAATTTTCTATAGAAAATCTAACTCATGTCATGAGCAATTTTCTATAGAAAATCTTGCTTAAGTCGTAAGCAATTTTCTATAGAAAATCTTGCTCAGGCCGTGAGCAATTTTCTATAGAAAATCTTGCTCAGGCCGTGAGCAATTTTCTATAGAAAATCTTGCTCAGGCCGTGAGCAATTTTCTATAGAAAATCTTGCTCAGGCCGTGAGCAATTTTCTATAGAAAATCTTGCTCAGGCCGTGAGCAATTTTCTATAGAAAATCTTGCTCAGGCCGTGAGCAATTTTCTATAGAAAATCTTGCTCAGGCCGTGAGCAATTTTCTATAGAAAATCTTGCTCAGGCCGTGAGCAATTTTCTATAGAAAATCTTGCTCAGGCCGTGAGCAATTTTCTATAGAAAATCTTGCTCAGGCCGTGAGCAATTTTCTATAGAAAATCTTGCTCAGGCCGTGAGCAATTTTCTATAGAAAATCTTGCTCAGGCCGTGAGCAATTTTCTATAGAAAATCTTGCTCATATCGTGAGCAATTTTCTATAGAAAATCCTGCTCATATCGTGAGCAATTTTCTATAGAAAATCCTGCTCATGTCGTGAGCAATTATCTATAGAAAATCTGCTCAGTCGTGAGCAATTTTCTATAGAAAATCTCTCCTCATAGAAAATTAGGCACCTTGCTCCTGAGCAATTTTCTATAGAAACTTAAAATTTTACTTAAAATTAATTAGTTTTTTCTATAGATATTTAATCTAAAATATTTTTAAATTTTCTATAGAAAATCTTTGACAATTTTCACTTGCCACAGCACGGCTCAACAATAAGAAAAAAGTGTTTAAAAAAAAAGTTGTCAATTTGTTCTTCCCAAAACTCAAGAATTAAAACACTTTCCTGATTTTACTTAAAATCGATTTTACTTTAATTAGTTTTAAATATTTAATTAAATATTTTTAAAATTTTACTTTGACCAAATTTGCCACACACGGAACTAAGAAAAAAGTGTTTAAAAAAAAGTTGTCTTTGTTCTTCCCAAAACTCAACACAAATATTCAATTATTTATTCACCACCATTATCGGGGTAAAAAAAAAAAATATTTTGCATAAATATTTAGATTAAACTTGCGTTTTTACAAAAGCACGCGTCTGAATTGTAGGAAAAGTATTTTTATTTCGTTTATTTTAGTTTATTTCACTAAAATTTGTTATTGTTCTAAAACAAACTGAAATCGGAAGACTATAAAAACAGAACATGCAAAATTGTGTTAAGAATAATAATGACAAAGAATTTTTATTCATTTAAAATCACAACACAAACATTTAAGTGATGTGGGGAAGGGGGAGGGGTGATAGTGAGAAATGAATAAAAATAGTATTTATTTTCTGAAGAAAATACTATAAATATAAATGTATGTATGTATGTGTTATGTATGTGTTGAAAGATGGGTGTGATATTTAAATTATAGTTAAATTCAATTGCAAGAAGACAACAGTAAAAATGTTAATAATATTATTATATGAATTATAAATGATTTTAAACACTGATTTTAAATTAAGGTGAGCGATTTGTTTGTGTGTGAAATGTGATAGACACTCCTCGTTTGTGGGGTTTTTTTAATGAAAACGGATTTATAAATGTTTAGCATTTTATATATCATGTGAAAGCTTATGTAGTAATTTATTATAGAATTTTTATAGAAAATGATAACCAATAAAAATTTTTCAACTTAGATAAAGCTTTTATTTAAAGCTTTTTATATATTCCTTTGAAAGCTCATAGGCAGGTCATCCTTTGAAAGTTTTAAAATAATAAACAAATTATTAAATAAGTTTACGATTTTTTTGTTATAAATTTATCCTCAACTATGCTTTTTTGAGAGTTTTTCTTGCAACCCAACCCTCAAAACCAAGCTCTGTAGGTGTATAGTCTCATGGACCTATATTATGTAATCCATATGGTGGTAAACTGTTTGTTGTCAAATAGAATCTACTCCGCAATCTTGGATGGAAAAAAATTAAAATAAGGAAATTTTTAATTTTTAAAAAATACATTTTTTAGGGAAAAAATTATTAAAACTCACTTAATATCCGCTTCTATGCCTATAAAGGCATGATTATTAGAATCTACACAATGGGGATAATATAATGTAGGGATACATTGACCAGCTTTAAATCCAGGCACGTATATGATTGCAATCTTCGAATGAGAAATTAATCTAAATTAAATTAATAAAAAATTAAGAGTCCAAAGATAGCTAATAACGTACATAGTGACGCAGGTATTTAAGATATCTTTTTGGCCGCCCCTCATAGAACTTTATTCTTTGATTTTTGATTGAAAAACATACCACAATGGCTCTATAAGGATGCTTTGTAAAAATAATTCTATAACTTTTGAGCCATTGGAAATATTTTAATAATATATTTTTGCAGTGTTTTGTAGGACTACAAGCTCCCAGATGATCAGTAGGGTAGTGGGTGGCCTTCTGATATTACATTTTTTTTAATTTTTATTATATTTTTTTTTAAATTCTATAGCTTTTGAATCCTTGAAAATATTTTAATAATATATAACATGATTGCAGCTGAGAAGTTTTCGAAAAACTACAAGCCTCCCAGATAGTCCAATGGTCAAAGTGAGTGGCGTTCCAAAGTTCATTTTCGGAAATTTGCAAAAAAATTTTTTTTTTGGAAAAAAATTCATTAAATTTGCAACCGTTGAAAATTAATGTATTTATAACTTAAGTAACATTATTTGTAGGACCGCAAGCCCTTCCTTTAGGAAGCTAGTAGGTGGTCTTTTAAATTTGGCCACCTCTGGCACTGTAATTTTTTTTTTAATGTTCTCAAATTCAATTATATTTTGTATCGTTGGAGTTATTTAAATCAAATTTTTCTAAAGGGGACTACAGGTTAGCAGCCGATCAGGGTAGTTGTAGTTGGTTTTTCAAAATTAATCATCTCGGGTATTGTAGTTATTTTAAAATTCGTTCAAAATTAAATTTTGGTACGAAACAAGGATTTTTTATATAAATAATCCGTATAAATATCTCTTATTGTTCCAGAGATATTCAAATCGACATACATTTGAACTCATTTTTAGCCTTGTCATTTCTTAGTACATTTAACTTTTTAAGCTCAATATGACCTCTAAAATGTTTTAAAAATATATACCAGATTCCTTATAAAATTCTAAACAATATTCCCGCCAGACCCTTACAAACATATAAATCCGTAAGAAGTTATATAAATCCGATTTTAGAACTTATAAAAAATTTTTTTCTTTACAATTATTTCCAAAAAAAGTGAAAACATTTTTTCGTTGATAAAATTATATTTTTGTGCCGAACTGTGTGATTTATTATTACAGTTTAAGTCTCTTTATAGAAATATGTGAAGAGTATATATATATGAGATCGGGGATGTTTTTTTTTTTAACAATTTATATATTATTTTGCTTAATTCTTAATTTATTAAACTGGAATCATTTTCAGTTTATCCCTATAATTTTTCTACATATATAAAGTTAATATTCCAAAAATATTTTTTACCGAATGCCCTTAATAACGACATGTTGTTGATTTTAATGAGAAAAGTCAATTTTTAAACATGTTTTATAAGGATTGGAATTTTGGTTATTTTTATATGGAAAAAATGGGAATTTTTTCAATTACCTGATTCAAGGATAAATTTATGTATACCGTATTGAAATATCAATTAATTAAAGTTATTCGTTTCAATTTTATTGAAGTTGAAAAATTCAATTAATTAAAAAAAAATCAAAATTTTAAATTCTTCCTAAATTGGGTACCTTAAATGACAGTTCTCAAAATTTATTTTAACTAATTTTAAAACTTTAGGTTCTAGCGATTTTACAGGAACTAAATAATTGTGTAAAAAGTTTCAAGCTTTGTTCATAATCCACTCTAAACTGTACTTTCTTTAGCAAAATTTTCATTCATTAACAAAATTAACGCAACCGAGATGATCATCTTTGGAATGCCACCCACTATCCTCCTAACCAGCTTTGGACTTGAAATTCTCTAACTCAATTAGAAAACAACTCAGCTATTAGCACGTGAATTTTCTTAAATATATCTCTAACGGTTTAAAAGTTACTGAGTAATTAAAAAAAAATTGCTTTGAAACCATTCTGCAATGCTACAAAGTTAGGTGGCCAGACGAATGAATGGACATCGTTAAATGGACTTAAGAAGTGATTCCGAGTCGTTTGGTCTTCGTTTAACTGGGGGTAACAATAACATTATTTTTGCCGTACGTTTGAAACATCTTCACCTATAGCATTGGTGCCAAAATGTTTTTTTCTGGAAATAATTCACATACTTCAACCTTCCCAGGTCTACTTCCCGACCATAGGACCCGCTAAATATTTTGAATTTCAAATCAATTGGAAAACACCTCAATAATGTAAAATTTTATATAAGACCATAATTTTGATTAAAGTTCAGATTATGGTTTGGGTTATAGTTTAAGAAAATATTTTACATTTTAATTTAAACTGTAGTCTAGACTATAGATTGCATTATAAATTAGACTATAATTTAGTATAAAGCTTTAAATATAGTGCAGTATATGGATTTTATTGTACTTCAGTCCATAGTTTAAACTTCAGTGGACTATATTTTAAACTGTAGATACAACTATATTTATAGTTACATTATATTAAGACCATAATTAAAACTATAATTTAGAATAAAGTTTAGGCCATGATTTAATCTAAGATTTAAACTACAGTTAAAACTATAGTTTAGACTATTGTTTAGAGTATGATTTATAATTTACACAATGTTTTAGACTATAGTTTCAAATATAGTTAAGAATATAATTTAGTTTATAGTGTTATGGTGTAAACTATGGTTTGGACCATACTTTAGACTACAACTTAGAGTATCGTTTAGACTACAATTTAACTAATGCTTAACTTATAATTTAGACTTTATTTTCGATTATAACCTTCTTAATATTATAATTAATAATAATTTTTCACATACCAATACACTTACATTATTGTAAATATTTTGCTATATTTTTATCACATTATAATGCAAATTTGTTTTTTTTTTTTTTTTTTTTTTAATTTGTTATGCAAATGTTTAAACTAATAGTTCATTAACTTTACTATTTAGCCAATAAATCTACAATACTAACTTGCAAGCCTCTATTGATTTTAAAATAGTTAACACCATAAAGAAAACTATATAATTGAATAAACATAAATGTGGTTACAACAACTCTTAAAATAATTAACATCACACACTTGAGACTTAAGTTAAGGTCTCACTTGTTAGCACGTTTATTTTTTATTTTTTTGGTTAAACATTAATTTAAGTTTAGTTTTAGTGTAAAGAACTTATTTAATAAAGATTTAAATAAAACTTATTTTAAAGTATATAAAATAAACATAAAATTAAAAAATAAACATATAAAAAAATCATTAACTTTAAAAAATCTTCTCGTAAAACTTAACATAACCGACCGGTTTTATTTTAAAATGCCTGTTCAATGAAATACTTCTTAAATCAAGTTCAAGTGTAAATAAAGCGAAAACCAGTTAGAATGCTATATTCGGCTATGCCGAATCGTTAATACCCTTCACCACAAATGTGTGTGAAGTACATACTTTATGTTCAATACATACACACTGACAGATGTATACAATATTTAAAAGGGTTTTTGAAATTTAACATGGAACATTTAATATTATATTTCTGGCTATAACTTTTTTTAAACTGAACCGATTTTGATAATTTTGGGAATGGTAATGTAGCACATACAATTTAATATGATTGTAATTTATCGATTTATAATTGGCAATTTTAGGAAAATTTTTGCTTGAACTTAGAGGTGGTCTCAGATATCGGTCTATATATTTTATATATTGAACAGGTTTTGCAAAGTTTTAATGAGAAACTTCTCATGACTACAACAAATACTCAGGCCAGATTAGCAGACAGATGGACATAGCTTGAACGATTCCAATTATGATTTAATGCAAGAATATATTTATATACATTATTGGCACATACGGAATGACAAAGTTAATATACCCTCCTTCACACTTGTGGTGGTGTAAAATAAAACAAGACTGCAAAAGAAACATCTCAAGTTCTTGCTATAAATAGCAACATGAACTTTCTAATTAAACAAATAAGAATGCTATTATTCGGCTACGTCTGATCTTCAAAATTCTCCACCACAAATATGTGTGAAGTAAAGACATTATGTTTCGTACAAACACACAGACGTATACAATATTTTAAAGTTTTTCTTTAATAAAACACAGGAACACTTAATGAGTCATAAAATTAGTTCATTTAGCTATAACTTTTTTACTGAACCGATTTTCTTAATTTTTGAATGATAATGAAATTCATGTAACTTAATGTTATGACAAATTTTCATTATAATTTCTCGATTTATAATTGAAAATTAAATGAAAGTTTTTTGCTTGAACTAAGAAGAAGTCTCAGATATCTGTCTATATTCTTTAATATACTGAACGGATGTTGATGGTTTTAAATTAGAAACTTCTCAGGACTATAGCAAATACTCAGATTAAATTTCATCGAGCTCTGTTAATTATAGTGGATGTAAACATGCCAACAACAGTGAGACAGACAGACAGTCGGGTACACAACTGAATCAAATTGAAACTGAAATATTAAAAATATAACTTCTTCTTTTTCTTCAAATGGCAAACAAAATAAAAAAGTAGCAATTTAAATTTAACTGCTATATTATTACTAACTACTATTACTACTATATAAATGAAGCTTTAGTTATGGTCTTTTTATTTCTAACGTTGAACAAGGTTAAAAAGGGTGTATTTGTAGTTTATTAATTGTGACATTGCGTTTAAAGAACTCTACAGTCATTTTTGAGGAAAAAGGTCATATAAAAAAAGAGTTATTAGTTAAAGTGTCAATTAAAAAAAATAAAACATGCTGTTTAGTTAAAATTAAAAATATTATAGTTAAGTATATAATTTATACTGTGATTAAGAATGTAGTTGAGACACATTTTTAATAGCTATAAGTAGCTTAAGTTTAAACTATAAAATAAACTATTGTTTTGTTGACAGTTTAGGCTATAATTTGAAATATAGCATTTGCCATAATTCCGACTGTACTGTACGCCAATTACAAGAACATAATTCCAACTATAGTTTACACTTATTTTGAACTATAGTGTTAACCATAATTTAAACTACAGTTTATACTATAGCTAAGTCTATAGTTCTGAACACAACTTTGACAACAGTTAAGACTATATTAATAATATGGTTTAGACTACAGTTTAAAATAAAGCTTAAAGCAAAGTTTAGACTACAGTAGGACTATCATTTTAACTATATACTAAATTATAGATTATTGGTAGGACTATAGTATAAACTATAATTTATATTATATTTCAAACTATAGTTAAGAGAATAATATAGTTTAAACTATAGATTTAACTATAGTTTAAATCATAAATTAGATTATAGTTTGTTTAAATTATAGACTGTATTGTAATAAAGTTTATTCTATAATTTAGATAGTTCTTTAGACAACAGTTTAGACTATAGTTAAGAATAGAGTTTAGACTACAGTTTAGAATATAGCTTAGACTATAATTTAGAATAAAGCTTATACTACAGTTCATACAATAGCTTAGACTACAGTACGACTATAATTTTAACTATATACTATATTATAGACTATTAGGGCTATAATTTAGACTGTTGTACAGACTATAGTTTAGACTATAATTTATACTATATTTTAAACTATAGTTAAGACAACAATAATAGTTTAAACTATAGATTTGACTACAGTTTAGACCATAGTTTAGTATAATTTAAATTATAGTTCAGACTATATTTTTAACAACAATTAACACTGTTATTTAAAATACAGTTTAAACTATAGTTTAGGCAAAAGTTTAAACTATAGTTTAGAATTAAGTTTAGTCTTTATTTTAAACTATAGTTTCGACTATCGTTTAGACCATAGTAAAGAATCTAGTTTAGATTAAAGTTTATATAGTTAAGATTATAGTTTAAACTAAATGATACAGTCTAAACTAGAAATAAGACCACAGCTTAAACCATAAACGACACAACAGTCTGATGATCAAAGTTAAGGCAATAAAAATGAATTACACCATATTCTAGACCAGAGTCTAGAAAACCAAACTAGATCACAAAAGAACTTAACTAGATTCTAGACAGTAAAATAAAAAATTAACTATACTTCAATGATTCAGACTGTAGTATAGAAAATGTTTAAGACTGTAGCCTAGAAAATGATCTAGACTGTAACCTAGACAATTAATTAGACTATATTCTCGATAATCATCCAGAAAGTAGTCTAGATTATAGTTCAAGCTATTTTCTAAGCTATAGTTTAGAGTATAGTTTACGCTATAGCTTACACTATAGTTTATACTTAAGTTAAGACCATAGTGTAGGCTATATTGTAAACTTTAGTTTAAACTATAGTTTAGACTACATGTTTACTAAAGTTTGCCCGTAGTTTAGGTTATAGTTTTAACTATAGTTTAAACTATAGTTTAGATTATAGTTCAGTGTAGTTTATAATGTAAACTGAAATACTATTGTTTGTGATTTAAACTTAAATTAAACTATAGTTTAAAGTTATTCATTATCTAACATTTTCAGCACTTTGTCTTAAGTTTTTGCTATATTTTCAGTTTTTCTATTATTCATTTTTATTTTTAATTACTAAACATCTACTTTTAATTATCTTTTATGGTTTATTTAGCTTTTGTTGTTGTTTCGACATTTATTAAAAATAATTTTTAATTACCTGACGATAATAATAATGATAATGATCACAAAAAAAAATACTAAAAATAATTTTATTTTTTATATTTGCCGGAAGCTAATTACAAGAATTTGTTAATTTAAAATATAAAAGTTGGCTGGAAACTGTTTTTGCTATTTTTTAATGATTTGAATTTAAAACGGTTACTTTTTTTCGAAAATTAACATATTTAATACGTCACCAATATTTTTCGACAAGGGTGAATAACTTATTTTGTTTGTTTGTTTTTATTATTTTATTTAAAATCTTAATCTTAAAACAATAAATATTAATTATTATTATTTTTGGTAAAATTATTTGGTCAAGGAAAACCGCCTACAACTCCTCTAACATGAAGAAGAACTTGAAAGTGACAAAAAAAGGGGCCTAAAATTCATCTTACTTGTTAAAGTATTTATATTTTTGGCGTTTTCTTATTTTAAGAGTTTTTTGACTTCTGAATATTGAACTCGTTTCAAGACAAAATTCTTAAAGAAACTAAAAAACATTGAAAATTTTTAATTTTTATATTGCAAAAAGAGCATTTCAATGTCAAGGTTTATAATTTATAATAAAATTAAAGTTTTATACTCTAAAATAAAATATAACAGTTGTTAAAGTTTAGTTCTAGCATTTTAAACTAATTACTATAAATTGTGGTGCACAGTGGGATGATGAAGGGTATTAAGTCGATTTTAAAGTAAAGTAAGAATTTAAACAGTCTGAAGTTTTAGTTCGTTTTATAGATAAGACTTTAAACTTTAGTTCATTTTAAGTTACTAGTTTATAGATTAGACTCAAATCTGCTATAAAATATTACTATATAAGATATTATAGTTCAGGCAATATATTTCACCATAATCTGGACAAAAAATTAATCCAGTGTTGACAAGAAAATATTTTGAAATTCTTATAATAAATCAGACTAGACTATATCATTTACCAGATTAATTTTTCAACCTAGACCTGAATCTAAATAAGAATAAACCAGATATTTAACAACAAATTAGACCAGATTTAAGGCAATAAATTACATAAGAGTGCTAACAATAATTTCGACCAGAATCTAGATAAAAACTAATCTTGAGTAGAGTCTAGACCGAATTGTAAATTATAAACTAAGTCAGAGTAAAAAAATAGATTAGAGTCTGGACAAAAAATCTTAACTATATCCGAAACTAGTCTATGGTAGTTGACAAAAAACTGGACCAGATTTTAGGCAATAATCTATCTAATCCTTAGTCTAGACAATAAATCAGATCAGTGTTTTTGAATGGTGATCTATACTATAGTCTCGAAGTAGATTAGACCATAGTCTAGACGCAACACAAGACAAGAGTCTAGATAATAAGCTAAACTATAGTCTAGCAAAAAAATTAGACCAAAGTCTAGCTAACAATCTAGATCACACTAGACCAGATTCTAGACAATAAACTAATTATAAACTAGACTTTAGATCCAGACTGTAAACTAGACTGTAGTCTAGACAATGATCCAGACTGTAGTCTAGACAATAACCTAGACAGTCCACTTAATTAATGATCCAGAATGTAGTGTAGACATTGTTCCAGACTATTTACTGATCCATACTATAGTCTATATAATTATCCAGACGATAGTATAGTATAGTATAGTATAGTATAGTATAGTATAGTATAGTATAGTATAGTATAGTATAGTATAGTATAGTATAGTATAGTATAGTATAGTATAGTATAGTATAGTATAGTAGTATAGACAATAATCCAGACCGTGCTCTACATAGTTAAGCGGATTATAGTCTAGACAATGAACCAGACTACAGCCTAGACAATGATAAAGACTATAGATTAATTTATCCCACTGTGCTTCAAATATCTTGTCTACATTTTTTTTCAAGAGCTTTTTATTCAAACTTGATTAATCAGTATTTTTTTAAATAAGTTTTTTCAATGAAGTTTTTTAAAAATTTTTATTCGCATATTTTTTAAAATAGTTACTCAGTAGCTTATTATAAAGAATTAATTATTAAATAATTGATATTATAGCAAATTGACAATGTTAATTATGTAATTGTTAATAATTTTTTGCCAATTCATGGTTAACATTATGAATAACACGATACGATATGAACAGAAAAAATAATTAATTTTATACAATTCTAACAAATAACAACAATTTAAACTAACAGTAAAATATTTTCTATAATTAAAAAACAACTAATTAATTTAAATGAGTTTAATATCATTAATTTTGCTGAAGCAAAGTTTTAAATTGACTTAAATTCTTTTCCATCGAAAAAAAACGCTTAATTTCTTTAATTATATGGCAACTTTACAAACAAAGAAACGTTTAAATTTTATACACATACAATAACAATTAAATTACTATTATTTTCTCTCTCTCCCTCTTTTGCCCCATACTCTTTTATTAAGTGCTCTTAAAATGTAATGGTCACTTGAAATATATTAAAACTAAAGTCTACTTTAAGGCTGTTAGATTAATTGAAATGTATATTAAAGAAATAATTTTCTTTGTTTTAGGACAAACTCTTGAGTAAACTGGAAGAAAGTGAACCAGATCCACCCACATCACAAGAAGATGAATGTGTTATTTGTATTAATGCTCGAGCCACAATGCAAACCTCACCCTGTGGCCATCGAGTGGTATGTCGTCGCTGTTTTGTCAAGACCATACAGAGTGCAGTGGCCCAAAGATTACTGCCCTTACGTTGTGTTATTTGTCGAGCTCGTGTTAATCGTCTCACCTCTAGTTCGGGCACCTGGCGTATACAAGAATCGGCCAGTAGCTATTCAATGGGTGCCAAAAGTTGGGCTTCCGTGGGTGTAACAGCAGACGGTGTAACGGCTTCCGCTAGTTCGTATTCCATGAATGATGCTCACAGTGGCCATCATGCATTTCATATGCATAGTAGCTCTCGTTATCCTCGTAGTCCCAATGGTCGTGTCTCCCAATCGGATAGTTTGTATTCGATGAGTTCGACTGGCTCTTCATCGGCTGCCTCGGTCTTCTCGAAAACGTCTTCCATTTCAAGTGATTTGTGTTCACCCGCCTCGCCAATATCACCCACACAATGTTCGTACAACCAAAGTTCCATGGTTTTAAATAATCACTTGGCACCACCTACACCCAGCATATCACCTCATTCACCCGTCTCCACCTCGGGTTCGACTACATCACAGGGCTCTCTCTCACCTAAGGAGGGAGGGGGAGGTCATGCCCACTCTCATCATAGTGGCTGTCCTACAGGCTGTTCGGGTGCCATACCACGTAAACCTTTGAAATCTTTGAGTAATTCTTCTTCCAGTGGTTCTTGCAGCAGTACGGGTAGTAATTACAATGCCCCCTTTACACCATCTGCCACCCATACATATCCGGGTCGTAGACATGCTAAGGGCAGAATAGTGGATTTACAAAATCGTTTGCCGCCCATTAAAGAGTTTCGGAGTCCTGCCAAAGTGCCACATCCATCGCCGGTACACATAAGCAATCCAAGATTTCGGTAAGTTTTCTTTCTTTAATTAAAATTAAGGATAAAAGAAATCTTATATTATCTTTGTATTGCAGTTATGCTTCCTATACCAAGCCAAGCCATCCTAATCAGGACTCAACAGCGGCCTCAAAAACAGCTGCCAACAATTGCAAAGATATAACATCGCCACCCAAACGACCCATGAATATACACATAAGCGCTTCCCATAATACTTTAGCACCGCCTCCGCTCAAAGCTGCTGCCTCTAAAATTAGTCCATTGGCCTCTAAACACTCATTTGGCAAAAACTCTTATAGCGCTTTATCTGCCACAGAAAGAAAAGATAAAAAATCCTCTACGGATTCGAATAAAAATAATATTAATCTAAAATTATCACAAACTAAAATGTCAACAACAACAACAACGAGCAACAAATTGTTAACGTCATCAATGAAATCTTCCTCATCTACTTCCTCGGCCATGTCAGCAACAGTCTCAAAATCATCAACGTCCTCATCATCAACAGCATCCTCATTATCATCCACATCATCGTCCTCCACTCATCATGCAACGGGCAATTCAACTTTAACAACATCATTTACAACAAGTAAAAGTTTTCCATTGTTTTGCAGCAACAACAATAATCACAGTAAGTGGATTTTTTAGTTTTTGTTTAAACAATTCTTATTTTCGTTTATTTTTTTTCTCTTTGGGCTTTTGTTCATTTTGTTTTTCCCCTTTTTATTATTGTTTTTTATTATTTATTATTTTTGTTTTTTCATGTTCTACTGATTAAAAGGGAAAATAGTTTCAGGTTCATGAGTTTGACGGAGATTTGGTGACGTTGGAATAATTTAAATTTTAACTAAAAATTAATGTCCAATATTTTCAGTCATGTTCGAAAATTTCGAACTTGTTTCAAATATTTCGAACTTGGAAAAAATTTTACAAATTTCAAAAATTTGTATTAAAATGTTAATAAATAATGAGAAAAAAATTTTAAATGCATTTCAGTCATGTTCGAAAAATTCGAACTGTATTAAAAAATTTCGAACTTACTATAAATTACAGAAATTTTATCTTTTTAAATAAAAGTTATCATAAATATTTGAGAACTCATTTAGACATTTTGATTTAGATATTGACACATTTTCGAACTTGTGTTATAATTTTCGAAGTCAAATTACTTCGTAAAAATTTTAACTTTTTAAACAAATTTTATTACAAGTTCTATATAATACTAAAAAAACAAAATTTGATTGATCTTGCTTAGTTTTAAGCATGTTCGAAAAATTCGAATATATTTAAAATTTTTCGAAATTTATCATATTAAAAAAATTTACATTTAAATTCATAAAACTTCTAAAAACACATTTAAAGTCTGATCTGAATAATTTTAAAATATGTTCGAATTTTTCGAAATTGATTTAACATTTTTCGTAGCTTAAGAAATGTTAATATTTTAAAAAGTTCCTAATTGAGACTAATACTTTTGCATCAAAATTTTTAATATTAAGAAAATTAAAAAAAAAATAAATTTTTTATAAGAATTAAATTTGTATGCGTTAAGTTAGTATTTTATTAATTTTAAACTATGTTCGAAAATGTCGAAAATGGTTTATATTCTTCGAACTTGAAAAAATTTTACATTTTTTAAAATATTCTTTAGTAATTTTATTATTTATGTGTAAAATAATAACTTTAATGGATTTTAAACATGTTCGAAAAATTCGAACTAAAACAAAAATGTTCGATGTTAAGAAAAATTATTAAATACCTTAAAAAAAAATTATTTTTATTTATAAAATAAAAATATTAATTTTTTCAAAACAAGTTGGAAAATTTCGAAGATGATTCAAAAATTTTCGAAGTTAAAAATAATAAAATCAAAAAAACATATTGTTTTATGGTAATGTTTATGTATAAAAAAGAATTTTAATGTATTTTTAACATGTTCGAAAAATTCGAAATTTTTCGAACATAAGAAAAATTAAAAAAAAAAATGTGTTAAAATTTATATCCTTCAAAAAATATGGATTTTAAATCTATTTTGAAGAATTCGAAATTTATTTATAAAATAAAGATATGAATTTTTTCAAAACAAGTTCGAAAATTTCGAAGTTGATTCAAAAATTTTCAAAGTTAAAAATAATACAATTTAACAAAATATTGTTTTATATTAATGTTTATGTATAAAAAAGGATTTTTATTTATTTTTTACATGTTCGAAAAATTCGAAATTACATAAAAATTTTCGAACATAAGAAAAAAATTTAGAAAAATGTGTTACAATTGATATCCTCCATAAAAATAGGGATTCTAAATCAATTTCGAAAAATTAGAAATTCGTTAATTGCAATTTTTGTTCAAAATTTTCAATTTCAGAATCACATTTCAAACATATTTTCAACTACATAATTCTTTCGAAATTTTTTCCTTTCGTATAACAATTTCGAAAGTGCTTTCAAATGAAGGGTCCTTAAAATTCGTTATAGTTGTTTTTTGTTCATAAATTATTATATGAATTTTTTCAAAACAAGTTCGAAAATTTCGAAGATGATTCAAAAATTTTCAAAGTTAAAAATAATACAATTTAACAAAATATTGTTTTATATTAATGTTTATGTATAAAAAAGGATTTTTATTTATTTTTTACATGTTCGAAAAATTCGAAATTACATAAAAATTTTCGAACATAAGAAAAAAATTTAGAAAAATGTGTTACAATTGATATCCTCCATAAAAATAGGGATTCTAAATCAATTTCGAAAAATTAGAAATTCGTTAATTGCAATTTTTGTTCAAAATTTTCAATTTCAGAATCACATTTCAAACATATTTTCAACTACATAATTCTTTCGAAATTTTTTCCTTTCGTATAACAATTTCGAAAGTGCTTTCAAATGAAGGGTCCTTAAAATTCGTTATAGTTGTTTTTTGTTCATAAATTTTTCCATTTACTTGCTCCTTAGGTGGCTTTTCTCCAAAAAGGCAATTTTTCTGTATGGTTTGTTTCAAAAGTTGTTTCAATGAAATAAATTATTTTTGTTGTTGTTGTATTTATACTTTACAAACTAAAACAACAGGAATTGTTAACAACTTTTTTTACATTTGTTCATCAACAATTGTATGAACTGTAATGAATGAGAAAAAAACTATTATTTTGAGTTTTCATAAACATTTAACAAAAAAGTCGGAATGAATGATGAAAAATTAGCCTTATGGAAGGGAAAAAAAGAGGTAATTGGGATTTTTTCTAAGGTGGAGAAGAGTACTGGGCATAAAGGAAAAAAATGCATTTAATTAGCAGAAACAAAAATTAAAAGCCAGTAAATATAGAAAAAGCTTTTGAGAAATTATGTTAGACGAACAATTAAATGTTAATTTAAGTGAAATTAAAAGTTTTTGAATTTTAATAAGATTACAAAACGAGTGTTTTGGATATAATTCTGTAGCATTTAAACTGTGAGAGATATTTTAATAAAATTTAACATTATTAATGCTGTGATATTTAGGAATTGATCTGAAGAATTGTAGGTCGCCAGCTGGTCAGGGGGATAGTGAGTGACTTTCCAAAATTGGTCATTTCGGTTATATCTGTTGTCTCAATGGTTTCAAAGCTTTTTATGGAAATAATTCTATAAATTTTGAACCATTGGAGATTTCTTAACAAAATTTGAAATGATTATAAATAAAATATTTTTAAGAAAATCAGGAAAATTACAGGTTCCTAATGATTCAGGGCGATGGTGGATAACCTTTTGAAATTGGTCATCTTGGTTATCTCCATCACAACGATAGATTCAATACTACTTTTTTGGAAATAATTCCGTAATTTTTGACCCATTGCAGATTTCTTAATAAAATTTAACATGGTTAAAGTTGAGATATTTTTGAGTTTATCTTAAGTATTGTAAGCCTCCAGAAATTCAAGGGACGTAATATGCAACCTTCCAAATGTGACCAACTCAGTGACCTGTAGTTTCAAAATTTTTTTTGGCGAAATTATTCTGTAACTTTCACACTGTTCGAGATATCTTAATAAAATTTAACATAATTTTAGCTGAGATACTTATGAGTAGATCCGAAAAATTAGAGGGTCCCACTTGTAGGTAGTAGGTGGATTTTCAAATTTTACTACCTCGCTCATTTCGGCGGTTTCAAAATGACTTTTTTCAAAAAAATTTATAGTTCTTGAATCGTAAGAACTTTTCTAATGAAAATTAATGGAGCTTTAGCTGATATGTTTTCGAGTTTGTCTAAAAAATTACAGGCCTCTAACTGGTCAGGGGGCAAGTAGGCGGAATTTCGAATTTGACCATCTTAAGTATATTGGTAAACTGCCTTATGCAAATATTGAAAAATTCGCCAATATTTATTTGCGCTATAAAACAAAGTAAAATTTTACGCGTAAAAAGTCCTTATAAGTCTCTACAACTGTATGCTTACATGTGCAGGTTTCCCCTAATAATTTCAGAGATATTCAAATCGAAATACATTTTTTATCTTTTTAAGTCTTGTTTGGTCTTAGTTTTTTTAGTTTTGGAAGATGCGTACGACCCCTGTAAATTATTAAAAATTTGTGCCGGATTCCCTATAAAATTCTAAATAATATTGTTGAAAGAACTTTAAAAAATCAGGAATCCGTTAAGAAGTTTTATTAATCCGAAATTAGATCTTTATGAAAAATGTTCATTTTTGATTTTTTCTAAAAGGTGGCAACATTAATTCGCTAATAAAATTGTTCTTTTGTATTAAACTTTATTATTTTTTATTGTTTTCTTAAAAAATCTTAACGAAAATGACTGTCAAGCTAATTCGGATGAGCTTGGATTAAAGATCTGTCCATAAGCCCTAACCAAATGTTGTCAATTAAAAAAATATATATTAACTATTTTAATTAATTTTCCCAAATTCTAAAGTTCGTATCAACTTTAAATTTTCTTAATTCTATAATTGTTTATATAGGGTACACACCAAAATAATATTTTTAGCTGAATGCCTCCCATAAAGACAGGGTGACCATTTCAAGGAAAAAAAATAAATTTTTTAACACGTTGTATACAGATTGGCATTTTGGGTATTTCTGTACGAATAAGTAGGAATTTTTTAATTTCTTGATTTAACGATAAGTCTTTTTACATTATATTAGAATTTCCAAGAGATATCGTTATTTATTTCAATTTTATTAAATTTTGAAAATAAAATTTGTTTTTCAAAAACTTAACAAAAGTCCACATTTTCAATTCTTCAACAATTTTTTGCCCCCAACTAACATCTTTTCTAATTTGTCTTTACAAATTGACAATCATTATGTTCCAACGTTTACTTAGATATCAAATACTAGTATAAACAATTTAAACTATTGTCTGGAATCCCCTTCAAACTTAGCCTCCTCTGGCCAGGTTGTGCTAAAGATAACTTTTATTATTAAAATATTTTCAATTTTTTTTAAATATAATTTTTTCCTTTTTCCATTTTTTATTATGTTTTTAGAAGAAAAATCTGACAATAAGAAAAACGAATCCGTAGAACGACGGAAAGAGGAAAAACTTAAACTCAAAGCTGAAAAGGAGGCCAGAAAGGTAAATAAGTGGAAACAAGAATTTCGATTTTTTTTTTTAATATTTAGATGTGTTTTTTATTTCAATTTCAAACTCCAGGAGGAGAAACGCCTTGCCAAGGAGGAGGAACGTCTGGCCAAACTTATAGCCAAAGAGGAAAAGAAAAAATGTAAAAAAGAGGCTAAAGAACTACTTTTAGCCAACGATGGCAATAGCAAAAAATAATTATTAAAAATTATCGAAATTAAATTTTAAAGAAAAATAAATAAACAAGAAACTTAAATTTAAAAAAAAAAAACTTACTAAAATATTGAAAAATATATTTGAACACACCCACATATAATCCAGTGTGATGGATCTCAATATTTATTTAATAAAAATAATAAGAAATTTTTAATTTTGATAAATTAACAAAAAAAAATAATCTCTTAAATGCCAATTTTCTATAAAAATTTAAAAAAATTAAAAATTTTGAAAATAATATATTTTTTCAATTTTTAAATTAAAAACAAAATATCTAAATTTTGCTTTTGTTTTTTTATTTCAAATAATTTTAAAATAATTTTATTTTCAATATTTTATGCTTTCAAAATTAATTGTTTTTAATAAATAATATTTATTTAATTTTAAGTTTCAATTATAAAAAATTTATTTGATTTTAATACGAAATAAAATTTAATTTTTTATAACTAAAAAGTTTTATTGGTTTATTTATTCTGTTTTTTTTTCAGCTCATTTGTTCAATATTTATTTGCTTAAATGCTTTTTTAAATCATATTGCTATTTTAAAAATATTACAGAAATCCCAATCTACAGTGAGTGACAAAATTTTTTTTCGAGCTTTACTCCAAGACGCTCAAACATCTATTGTTAAACCTTCCACCACTTTAATTCTAATTTTACTTGCAAAAGATACAAAAGCATCTTACAGATACTTAAAAAAAAGACTCAAATAAACATTTTCTCAAAGATACACAATTTAATTATTTATATTTCTTTGAGATTCAAAATTATTTTAAAATACAATATCTTGAACATTTCAAAAATAACTCACCTTTTTAATTCTAATCTTGAATCTCAAATTTCACTTGCAGTAGATACAAAATTATCTTAATGTTAAAAAGTTTAATTTCCTTAGGAAAAGATACAAAATATATTTGCAAAGATACAAAATTTTCCAAAATAAAATGCAGAAAAAATATTCAAAGTTTAGTAACTTTGAATATTTTTCAAAAATCGAAAACTATCTTAAAGATATGAAACATTAAAAAAATAGAAAATTTCAAAAAAATCCCAATGATTTGGATATAATTTTTATATATAAAAATATTCTAAAGTTACAAAATATATTTCAAAATTACTAGAAATTATGAATATGAATTTTTAATAGTAAAAGATACAAAGTATCTTAAGGTTACAAAAGTGTATAGATTTAAAATTTTATATCAAACAAATAAAGAAAAACTATCTTAAGGATATAATATTTCAATAAAAAGTTAAAGTATCTTAATATTAAAAAAGTATCTATAACAATATTAATTTTTTACACAAAAGATAAAAAAGTATCTCAATTTTTTGGAAAATTTTTAACAATTACAAAAAAAATTAATTAAATATGCTTTAATATTTTCGACTTAATAAATATCTTAAAGATACTAAAATATATTCAAAGTTACAAAAATATTTTAAATATATAAAAATATCTTCAAGATATCAAAATAATTTTAAAAATATAAAAATAACTAAAGAATACAAGAATGTTTCAAAATTAAGAAAATACATCTAAGAGATACAAAGATATCTAAGGGATGAAAAAAAATTTATAGATAAAACTTTATATCTTAAGAATACACAAATGTCTTAGTTATGCATAACTAATGACGGCAAAATATCTAAATGATATCAACATATTTTAAAGATACAAAAATATCTTCAAGATATCAAAATAATAACATTAAAATATTTAAAAAATTCACTTATATCTTTAATGAGATACAGAAATATCAAAAACATTCTAAATAATTTCTCATAAATACAAAAAAATATTTAAAGATACTAAAATATCTCCAAACAATACAAATATCTTGTAGATACTAAAAATAATTCTCCATACAAAAACTATATTAAAGAAGTATTTCAAAATATAAAAATATCTATAAAATTTTTTATTATCGCTAAAACGCAACTAAAAATAAATAGAAAAATATCTTAAAGATACTAAAAATGTATAAACAAGTATCTTCAAAATTAAAATATTAAAGGATATTAAAGATTCTGCAAAAAAAACATTTTCACTTGTTCCTTAAAGAATAACGGTTACCTGAAGGGTAAACAAGGGGTGTATCTTTAGATAACAAAACATATCTCTGAGATACAAAACCATCTTTAAGTTATAAACGTTTTGCAAATAAAATTATTTATATTTAAAATTTTTAGATGTTTTTGTATCCTCTACCATAAGTTTGTCATTCCGTATATAACGCCAACAAGGAATCATTTATGACCTCATGCCGTTTCTATGTCTGCCTCACGATCACACTATTACATCGAATTCAATAATGTTTGGCCAAATTGTTTATTAGAGACTTAAATAGTTTGCTTTATAAAACCAAACCAGCAAAATCCAGTCCAACAAGAAAGGAGTTATAGACCGATATCTGAGACAACCTTGAAATTCAGACAAAAATCTTTTGTAAATTTTTCAGATAAAAAAACTTAACTTATTATTTAAGCAAAAATTATGGTACCGTCTGGCTATGAAGAAATACATGTGAAGTAAATACATTATGGGGTCTGAGAGGATTCCTTCTTAGTGTTACATAAGGAATGACAAAGTTAATATACCCTCCTTCACACTTGTGGTTGGAGGAGGGATTAACAGGCCAAATTAAAATTTCGCTTTATTTTGTTGTTATTGTGTGAATTCATTTAAGGCATATTGAAGTGTATGAATATGTCTTATTGTCGCAGATACTTCATCCATATATACATGTAGTGGAGGGTATTATAGATTCATAGATTTTCTTCTTGGACTCAAATGTCACTCACTAAAGGGAATTTTCCAATAATTAATATTATTACTTTTTTTTGCAGTCGAGAATAAGTTCACCATTTTTTTGCTTATTTAGAAGCAAAACTGTTGCATACTTCTAGGTTTATTTGTAGAGGAAAAACTATTGCCTACTTTATTGCTTTTCCACTTTTATTTTAAGACACAAAGTTAAAGCTTTTTTCTAAATTTTTGGGTTTACAAAAAGAGGTTTGGACACTTTTTTATTATAAATTAAAAAAATACAAAAAATTTTTGTTACAATTTTTTACGAAAAAATAAATTAAAAAAGAAAGATAAAAGAAAAACTGTTTTAAAGCCGAGTTTTCCACCTACACAAAAAACACTTACACATACACCAAAAGCCAGTGCCAAAATCATTTTCAGTTACTTCCTGAACTTTCCTTTTTTCAACGAAATATAAGTCTTTTTAACAAACTCTTATAAAAAAGAGTTGCTTTGATATAAAAAGACTTTTCAAAAGGAAAATTTAAAAAGGGCACATTTTTTTATTTTTATATATAAAATTTAAAATTTTTATTTTATTACAAAAAAAAAACATTTTTTAATTCCTAAAAAATAAATTTAAAAAAAGTTAAATGTTCCATTAATAAATAATAAAAAGGTTGTTTAATATTACAAAAGAAAGCAGTTAAAAAATAATAAAATTAATTAAATTATTAATTATAATTAAAAAATAACCTACAAAACTTATTAAATTTTAAGAATTTTAAATAAAAAAGTTCTTAATTAAAAACAAATAATAAACCTAAATTTATATATATTTTTTAAAAAACAATTAAAATATTTATTAATAAAAAATTATTAGTTGTTTTTAATTTTTTATGGTTTTTTTAAAAGTAGAAATTTTAAATTATGAGAAAAAAATGTTACTAAAATTAAAAAGACGTTTTTTATTTAGGATTTTAAATAAAAATGAGAAAAATAATAAAAAAATAATTAATAATACAAAACTTATATTCTAAAATAGTTTTCAATAATTAACAAAAAAATAATAAAATTAATTAATAAAAATTATAATTAAAAAATAACGTTTAGAAAGAAAAATAATTAATAAAAAATTTAATTGAAACTTGAAAAATTATTTTACTCAATAATACGATAAATACAATTGAAAAGCAATGTTTTTTTTCTAATAATTAATTGTGAATTATAAATAAATTAATAATATTAAAAATTAAAAAAATATATATAAAATAAATAATATATAAAAAATATATAAAATAAAATAAATAATAAATAAATTGTTATTTAGTTACAAAGGAAATTTAAAAAGACAAAAAAAAGAGTTGTTTTAGTGGGAATATGAAATATTAGGTATGCAAATTAATATTACTGGACATTTTGACAATATTTACAGGCACAACATTCTCTATAGAATGATGATAAGAATATTATATTCTGCTATGACGAATCTTCAATACCCTCCACCACGAATGCGTGTAAAATAAATAAGTTGTGTTTCCTACATACACACTTACACACGTATACAATACATATAAGTTTTTTTCTACTGAAGCGATTTTAATAATTTTTGGAATGATGGAAAAATTTCATTCTAATTTGACGATTTATAATTAACAATTTAACGAAAGATTTTTGCTTTAACTTAGAGGTTGCCTCAGATATCGGTCTATATCTTTTAAAATACTTAATCGATTCTGTTGGTTCAAAATAGGAATAATTTCGTTGAGCTCTGTCAATTAGTGTGGATGTGAGCGTGGCTACAACAGACAGACAGACGGACACAGCCAAATCGACTCAAAGTTTGATTTGATGCAAGAATGTATATATAATTTATGGGATCAAAGATGATTCCTCTTCAGCATTACACACGGCACATAACAAAGTTAATATTTATTTTTAGCGTAAACATTTTTCATTAAACGCTAAAGTGTCAACACACAAATTTTATGTCCAACATCACGGTACTAAGATTTTGAAAAAAAAAAAACTGTAATTTTTGATCGGCTAGATGGATAAGGATGTATTGATAGCAGAGGAGTTAAGCGTTAAAACATTAGGAATTCAGATTGTTCTCTCGGGAAAATTATAGAGGTGTAAAGTGGGGTATATCGCACATATGAGTGTCAAAGTCAAAAATTATAGTTTCTGACAAAACTTTTAGAAAACATACCCACACATGTTGCTTATCTCTTATAATTTTCAAGTTATTTGCATTTGATCTTTTTCAAATTACATGAGTTCAGTCCGTTTTTATGCCCTACACCACCATTGTAGTTCGTTGGAGTATTATGCGTTTGTGCTGGCGTTTGTAACAATGCATCAAAAAATGAGGTTATACATACTTTTAAATGTACCATTCAACTCAAAATCACTTTGTGAGTCAATTTAACAATATCCGTCCGTCTGTCCGTCTGTCCGTCCATCTGGCTGACTGTCCATGTAAACTGTGTTCAATAAAAATCTTGATGAAATTTGTTACATATTATTTTGACCTAAGGAAACCTATCGAAATTGGCTATGTTCAGTTAAATATTTTAGGTACCTCCTATACAAATGTATTCTCGTTATGAGATTTTTAGCTCATAAAAATGTTAAGCGAAATTAGACAAAAATATGTCTTATGATCTTCTAAAACTATGTCCCAAAAATATGAGAGGGTCGTTCCATTGCTTTTCATAGTTAAATATAAGCAAAAATCGATGAGAGAAATTATACGAGGGTCGTTCCATAATTTCTTGTAGCTCCCATTTAACCACCCACAGAAATTAATTTTAAAACTCATAAATTTCACACTTAAGAATAAATCAGAAAATATAATTATACGAGAGTCGTTCATTACTTTTTCGTAACTACAATTAAGAACCAACATTGTGGTGTAGGGTATTACATATATTGACCGATCGTTACAGTCCTAATAATTTTTTAATTGTTTCCTACAGAAATCTTAAACGAGTCCTACCTAAGTCTACGTGTGTCAGTTATTTACCCATAAAGCATTTGCTACCGAATGCGTCTTATAACATCAGAATGATCAAAGATCTGTTAAAATCAAATCAGATGAATTTAGGAAACGTGTTTAGTACACGTTAATAAATTCATTTGAATAGAGCATTTGAGGAAAAGGTATTCGACCAAACACGAAGCCATAATCTGTCTTCAAGTCATGCTATTAAACCGATCAAAAACTATTTGAAAAGCAGATACCGAAATATTTGTAGCCAACTCACAGTGGTCCCATAACACTTTCTCTTGAAAATAATTGTGTAACTTTGGAACTATTGAATATTTTTTAACGCAATTCTACACGAAGATTTTTGAGGTATTTTCCAATTGATTTGGAGAAGAACATATTTCTAGTGGTTCCTAAGGTCGGGAAGTGGATCTCCCAAGTTAATCACCTCGGGTATGATGAATTTTTAAAAAATCGTCAAAATTGTATTTTTCATCTGATTTAAAAAATATTTTAAATACATATAGCCCTCATAATTCTCTACAAAAATACACTTACTTATGTGTGGAAAAACTCTTATAGTTTAAGAGTTATTTAGACCAAACTAAAATTTTTACCCATTTTCGAACAGATTTTTTTAAGTTTTTGAACTTGTTGAGCTCTATTTGAGTCAAAAAAAATCATAAAAAATTGGCTGAATTTTGTACAAAATTCTAAATATTTTTTACACCAGAACCATACACCTATGTGGATGCAATAAAAAGATATATTATTTTAAAGTAGAAATTTAGAAAAAAGGAATTTTTTCTGATTTTTTTTTTTTTTTTTTTTTTCAAAAAAGTGGAAATATTTTTTCACAACTATTTTCTTCTGGACTATAAGATTTTTTCTCAATTCAGAAAGAATTTCTAACGTAAATGCGTAAAATTCAAATCCGAAGACATTTAGTGATACAATTTCCCCATTAGTTCTATAGGAAATTCGTTGATTGAAATATGTGAATATTTTTCTTTGTTTTTTTAAGGAGGAAAAAATGTGAAAGCTAAAATTGTCAAAAAAGTACCTTAATTATATAGCTACATCTATTACCTATTCACACAAGAAATATGTAATGAGTCAAACCTCTTAAAGGAGCAGGGTGCGCTTTGTACTGAAATAAGTGAATTTTTTAAACAAGTTTTCTTTGGTTTGGAATTTTGGATATTTTGGAATGAAAAAGTGGGAATTTTTTTATAGTCCTACATTGAGGACAACTTTGTTCATAATTTATTAAAATTTCATAAAAATATCTTTATTTTTATAGAATTTATTTAGTGTCCAATATTACAAATTTTTTTCACATATGAACAAGGAAAATAAAAATTTTTGAATTTTTGACAAATTTGTTTAAGATTCTTCATTTAAATAGTTTATCGTATACAAATTATAATTTTTCAAGTAATTACCTTTCCAATGATACCAAACACTTATATAAAAGTTGTACACTACTCATCAAAAATTAACTGAAACTTGGCCCCCTCTCCAGAAATTTGCATATTTCCCCATACATACATACGCTGCAGTATAAGTAATAAGTGTAATAAGTCAAAAATTTCAATATGTCTTTAAATAATATTGCATGACTTTATAACCATTTAATATATCTTAATAAAATTTTGCACAGTTATTTCTAAGGTATTTAGGGACTAGTTTGGAAGAGCATAAGTTTCTAGCTGCCCCCCGGGGAAAGGGAAAAGGATAAAAGAGTATATATTATAGTTATTACACTGTTAACCTTATTTTTTAATAAAAACAAAATTTTTTTATTAATTTTATTTCATCATATGTTCTTATCGCATAACTTTGCCGATTTTTTTATTTATTACAAATAAAAATTATTATTTAGAAAAAAAACTTAAATAAAATATAATAATTAATATATATTTAAAAAAATGGCTTAATATAAATTATTAATTATAGAATTCACACACAAAAAAACTCTCTCTGATAATAAATTCTCTCGGAAATTAGAAACGAAAATCACTTAATTGGAACGTACATTAATGCCACCGAAATTAGCTAAACATTCTGTTAATTTAGTGCCATATTGATAGGACAATTCACCCTTACAGCCATAAGCACCCAATTTATGGATGGCAGCATAATCATAGCAATCCACAGCATTATCACCATTACAATCTTGGGAATATTTACGCATATAATTTTGAATGGTATTGGCAGCGCAATAGGGATCATTAACACAATTGGCATAAGCTGAAAAAGACAATAAAGAGAATTAAAATATTGAAGAGAGTGAGAGAGAGGAGAGAGTAAGAGAAAATAAAACCTACCAGTTTCCGAGGCAGGATCTTCATTATTCAAAGTCAATTTGCCACCATCAGCCCAATAGGCCCAGGTAATACGGAACAAACCGCAAACGCCACCACCACAATAGGCAGTTTGATTACAGCCACTAATGGCCTCACAAATACAACCCAAACAGACATCAGTTACAGGTTTTCTAAAAAATAAAAATTTCATTATTTAATTTAGAAAAATCTTAATTTTTTTTTAAAATTATTAATTTTCTCGATCAAATTTTTTCTTAAAAAATCATTGATTTCATGTGATATTTTTATAGCAAATTCGTCATACATTTCTTTATCTGGTTTTAAATAATTATTTAAAAATAATATTCATAATTAAAAAAAAAATAAATAAATAAATTATTTAAATTTATTTGATATTTTTTTTTTTGAAATCTTGTATCTGAATTAATTCATATTTCACTAAATCATTCTGGGGGAATTTGAAAATTCGAATGAATGATTTTTTTATAAACCTGATTTTATTACGTTAAGAAAAAAATATTAATAATTTAATTTAAATTTTATAATTAATTAAAAAAACAACAAAAAAGATTTTTTCTTAATTTGTTTAAAACAATAAACAAATTAAAACGTAAATTATAATTTTAGGTCACTGAAGACTGATAACATTTCAGAACAAATAAAGAATTTTTGTGTCAAAGTGTTTGAGGTGATAAGAAGTTCTTAATAAATCGTTCTTTTCTACAGAATCAATTAAAACAATTAGGGAAATTAATCTGAAAATTAATTCAGAGAAAATTAATTCAAAACCAAATACGAAATTTATATGCAAAACGTCATAACCTAAAAAAACAAAACAAAATTTCCTAGAACATTTTAAGGTTAACTTTTTCTGGATTAAAAATAAACAAAAATGTCATTATATTTCATTACTTTTAACGGAATTCTAGTTCAGTTCCAATTTCAGTTTTAGTTCAGTTCTAATTCAGTTCTAATTCAGTTCTAGTTCAGTTCTATTTCAGTTTTAGTTCAGTTCTAGATCAGTTCTTGTTCAGTTCTAATTCAGTTCTAGATCAGTTCTAATTCAGTTCTAGTTCAGTTCTATTTCAGTTTTAATTCAGTTCTAGATCAGTTCTAATTCAGTTCTTGTTCAGTTCTAGTTGAGTTCTAGATCAGTTCTAATTTAGTTCTGTTTCAGTTTTAGTTCTGTTCTAGATCAGTTCTAATTCAGTTCTAATTTAGTTCTATTTCAGTTTTAGTTCAGTTCTAGTTCAGTTCTACTTCAGTTTTAGTTCAGTTCTAGATCAGTTCTAATTCAGTTCTTGTTCAGTTCTAATTCAGTTCTAGATCAGTTCTAATTCAGTTCTAGTTCAGTTTTAGTTCAGTTCTAGTTCTAGTTCAGTTCTAATTCAGTTCTAGTTCTGTTCTAGTTCAGTTCTAATTCAGTTCTAGTTCAGTTCTAGTTCAGTTCTAATTCAGTTCTTGTTCAGTTCTAATTCAGTTCTATTTCAGTTTTAGTTCAGTTCTAGATCAGTTCTAATTCAGTTCTAGTTCAGTTCTAATTCAGTTCTTGTTCAGTTCTAATTCAGTTCTATTTCAGTTTTAGTTCAGTTCTAGATCAGTTCTAATTCAGTTCTAGATCAGTTCTAATTCAATTCTAGTTCAGTTCTACACAGTACGAGTTCAGTTCTACTTTAGTTCAACTTCAGGTTTAGTTTAGTTTTAGTTCAGTTCTACTTCAGTTAAAGTTCGGTTCTAGTTCAGTTCTAGATCAGTTCTAATTCAATTCTAGTTCAGTTCTAGTTCAGTTCTACTTTAGTTCAACTTCAGTTCCAGTTAAGTCCTATTTCAGTTCGAGTTCAGTTCTAGTTCAGTTCTAGTTCACTTTTATTTTAGTTCTAGTTCAGTTTTAATAGTTTTAGTTCAGTTTTAATTAATATATAGTCTAAACCTGTATTTATTCATTTTTATAGTATCCACTGTATCTGCTTATTTAAATTAATTAATTAACTGTCAACTTAAATAAGTAAATTATTTCGTGATCATTTAATAAAAAGTCTATAAATCATTTATACTTTATCTTCTAAAGTCATTAACATCTCGATATTAAAGTATTTTGTATGTATGTATATATGTGTGTATGCCTGTGTGTGCATTAGGTTGTTAAATTGTCATTATTGATGACAATATCCCATATAGCAACAACAATAACAACAACAATAACTGGAATTGTAAGATCTAATTACATTTCCTGTCGTTTCGAGGCAAAAGAAAAAAACTACTAAAACGCCTTTTTTCTAAAATTTGCATAAATAAAGAAGATTTAAAAAGAAAAAACTAAACAAAATGAAATTTTAAATAAATTTATTTTGAAAAAGAGAGAAACAAAATATTGACTTTAAATTGTTTTGCAGCTTAAATTGAATTGAACGGCCCTGAACCCTAAAATAATAATAAAATGAATGAAACTAAAATAAAATTAGTTTCCTGATTTCTTAAGCAAATTGAGGGTTTTAGTTTTTATTATATAAACTAAAGTTCTGGGACTTAAAAGCTAAAGCTTGAGATGATGACAAACTAACTAGTTTTGCAACATCCCAAGAACATTTCGATACCTGATCATTTTTCAATTAAAAAAAAAAAAAAGTTGCAATCTTGTTTTAATGTAAAAATAAATAAAAAACGAAAGAAAAAAGATGAATCAATAATAATTTTTATATTTTTAAAATTGACTTAAAGGAGGACAAGTTTTGTGGCTTTTTTTGTGATAAAAATGAATTATGATTCAAAGTTCTGAACCACAAATGAAAAGGAAAAATTAATTTTCTATAAAATGATAAATTGATATTAATATTGAAGGAATTATTTATAGGATATTGATACAAGGAAAAAAACTAGAGAGGAAATCATTGTTGAAAACATAGTTGATTTGACATTGATTAACATTTTTTATTCAAATAAAATTAAATGTTTTTAAGTTTAAAATTAATTTATAAAATAATCCAACATTAATTTTTTAAAATAACTTTTTAGTAGTCATATTTCAATTAAGAATAAACTTCATTTACTGAACTGAACTTGAACTGTATTAAAACTGAACTAGAACTGAACAAGAACTGAACTAGAACTGAACTAGAAACGAACTAGAAATGAACTTGAACTGAACTTTAACTGAACTTGAACTGAACTAGAACTGAACTAGAACTGAACTTGAACTGAACTAGAACTGAATTAGAAATGAACTTGAACTGTATTAAAACTGAACTAAAACTGAACTAGAAATTAAGTAGAACTAAGCGTGAACTAAACTAGAATTGAACTAGAATTGAACTAGAATTGAACTAGAATTGAAATAGAACTGAACTAGAACTGTATTAAACTGA
Source organism: Cochliomyia hominivorax (assembly GCA_004302925.2). Taxonomy (NCBI): domain Eukaryota; kingdom Metazoa; phylum Arthropoda; class Insecta; order Diptera; family Calliphoridae; genus Cochliomyia; species Cochliomyia hominivorax. The sequence goes on from PYHX02000494.1 coordinate 12,226,244, forward strand.
ACTAGAACTGAACTAGAACTGAACTTTAACTGAACTTGAACTGAACTAGAACTGAACTAGAACTAAACTAGAACTGAACAAGAACTGAACTTTAACTGAACTTGAACTGAACTAGAACTGAATTAGAAATGAACTTGAACTGTATTAAAACTGAACTAAAACTGAACTAGAAATTAAGTAGAACTAAGCGTGAACTAAACTAGAATTGAACTAGAATTGAACTAGAATTGAACTAGAATTGAAATAGAACTGAACTAGAACTGTATTAAACTGAACTAGAACTGAACTAGAACTGAACTTTAACTGAACTTGAACTGAACTAGAACTGAACTAGAACTAAACTAGAACTGAACAAGAACTGAACAAGAACTGAACTTTAACTGAACTTGAACTGAACTAGAACTGAATTAGAAATGAACTTGAACTGTATTAAAACTGAACTAAAACTGAACTAGAAATTAAGTAGAACTAAGCGTGAACTAAACTAGAACTGAACTAGAACTGAACTAGAATTGAACTAGAATTGAACTAGAACTGAACTTGAACTGAACTAGAACTGAACTAGAACTGAACTAGAACTGAACTTGAACTGAACTTGAACTGAACTAGAACTGAATTAGAAAAGAACTTGAACTGTATTAAAACTGAACTAAAACTGAACTAGAAATTAAGTAGAACTAAGCGTGAACTAAACTAGAATTGAACTAGAATTGAAATAGAACTGAACTAGAACTGTATTAAACTGAACTAGAACTGAACTAGAACTGAACTAGAACTGAATTGGAACTGAACTAGAACTGAACTAGAACTGAACTTGAACTGAACTTGAACTGAACTAGAACTGAATTAGAAATGAACTTGAACTGTATTAAAACTGAACTAAAACTGAACTAGAAATTAAGTAGAACTAAGCGTGAACTAAACTAGAACTGTATTAAACTGAACTAGAACTGAACTAGAACTGAACTAGAAATGAACTAGAACTAAACTAGAAATGAACTAGAATTGATCAAGAACTGAACTAAAACTAAACTAAAACTGTTCTTCAACTGAAATAAAACTGAACTAGAACTAAAGTAGAACTGTACTACAATGGAACTAGAACTGAACTAGAAGTGAAATAAAAATTTTAAAATTACTTAAAAACTTTTTTCTAAATAAAATTAAAAAAAGATCACTAATTTTGATTAAATTCTTTGAACAGTATAACAGTTAACTGACAAATTATTAATGTGATATATAATTATAATAATTGTATGAAGGTTCAATTTATAACTGTTATATTGATTTTTAAAATATTGATTTTTTTTGTAAAAAAAAAGAATAAAAATTTTTATCTTAATTTATTATAAACAATTAATCGTTTTTTAAATATTTAAACAAATTTTTTATTTGTTCAAAAAAAAAAATAAAAAATAAATAAAAATGCAAATGAACAATTTTAAATAAATTTGTTTATTTTGTTCAAACTTCATTTAATTAACAGATTTTCAATTTAAACAAAAAATTCAAAATAAATATATTTTTTTTCTCATATTTATAATTTTATTGTTGTTATTTTTGTATTCGTTATTACATTAATAAAAAAATATTTATTTATTTATATTTATATGTGACTTTGACGTGTCATGAATGATAATTTTTTTGAAAAAAATTTCTTCCCAAAAAACCTTTATTTTTTTGTATATAAACTTGAACGCTAAAAATGAATCATTTAAGATGCCAAAATGTATACATATATTCATGCATCAAATCAAAATCTGAGACGATTTAGCTATGTCCATCAGACTGTCTGCATGTCTGCACGCTTACATCCACGTTTATTAATAAAAAACAATGAAATTTGACTAAATATTTGTTATCATCCTGAGAAGTATATTAAAAGATATATACCGATATCTGAGATAACCTCTAAATTCTAGCAAAGAGCTTTCTTTGAATTGTTTATCAATAAATTAGAATGAAATTTTATTAATATTTCAAAAATTATTGAAATCGGTTCAGTAGAAAAATAGTTAAAGTCAAAAATAAACCAAATATTCTGACACATTAAGTGTTGCCAGGTTATATTTATCTAAACCCGTTGTACAGTTAATGCATTTTGTGAATGTATATGTGAGTGTGTATGAACATACATTGTGTATGTACCAAACTTATGTTAATTCTTCACATGTTTTTGTGGTGGAGAGTATTAAAGATTCGGCATAGTCACCTACACCGCCATAGAGTAAAATTTTTACCACTATTTTTGAGTACACCTTTCGACTCAGTCGATATAACGGTGTCCCTTCGTCCATTCATCTGTTTGGCCAACTGGCTGTCCATGTAAACTTTATATATCTTAATAAAAGAACGAGATGTATTGAAATTGATAATAATGGGTCCAAATGTTCCTCCCGGTATGGAGACTTAAGGTTTAAAAAAATACTAAATATAAAAAGAATTTAATGCAATTTGACACAAATTATTTTTATGATATTCTAAAACGATGTGCCAAATTATACAAGCATCGGTCCATTATTTCTCATAGGTCCCATACAATTTCATCTTCCAAATCTCATTTTGAAGGACTTAAATTTCCCATATCTTTTGGTGTTATAATAAGAATTGGTCAAATCAAGGCAAATATAAGCAAAAATCGATGTGCGAAATTTTACGAGGGACGGTCCATAATTTCTGTTAACTCCCATGTTAAGCCGACAGAAAAATACTTTAAGAATGCGTTTATCCCAAATGGTATTGTATTGAAGTATAATATAGTGAACTCTTAAGCAAAAATTAAAAAATAACTTTATACGAGGGTGGTTTTTTCTTACTTGTTTTTTTTTTTTTTTTTTTGCCAAAAACCAATTCGATTGAAATCCCCTTTAAGAAGATTGAATTGAATTCAATATTTTTTTTTCAATAATAAATATGAAAAAATGTAGAATGTGATTAAAGCTTTTTTTTAATAATTATTTAATAATCAGCTTATCACTAAATAACATTATGACCTATTTTTGTCCATAATGAAAAAAATACTTGATTTGATTTTTGAATGATTTCATGATCAAATGAGTTTCTTTTTCAATATTTTAAATCTTTTTTTTATTTTTGCTTTCCAACACCTACACAAAATGTTCTTCAAAGTTTTAATAAATCTTAAATTCTTTCACCTTTTTTGGTTTTAAATAAAATTTCGAAAATCTTTAAAATTGAATTCAAATTTTCGAATTTAACTTTATAAGGAAATTTTTTCAAAAATGTTTTGTGAAACAAGTGAGACAAAAATGTTTCAAAATTTCTATTCAATTAAATCCAAATCAGCGCCATTTTTAGAAGAAATTTATAACAGTTTTATATGTCAAAAATTTCAAATTAAAAAAATTTCGAAATAATAAATAATTTTCGAATAATTTTTTATTGAAAACCAGAGTTTTTTTGGCTTAAAATTGATAAAATTTTATTTATAACATACATATTTATAACATACAATATATGCTATAAATTCAACTAAGGAGTGAGATCGAAAAGTTCTTAACATACATATATGTTAATGAAAACGTAACCACTAAACTTACAGTCTTAATTTTTTTGATTTTAATTATTATTAAAATTTACAAAAAAAAAACAAGTAAGAATGCTTTATTCGGCTAAGCCGAATCTTCAATACCCTCCTTCAAAAATGGCTTAGAAATAAAACAATTATATTTCCTACATGTATATATTACAAACTCACATACACACTCACAAACGCATGTAATATACACATATAAAGAAACCTTAATGAGTCACAAAATTAGTCATATTTTTGGCTATAACTTTTTCTTCTACTGAACCGATTTTTATGATTTTAAATTATTAAAAATTATTTCAAATTTTTCGATTTATAATTGATTTCTTCTTATTGAAATGTTGAGGTTTGTCTCAGATATCCGTCTACATATTTTAAGAAGCTGATACGATTTTGCAGGCTTTAAATAGGAAACTTTTCAGGCCTATAATAAATACTCTGGCCAAATATCATTGAGCTCTGTCAATTATTGCGGATGTGAGCGTAGCAACAACGGATAGACAGACGGACATAGCTAAATCGACTCAAATTTTGATATGATGCAAGAATATATATACTCTATGGGGTCTTATATGATTCCTTCTTAGCGTAATGAAAAACGTGTGTTAAGAATTTTTTGTTCTCACTCTTTATTTTTTTTTTTTTTTTTGGTTTAAATTAAATATTTTTCGAAGCTGTAAAATTTTACAAATATTTATAAAATATTTTTTAATTATGTGTACAACTGCTTAAAAATAATTGCACAAATATTTTTTTCATTATAACAGTTATAAACAATTGCCTTTAACTGTTATACTTTAGGAATTTCAATGAAAATTTTTATAATACTTTTATTATTTTTTATTATTTTTTATTTGAAATTTAAAAAAAATGTTTATGTTAAATTTATTTCAAAATAAACTGTTATAATTGGGAAATTTAAATGAAAAGTGTTATAATACAAATTTTAATTATTTGAAATTTTTCAAAAATAATTTATTTATATTAAATTTATTAAAAAATATACTGTTATACTGTTTTTTATTTAAAATAAAACTGTTATAATTGAGAAATTTAAATGAAAAGTGTTATAATACAAATTATAACTATTTGAAATTAAAAAAAAATATTTATAATAAATAAAAATTTAAAATAAACTGTTATACTAATTTTTATTTAAAATAAAACTGTTATAATTGTGAAAGTTTGCTTAAAATGATGTAAAAATTTAAAAATATTTGTAAAATGCTTTTAGTTATGTGTATAACAGCTGAAAATAACTATAATAATATGTTTGTGAAATATAACTGTTATAATTTTTATTTAAAGTATAGCTGTTATACTTTTAATTTTAATTTTATTGAAAAATATTTTGAAATTTCACCTATTTTTTTTATTTGTATACAACCATTTTTATGCAACTGTTATAAAACTTTGTTTGAAATGAAACTGTTAGAAACTGAAATGAACTTTATGATTGTTTTCTATTATTAAATTGTAAAAAGTAACTGTTATATTATTAAACTGTTTTATTGAATTAAAATAAAAAAGTTTTCAGTATAACAATCATTAATTTTTTTTTTAACAAAACTGTTATATTAAACAATTAAATTAAATGTGGAACTGTTATACCAATTAAAAATAAATTAAATTCCTTATAACTAAAAATGTATTTGTGTGTCGAAAACTTTTTAAAATTCAACTGTTGTACGTAAAAATATATAAAAACTGTTATATTATTAATAGTTTTTAATTTATTAAAATATTTTAAAATTAAACTGTTATATCTATAAAATATTTCTGAAATGTTTGCATTCATGTTATTTCTATTTAATTGATTATAACAGTTAACAAATGAGGAGTGAGAACGAAAAAAAATTTTTCAAAAGAATTCCCAACCCATACGATAGGAATTCAGCCCGGTTAGCACAGTGCTCGGACTATTTGGTACGAAAAGTTAAAGCTAATTTTATTTAAAACATACGAGACTCAAATAGTTCGTGACAGGAAAACTGGTAAAAATGCAGAGGTCGAAGTTTGAAGCCAATTGAAATTGGTCATGTTCGGTCTAATATTTCAGCTTCTTCCCATACAAAGGTCCATCCGGAATGAGGTTTTAAGATCAAGAAAGTCCTACATGCAAAGAATTTTTTACGAAATTTATTAGAAATAAGTCCTACGATATTCTCAACCGATGTGCCAGATTATGCGAGTTACGATCTATTGCAAGCGAAACCCCCATCCAAATATCACAAATTATGGACCAACCCTAGGTTTGATTACCCGTCTAATTATGATTACAAAACCAGCGTATATGTGAGATAACGCTGGTATTGTAATAAAAATTAGACAAATTAATACGAGGGTCGATCCATAATTTCTTACAGCTCCCATTTATTCACCCTCGAAAATTCAATTAACAACGCATAAATTGCTCAAACATTAGAATAAATGAGAAAATAAAATTATACGAGGGCCGTACATTATTTTTTTTGTAACTGCGATTTGTAACCAACATTGTCTTGTATGATATAACTTAGTCGAGCTTGACCTATTTAAACATTCTTACTTGTTACTGTACATGTATCATAAATAAAATTTTAACTAAATATTTTTTGTATAACAGTTTCAAATGTCATTATTATTCCAAACATTTGTATTTTATACACTTGTTCTAAAAAAGAAAACAGTTTGTTCGAAAATTTCGAATATATTCAAAGTTGTTTAAGATGAATTTAGGTCAAAAGAATATTAATAGAGATTTTGAAAATTATTTCAAAATTTTCAATAATTATGCAGCCCTCGTTTAAAAATAAATTGTAAATTTAATTTCATCTCAAGACAAATGAATTTTAATGTGAAATTAAAAGTTTTTACAAAACCTTTTTCTAAAAAAATATTTTCATTCATTAGAATTTTTTTCTAATAAATTGATTGTCTATATATATATATACAGATATATATAGAAAATAGTATGTGTGTATGTATGTTACGTATGGGCTTCAAAAATCCAGAATGATCGAAATATACCCAAAAGTAACAGAGACTATAAAAAATTCCGATAGGACAAGGGGGGGGGCGGGGGTAGTGATGCCCCCGATATAAAGCAAATATTGATTATCGAATATCTAAAGAATGTGATCCTAATTACTTTCTCGAGGATCTGTTTTACAGAGGGAAGGAGTACCCCTCATACCAATATGAGGAGAAGGAGGAGAGTCCATGCCAATTAGTTAATCAAGTAATAGAAACAGTTTTATAGGACAAAATGTAGTACGGTTAGGATCAAAGCAAAGGGTGGCCTCTTCCTTTAAACCTAACGGGAAGGGTAAGGGGATTTGGTAAAATCCCAGTTACAAGAAATTTTTATACCCTCCACCACCACAAGAGGTGAAGAGGTAACTTTGTCATTCCGTGGGTAATGCTAAGAAGGAATCATATGAGACCCCATAATGTATATATATTCTTGCATTAAATCAAAATCTAAGTCGATTTAGCTATATCCATATGTCCTGTCTGTCTGTCTGTCTGTCTGTCTGTCTGTCTATCTGTCCGTCTGTCCGACTTTCTGTTGTTGGCATACTCACATTCACAAAAGTTGACAGAGCTTAATGATGAAATTTAGCCTAATTATTCACTATAGTCCTAAGAACTTTCCTATTTAAAACCAGCAAAATCGGTTCAATATATTCAAAGATATAGATCGATATCTAATGCAATGCCCATGTTCAAGCGATAAACTTACGTAAAATTATCTATTATAAGTCGTTCAATTGGAATGAAATTTTGTCATAATATTAAGTTATGCGAACCTCATTAATATTACCAAAAAATTATCAAAATCGGTTCAGCAGAATAAAAGTTATAGTCAAAAAAAAAAAAAAAAAAAAAAAAAAACTTAAATAATTTTATGACTCGTTAAAAGGTTCTGTGTTTATAAGTGTATGTGTGTGCATATGTATATCAACGGAATCTAACGTATTAACTTCAAATGAATTTATGGTGAAGGGTATTGTAGATTCGGCATAGCCGATTTGGGTATTCTTACATGTTTTTAAATATTTGGTGATTTGTGAAATTTTTCTCTAGGACTGAGGAGAATTTTTGTGTAGCAAAGCGTACCGGGTAAAAGTTAGAAGAAAATATATATGAATTCTTTTATGCAAACAAATGATTTACGTAATATTTTTTTTAATTAACGTATTTTAAACAAAATTTTTCTATTTATGTTCATTAATACTTTAAAAGGAAAAAAACACTTTAAAGAATTCCCCAGCGATGATGGTGAGAAAGATTAAAATCTTTTTTTTTGTTTTAATTATTCATTTAATTTGCACTGTTTTGTTAATAATATTCTGAATATTAATAATAATAATAAACAAAACAATAAGAAACAAGTTTATTTTTATTAGACAGAAAAAGAAACTTAATAACAATAAAACATGCAAACAAACACATTTTAAGTTTTATTATTAAAAAAAAAAACTTAAACACGGATTTAAAATATTTTTTATTTTATGAAAACGGAACCAAATTTAACAAAAGAATATTTAAGAAATTCTTAGAACAAATTGAAACTAAACGTTAAATAATGGAAAATTTGTTTAACAAAAATAATAAAAATAAAATTCTAGGAAAACTATTTAAAAATTAAAATTAATATAATTAAGTTTAAATAAAAATTACCTGAAATATCAGCCTGAGTTAAAGTAATCAAGGCGACAGCAAAAACTGTAGCCAAAACACAAGTATAAAATATTTTATTAGCCATATTTCTTTTTTATTTATTTAATTAATTTATATATTTTTTAATTATTTATTATTTTAATAGTTTTATTTTTTTATTCAAATTTAAATAAATTTTAAATATTTCGATTAAATCACTTAAGCAAAGATGTTCACTGTTTGTTTAACTTATTAAAACTAATTTAAATGATTTTTATACAGTCGATTTTTGTTAATTTTTTTTTTCAAAAAAGAGCATTATTATTCGCAAACAGTATGAGAGAAAAGCTTTAAAATAGCTTTCCTGTAGTTAAAAACCGAAAAAGCTTTTTCTTTGAAGGTTTATTTTAAAGCATAAACAAAAGACTTAAGACACAAACATAAGAGTTTAATTAATAGAGTGAGAGAGAGAGAGAGTAAGAGAAAGAGAGCAAATTATCAAAGGCACAGTGGTATGGTTAAGTAAAAATTGCCAATATGAAGTAAATAATGTTAATTGAAGAAAAAAATTTTAATTTATTAATAAAGTGAAAATTTTAGCAAAAATTTCAAATTTTCAATAAAAATAAGCAAATTTAAGGAAAAAGAGACTGAACCAAAATTGAACAAGAACTGAAGTAAAACTGAACTAGAATATGATCTAGAAATCTGAACTTGAATCTGAACTAAAATTTAAACCAGAACCTAAACTGTAATCTGAATTAGAATCTGAAATTTAATCTGAATTAGAATCTTAACCGGAATCTAAATAGGAACCTGAACTACAATCTGGACTAGAATCTGAACTGGAAACTGAACTAGAATCTGAACTAAAATCTGAATTAGAATCTGAACTCAAATCTGAAGTGGAATTTGAATTAGAATCTTAACAGAATCTGAAGTAAACTCTGAACTGGAATCTGGACAAAACCTAAACTAAAATCTGAAAGTGAATCTAAACTCTGATCTAGAATCTGAAATTGAACTGAATTAGAACTGAATTAAACTAAATTAGAACTGATCTAGAACCGAACTAGAACTAGGCAAAAAAAGTTTCTAGTGACAATTTGAAGTGCATATTTGAATTATCGAAATTTAAAATTTAAGTGAAAATTTTAATTTTTAGTAAAAATTGTTATTTATCACGTGACTTTGTGAATCATATATATTAAAAACCATATAGCTCATTTCTTATCATACTAGTAACTAATCTGACCTTATAATTCCACTCCTAATGGAATATATTTAAAAACTATACTAACGTGGCAACTTTTCCCGAAAAAATCGATCCCCCTTTGCCACATTTTAAATCGGTTTTACACACCCATCAAAAAACACACCATTTGCATGCATGGAATCTCTTTAAAAATAAAAAATGTTAAATCTTTATTTCTTGAATGTTAAGTTAGACATGCTGCATTTCTTTTATCATAATCATATAATCTACTTTATTTAAGCCAGATGTTCCCTTTTCCATATGACTTCTAATTTAGATCTTGTTAAAGGCAGCAATATCAACAGATTGTACGAAATCTTCGAATTCTTCAATCTTTTCAGTCAACAAATCAATGGAAACTTTGTCATCTTCAATGACACACATAATTTGCAATTTGTGAATACCATAACCGACTGGCACCAATTTGGAGGCACCCCACAAAAGACCGTCCATTTCAATGGAGCGTACACTCTTTTCCATTTCCTTCATGTCAGTCTCGTCACCAAAAGGTTTGACATCGAGCAACACAGAGGATTTGGCAATCAAGGCAGGTTTCTTGGATTTCTTGGCAGCATAAGCAGCTAAACGTTCCTCACGGATTTTAGCAGCTTCAGCATCTTCTTCTTCATCAGAACCGAAGAGATCGACATCATCGTCATCATCATCAGCAGCAGCGGGAGCTGCAACGGTCGGTTTAGCACCGGCAGTTTGTGGCAAGGGGGAACCGCCCCAGCTAGCTTTTTCGCTATCCTCGAAAGAAGCAATGTGACGGTACCAACGTTGTACGTGTGGTACATCACCAGTGGGAGCCTTGCCTAAAGCCTCGAACACAGATAAATCAGCCTTTGAAGGCTCATAACTGTAATTTAAAACAGTACAAAATAGAGAAAAATATTAAATAAAGCTTATGTAGGAAAAAATGCCGACGTGTGAGATCATTATTTACGTAGGCACATAACCTCATTCATGTAAGTGACGGCATGTTGTCTAGAAATTTTGCACTTACCCATTGATGTAGCTGTTGTCGGCCAAGAAATTGTTCAATTCCTTGAGACCTTGTGGAGTTTTAACATCACCGAAAGCCATTTTTTGTTTTTTAGTGAATTTAATTTAAAAAACTTAAAAAATAATCTGGTCCGTCAGCTAAAAGTGCTTGCTGCTTGCAAAAGTTTGACAACCGGAAAGAGACGATGGCAACAGAGTCAATAATTTTCAATTTAACGGCGTTATATTAAAATATTCTTTTTTAGACGGCGAAGAATTAGCAAAATTTATTTTAACGGCTTGAAATGCATCTCTGTTCAGTCAATGACACATGATTGACAACAAATACTGGTGGCAGGCTCAAATACGTTGATCCAAATTACAGATATAGTTTTTGTCGTTTTAAAGTTAATGTTTGGTAACAATATGGATGTTTTATTTTGAGCACTTTTAATTTACGTTTTTTGCTTTACAAAATAAGTCGAATTAGATCAACTCTTGTTCTTCCAAAATTTAAGTTATTGAATCTATTTTTGCATTACATGAAGTAGTATTTTAGAACTACATTAATTTTTTTAATAAAATAAAAAAAATATTTGAAAACAATGGAAAGAATTGGAATAAAAGATATCCTACCCACACGACAAGCTTTTGTAGGTCTTCACTACAATAACTAGGAAATCGGCATAGTTTTAAATATTTATATGACCCGTAGTAAGTAACTTTGGGAGTCTGTATAGCAGCTTCTACTAAGTACACAAAAAGCAAAAAACTTAAATCCGCCTAAATCTTTGCTATCACTGAACTTCATTGTAATCGGGCTGGCCGCTCAGAAATTGGAGATCAATTTGAATTTAATTTTTTAATTTAAATACTATGTTTATTGTTATTTAATTAATCACTCTGTATCAAAGATATGAAACTAGAAAAATTAATTATTTAAAAAGTTTCATTTATTTTGAGCATTTGCTTTTTCTGATTACGACCTTTCGTTTTATTCAACATTAATGACAGCTGCAAACATGTTTAATGGTGAATATAATTTCCTACAAATACAACCCTGTGCCATCTACAACTCTGTCATGAACTTGTCAGCGCATATTAAAGGTGAAGAAGAAGAACAAGCGAAAAAAATTTTTTCTGCTGTTTTGTATTATTAAAAAAATTGCAAAAATATAGTAAAACTAATAATAAAAATAATATACAGTGTTTATGAAATATAAAATATATTATATATATACAAAGAGAAGAATAAAAAAATATTTGAAATAAATTAAAAATAACCACATAAATATTAAAATTATACATACAAAAGTTAGAAGTGAAAAAAACGTAGGCCACGAAATATAAAAAAGCATAAAAAAAGATACAAGAAAAAATAGCAGCAGTGAAAAAAAGGATTCAAAAATAAATCTTACAGAAATAAAATTAAAAATTGTGTACGTATTTCTTAAAATTATAAAAGGTGAAAAGTGTTAAAATATTAAAAAAAATTAAAATTGTAACAAAAAAATATAAGAAAATTTAAAATCTTGAGGTTTTCTATAACATATAGGAAGTTTTCTTTTTTATTATGTTTTACTATTTTCCTTTAATATGTAGCATCATCATTATGTTATAAAAAAGTTCGGTCTATCCTCTTTTTTCCTTTGCATTTGCTTTTCCTTATTTTTCCCCACTTTAATGTTTTCTGATTTTCCGTTTTCTAAATTTTCATCTTTTTTTATTTGTGTTATTTTGTTTTTCATACCCTACACCTTGATTGGGGTCTAATACATTTTCTGTATAGTAATTGCAGAGTTATGCTGATTTAGAATCATTTCAAAATTAATGTTTTTCTTTATAAATAATATCGACCTTTTTACTTGTTTTTGGTATATAAATTCTTTTAAAGAATTAAAATAGTTAAAATAAGAAAATATAATATTTTTATTAAATCAACTATTCTTAACCTAATTTTTTTTTTTTTTTTTGTACTTAATTTTAATTTTTATACCACAAGTAGTGAAGAGAATATATATTATGTTTTAACATCCGAACATGGTTTGATCTCAAATCGGACCAATAACATGAGTATAAGTTAGTACAGTCTGAATTATTTTTTCGTTTGAAACTTTTTTCATTCCTCGGCCCATTTCATGTCTTTCGTTCGAATGTAAGATTATTTTTATAGTGAATTTTGAGCATTGGCTGTTTTGAGCTTCCACTTTGGCTTCTTACATTTTAAGTCACAGGAAGATTTAGTTTGGTCTTTTTTTAAATTGAGGATGCTTCTTGTTTTATAAATATTTTACGATCCATTTCTCTATTAGGACATCCTTGGTCGTAAAAACAATTAATTTGGATCTTTATAAGATCGGATAGAAAAGTTCTCTAGGACATCTTCAAGCGTTAACATTTTTAATTAAAAATCAATTTGTTTTTTTCGTATTGAGGAGACTTTTCGAATGATGTATAAAATGATTTACATCATTAACTCATTAAGAAATTAGAGCCATTCAAAAAAAATTATCGATATATATCGAAAATTTAAGCAAAATTTCAAGTTTTGTATCCATATAATACAAATATTAATAATTGTTCGCCTATTCCACTACTAATAATTAGAAAATTTATTATTAGTATTATTTTTATGACCTTTTTTGTAAGGTATTGTATATTCGGATTTAATTTATAATATTTTTATTTATTTTTTGCTTTTGCGCCACTATTTCGTGTGTGTTTTTGTTGGCTGAAAATTTTGATTTTTTTATTTCTCTTCTCATGTTTTTCAGACTTTTCGTTTGTAGTCATGTTTAATAACATAACAACACATACACTTAAAAATAAAACTCTCTTTTTCTTTATTGATCCCTACAAACATTTTTGTATCAGAAATAAAATTTACCACCAGTAAAGTAAATACTTTCTTTGTCATAAGGATGAAAGGTCTCTTCAAGCGCTTTTAATACCATCCATATTGTTCATATTGACTACTTAGGAATAAATTCATATGGGTTTATATATCAAAGAATAAAACAAAATTTTGATTGAAGTTAGAAAATATGTAATCTACAGCATTTTCAAAATGATTGATGATTTTAAACAATTCTGAAAAGATTTAAGCGCTAAAGTTATTTCAATGAAATGTTTTCACTTGTTTAGAGCTAAGGTGTTTTCGAGTTAATTTAGAGAAGAACAGACCACTATCTGGTCAGGAACGTAGTTTTTTAGTTAGTTGTTTTTTATAAACTTACCTAAAATCCATAAACTTAAAGTGGATGAAATTTGTCCGAAGGTCTTATAATTTATTATATGATTTATTTTTATCAAGCTACGTTTGCAAAACATTTCAGTAATTTGAATAATAATAAACAAATTAATTTATTGTTATTCTGATTAAAATAAGTGTCCAGGAAAAAATATTTAATAAATTGATACAGGTGCATAATGAATATCGAAACGAAAAGTTCAAAATTTCAAATTGTAATAATAATTTCAATTAAATAAAACAAAACCGTAAGTTTAGTGTTTTTGTTTTTATAACCTATATGTATGTTAAGAATTTTTCAGTCTCACTCCTTACACTATATTAATTTCTCCTCCTTCCTTATATTTGCCAAAAAACATGTTTATAGAAATTGTTTGCTGGTTTATTGAGTTTATCTTCTGTATGAATTTCTTTTTGGTTTGTTATTATTAATTTGCTGAGAGTAAGTGGGTGGTGAAAAAAAGTGTGTACCATTGAGTTGTTCATGATGTTTGTTTGACGTTTATATACAATAACAATAATAATGTTGTTATTGTATAGTATATGGTAAAGGTGAACTAATACCGTTACATTACAACGAATTGAAACATTCAGTTTATATTCTTCTTTTATTTTGTTTCCTTTTGCTTATCCTTTATTCCTTGTTCGATTGCGTACGGATGGATGCTGTTCCTTATTTTGCTGTTGTTCTCTTTATTGTTGCTATTACGATGTTTTTTTATTTCCGCTTTCAACCTAGTTATTTCATCATGTTTTCGTACATAATTATATTTCGTTTTCATGTTTTATCCTTATTTCTCTTATTTGTCTTTCAATTTTATTGTATGTTTGAGCGTATTGATATATATTTTTTAATTTTCCATGTTTTTTTTACAATGAAATAGACTTATTTCGCTTAATTTTTATTTATGGCTTGTTTACCTTGATTTTCCAAGTTCAGTGAAAAATGTGATTGTGAATTGGTATGTGAAATTTTTTTATTATTATTATAAAAATTATGACGTCAAATAGTGAGTGAATAAAAATTATGTTTTTTGGGGAGAACGAAACAATATGGCTGTTGAGAATGAAATATTTTAATTTTATAGCAAGTACTTTAGTAAAATTATAGTAAGTTTTAAAACAAAGTTTTCAAATACCCCTTAAAGTAATACGAAATATAAGGAGTGAGATCGAAAAATTCGTAATTACATATGTTTATTCGATGGAAATTATTATTACAATTTACAACAAAATATTGAACCTTTTTCGTAATCCCATCCATTAATGTTTTTTTAATGCTTCTTGTCAATCTGCTCGAACTGGTAGTCCATTTCCGTTTAAAATCTGCCACAATTTTTAACATGTGTTTTGTGCTCTTCCACCCTCTTAACAAGAGCCCAAAATCTCTACATAGGCCTTAGCTCAGGTTTAAAGGTTTTCTTAGATGTAAATTTTTATATTTATAGAGCCCATTGTAACTAATGATTAGCTTCTTTTGCACATTGTTTGTCATACTAAGAACTTTTGGGGAAAATTTGTGTGCTTTTGGATCTCTAATTTTCATTAAGATGCGCTTGATCATCAGCAACGTAAAATTTTTACCAGGGAGTTGCAAAAAACCTGCCAGAATATACGTTTTTTTTAAATTATAATGCAGCAATATTTTTTTGAAAACATGACTTAACTTTTTGTGCACTGTTCTTGGCTTCTAAATAATTTTTATTCCTTATATTTTTAAAGACCTGCGTTACCTTTACCTTTTCGTAGCAAATAGTTCGATAACTGAGCTAACCGGGCTATTTGCCAGCTGTATGTGTTGTGAGCTTTTTTGAAAGTGGTTTCACATTTTTTTGGCTTTAGAAGCATCATTTGGACCAGTCTTTATATTTGGACCAAGTAACTGTTTAATAACACTGACCAACTTTTTTGGTTTTTGTTGAAAATATTTCGTACTCACTTTTTTATGGTCACTTATTTTAATCAGATTATCAATATATATTTGTAACTGACATGTTTTACAAAAGGTAAGTTGATCGTGTTATTGGTACGATTTGAGAACAAATGATGTTCGCGGACTAATGAAACGTAATGCTGAAGAATTCTCTCTTTTATGGATGAAGATTTCATATTCGAACCAAGATAATGTTGCGCTGCATGTATCGAAGCAGTATATATCATGGTTTGATGAACCCAGCATATCTCTGTTAGACTTGTCGTTTTGTAGTTCGGTCGTTTTGTGATAATACATCATCCGTAAATATTTTTCAAATAGTGCCCAAAACGGAAGTATAATGAATTTAACAGAGCTAAAACTAAAAATAAAGTATTTTGGAAGGAAATAGATGTCGATCTTCTTAAGAAATTTTGGATAAAATGACAGACAATATAATTAGGGTAATCTACAAGGTAGAACTAACAACTATCTATTTATAATAATGCTTTAGAGACATATAAACTTAAGTGCGTTTATAGAAAAATCCTTGGCAGTTAAATTAAATCTTAATTCATTTAATAAAAATAATATTTGTCCAATAAATATTTTCTTGTTTAATGTTTTTCTTTGAAAAAAAATCTTGTGCGTTTATAGGAATATGTACCTTTCATTAAAAATTCACTTTCTGTTAAGTAAATTAGTCTCATATTTTTAAATTACTTATAAGCAAAACTTTCTCTTTCTATTTCTCTCTTGCTCTCTGTAAATAAATATGACAAAAAAATTAAATATCCTGAAAATCTACTCAAAATGTTTTCCAAAATGTTGTTCTACTTGTTGTCTCTACAGAGATTTATAAGTATAAAACTTTTGATAAACTTTTATGAAAAGAGAAGAAAAATGTCTGTTTCTACCCACCTTAGAAAAAAAAAACAATAACAACAACAAAATAAAAGGAATAGACAAATTGATGTAATTTCAACCCCCAAATTATTGTTAAAAATAAAATATTTTGACATTTTTCTCATTTTTACTTACTTCTCATATTCTATACCATTGTGTGTGTGTGTCTTTTTTATTATTGTAATTGTTGTTTGAGCAGTTTGTTACTTTGATTGAAACATTTCCGCTTCCGTTATACCATATGATTATGATAACACAGGATTTTAAGATTTTTTTTATTCCTCCTTTTGAATTTATGTTTTGGACAATATTTTAATTATGATTTTTTTTTGGTTGATAAAATGTTTTCCTTTTTTTTATTTATAACTTTTCCCTCTTCTCCTGTTACTATAACTGTTGCATTTTCTATTTGATATTAAAAGTGAATATAATATTTGTTTTCGCCAAGTTTACGAAGAATATATAAAGTTTTTCATTACATCCAATACAAAAAATATATATTGTCTTACAATAAATCTAAATCTTATAAAATTTAGTTTTGTCATATCCACCATAGTTATAGATAGTTTTTCTTGTGGACAAAACTTTAGTTTGACACAGCTGTGGTTGACAATCTTTGACGGGTATAACTTGCTTTGTTCCGAAACGGAGGTCCAATTCTCGTGGGAACGAGTTACCTTTGTAAAATATGTCATAGATATGAATAAATATATTATTAATCTGCTTAACATGAGTGACTAGAAAAAACTGCATTAAACATTTTCAACAAAACCAAACTTGGTCCTACAAAAAGTTGGTCAAAAGTCTGCCGTCAAATTGTTATTAAACAGTACCGGGAGAACTTGTCCGTTGATAAAAAAAACCCAGTTGAAGTAGAAGAAATGATTCACATGATGTTTCAAAGCCAAAATTTTTTTTCAAATGAGCTCGCAACATATCCGGTAAGAAAGCAGTCCGGCTAGCTCAGTGCACGGACTATATGGTACGAAATGTTAAACATACAAGGCTCAAAAAGTTTCTGACAAGAACGCTGCTAAACTTTTAGAGACAAAAAACAGCGTCTCTAAAAAAATATTCTTTCTGCATAATGGATGACGAATATATATGTTGTGGTAGATTTTCCGCAACTTCCTGGTCACAAATTTTATGTTGCTGCTAATGCACGAGGAAATGTTGATGAAAAGTTTAGGACCTAAAATCAGTCGAAATTTCTAAAAAGAAGTATGACAAGTAATATGCAGTTGCGGCAAAGGAAACCAATCATTTGTTATAACGTGCTGTATTGTTGCCGTCCATTAATAAGACTTCATAATGTATCTATTTATTTTTCTCCTGTGTGGTACAGAACAATATTTGTATAAAGAGAGGCAAATCTTCAAAACCGTTCTGAGCCAAGGCCAGTGGAGAGCTATTAGGCTCTTGTTAATGAGAATTGAATTGTACAAAAAAGGTGTCCAAAAGTAGTACATTTTTAATGGTCTAGCAAAGCTACAGAAAGCTCTATAAAAAATAATGAATGGAAGCTTATAATAAATTTAAACTATAAGTTTAGTGTATTAATTTTTCGATCTCACCATTTTTCATGTTAACTAGAGATTAATATCCTATTGCGGAAGATTCAAGGGTTTTACAGATTCCATATATCGAAATTCCGTACGTTATGGCTTCTATATTTTTACTCATAAATTTGTACCTTTAGTCTGGTATTGAATTGAGTTATGAATGTCGCACATTACTTAATGGAGACAAATTTACCTCCTATAAGATCATAAATAAAATTTATTTTTCTCGATTAATTTAAACGATTTAACTTTATTCTCTAACTCTGAATACTGGGACTTTTGTAGAAGTTATAGTAATAACGCGGAAAAGATGTTTACTAAACATTTTTTTCAGCTTTTTCCCCTCTGCTAATTCTCTCTCTTGAGAAATAACGTTCAGAACTTTAATATTTGAAAGATCATCCACTTAGTCATTGCATTAGAAGATTTGATTTACGTCACTTTTTACCCAAGTGAACTAAACTATGAACCATACCATACGAAGTGGTGCAGGGTACTTAAGATTCTACACAGCTGAATATTGGATAGGATTTCCTATCTGGATTTAAATGCATTATCCCTCCCTCCCTCTCTTACAAGTAGTGATCCTAAGAATATATAATAATTATTATTTATTTTAGTTAACATTATTCAATCATTTTCTCTCTTTAAAAGGTTCTAATTTTAATAGATTTTTTTTATCTTGTAAACATGTTCATAATATTTTTTTTGTTCATATCAAGTTTCCATTTATTTTTATATTGTTTTATTATTTTTTTTCCACTCTCTTTAATTTCCTTTTGTAATTAGTTTTGCTGTGACAATAATTAATAATGCATAGCAAAGCAATAATGTCAATAGACTCAACCTTCTTCTACTCCTTTGTATAATGAAAAAAGGGAACTATTTTTAGATGTAGTTTTCTCAATAAGTATGTTAAGTCTGTTAAAGATTTTATTTTGGCCGGTTTAAACCTCAAATAAATTTTAAAGGTTTCTGCTTAAGGACCAGTTGATTTCATATTCTATGCAGAGATAGTCTGTTAACATATCTCTCTTTAAGAACTGTTATTAACTTCTTAATACGCCTATTTGATTAACAGATCGATTGAGACTTAATTTAGAATCGCTTGTGCGGTTTATAGAAAGAGAATTCAGGTCATATTCTTGGACAAAGACGGCGTCTTTTATAATTTAATTCCGAATGCTATCGAAAGTGCTTCAGAGAAACATAATTGAAAAGTCCTTTTGCACGCGATTGGAGCTTGAATAGTGATCTGAAATTGTACTTTCAACTAGAAAATAGAATTGTAATTCGTCCCAAGAATGTTCTAGATTCCAAACTATCATGTCATTGGTCTATATTTTCTAGAAAATACAAGATTCCTAACATATTCCTTCCTATTCTGAATGGGGCTAAACTGACACCCAAATAAAGTGCTTACTCTGTATTTACATAAAATGGCTTCTCGCGTTTTAACCCTATTAGCTCCAAGCGGCTACTTAACATGCCTGTCAAACTCATACTTTTGTATGGTGCTATTGTATGGTATTTGCGAAGCTCGGCACTCACAAATTTTAGTGGCTTGAGTTTTTAAAACACGAATTGTAATATTCATTGTTTATTCGCTGACTTGAGGGCTCAAGATACAGCTAATATGACATCGGTTAGACTCATTACGTGCATGGATGAGAAGATGATATGCAATTTGCGCTCACTCTCCGTCTAGAGGAACTCTGTTTTGAGAGTCCTATTTTGCATGTCTTGGCTGAACTTCAAAGATTATACACTTCGGCATGACATATGTTATATGTTTGCTTTTATTCTTGCCTGGACCAGGTTTTATAACTAAGTTTTGATCCCACATACAGGTAACAAAACGGGATTATTACGATGCCAATTTAAGTACAACTGCCTATGAACCATATGAAAAAGTTTATATTTTATTTATTTTCTTGAATAATAAATTTCATAAAAATCGGTTCGTATAGCTTAGACTTTGATTTTCTGTTTACCATTTGTTTTGATCGAAAAACGATAATACGGAATCATTTAAGATACTGTAATGTAAAGTATATATACAGTGTAAACCATAAGTCATGGTACCCTAATTTGAGTAAGCAATTTTATGAGTTTTAAGAGAAATTTAGTTCTTTAAATTTCGATAAGATATTACTTGTCGTCTGATGTGTTACACTAGTACAGATTCATCTAAGACTTCTTAATATGAAGTTTATATAAACGTAATGAGACCTTAGCTGCATTAAATATTTTCATCACAATCTTTTCATAAATAGCAAAGCGGATGGATGGTTGGACATCGTTAAATCTATTCAAGAAGTGATTCAGGTATCGAACAATTTACATAAAAGTGCTGGTGTTGTAGGGTGAAAACTGACTTTAACATTCTTCGCTCTTGTTTTTGTCTGTTTTTATATTTTATATTGCATCATTTCTTCTTCTTCTTTAATTCCATACAAAATAACTTGTCTGCCCTTAAAATCACATCCAGTCGTAATATTCACTTTTAATAGTTAACACCACAACACAATACCTATATATAGCGACATTCTAAAACCCATACACCCACCATGTTGCAATCACGGATAATTGTTTGTATGTAGATGACTAACTCGATGAAGATGAATGTGATGATGATGATACTGCTTGTGGTTGTCATGGCGGTGCTACTGAAAACGGTGACGCCGACGATGAGGTTGTTGTTGAGGACTAACAGTATTTGCTTTCACCTCACCTCCAAAATATTTTTGTTGAACAATTCCAATACAACATGTCACAATTTCCTTTTAGTAGTATCTTGGAGCATTGAAGCAGAAACAACATGTTTCACTTAGAGAAACATTTATTGAACAAGTTCTATTTCATAAAAAGATGGATGATGATGTCGATGTGTTTGTGTGTGTGTGTGCATGCATTTCTAAGTATACAAGAATGTTTTTAAGGCAGCAGTTTATCCATTTGTTTGATACTTTTTTATAACAAACCGTTGAGGTGTATTCAAATTTATTTCCTAAATTAGTGATAAGAGCCGTTCGTTTGGTCGGTCGGTCGATCGGTTGGTTGGTTGGTCGGTTGGTTGGTCGTTCGGTTAGATGGTTACTAATTCATATTTGAAAATGTATTTTGAAAAAAATCCAAAAACAAATTGAAAAAACCAGGAAACATAAAGTTGTAACCTTAATGAAAGACAAATAGATAAAATAAATAGATAAAGACTTACTGACAGCTCTCTAATTCTATGTGTGTGTGTGTGTGTTTATGATTTTGTGCTTGTGTTTATTTGTTATTGGAATCGAAAACGAGAGATGGAAATAAGTTTAACTCAATTAAAAAAGTTAATTGAATTTATTAAAAATTTTAAAAGAAGTAATTGGAACAAGTTGAAGTAACATTGCGCTTTGTGGTTATAGCTAAAGCATCTTTAAGCCTTTGATCTAGTACCAGAAGCTCCCAGTTGGTTCGGGGGAGAGGTCTTTCAAATTTGAGCATCTCGAGTATTTAGATTTTTAAAAATTCTCCAAAAATTCATTTATGATAAGAGATGGAAAATGTAGTCATTCCTTTTAAATCTCTACATAACCTATATTTTCAGAGACTTTCAGAACGAAATAAATTTTTAACTTATTTTGGCCTTGTTTTTTTTTTTCTTAGTTTCAATATGGTCCCAACATTTTGTTTTATATGTGTCAAATTCTTTAAAAATTTTAAAAATATTGTTAATCGAACTTTTTAGATATATAAATCCGTTAAAATTCAAGCCAAATCAGACTTCCTTTAATCAAATTTAGTTAATTTTTATACAATTTTTTATTTTTTTAACATAATTAACTTTAATATCCAATATTTTTCGGTATTAAATTCTTATTCCTTTTCTTAATTATTAATTTACAAATATTTTTTTTAATTTGAAATTTTAAAAAATGGCTACAAATGGTGTAATATAATTTTTATAGTATATTTAATTTATTTTTGTTTATATAAAGATTTTATAGTTTTTGTATTTAGTTCATGTAAAACCACTTTTGTTTTTCTTTTTCTCTCTCATTTTGTATTTTTTAGTAGATTTTATAGCCCCTTTATTTATTTTATTATACCCTACATCATCATGGTAGGCTGGGGTATTATGATGTAGATGTTTGGAAGGGTTAAAAAGAAATTATTCTACCATTCTTAATCCTTTAACAAAAAAATGCTTCCAGTTCTATTATAGTTTTAGTTCTACTTCGGTTCTTCTTCAATTCAAATTCGGATATAGTTTAGTTCTTGTTTATTTCTAGTTAAGTTCTATTTCAATTCCAGTTTTGTTGCAGTTCAGTTCTAATTTAGTTCTAATTTAGTTCTAGTTTAGTTTAGTTTATTTTAGTTTAGTTTAGTTCCTAGTTCAATTCTTAGTTTAGTTTCCAGTACAGTTTCTAGTTTTTTGCTTATTTCAGTTCTAAGTTCAGTTGCTAATTCTGTTTCCAGTTCAGTTCCTAGCTCAGTTCCTAATTCTGTGTCTTTTTCAGTTCTTCTCTTAGTCCTGAGTTCAGTACGTAGTTAGTTTATTTTAATAAAATTTTGAATTTTTATTAAAAATTTGAATTTTTTGTGAAATTTAGTTTTAAATTTAATTTAGTGAACATTTTAATTTTTTAGTGAAAATTTGAATTTTTAGTGAAAATTTGAATTTTTAGTGAAAATTTGAATTTTTAGTGAAAATTTGAATTTTTAGTGAAAATTTGAATTTTTAGTAAAAATTTGAATTTTTAGTGAAAATTTGAATTTTTAGTGAAAATTTGAATTTTTAGTGAAAATTTGAATTTTTAGTGAAAATTTGAATTTTTAGTAAAAATTTGAATTTTTAGTGAAAATTTAAATTTTTAATTGAAAATTTCAATTTTTAATGAAAATTTCAATTTTTAGTGAAAATTTCAATTTTTCGTGAAAATTTTAATTTTTAGTGAAAATTTGAATTTTTAGTGAAAATTTTAATTTTTAATTGAAAATTTCAATTTTTAATTGAAAATTTCAATTTTTAGTGAAAATTTGAATTTTTAATTGAAAATTTCAATTTTTAGTGAAAATTTGAATTTTTAGTGAAAATTTGAATTTTTCGTGAAAATTTGAATTTTTCGTGAAAATTTGAATTTTTCGTGAAAATTTTAATTTTTCGTGAAAATTTTAATTTTTCGTGAAAATTTTAATTTTTAATGGAAATTTTAATTTTAAGTGAAAATTTAAATTTTAAGTGAAAATTTAAATTTTTAGTGAAAATTTAAATTTTAAGTGAAAATTTAAATTTTTAGTGAAAATTTGAATTTTGTAGTGAAAATTTGAATTTTTTAGTGAAAATTTGAATTTTTTAATGAAAAATTTGAATTTTTAGT
The DNA here is from genome assembly GCA_004302925.2 of Cochliomyia hominivorax. Taxonomy (NCBI): domain Eukaryota; kingdom Metazoa; phylum Arthropoda; class Insecta; order Diptera; family Calliphoridae; genus Cochliomyia; species Cochliomyia hominivorax. The sequence goes on from PYHX02000494.1 coordinate 12,249,676, forward strand.
GAAAATTTCAATTTTTAGTGAAAATTTGAATTTTTAGTAAAAATTTGAATTTATTGTAAAAATTTGAATTTTGTAGTGAAAATTTGAATTTTTTAATGAAAAATTTGAATTTTTAGTGAAAATTTCAATTTTTAGTGAAAATTTGAATTTTTAGTGAAAATTTGAATTTTTAGTGAAAATTTGAATTTTTAGTAAAAATTTGAATTTTTAGTGAAAATTTGAATTTTTAGTAAAAATTTGAATTTTTAGTGAAAATTTGAATTTTTAGTGAAAATTTGAATTTTTATTAAAAATTTGAATTTTTAGTAAAAATTTGAATTTATTGTAAAAATTTGAATTTTTTAATGAAAAATTTGAATTTTTAGTGAAAATTTCAATTTTTAGTGAAAATTTGAATTTTTAGTGAAAATTTGAATTTTTAGTGAAAATTTGAATTTTTAGTGAAAATTTGAATTTTTAGTGAAAATTTGAATTTTTAGTGAAAATTTGAATTTTTAGTGAAAATTTGAATTTTTAGTGAAAATTTGAATTTTTAGTGAAAATTTGAATTTTTAGTGAAAATTTGAATTTTTATTAAAAATTTGAATTTTTAGTGAAAATTTGAATTTTTAGTGAAAATTTGAATTTTTAGTGAAAATTTGAATTTTTAGTGAAAATTTGAATTTTTAGTGAAAATTTGAATTTTTAGTGAAAATTTGAATTTTTAGTGAAAATTTGAATTTTTAGTGAAAATTTGGATTTTAAGTGAAAATTTTAATTTTTCGTGAAAATTTTAATTTTAAGTGAAAATTTTAATTTTAAGTGAAAATTTTAATTTTAAGTGAAAATTTAAATTTTTAGTGAAAATTTGAATTTTGTAGTGAAAATTTGAATTTTGTAGTGAAAATTTGAATTTTTAGTAAAAATTTGAATTTTTAGTAAAATTTGAATTTTTAGTGAAAATTTGAATTTTTAGTAAAAATTTGAATTTTTAGTGAAAATTTGAATTTTTAGTGAAAATTTGAATTTTTATTAAAAATTTGAATTTTAGTGAAAATTTGAATTTTTAGTGAAAATTTGAATTTTTAGTGAAAATTTGAATTTTTAGTGAAAATTTGAATTCTTAGTGAAAATTTGAATTTTTAGTGAAAATTTGAATTTTTAGTGAAAATTTTAATTTTAAGTGAAAATTTAAATTTTTAGTGAAAATTTGAATTTTTAGTGAAAAATTTGAATTTTAAGTGAAAATTTGTATTTTTTAGTGAAAATTTGAATTTTTTGTGAAAAATTGAATCGTGAATGAAAATGTTTATGTTTTGAATATTTAGTGCATTTTAACATTTATCTTAGTTTTTGCAAACACTATGGTGTAGGTTACTAACTAGTCGGTCTAGACTCAAATTAAAACTTTCTTTCTTGCTTTATTCTTCTAATTTTTATGATAAACATCTTTATTTATTTGTTTGTTATTTAATTCGTTTTCTCTAATTTTTTTTTCTTTTTGGCAATTGTTATTAATCAGTTGAATTATTTTGTACATTCCTTTCTCCTAATGCCTCCCCCACTTCTTCCTTTTTCTCTAAGATTTGAACAAATGTTAAAGAAATCAGTCTTTTTTTAACGAAAAAACATCTGTATTTTAAAGAAAACAAAAAAAAAAAAAACAAAAATGAATTAAAAAAATAAAATTGAAAAACGTGTTCAGAATAATAAAATCATTTTGTTCAGTCAAAAATAAAAATTTAATATTCTTTTTTTATATAATAAAATTATTGTTTTATTAAAAAAAATCATAACGAATTAAACCAAAAACTTGTTTTTAATGTTTACAAAAATTAAATTAATACTCGCTATTTTTTTCAATAATTTAAGTATTTAAAATTTTTGAGAATTAATCTTCACCTGTAATACTTTAGAACTAAGGAGTGAGATTGAAAAATTCTTAACATACATATATGTTCATTAAAACGAAACCACTAAACTTACAGTTTTAGTTTTTTATTTAATTATTTAATAAAGTTTTAATCACTATTCGAACATTTTTCGAATCTCTAATGATTAAATTTCGAACATTTTTCGAAAACCCTTCCATTAACGATTTTATAATACTTTCTTTCACTTTTGGACCCTCAAAGGGTCCAATATCTCTCCACCGGGCTTAGCTTTGGACAGTTTTTAAGGATTCGCCTCTCTTGGTACAAATACTACATTATAGTACTTGTACCATTCAAGGGCTTGTTTACTGTGGTGACAGAATGCCAAGTTAGGCCAAATATAAGTAGACACATTATAAAGTCTTATAGATCCTTCTTTTGGCGCAGCCTCATATTTCCGTTCTGTTTTTGTTCTCTAAATTTTTAGAATTATTCCGATTTGAAACTGTTTTGAGCCTTTTATGTTTTTTTAAACCTGCATTAGTTTTAACGTACCACATAGTCCAGGCACTGAAATAATCCAGCTGCTTTACTATCAAATATGTTGGGAGCTCTTTTGAAAATGTTTTCTATTTTTTTGGTCTTGAAACATAATGTAGACCGCTGCGGTTTAATAACATTGGAAAAGGTTTGATGTCATATTTTTTAATGCTTTTGGCCATCTTTTTGTAAGAAAAAAATAGTGTTACAACCACCTTTAAGTATATCGTTGGACTCAGAATCACTTTCTGAATCCATTTAATGATGTCCGTCTGTTTGTCTGTTTCTCCGGCTGGTTGTCCATGTAAACGTTGTGAACAGGTCACAATTTTTGAAATATCACGATGAAATTTGGTAAAAATTATTATTTTGAACTAATTGAATTTGACCATATTATTTGGCCCAATATTTCAGGTATTTGGCCCAATTTTTCAGGTATCTCATTTATCCCGAAATGAGTTTTTAAGGTCATAAAGGTCCTAAATATAAAACAAATTTAAACGAAATTTAACACAAGTAAGTCTTATGACATTCTAAAACAATATGCGAGGATCGGTCCATTATTCTCATAGGTTCCATATATCACTTTTAAGGACATAAATCTCACATTTACATTGGTGTTTCAATAATAATTGCTCAAATTAAAATAAATATAAGCAAAAATCGATGTGCAAAATTATACGAGGATCAGTTCAAATGGCAGTGAATTCCATCTTAGTGCAACTCTTACCAAGAAAGATTTTTCAAAAACAACAGAATTCCATGGTATACAAATTTGAGGATTTCTAGTCGACCCTAAGACTATAAAATTTCTATATAGTGGAAGAGGTCTAACCAAAAAATTTATAATTTATGGTGAAATATGCTTACGACATCTAATATTGTAGTTAGTATATTCAAATAACGGATGTCGAAAACAGACGGACATGGCAAAATCGATCCCAAAATTTGATGTCAGAGAATGTGTATGCATTCTGAATATTTTAGTGGAGTGCTTAAAAGCGTTTTCCACTAAAAGTCGTTTAACCGATTGAAAAAAACAGAATTTCGAGTAATTCAAAATTTTCTGAAATACAAAAAAAAAAAAAAAAAAAAAAAACGGTTACCCGGCTTCCAGTTTCGGTTTTTAAATACACTAATTCTAAACAAAACGAATAATAATATTAATCAAAAAATTCACTCTCCTTAAATGTACCGAACATGTACCAGAAATAACTTCAAATCCATATAAGATTTGCGACAACAACGTAGTCCAGGACAAACAAATAAAGATTACTTGAGTTAATTCTTCGTAAAGTATCGAAAATTCTCGAGCTTAATGAATCAATATGAGCAGCAAATACGAGACTCCAAAGCTTTTTAAGTTCTCTCTCAAATTTATCTGAGTTCAAAGAATAACGATCAGTAGGACCAAACATGATAGCTTTGGTTTTGGAAGAGTGAGGGCATTACCCGAAGTCTATTGAATCACACGGTTTAAAAAAAATTAATTGTTGGTGTCTGGAAAATATTTTTAGGGTAAAATCACACAGGTAGATGACAGAATACATGAACCTATTCAAGAGTCCGTAAATCAGAAGAACCATTCAAGAAACCATTCAACCTAAGAAATTATTATCGATCACATAAATAAGAAAACATAAGTTCACATGCTGTTCTTGCAAAATTGAACTCATTTCTTAACCAATTTGAAACATTATTAAGATATATTAATTGGTTCGAAAGTTTCAGAATTATTTCCCGAAAAAGGAAAAGCGATTTGAACACCCTGAGCTCATATAATGACAAACTTTATATACTCACCACTTGTGGTGACCTTAAATTAATAATGTTTCTAAAATTTTACAATTTTTATTAAAACTAATGATTTATTTTATAATTTAGTTTATATGACTAAATAATATTGATTAATTTTTTTTAATGATTCAACTGTTCGATTGAAAAAAATAAATAAAAATAAATAAATTAAAAAAAACTTAAACAGCTTATAGAATTTAAATTTAAAAATAGATACAATTAAAACAACTTTTATACAAAATAACACAAACAAAAACATTGACATTTGAAAGTAAAATTTATGTAATTTGTTTTTAGTTTTGTTGTTGTTGTTCTTTCTAATTCCCAACAAATATTTTCTCAACGCCTCTATAATAGTTTTTTTGTTTAATTTTATTTTTTTTATATTTTTTACATTTGTACACTACACCATTTTTTTGAGAGCAATGAAAGTATATTAAGTTTGTTTTACAGTATGTAACATCTAGGAAAATAATTAAAGACTTTTTGATATAACTCTGTAACTTTTGAAACGTTAACGATTTCTAAATGTTTAGAAAATAATGAAATTTGGCCAAAAGAAAAGTAGAAATGCATCCCAAAGACAAAAATCCTCTATCAAGTTGTTACAATTTTTAAAACCCCATTAAAACTTCCAACTTAAAGCTGGAGATATAAAGAGTGAGATCAAAAACAAACCAACAAAAAATTATAAATTAAATTAAATAAAATTATAAATTAAATTACAGTTTACAAGAAATATATATTTTTATTGTTCAGATATTATAAAGTCTTATGAATGGAAGCAGCCTTTATGTCCAAGAGAACTTTCTGTAGTAAAATTAAAAGTATAAGAAATAGAAATTTATAATATTTAAGTTTTGAGATTTTTTTGTAAAGCAATTCTCACATCTGCGTTTATAGAAATATTCCACATAAAATAGCACCAAGAATTTTTGATCGCATGAAAAGGACAAACAATAAGTCTTAAAAAATCTTTGTTTATATTAAAAAAGTACCGTTAAGTTGATTTTCAATAAAATACTTTAACTTTACTTGTGTATGAGAAGAACAAAAATAGAGCAAAAAATAAAATGCATTTATAGAAATATACATCAGTGTATGTTAAGAGAACCTATAATAAAATTAGGATCGAATGTAACATTTGCTTATACGCTCCACCACCACAAGTGGTGAAGAGAGTATATTAACTTTATCATTCTGTGGGTAACGCTAAGGAGGAATAATCTCTGAGCCCATAACGTATATAAAAACTTGCAACAAATCAAAATCTGAGTCGATTTAGCTATGTCCGTCTGTTGTTGGCACGCTCAAATCCATAATAATTGACAGAGCTCAATGAAAATTTGTTATGGTCCTGACAAGTTTCCTATTTAAAACCAGCAAAATCGGTTTAGTATATTAAAAGATATAGACCGATATCTAAGACAGTGTATAAAAAATAAAAAATTATAGCTAAAATTATCACTAATTTTATGACTCATTAAATGGGCCTGTGTTATTTTTAAGAAATCGTTTGCATACATTTGTTCACACACATTTGTGGTGGAGCGTGCTTAGAGATTCGGCATAGTCGAATATCTCATTCTCACTTGTTTTGAATTTTATTGTAAATAAAAAAACATTTAAATACATTTATATTTATATATATTTTGCATTCTTTCTAATTACAGATGATAGAACAATAAACAACTGAGAAAGAGGAGAAAAAAGCAAAACATAAACAAACAACAAATAAAAAGAACCTTTAAAGAAAAGAGGGCAACAAGTAGCAAAAAAAAAAAATTGTCAGCAAAATACTATACCAAGGAAAAGGAATAAATTAAAAAAGTTTATTATTGTAAAATAAACATTAAATAAAAAACAACTCTTAAAAAACACTACAAGAATAAAAAATACAAAAAAGCGAATTTTAAAAACGTTAAACGCCACTGAAATACTAAATACGGTTCAAAACAAAAGAAAAAGAGTTATTTTGAGAGACCGGAGAGCGAAAACCAAACATGCTAAATATGTATTAAACACGAAAAGTATGTTTTTAATAGAAACTTGTCAACAACTAAATACCAGCAGCTATAGCAACAACAACAACAACAACTGTAACAATAATAATAAAAATCTCTCAAGAAAATAATTCCTTTTGAAGCCAACGCAAAATCTTAATAAAATATCAAACAAACAACTTTGTAATCAAAATACCATACAAACAACAACAACAACAACAATTATAACCACATTGGATATTTTTAAAAATAGCTTAAAGTGGCTATTACAAACAACAACAATAACAACAACAGCAACAGAAATTGAAAACTACATAATAAACAAAAAAGTAACAACATCAACAACAACAATAAAAACTACTAGAGAAAAAGAAAAGATTAAGGTGTTGGTGGAAGAAATTCAAAAAAAAAATTTTTTTCGCGTGCTCTCATTAGTGCATCATCTAATTTGATTGTTAAATAATTATTACCCCCTACACGTTGTTTGTTATTTTATCTCTTCCCTTGTCTATGAACTTGTTTGTGGTCTTATTCAGCCAATTCGTCGTCAGTTGTCAACGTTAAATATTTTGCTGCCGCAGCTGCTACATAATACAACTTGTTCATTCTTTTACAGCAGAAAAGAAAAAAAATAATAAAATATCCACAACTTTTAATAGCAAAAAATAAAAAAAAAAACAAATTTAAAAAAATCTATAGAATAAATTATATTTAAAAAAATCTCCCAGAGCTTTAACAAAAGCCCCTAAATACTACATATATTTTACTTGAATTTTATTAAAGGGAGAAAACGATATTTGAAAGTTGATTTCGTCGAAACAAGAAATCAATACGACAAACATACAAACAAAAAAAAGCAAGAAACATATTTTTTTCAAAACGGTTATTTTTATAAATTGAAAAAATTACAAATTTCAAAATGAAGCGTCGTAATGCCGATTGCGGCAAACTACGGAGACCTATAAAACGTAACAAAATAACGGAGAGCATGTATGGCAGGTGAGTTTGTTTATAATTAACTCTCCCACAATGTTTGTAATTATGTTTAACTTTTTTTAATAAACACATTGATCACTTCCTCTCACTTATTGATTACCAGCACATAAGAAGTGAGTTCGAAAAATTCTTAGAAAACGTAACCACTAAAATACAGTTTTAATATTTTTTATTTCACTGCAATTATTATTACAATTTACAAGAAAGCAATAGTGATGAAATTTTTAAAAGTTTTCGTAAATCTGGCCATTTTGCTCGAACAGCTAGTCCATCTTCGTTTAAACTTTTCGTTTCGTTTAAACGTTTTGACACATGTTTTGAGCTTTTAAATTCTCTCTTCTCTCTTCAGTTAGTTTGGTTGATTAGCCTCTCTTGGTATAAATTCCAATGACGGGATGCAAAATCAGGTCAAAAATAGGGGAATATATTATGAAGTCTTCTTTGTAAACATTCTTTGATGTAAATTTCGATATTTATAGAGCCCACTGTAACAAATGATTGATTTTTTTGTAGCAACTGCATATTGCTTGTCATACCAAAAACTTTTTTGGATCCTAAACTTCTCTTTAACAATCACTCGAGCATCAGCAACATATATTTTTTTGACCAGAAAGTTGCGAAAATCTGAGCTAACCGGGTTGCTTTCCTACCGAATGTGTTTACTGTTTACTGCTTTCTAACAGACCTGGCAATTTCATTTTCTCCTCCTCCTCCTTATTTTGACTTTTTCTGCAAAAATTGTTCGAAGAAAGACCAATTCTCGCTGCATATTTTTAAAAGCGACAATGTTCAGATATGGCAGCAACAGTATCCCTCAAGAGAGCTCTTGAGAATGAATGATGTCCTGGTTCCATCAAATCTTGGCCAAATCGTCCTGGTAATAAGACATATTGAGAGCTCATGGCATCAGTCTCTATGTTGCCTTGATTAGTCCTATGTTCAATTTTCGAATTTTCTTCCAACTCATTTAATGATATGCGACATTACCGGACACTTGTTAGGGACATAATTGCGAATATGCTGTTGGTAAACCAATTAACCTCAACCAATTTTAAGCGGTACGATGTGGTTTCTAGTGATTTGAACCAGAATGACAGAACAGAAAAGAATTGTTTTTAGCACAGATTCATAAATCTAATTTACAATACTCGTACTTAGTCCTCATCTGTCCCTATGATCTTACTACTGATGTAGATAACCATCCATATATAGCTTTCACCGTATGTGTTTTTCCACAATATCACTTCATTTAAAAACCATAACATTTCAAATAATGATCATTATCATAATGAAGTTTGTGTTCAAATCGATTTTGTATTATTTATGAACCGTTAAAGATTTCCAAATGAAATTTCATTTGATTGACGGAGCACAAGTTTCTATGTGATCAAAGGCGTAGGCGTTGACCCTCCAAATTCGGCACCTCCAGTATGTTTTTTTTTTTAATTTTTACGGAAAATAAATTTAACTAGAGAAACCCCAGTTTAGGTTGGTATAAACTTCTTATACTATAATTTGGTATTTGTGAAACCGTTAGAATTCGTAGATACACAATTTAATAGGAAAAAGTAGATGGTTTGTCTCTTGATGTCATAAACTTATTAAGAACTTAAAATTTCGAATTTATGTGTTTTTTCCAATAAAATTAATATTTAAACTTAAATAAAACTGAAACGAAATTTCAAATTGATTTGATGAAATTAAAAAAATTCCCACTTTTAACAAATTCCCGAATTCGCGTAAATCATGTGAAAAAATTGGACTTTTTTATTTTTACATGTATAACTTTATACTAAAAGTAATTTTAAGACTAAAGATATTATTTTTTCTGAATCGATTTAAACACGTATTCCGTTCGTCCATCTGACCGGCGGGCTGACCATGTAAACCTTTTGAACAACACGCTGCCGCAGTTTTAAAGATATCTTAATGAAATTTGTTGTGTGTGATTATTTTGGTCCAATACAAATGTTCCCACCGGAATAGGGATTAAAGGTCACAAAATGTCTAAATTTAAAGCGCTTTTAACGAAAATTTGACGTTGTTGTTGTAACAGCTGGGAATTAATAGTATATTTATTAATCAATTTTGGTTCATGTTCTTGCTCAACGTCAGGCCTAGGAATCTGGCAACCTCGACTGGTTGTGTCCAAGGATCTTCAGGACAAAGTGAGGTTGGATTGGACTGGCAGTTGAAAAAATGTCATGTATCATATGGTCCTTGACCACATGCAGGACATAGGTTTGGGATGGCACGGTCAATACGTGACCAGAAGGCATTGAGCCTATTGCTCCATCCCGTTCTCAGTTGTGCCAGAACTACTCTTGTTGATCGCGGTAAATTCTGTTTATTGTCTGCAATGGGCGGTGGGCGGCTTCCTAGCACGACATTCATGCGGTAACTTGAAACCGCGGTTTTTGAGGCGTCTCTGTGAATGTCGTTCAAAGCTGTCATATACGAATTTTGATCCAAAGGATCTTGCATATATCTTTGTTCGTATATACGAATATCCTTTCTTACATGCCTCGGCGGTAACTCCAATTGTGAAATATTGAAGTTGGAATGGTTTCTCCCATGACATACTAGAAAGGAACTGCTTACTTAGCATTTCATTATGTTCGCTTATTGGAAGGATCTTTGTTTCCTCATGTAGACGGTGAATTGAGGACATTTGTATACAGCCCGTCCACACTGGACACCATCATTTTTTTATCGAAAAAAAAAATGACGTAAATTAGTTTTATGATATTCTAAAATGATGTGCCAAATTATGCGAGGATCGGTCCATTATTTCTCATAGCTCCCATACAACTTCCCTTCTGAATAGCACTTTGAAGGACTTAAATCTTACATATACGTTGGTTTTATAAGAATTTGTCAAGTCAAGACAAATATAAGCAAAAATCGATGTGGTAAATTTTACGAGGGTCGCCCATAGAACAAAAAATATTTTAGAACACACTTATTTTTGGTAGTTACCACTTATAAATAACAATGTGAGGTAGGATATTAAGTAGTCGGCCTTTACCGACTATAAACTTTTATTTATTTTTACTTTATTTTAAACAATTTTAGGACCTACATTAAGCCAAACATTCATTTCATTTAGAAAGCCACCAAAATCTTAGAGTTTGTTATCCTCTATAATAAATCGAAGACACTTCAGATATAACAATGTTACATTTTATTCTGATATCTAAGACGGTTCAAATGTTTAGTATTATTTTGAAAAAAATATCGGTTTATATCTACTTTTGGATTACGATTTTTGTTCAAATTTCAAAAACTTTGAGATAATTCATATATTTAGCAGTAGAGAATTGAAAAACATAACTGGCATGACCAACCTTGAAAGACAACCCAACGGTTTAAAAATAAAAATATTCATTTCAATGTCTCAATTAGAATTCTTGTCATTAGATTTAGTTTTAGTTATACAAATATTCTTATATTCATTATTTAACCACTTAAACTGTATTGACTTATTCTTAATATTTTATTTTGTTTTTATTGCTTTTGTTTTTATATTATTTTTTTAACTAAATATTTGTTTAACAAAAGACCTTTATTAACTTCCACTGTTATGTGGGTTTTACTTTCAAAGAAACAAACAAACAAACAAATATTTATTCAAAGTAAACAAATTATTATTGTTGATACACAAAAGTGAGATTGGAACTATGGTGTTCCCTCAAAATCAAAAATAAAATATATATAACCACCCATGTACACTGATGCACATTTCTATAAAAGCATTCAGTTTTTTCTCTAATTTCTCCCAAAACGTTTTTTTTTAATAATTCTGTAAGTGTGGATCTATTGAATATTGTTTTTGTACATGGACATTCTTGAGATGTTTTCCAATTGATTTAAAAAATTGATATATTTTTAGTTGGTCCTGGGATAGGGAAGTGGATTTCCAAATTTGATCACGCCAAAAATCGCCAAAATATTATTTATGACTAAATTGAAGAAATTTTAACACACATACACACTCTTACAATTCTCTACAAAAAATACACTTACATCTGGGGTATATCTTATATAGTTTAAGAGATAGTAGGACCAAGGTAAAATTTTGACACATTTTTTGACAGGTTGAAAGGCATTTTTCGGCTAAATTTTTAAAAAAAGTTTTTTTCAGGATTGGAATTTTGTAAATTTCGGAATGAAAAATTGGAAATATTTTTATAGTCCAACATTAAGGACAACTTTATCCATTTTATCTTTAAATTTCATAATAATACCTTAATTCTTGTACAATTTATTTAATGTTAAATATTACATTTTTTTTTAAACAAGTGTACACTGAAAATAAAATTGTTGGAATTTTTGATAAATTTATAAATAATATTCAGTTAAGAAAAACATAATTATTTGTATATAAAAATTAATTATTTATTTTATATTTAACTTTTAGCACAACCGTATTGTATATGAAATTTTTGGTATTATGGGCAATTGTGATCACTGCAGATTTTATGTTTATGTTCCGTTTTGAATTTTTATGGCCCTTCTGGTTACTATTGCGCTCCGTACATGATTCATTTAAATACAAAGGATTGGTATGTAAATTATTTAAACGTTTTCTTTTTCTCTTATATCATAAATAATGTTAATAATTTATTTATTTATTATTTAAAGGCATTTTCGGTATTGTTTGTGTGTATTGCTATAACATCCGATTTAGTTTGTTTATTCTTTATACCAGTTAATTGGTTATTATTTGCCGCCAGCACATATGTATGGGTACAATATGTTTGGCATACAGGTAAATATAAATATATATTTTTTTTATTTTTTATTAAATATTTTGAAATTAATTAAATCACAATTTTTTTATTGTTGAAAACAGATAAAGGCATTTGTTTGCCCACCATAATATTATGGATGTTATTTGTATATTTAGAGGCTGGTATAAGATGGAAAGATAGCAGGCATATGCCACATTTAGATTTATGTAGACCGTTTGCAGCACACTGGTAAGTGGATTTTTAAAATAGAATATAAATCATTTCTTATTAAGAAATCATAACAGATTCAGTGAATGTGAAATTTTCTATAGGAGAAATGTCATCATTACTAATTCTGAGATAATTTTTAATAGAAAATATATTCTTAAAGAAATTGTCTTATATTTATATACTATACCGCCATAGGTGATGGGAGTATTATGCTTTTCTACAGATGATTGTAACGGGCAGAAAAAAAATTGTCCTACCACCAATTTTATCGTCTTAGAATCACTTCCTGAGTCGATGTGTCCATTTAAAGCTTGGTCGAAAAATACAGTTCGCCGTTTTTAAGATATCTTAATGAAATCTGGCACGTGGTATTATATTGGCCCAAGGACGATGTCTATTGGAATTTGTTATGATCCGTCCATTATGATTCGAATGGGATTTATAGTCTATAAAATTCATAAATACAAAACGATTTTAACCAAATTTTGCAAAACTAAGTCTTATTATATTCCAAATTTCGATGTGTCAAATTATACGAGGATCGGTCCATTATTTCTTATAGGTCCCATACAACCACCCTTCCAAATATCACTTTGAAACTCATAAATCGCACATCTACGTGGGTATTGTAAAAATATTTAGTCAAATAAAATATAAGCCAAAAATGCTGTGCGAAATTAAGCGAGGGTCGGTCCATAAGTTTTCCTAATTCCCATACAAACCTACAGAAAAAATTTCATTTAAAACAATTAAAATAATAATATTTTGCACACATATTCCAAAATAAGGAAAGCAAATTTTACGAGGGTCGTTCATAAATTTTTCGTAGCAGTCATTTCAACAAATAATGTGGTGTAGGGTATTACATAGTCGGGCTGGACCAATTATAACATTTTTATTTGTTTTATGTTATTTTATACCCTACACCACCGTAGGTTGGTGGCGCATTGTGCGTTTGTGCTGATGTATGTAACATCCAGAAAATATAGTGTAACACCTTTAAATACACCGTTCGATTCAGTCTGTCCCGTCGGCTGTCGATGTAAACGTTGTGAACACTTTACATGGCGCAATTTTTGAGATACCTTGATCAAATTTGGCACAATTATTATTTTTGTCCAAGAACGAAGCCTATCAAAATTACAATGTTTGGTCCAATATTTCAGGTAACACCCATGCAAATGCCCTTCCGGAATAATTTTTTTAAGCACATAAAAGTTCATTTTAAAAGAAATACATAAAAGTTTCACATTAATGTACTGCACACTTAGAAATAAATCAGAAAATAAAATTTACGAGGTTCGTTCACCACTTATTCATAACTACCGTTCATAACCAACATTGTGGTGTAAGGTATTTCAAACATAGTCGGCCTTGATTGACTATAACATTTTTGGTTGTTTTTTTTTTTTTTTTTTTTTTTCAAATCTTTAGGAATTTTTTTTACAAAAATATATTTTGTTTTCGAATCTAATTTCGAAGAAATTAATAATTTATTCAATATTTTCTAGCATTGGCTATCCCGTGGTTACATTGGGTTTTGGCTTCAAAAGCTATGTAGGCTATCGTATGCGACAACGTAAACAACGAGAGGTCTCAAAAGAAAATGAATTCTATATGCAACTATTGCAACAAGCACTGCCACAAGAAGAGCCCGCTACATCGGAGGACACACAAACAGTGGTGGCCACAAATACTTCCAATACAAATGCGTTAGCGGCTGTAACAGCTGGAGGTCATGGCAGTGGTAGTGCACAAAATCAACATAATCATAGTGGAAATTCATCATTAGCAACAGGAGCTTCTTTGACAGCAGCACATACGCAAATATCAAATTCAATAGCTACAGCGAATGGTTCTGTGGCTTTAGCACAAAGTCATCATCAGCATAACCATCATCAACAGCAGGAGCAACAACAACATCACCATCATCAGAATCATCATAGTCATCACAATGGTAACAGTTTTACAACAAATGGTACCACTTCAATGGCATCATCTGCTAATCTTACTGGTGTTGCCAACACAAATTCCTCCTCATCCTCTACTACTACTACTTCCTCCTCTTCTACTTCTAATAATAATAATAATAACAATAACAATAATGCAACATCTACGTCAGTATCCTCATATTTATCTACTATGCTAACAACATCAACAACAACAACATCATCAGCATCATCATCGTCTAATGATGATAAAAGCTATGTACAAATTGGTGGCGGTAGTGGTGGTAATTTTATATGTATATGTATTATATGCTTTATTTATTTATTTAAAATCGATTATTGCTTGATTATTATTTATTATTTGTTGCTTTTTTTGAAATTCTTTAAAAATGCTTTCTAGAATTCGCTTTGCAAAAACGCTTAATAATTTCCTAAGGAAATTCAAAATATAAATTTCATTTTCTCCAAGGAACCTAAACATTTTCTTCCATATTTAACCACTATTAATTTTTATTTTTAGTGTAAATATTAATTATTGTTTATTTTTACATTAAATGCATGAATTTAAATTAGTTTTAAAGGTTTAATTTCCATTTTTTCTTTTCTTTGCATTTTGAATCGATATTATGTTTATACCCTTTTCAGTATCATCAAATGGTCATATTGGAGGAAGTGGCAGTGGTAAAAATCATCGACGAAGCATGGATAAAGAAAACAAACACAAAGGCAGTTCATCATCAGCTGCTGGTGATAATGAAAGCCATACAAAAACCAATAACAACAGCAACAAAAACAACAATTATCATCAATTGAATCAGAGTAATGAAAGCAATACTCATCATCAGCAGCAGCAACAACAAAATCATAACAACAACAATAAGGAAAAATCTTCAGAATGGGATAATAACAATTATCAGCAACAGCAAAAAGATAAAGATAAACATGGTGAGTAAAATAATTAAAACTTGCAAGGAAGGATATTGCAAAAACTCTATAGTGAAGATTTTCTTATAGAAAATTTGTTAATAGAATCTTCTTTCCAGATTTTCTACAAATTTATAATTTTCATATAGAAAATGTCTTCTTAGAATCTACTATGAACATTTTTTTATAGAAAATTTCACAAAATCTTCAATGAAGATTTCTTTATTGAAAATTTTATTGTTTTTTTTTTACTAAAAAACCGAAAACTGTTTTTCAGAATCCAAATCTAATAAAAAATCAAATACTTCCTCAACATCGTCAACATATAATGTTAATGGTAATGTAAGTTCACATTTGGATACGGAAGATGTTGTTACAGTGGAACCGGTGGAGAAAACAAAAGGTAAATCTCAATTTTATTGAAAAAATAATTCTGTGATATAAAGTTAATAAACATTTGTTTAATATTTGTAGGACGCCGTAATCGTTCTAAGAAGGATAATGCTTTCAAAGACAATCATCATCACAACCACAATAATAACAATACAAGCAACAACAATAATAACAACAACTCTAATAATAATCATTCACATTCAAAAGACTCTTCAAACAAAGAGATTCACAACAACACAACTAAAGATACTCATAATCATAATAATCATCAAAATTCCGATGCTTCATCGGTTTCCTCCTCCTCATCAAGCACTTCGTCTTCATCGTCGTCGGGTGCATCCGGTAATTCTGCCACCTCTACCATATCTCATTTAGCTTCTAAGGTTGTCTCTAAGATTTGTGAATCCTGTCTCAAACTCGAAGCCGATGTAAAAAAATATCGCTCAGAAATCAGTCACATGAAACAGATTGAGAACGAGTTACGACAAAAATTGGACTCGAATATGACAACAAAATCCTGTTTGCAGGCCAAACAGAAAGAATGTGATGAATTGGAAAAACGTTTACATGAACTAACCAATGCCCGACACAATGACATGTTGCAATTACAAACGGTCGAACGTCGTTTGGCGGAGGAGAGGCGACAAAAACAGTCTTTAGATGCTCAACTCAATAACGAGAAGAAGGCGCGTAAATTGGCTGAGGAGAAGGCAGCACGACCAGAGTGTAGTTCACAGTGCAAACAGAGGAAACAACAAATGGAAGAGGAAATAAAACAGTTAAGACGTGATTTGAAAATGGCCGAAGAAGCTAAACAAATGGCTGAGCAACATGGACGGAAATGGGAACAAGAAGTCAGTAGTAATTTTTTCTTCCATAACACAGAAGTTCCAAATCTGTTTTTTTTTTTGTGAAATAATAAGAATTATCTTATAACTCGAAAAAAGTTACAGAATTATTAAAAAAGTTGTGGAACCTCTGTTAAAAAAAATCAAAGAAATATTTTATAAAAAAAAATTATTAAAATTCTTTGTAAGAATATTTAAACAAATTCTTTTTGTTAATTTTTTTCCATAAATTTTCTGTCATTTTTAGCTACGCATGTTTGAGCAGGAAATACGTAATCGAGATTCTATACAACCCGGCACTGATGTGTTAATGAATGCTTTGGCTGCTATGCAAGATAAGAATTGCACTTTGGAGAAAAATCTCTCGGCAGAGACGAGAGTTAAGCTGGACTTATTCTCAGCTCTGGGAGATGCCAAACGACAATTGGAAATTTCAGAAAGTAAGAAATTCCTATAAAACTTTTTAGAGAAAAAATATATTTAATAAATAAAAATTTTAGGTTTGCGACGCTCCAAGGAAGATGAAGTTCATGATCTTAAAGCAAAAATTGCACAACTTTTGGCAGTTATGCCCACTGATACTCTATGTTTGCCAGCTTGTAGCTCAACTGGTGCCAGTTCTATGTTACGCATGAATGATACACCACCGCTACAAACAGGTCCCGGTCCAGCCTCTCCTATGCTAACCAGTCTTAGTGCAGCTCAAGCCCAACAACAGCTAACGGGACGTGTTATTGTTTCTGCAGCGGCATCCGATTATGTACAGCAAACTATGACGGGAGAATATGTTGTTACTACGCAAACTCAACAACAACAAATGCAACAACAACAGCAACAGCAACAACAACAGCAGCAACATCAACAACAGCAACAACAACAATGTGCCGGTGTTGTACCCGTTTCTGTGGCCACTTCGGTTTTAGTACAATGTCCTCAAGTTTCTAATGGTGTTGGCAATCCTAATGTCTCCAATTTAGATCCAAATGCTACAGTCTATACACCCAAAGGTGGTCCCAATAACAATGGGGGCAATGTTGTGGTTGTTGGTGGTGCCGGAGATGCTTGATGTATATTTAAAACTGTGCATCAACAACATTTACAAAACTCCAATAATAGACGTCATATTTGAGATTATTTTTACTAAAAACAAAACACGAAGGACACAATATGTGGACGAAGGATATGAATAATGAAAAAAAAACACTCATAAATAGTTTGTTATTTATTTAATATGAAATACTCTTTTCAATTCCTGCGAAATTGCAGCAGTACAATTAAATTTATATTTTTTCAAATAGTGTTTAAATGCAACATTATCAGGATTGATGGATGGATGGATGAATGGGCTAATTTCTATTAATCCTATTTTGGTGGGAAAGGAAAAATGAGTATAACATTATTGAATTAATGACAAAATAATTAAAAAACAATTATTAAATACAACATGAAACTTTAAAAACTGAAACAACAACATGATTACAACAAACATGTTGAATTAACAAAACATAATAATCTTATTGAAAAAAAAGAAAAAAAAAACAAACTTACACACACACAAACAAAATGAAAATAATGAAAAATAAAAAAACACAACTTTGAAAAGAAATGAAATAAAAATGCATTAAAAAATTAAAAATTGTTTATGGAAGTTTTTTTTAATAACAAAAGATTTTGAAACATTCTATATATATTAATTTCTTTGGTCTTGCTGTTCTTCTTAGTGGATTTAAACAATCGGGGTTTTGAAATCATGTATCCAACGTGTGCATCCATTTATCTCGTTTGATATTAGATCAATAGAAAGACTTAAAAAAACATCTCCAATAGTGTATAACCATTTGTTAGGAAAGAAGTAATTATTTTATATAACGATATTTTTAGTAACCATATCATAGGCACTGAGTTATCTATGATATGGAACTATAAAAGTGAATAATTTAAACAAGTCTTAGATTGTTGAATTATCATAGAGAAGAAAATCTCTTAGTACGACTGAAGGCCGATCTTACAGAATAACTCAGAAATTAATTTCTAATAAAAATAAAACAACTTGCGATGCGCTAGGGCTGGCTCTATCTGGTCGTAGTCGGTGGCTCTTAAAAGTTGGCTACTTCATATATGAATTGAGATAAAAGGTAAAAACAAAATATGGTCCACTTTTAGTTTTTTTTTAGTTATAGTTTATACCCTACACCAGCAGTTGGGGTATTATGGGGCAGAAAAAAACTCCACCATTACTTCTAAGTCTAGTCGTTCGCTTCAGAAACACTTTCTGAGTCGTTAATAAAAATTAAAAATGTGAAATTTTTAACATATTTAATTTTTTGTCCCATATTTTTAGTATTTAAATTAAGATCCATATGCTATTGAACTCAAATCTTTTCCTTAATATTATACAAGCCAAAACATCATACAAATTTTCCCTCGCTCCCTTCTATAAACCTTAAATATATATGTTTAGAAAGGTATCTACAATACCTTTCAGATGATACGTTAATATATATATTAACTATCAAACGAGAAAAATGGTTCTGTAAGTCCAAACTTTGGGACCCAATTACTCGAAAAAAACTAAATGTTACTTATTTTATTCCAAATAGTATTTATGTTTAAAAAAAAAAAAAAACTAAAAAATGCCGATCTTAGTTAGTTCCGAACATTTTTTCCCGAATCGCAATGAAAAATTTAAGTATTTTATGGTCTACATCCGTTTATAATGTATATATTTAAAATCAAAAGCACAATACACAATAACCAATACCACTATGCGACACCTCAGCATTCACTAAAGTGGAAGAGTGAGATGCAAAACTTTCGAAGGCAAACAAGCAGAGTAAAGCTTAACCATTTTTAAGCGTTAACGACGATAACGCAATGCGTTCCCACCACAATTGGATCTCCGTTCCGGAACAATCAAGTCGTACTCAGCCAAAGATTGTCAATCCAGTGACAGCTGTATCAAATAGACGAGCTGTTACAACAACAACGCAATAGGTATTTACTCACCCAGAGCTGCTTTACGACTGATAAAGAAATTTTTATAATTCAATTCTGATATCTTAACTTGACAATAGAATTTCTCTCTGTGTACTCCCATTCGATAACTACAACGATAACATACACACACACATGCATGTTTTGTCATCACTGATTTTTGATTTTTGACATTTTCTAAAAAATTATATTTTTATTTATTAATTTAAATTATAATTATAAATTTAAAATAGAAAATAAAAATAAAAGAAAAAGAAAAACTATTGCAAACAATGAAAACTAAAATACCATACAGGTGAGTTTGATCAACTTTTCTGTGGAGTTCAAAATGAACTATTATTATTCTTCTCTTACAGATGGAAAGATTACAAACCTGTTGGCAAGAAGATTGAAGGCACTAGATTTATTGCATTTAAAGTGCCACTGAAGGAAGTAAGTTTCCATAATTTTATTAAAATATAATATTTGTGTAAAATAAAAGTGGAAAAAGTAAAAGAAAAAAAAAAGAATGTTGTTGTGGGAATTTAACATGTCACATTAACGGTGTCCTTAAGTGTATAAAAAAGTATTAGTTATTTGTCCAATTAAAGATAAGATTTCATATGTCACCATAAAACTCTTGTTTGATATTCACATATGGACAAATGTCTCCTGTCATGTATAATTATTAAAGGCTGCTAGGGCTCAGAAAACAATTGGAATACAGAAATGGTTCATTTGAAATTACAAAAAAATGTAAACAAATTATTATTTGATTTTTTATAAAGTTAGATTTTCAAAACATGTCAGTTATAGTTGTAACAGTTCCGATATATCTGGTTATACCTGGTTGTTGAAAAAAACTCCCTATTGATACAGTTTTCACTGGATTGACAATCTTTAAACGGGAGTGTCTCTTGTTGTTCCGGAACGGAGATCCAATTGTCGTGGGAACGAAGAAAAAAAAAATAAAAACATTCCAGTTATTATGTTTAATATCAAACAAATGAATGTTTGATGTTAATCTGATTAATATTAGTGACCAGAAAAAAGTGTATACTAAAATTTTTAACAAAACTCAACTTGGTCCTACAAAAAGTTTGCTAAGCTAAGGTCTGCCGCCAACCATTTTCCAATGTTTTCGAACAGTACCAGAAGATCTTCCAACACATTCATTAGAAAAGTACTCCGCTATGCTCAACGCTAAATTTGTTTCATACGAAATGTTAAAGCGAATGCATATTTAAAAAACATAAAATATTAAAAAAGTTCCTGCTAAAAATTTAGAGGCCAAAAACAGAGCATAAAAATTAAAGTCAAGTTTTCTAAAAAAACGTTTATACTGGCAGATTTTTTGCAACTTCCTGGTCGAATTTTATGCTGCTAATGCTCGAGTGAATGTTAATAATATGTTTAGAACCCAGTCAAAATTTAGATCAATGAATGTTTTCAAAACATTCAGTTTCCATTCATAAGATTTCATCATGTGTCCACATATTTTTAGCCTAACTTGATATCAAGTCATTATGGTAACAAAAAGCGTTTAAGTGGTAGTAGAATAATAATGTGACATTTGTACTAAGAGACGAAAATCCTTTAAAATGTCAGAATCTAAGACCAGTGGAGAATACTTGGACTTTTATTAAAAGACAATTGAAGAGCACAAAAAAGATTTCTAAAAGTATGGTAGATTTAAAACCAAGCAAAGTGACATATAAAGCACTATAAAAACTTAAATGAAGAGATTTCTGAAGAGGGTTTAAAGTTTCATCATTAGAGTTTAAACTATAAAACTATTTTATTTAATTAATTTTAACGTTCATAATTTGTAACGTAAACATTTAACAAATACGTTTTTGTTCCAGCCATATTATTCAATTAACGATCTAATCTCATTTGAGTATCTCATTGAAGGACCCATAAGAATATCTGTTAAACATTTACATTTGCCTTACAAATCTTTTCAATTGTAAAAAGGTATTTCTTATATGGACTTATTGAATGTCTCACTAGAAAATCTTATTTAAAATCTTTTAACAATCAGTATTATGGGATATAACTAGAGATCTTGAACCAATAATGTAAAGATGCTTCCGGCGCTTTGCTGCATAAAGCTTCTCCTCAAACCTAGATCTCGAAAGAAATTTCACAAATCACGACATGAATTAAAAAAAAAAAATCCTGCAACGGGGATTTTGCCCAATCTCCCTAATCTTATCCGTACTAAAATTTTCCGATAAAACCGTTTAATAGGAAAGTGACAAAATTTAACCAAATATTAATTCGATTTGATTGATTAATAATTGGTATATATAGGGCCGTCTCAATTGATTTTCGATCATTGATTTTCTCACGTAAAACTGTTTTTCAGGAATATTATTGGGCTAAACTAAATGCCAACTCCAAAAGTTGTACAAAGAGTATCATGGTTCTACCTGTCCTATATTTATTCACCACAGCTTTTTTTGTTTAAGTGATTGGAACTAAAATTTTAAAAAATAGCAGATAAAAGATAGTTTATAATTGCATTACTACCCCTACCTTTAATCCTAACCGTCCTTCAGATTGTCCACCTAAACTATTTCTACTACTTGAGAAAATAATTCGATAGAACTTTAGATTATCGATAAATAATATTCATTTTAATTAATAATTAATTTAAATTTAATTTAGGGAGGTTGTTTTCACCCTAGTCCTATTGTAATCTTTTATAGCATATATTACTTTCGTATATATTGGGATTATTCTGTCAAAATTTCATCAAAATTGGCCCAGCCTTTTTGGTGTCCATACGTTACATACGCACATTCTTTTTATATATACAGATTGATTTTATATTTTTACAATAAATATTATTTTGTTATTTATATATATATTTTTCAGCATATTGCCAGAAATGTTGAAAGTGCTATGCGTTTGGATGGTAATATACTTTTGAAAACAGTACCTAATTTAGGTCTAATTATAGACTTAACCAATACCAAACGTTATTATGATCCTGATGTAAGTTTGCTACGAAGATAATTAAAGAATAAAAATGAATATAAATTAATCAATTTTATATTTTTAAGATTTTCGAAAAAGCGGGTATTGAATATAAAAAACTAATGTTACCAGGACATGTAACTCCCTCTGAATATCAAGTACATAAGTATGTATATAGGAATTTTCAAATATTTTGTAAGAAAGCTCAGTGGTCGTCATAAAACGGTTATTTTTGGAAATAATTTTAAAATTTATGATCCAATTTTTATACGGTTATAGCTGATTCTAATTTGATTTAGAGTACTGTAGGGTAATGGATAACATACCAAAGATGGCCACCTTGGAAATATATAAGACAAAAGAAATTGTTTATTTATGTATTATAATCAAGGAAGTCTAATTCAAATATCTTTAGCGGCTCAAAAGTTATAAAATTAATTCCAAAGAAAATCGTTCTGGAACCAATTGATCTTTTTGACATAATTTTCGTTTGTTTACACATAAAATTTTAAACTTCTTATAGATTCATTGAAATTGTTAAAGATTTTGTGGAAAGAAATCCAGATAATGGTATGTTTTTATTCTGAAAAATATTTTTTTGAAAATCGAATAAAAATTGATATCTTTAGATAAATTAATTGGCGTACATTGTACACATGGAGTAAATCGTACTGGTTACTTAATTTGTAATTATATGATATCGCAAATGACCATAGAACCAAATGAGGCCTTGAATAGTAAGTAAATTTTTTAATAACTTTACAATTTACATTAATTATTATAATTTATTGGAAAAGGATTTGCTAATTCTCGTGGCCATAGAATAGAAAGAAATTATTATATCGATGCACTACAACAACTAAAAACTAAAACAGATAATTGGAGAGCAGAAAGTAAGGACAGAATTGAAAGAAATACTTGTAATGAATATAAAGTATCAAAAGATAGGAAACCAAATAATATAAACACTAGAAAAGAGTCTATCAGAGATTATATCAGAGATATAAGATCGAAATATAATAATCTTAGCAAAAAGAAAAAAGTAACGCACACTCTTTTGCCAATAATTGGAGAAATGATCATTGCCGACCAACGGATAATTATGTTACAAATAATCAAATAGAGTCTAATAGAAATCATGCTGTTAGTACTATAATATCACAAGATAACAATCTTCAAAATCTTAGTAACCTGAACCATCAGGCACCACCTTTAAGGATAGATTATTACAATAACCAAACTATCAATAGGTCACCACATAATAATAACAATATGCAATTATTACCACAAAATGAGGGCCAACTAATAATTCCTAATCATATGTCAAATCAGCAACAACCGGCACCACCTCGTTTAAGATTAGATTATTATAAAGCCAGACCTGTAAAGGATAATAAACAAGTAAATTATAATTGATTCTTAATTAACTAAAAAAACACTTAATACAATTTTAAGATTGAAAACAGAAATTAATTTTAAATGAAATTAACAAGTGGAAATTAATTTTTTATGTATTTTTTAAATATTGTTTTAAAAAATGTTTGTAATGAATTCGGATTTAATATGCAATTACCTTTTCATAATCTTAAAATATTGTAAGTTATATATGATTTTTCAATAAAATTGCTACAAATTTTCTAATGTAGAATCACGGGATTTTATTTATTTTAATTAAATAATAGATTAAAGTAAAAATTATTGTAGTATCAATATGCTTTATTAAGTTAACAATTTAGAGTATTTTTATACAAATTTCTAAATATTATAAACTCAGATTTATTGTCACTTGTAAATTAATTCAAATAAAGCTGTTTCAAAATAATTAGTTTTGAAGATTTTTAACATTAATTTTGTTGATTTTTCACATCGAAATAACCCAAAAATCATTTTTTCAAAGCAACAATTTCTGTCACTGCTGCTTCTAATGATGCTGCAACCTCAACACCTCCAACAGTATTTCATATCAGACATCTGAGGTGATACCCATCTTGCAGTTTAGATGCAATGGTCTTCGGGTTAAAGTAAATTAGATAACCTGATTCATGAGACAAAATAATATCGTAGATTCGAAATACTTATCCTATCACTGTCGTAGACCCTTGAGTCCCTTCGCCATCCTCAGCTAAATTGTCATTTACCAACCTCGAGGCCCTTCTCTATCCCTACCTAAATTGTAATCTTATAACAAAAATCTTCACAATCTGGATAAGGTAATGAAGGGAATGGATAAAAAAATCTTATTAGTTATTCATAAAACGATCGGTCAATCAGTGATAAATTATGCTGTTCCAATGTTTCTCTTTCAAAGTTGCTAAAACATACTCTTATGAACCGTAAAATACAACAACGACGTGAGGAGACAAAATTCTTACCGGTTAGGGAACATTATTATATACTCATAAAACGGTATCCTCTTGGACGTGATCGTAGGCATTATCCTAACTTCAATACAATACGTCCGAGGCATGTTGGAAAATAACTTCCAATATAAATTTTCAATTATTTTTTATTTAAAAATTATTTGTGATTTATTTATTTATTTTTTCTGTTTGTTCTATATGATTTGTTTAGTATATTGTCTACAATTGTTATTACACTTACATACAACAAATAATTAATCATATTAAATAAAAACAATATGATACATATAATTACATACATATGTATATATGTATAAAAAATATATATATTATTTATATACGTATAGCATACATATACATAGTAAAGTATATAAAAATAAGCGTTCAATAAAAATTGCTTTGGTTCATAAATATTATAATTAAAATAATTCCTACATTCTGAAAATAAAAACGCATTCATGGCTAAAAGACTAACAAAAATATATAAAATTATCTTAAAACTTAATGCAAGAGATTCTCAGTTATTGGTAAAATGAGAGTTCAGCATTTAAATTAAAAAAAAAAACAATTAAATAAAAATAATAATATAAAAACAAAAAATATGATTAAAATATTCGATAAGGATCCATTTGAGGAAAGGAATGAAATGTTTTGTCAATTATCTTAATACATTTTTAATAATGTAAATGAAACGAAATTAAATACTTATCATGAAGAAAATATTTCAAAAATATTCACCGGCCGCTTTATAAACACGTGGACAATGAGTTTCAGCCAATAAACAATATGCACATTTTGTACCTACTTTAATGGGTTGTTTTATTGAGTGTTTATTCCATATATGAGCTACAAATGAATTTCGTATACGTGTCATAGTTGACTCTAATAGTTCTGGTTCAAAGAAATGCATCCATTGACGCCAGGGTATAGCATAGAAAGCGTCTATGGGATATACCTTAAAACCCATACAACGTTTAGTATCCATCATTAGTTCTATATTATGGGTACCACAAACATTTTGCATTACCCTTGTTATAACACCAGGACCATTATTGCCCCAGTTACTGCCATCAAACGTTTGTTGAAAATTTTGTAGGCACTGATAGGCAATTTCGTGACCAAATCCTTCGGAATCAAAATTCATAATACCAGCTGCTAAATGAGTATTAGATTCAGCTCCTGTGTAATTGGGTGGTAATTCTTCCATGGAACGCAGCATAACAATATCCATATCAAGATAAGTACCACCCCAACGCCAAAGTGTTAGATAACGTAAAAAATCGGATATGTGAGAAAGAACGTAACTAAAAGGTAACAAATCGACAGAAAAGAAGTTTAAAAAAATAATTAATTTAGATTTTAAACTATAGTTTACGTTAAGGTTTATACAAGACAATTAGACTATAATTAGGACTATAGTTTTAGATATAAATCATGCAAGTTTATAATTAGAGTTAAATTATCATTATAGACCACAATTTTTAGGTCGATTACGTATGGCAACCGAACTTCAGTTCTGTTGTCAATGGGCAAAATATTTTTCTCGCTCCCGATTCAGAAGAAAATTCACAAATCGCCACGAGTATTAAAAAATTCATGCAACGAAGAATTGCCCAATTCGATTATTAGAGGAATTTGGATTTAATTGTTTAACTCCCGCTGTAACAGTGCATGGGGCCTACAACCTCCTATAATGTTATTTGTTTTTTGAAAACATTCCATGACCATAATATAACAAAAAAAATGGGACCTAAAAAAGATATCCGACATTTGTATATATTACCAAAAGTGCTTACACCATGGACATTATTTGGATTCAACTCCATTTGTTTAATAAGTACCTCAAATTCTGTACCTGGAATTTGGCAACTGATATTGATAATAGTTAGTTGCCAGTTGTCATCTATAATATAATTTTGGCAACTTGCAATGCAACTGAAGTTCGTTCGCCATACGTTGTCGACCCATTAGTCTATATTACAGTTTATAAATTTAGTATACATTATAGACTACAGTTTAGTCTATATAATAAACTACTGTTTAGTCTATCGTTTTCAGTTTAGTTTATATTATAGACTATAGTTTACTATATATTACAGACTATAATATCGCCTATATTGACATAGTCTTTTAGACAATTTAATATATATTATAGACCACTGTTTAATTTATATTAAAGACAACTAGTTAGTACATATTATAGGCTACTAATTAGTCTAATTTATAAACTACTAATTAGTTTCTATTATAGATTAAAATTTAGTCTATATTATAAACTTCGTTTAAGTCTGTGTTGTGGACTCAATCGAAAATATATTTAACTCTTTTTTAATGTGTTTGCCTTACCTTGATTTAAACAATGCTCCATCCTTTAGCCAATCATAAATAGGTGTATTTGCTGCATATGTCCATAAATTAATATTTCTTAAATGTACGTTTTTATAACTTAATATAGCATCCAAGAGAGCTTCATTGCCTCTATTGCTACTATAGCTATTGTTGATAAACTTATAACGAGGACTAGCAAATAAAACAAATACTTGTGAATTAGGATTGTGTAAGGCTGAAGATTCTATAGCGCAAGCTTGTCTAGCATTAAGTTTTACCATATTCCAATGAATAGGCTCTTTCACAGATTTATCGTAACCAATCGCAGATGTTGGATTATCTGATTGCATTTGTGGACAAGATGTTTCATGAAAAAATATACTTTTACCTGGTATTGGTTGTATTTTGGCCAGCAAAATATCTTCTAATTTCTCCAACCCCCAATCGGTGATGATTCCATTATCATTTTCTTGTAGTAGTTGTTGTTGTTGTTCAATTAAAGGATGGGAATCAATGAAACATAAGCGTACATCAGGTTTTTGATATAAAGTTATGATAACACCAATTATGCACAATAACAAAAGGACTAAAAACATAAACCGCAAACGAAAATTAACCAACATAAATTTCCCTAAAAGTTTTTGGAATTTTATAAAATTCATTAGAAATTTATAGGTGGTTTGGTTTTTGTGTTCAAAAAAATTGAGTGGCGATTGGTTACGTAGTTTTAGATTTAAATTTACTTTACATTAATTGTATTTTAATTATATTAATTAATTACAAAGGGGTGAAATGTCAAATTGTTCTTTTTCCTCGTATTATTATTGTTGTAACTTTGTTTGTTCAAAATATTTGTTTGTTAATAAGAAACCTGAGCCGATGAATTTAGTCAACGACGACGTTGAATTTGGAAATACCAGGCGGTTATAATAAAATTTTAAAAGATTTTTATTTTAATTATAAATCCTCAAATTTAATTATGTAATTAAATATTTTAAATGATTTTTGACATGATTCAAATATTTTAAATATATATATAATTTATTTAAGAGAAATATATAATGCACATTATTAAATTTATTAAACAAATTAACAGTTAAATAATTTTCGAGTAATTATAATTAAAAAGAAGTGAAGACCTTTTCAGTAATTTACAAAAAAAGGTATTATATTATTAATCCATAAGGGTACAAAAGCAGTTTTTTTACCGAGACAAAAGTACTTACATCTCAAAAAGGTATTGATATAACGATATTATTATTCAAAGTGAAACTTGTAGGCAACACTTCATTTGATATCCATTATATAACATTAACCAAAAATATGGTACTAGAAATATTAACAATTTTTGACTTTTTCATGGCCAAAAATTAGAAATTTTTAAATTGATAAATATGATATAATTTATTTTTTGTACATAATTTTTTAAAAAATTTGATTTGGCTGGGGCGAAAATTACAAGACATCTGTTGTTTATAAAAAATGTAAACACACGGTTGTAATTTTGCAGCACCTTTGTTTGATTTCATTGTGTTGCATTCATAGAAGGGAGTTAATAATTATTTAAAAATGTTGCCTATAACTTTTGATATGAATGAAACTAGTGTAATATCGATAATATACGGAAAGGACTATTTAATAACTTACTTTGATGTAGAGAGAGAGACTGGCCATCACCCAATCATGATCTATTAACGACGCTTTTTCAGGGGCCCGAATCATAAATCGTTAACTTTGTGGTAGTCCGCTATCTTCCCAACTTTTTTCATCAAGCGTCATCCTGAGAATTCATTGATTCTTTCATTTGATATCTGTGATAAAATAATTCTAGTTATTTTTAGAAATTAACGTTTTTGCGACATTCTATAAATTCTAAATTCAATCTGGCATCTCCTTAAGAGCAGCTGCTGTTTGTTCATTATTTTTTCTCTCAGTTCTATTTATTTTAATGTAAAAGAAAACAAAACAACACGTGCAGGGCACTTTGTGGGAAGAAATTTTAAAATTTGTCTTTTATTAAGATTTTGTATTTTTTAAATTAAATTTGAAATAAAATAAAAGAGTTAATAAATTAAATAATAATGGCTGTCGAAGTAAATAAAAGGAAAAGAAAACACGATGAAAGTTCTCCACAAGAAGAAGATGAAGGTGCTGTGGTGGTGCCCAAAAAGCAAACGAAGAAATCTCTAACACCTAAAAAAGAAAAGAGTAATAAGTCTTTTACTGAATTGGAAGAAAATATGGATGATTCTCAGCAAGATTCAGGTTTCGATGCTGAAGAAAAAGATATTAAATTTTCCAAAGATTTTAAAATGATGGAATTTCGTACAAAATTAAGGGGAGATAATTTTATAACAGGTACCTATCAGAAAATACCTTTAATAAGAATGTCAAAATTATTATTATTATTGATCCTCTTCAGAACTACGTCATTTCCTACATTTGTGTCAAAGTCGACCAAAAATTATTGCAAAATATATAGAAAAACGTGGAAAGCCTTTAGAATTTGCAGAGGCCTTAGAACGTATTGATAAATCCAATATTCTGCATATTGCCTACATTTGCGATGCCCTCCAGTTGGTTATTATGGAAATCCTTAGTAATCAACGTAATCATTTGGAATCTGCAGTTCATGCTTCTCGTTATTTCCTTAAATCACATGGTTCTCTATTGGAATTATTACTAAAATCAGCTCAACTTAATCATCGTAAAATTGCCTTAAAACTATTAACCGCAATTGTTTGTGTAGAACCCCAATTGGGTCGTCAAGTTTTGTCTTCCTATGACATTTTATCTAATGTCAATAATATAAAACAATTTCTTTCCCACTCTCACTTCGAATTGAAACAACAGCAACAACAACATCAAGTCTCAAGTGATCAAGATATTGAAACTGTTCGCAAATGTTTTATACATTTTGTACTGTCATATTTAGTTGATGGTAACACTTTACTTATACGTAACATTCTTGATCGCGGCTCCCTGATAAAAGCTGTAGCTGCTGGTCTTCTTTACGATGATGCCGTAACGGTTTGCGTCGTCTTAAGTACCTTTAAAAAATATGTTCTAGAATGTCCGGAAATATCAAAAACCAAAAAGATTCATGTTTTTGATTTGGAATGTTGCAAGTCATTTGTTAAATTGTACGATTGGAAAGGATCTCGTGTTTTTGCTGCCAAATATTCGAGTAAAAAGAAGGAAAAAAACAATTTAAATGACGCCGAAATGGAACAGCTAATAAATCCTCAAGATAAGGAAGCAGTTTCAAAGGCGGTACATGAATTTTTAATGGTTTTATTGACTTCCAGAAAATATGGCATAGCTTTCGATACCATCAAGTTTTTCCGCCATAAACATAATACTATACAAGGTGAGTGTTCCTTCATACAAAAATTATAGATTTGTGGAAATCATCAATTTAAGTTTCTGAAGTTTTCTGTATTTTCTTATATAAAATTTTATCGCAATTGAAATTTTTCTATAGAAAATGTATCGCAATTGAAATTTTTCTATAGAAAATGTATCGCAATTGAAATTTTTCTATAGAAAATTTATCGCAATTGAAATTTTTCTATAGAAAATGTATCGCAATTGAAATTTTTCTATAGTAAATTTATCGCAATTGAAATTTTTCTATAGAAAATTTATCGCAATTGAAATTTTTCTATGGAAAATTTATCGCAATTGAAATTTTTCTATAGAAAATTTATCGCAATTGAAATTTTTCTATAGAAAATTTATCGCAATTGAAATTTTTCTATAGAAAATTTATCGCAATTGAAATTTTTCTATAGAAAATTTGTCGCAATTGAAATTTTTTCTATAGAAAATTTATCGCGATTGAAATTTTTCTGTAGAAAATTTATCGCAATTGAAATTATTCTATAGAAAATTTATCGCAATTGAAATTTTTCTATAGAAAATTTATCGCAATTGAAATTATTCTATAGAAAATTTATCGCAATTGAAATTATTCTATAGAAAATTTATCGCAATTGAAATTATTCTATAGAAAATTTATCGCAATTGAAATTATTCTATAGAAAATTTATCGCAATTGAAATTATTCTATAGAAAATTTATCGCAATTAAAATTTTTCTATAGAAATAATCGCAATTGAAATTTTTCTATAGAAAATTTATCGCAATTGAAATTTTTCTGTAGAAAATTTATCGCAATTGAAATTTTTCTATAGAAAATTTATCGCAATTGAAATTTTTCTATAGAAAATTTATCGCAATTGAAATTTTTCTATAGAAAATTTATCGCAATTGAAATTTTTCTATAGAAAATTTATCGCAATTGAAATTTTTCTATAGAAAATTTATCGCAATTGAAATTTTTCTATAGAAAATTTATCGCAATTGAAATTTTTCTATAGAAAATTTATCGCAATTGAAATTTTTCTATAGAAAATTTATCGCAATTGAAATTTTTCTATAGAAAATTTATCGCAATTGAAATTTTTCTATAGAAAATTTATCGCAATTGAAATTTTTCTATAGAAAATTTATCGCAATTGAAATTTTTCTATAGAAAATTTATCGCAATTGAAATTTTTCTATAGAAAATTTATCGCAATTGAAATTTTTCTATAGAAAATTTATCGCAATTGAAATTTTTCTATAGAAAATTTATCGCAATTGAAATTTTTCTATAGAAAATTTATCGCAATTGAAATTTTTCTATAGAAAATTTATCGCAATTGAAATTTTTCTATAGAAAATTTATCGCAATTGAAATTTTTCTATAGAAAATTTATCGCAATTGAAATTTTTCTATAGAAAATTTATCGCAATTGAAATTTTTCTATAGAAAATTTATCGCAATTGAAATTTTTCTATAGAAAATTTATCGCAATTGAAATTTTTCTATAGAAAATTTATCGCAATTGAAATTTTTCTATAGAAAATTTATCGCAATTGAAATTTTTCTATAGAAAATTTATAGCAATTGAAATTTTTCTATAGAAAATTTATAGCAATTGAAATTTTTCTATAGAAAATTTATCGCAATTGAAATTTTTCTATAGAAAATTTATCGCAATTGAAATTTTTCTATAGAAAATTTATCGCAATTGAAATTTTTCTATAGAAAATTTATCGCAATTGAAATTTTTCTATAGAAAATTTATCGCAATTGAAATTTTTCTATAGAAAATTTATCGCAATTGAAATTTTTCTATAGTAAATTTATCGCAATTGAAATTTTTCTATAGAAAATTTATCGCAATTGAAATTTTTCTATAGAAAATTTATCGCAATTGAAATTTTTCTATAGAAAATTTATCGCAATTGAAATTTTTCTATAGAAAATTTATCGCAATTGAAATTTTTCTATAGAAAATTTATCGCAATTGAAATTTTTCTATAGAAAATTTATCGCAATTGAAATTTTTCTATAGAAAATTTATCGCAATTGAAATTTTTCTATAGAAAATTTATCGCAATTGAAATTTTTCTATAGAAAATTTATCGCAATTGAAATTTTTCTATAGAAAATTTATCGCAATTGAAATTTTTCTATAGAAAATTTATCGCAATTGAAATTTTTCTATAGAAAATTTATCGCAATTGAAATTTTTCTATAGAAAATTTATCGCAATTGAAATTTTTCTATAGAAAATTTATCGCAATTGAAATTTTTCTATAGAAAATTTATCGCAATTGAAATTTTTCTATAGAAAATTTATCGCAATTGAAATTTTTCTATAGAAAATTTATCGCAATTGAAATTTTTCTATAGAAAATTTATCGCAATTGAAATTTTTCTATAGAAAATTTATCGCAATTGAAATTTTTCTATAGAAAATTTATCGCAATTGAAATTTTTCTATAGAAAATTTATCGCAATTGAAATTTTTCTATAGAAAATTTATCGCAATTGAAATTTTTCTATAGAAAATTTATCGCAATTGAAATTTTTCTATAGAAAATTTATCGCAATTGAAATTTTTCTATAGAAAATTTATCGCAATTGAAATTTTTCTATAGAAAATTTATCGCAATTGAAATTTTTCTATAGAAAATTTGTCGCAATTGAAATTTTTCTATAGAAAATTTATCGCAATTGAAATTTTTCTATAGAAAATTTATCGCAATTGAATTTTTTCTATAGAAAATTTATCGCGATTGAAATTTTTCTGTAGAAAATTTATCGCAATTGAAATTATTCTATAGAAAATTTATCGCAATTGAAATTTTTCTATAGAAAATTTATCGCAATTGAAATTATTCTATAGAAAATTTATCGCAATTGAAATTATTCTATAGAAAATTTATCGCAATTAAAATTTTTCTATAGAAATAATCGCAATTGAAATTTTTCTATAGAAAATTTATCGCAATTGAAATTTTTCTATAGAAAATTTATCGCAAT
This sequence comes from Cochliomyia hominivorax, assembly GCA_004302925.2. Lineage (NCBI taxonomy): Eukaryota > Metazoa > Arthropoda > Insecta > Diptera > Calliphoridae > Cochliomyia > Cochliomyia hominivorax. Next base: position 12,282,968 of record PYHX02000494.1, read on the forward strand.
TGAAATTTTTCTGTAGAAAATTTATCGCAATTGAAATTTTTCTATAGAAAATTTATCGCAATTGAAATTTATGAAACTTTGCTATAGAAACAACAAAAAGAAACTATAGATTGTGTTTTGTATTTATTTTTAGGTCAAATTATGGGCTACATTCATGTCCCTTGGATGGATGAACGTAAAACTGAATTAGTAATGAAAATTTTAGAATCCTGTCCTGATCTATTCAGAAATACAGTACGTAACTTTGCGGGTATTATAAATCCTTTACGTACCCCTTCCCGTTTTTGGCTTAAAGCAGCCGATTTCTTAACACAAGTCATTGCCGCTTGCCATCCAAGTTATCTAAAAGGCGCATTGGATAAAATTACCTTAACCGATTTTACATTTTGGATCAAAGATATATGCTTGCCTTTGGAAACACTTGTGCATATAAAGGGTAACAATTTTTTAATTCATAAAAGTTTTCAACAACGTTTGATCACCAATCGCTTACTTCTCGCCATGTTCCAACAATACACCAACTATATGGAAATCATAAATCAAAGAGAGAAAAATAAATCGTCCAATTCTTTGAGACGTTTTAAATTTGATATTTTAAATCATTTACTTATGAATTTTCCCACTATGGAAAATATTTTATTATCTTTAAACACTTCCATTGAATTGAAGGAACAAGATGAAGTAGATGTTTTGGCTCATTTGGATGTGGCTTTGGACTTAATATTGATTTTGTGCCAAGAAAATCGTACCTTTGTTAATAAAACTTCGGTTATATTGGATTATTTGGAATTATTAAGACCATTATATGCAAAAGATGAAGAACAATTTATTAAGGTGGATCAAGAAGACAAGAGTAATATCAAATTGGAAATGAAAGCCATTAAAACTATACTATTGTTATTCCCAAAAGCTTTGGAACCCAGTAAGAAACGTTTTGGCAGTGTTTTGAAATCATTTATTAAAGCTTTTGTTTATGGAGAGACAGATGTTAGTAACGAAGCAGGAGCTTTATTACGAAATATTTTCAAAAATACAGGCATATTTGAGACAGGAGAATTGGAAATAGATTTATGGTTAGAAGCTTTAAAATTTGTCGATGTAGAGACCGTAAATGTGGTGACCCAGGTGTTTAATGAAGTTTTAAAGGTGAGTAAATGAAAAGTATTAAAAGAAATGAATTATATTTATCTTTCATAACCTCCACTACCAGGAGTAGTTAAGAGGTGTACACTTTGTTTTTATGTAACACCAAGAAGAAATCATCTAAGATCGCATAAAGTATATATATTCTTTTATTTAATTAAAAACTTAATCGATTTAGATATGTCCCTTTGCTTGGAACATTTTCACGTCCACAATAATTATTCGATTACTACAAAATTTTTTTCTGAATGTTTATCATAGTCCACTTCAGTTTGCTTTATAAAGCGGACGATATTTGTCCACGAAAAAATATAAGGTTTAAAAATTAATATAACTCCTACATTCGGACCAATTTTATTGGTAAATGAGTAAGATCGAAAAATTCTTATCACACGTTTTTCATTTAAACTTTTAATCCACGTATTATTCTCAAAGAAATAATTATATTGTAAATCTGATTAATATTAGTGACCAGGAAAATGTGCGTTCTAAAATTATTTAATATTTTTAACAAAACCCAACTTGATCCTACAAAAAGTTGGTCAAGTATTCAAAGGACTATCGTCAAACTTTTTCTAATGCTATTAAACAGTGCCGGGAGAATTTGACTGTTGACAGAAAACTTTGATCAGGTAGATTAATTGGTCCACATGATCCAAAAAAGAATAGAAAACATTTTTAAAAGAGCTCCCAATACATCCGGCAGGAAAGCAGGCCGGTAAGCTCAGTGCTCGGACTATTGGGTTAAAGATAGGCAGGTTAAAAAACATACAAGGATTAAATAGTTCCAGAGAGGAATGCTGATACAAAACAGAGCATCTAAATTCAATTTTTTAAAAAAATATACTTGCTGTAAATAGATGGATAAATGTATGTTCTGAACGATTTTTCGCAACTTCCTAGTCAACAATTTTACGCTGCTGATGCTCGAGGGAACGTTGAAGAGAAGTTTAGGACCCCAAAAGCATTTTGGTATGGCAAGTTGTAGTAGCAAAAAGAAGCCAATCATCGAACTCTTTAAATAACGAAATTTGCATCAAGAAATGTTTACAGAAAAGGCTGCTTCCATTCATAAGACTTCATAATGAGTCCACTTATTTTTGGCCTGATTTTGCTTCAGTCACTATTGTAAAAAGTCCTTGAATAGTACAAGAACAATTATGTAATATTTGTACCAATAGATTCAATTCCTCCAAACTGTCCGGAGCTAAGGCCCTTGTTAAAAGAGAATTGAAGAGCATAAAAAGCGTGTCCACAAGTGTGGTAAATTTTAAACAGATTTTATAAGGATTTCCAAAAAAAATCACTAGAGATTAAAACTATAAAAAGGATTTAAAACTCTTAAGTACAGACCAATTTTTGTTGAAATTTTAATAAAATTGTTTTTTATGAACTTTTTTTAGTTCATATTTATAATGTGTTTAAAATTGGCTCCACAAAAGAACCCCTACCCGGAAAATGGTAGACAATCGAATATAAAATTCATAATTATTTTTTCTCACTATTTTTCAGGTTACCAAAGCTGAGGTCGAAATGCCTAAGTCTCTAGACTCTGTAGTGAATAAAGAAAATTTGCATTCTTTATTTGATAATATTGAAAAGGGTTTATCGGTCCAGGCTTATGTGGAAAATCTTAGCATTAGCAAACTTATGCCCTTAATTTACAAAGGTGTAGATATCGAAGCACCTTTGGGTCACTATTTACAAATAGTTTGCTTCTTAATGTTCCATTATTATCCCTCTGCTGAAAGTGTTAAATGTTTATATGAACAACATTTTACAGCCATGACCACATATATGCAAAATTGGTTGTCCAAAAAATTAAAGATGAAAATCAATTATTGGTGGAATCAAATATTGCAAAAACTATACCTTTAATCAAAGACATCCAGAGTATAGTCCTTAATGGTGATAAAGATTTTGAAAAAATATTTGAAAGTAAAACTGCTGAAGATGTATGTGAAATGGAGTTTAAGGGGAATATGAAAAAGTTTTCGAAACTTATACAAAATTCCCGTTTATTAATGATTTATGTACAACATGTTTTATTTGAAATTCAACAGCTTAAAGAAAAACGTTTACTCACGCAATCACAGGCTTTAAGATCAGCTGAATTTATTAATTTCTGCTTGGAAATGATTGTTAAATTTAGTAACAAAGAAGAAAAACCTTTAATTGATGATAATGAGATGATTAACCCAGAATTATTTATACACAAACTATTAAAATACATATATGGCGCCAGATTACACGATATCAAATCAAATGAATTAATTTCACTCGACAATATGGAGGAGGATTCTTTTAAAAATTACTTAATTTTTGTGCATAATTTAACTGAATACTGTCGCAATTTAGAGAATTTCGATAATTATGCTGAGAATTTTAAATTGAAATTGGTTAAAGCTATAGCTATTTCACTAAACTCAAAGGATATCATCAAACGTCAAACACAAGATTTTGAAGAGTTTATAAGTCTGTGTAAAATTTTTCAATTATCGACATTACATTGTCAGGAAATTTTGGATTTATTAATGCTTAACTTAAGCTATAAGGATTTTTTCCTAGTGGAACAAGAAAATCAAAAAACTATTTACTATTCTTTATTGGTGGCGGTATTACAACGTTTAGCTGATTTGAAAAAATCTATTAAATGTCCAGGTTTTATTAAGAAATTCTCTAAAATCTATGCCAATATTTTTAAGAAACTAACAGGAGATTTTAATATAGAACTTTTAGAGGAATCTTTATATAATTTCCTCCTCATGAATCATCAATTTATTGCCGATTTGGATAAGAAATTCTTTGAATCCTTTTTCCTGGAAAGAAAATTAACAAAATCTTGTATAAAACTGGCCTGTTTGGTGTTTGCACGTCACTCTAAATATGATGAAATATTTTTGGAAATATTAGAAACTCACTTGGATAAAAAGGAACTTATATATCCTTTATTAGATTTGGCATTTAAAAAGGATTTAGAAATTGAAGCCTCCATACTGCAAAAGTTATATCAAAATTATAAAAATGGTTTTATGCGCACTATTGAAAAACCTTTAAAAGCCGGTATGATTTATAAGGAACATGTTAACTCCAGTTTAAAACTAATAGAGCTTTGTATGCCCTTAAGTGAGTGCAAAGATTTTTGTAATAAACAATTTAAATTTGAGAATGTGGAAACCTATCAATTGAGAACAATTTACAAAATATATGAAAAAGCATTTGTAAATGGTGACATTAAACAAAAATCATCCATTTTTGTTAATTTTATAATGTTGCAAGTGCAAATGTTGGCCCTGGACTTAAGAATACAAAAATTAAATGCCGAAAAACTAGAATTATTCTGTTATCAATTACAAGAGTGGTTTAAATATGGCTGGTTATTAAATAAACCCAATGAAGAAGCCGAAGGGGAATTTTCTCCCGATTTTTCTAAACTTTTAAAATCTCAACAGTGGCTGCAATTTTGTAAATCCTGTTTAAAAACTGGCATGCATATTAGTGATACAGAGGTGGAAATGGATCAACAGGATATATTTAATGGTTTGCTGTTAAAACTTTTGGCCTTTTTAACTGATAATTTGTATGAGGATTATACCGAGGAGATAGTGGATTCATTGGCTAATGTAGAATGTGGCCAGTTATATGAAATGATATGTACGCATTCCAAATTCTATGACATAGTGCTCACAAAACCCTCTCAGTCTAAAGTTAAAACCCAAGTTTTACATTTATTATATGTGATGGCCAAAAAAGCTCCGAATTGTTTGCAAGAATCCCAAATTCCAGCTATTTTGGGAGCCTACCAAGCTAAACTTTATAACTCAGATAGATATTGTTTAGCTTTATTGAATTTATTTGAATATTATGATTGTGGTTTAAGTAAATATCGTCCTTTTATATGGGGTGAAAGTGCAATTGCATTTTATGCTTTAAAGGCAGCCGATGACGAAAGAGTTAAACTTTCACAACAGGAAACATCGATACAACAAGTTATGTCGTTGGTGGATCGCCAGATATGTGAGTACACTATAGATAATTTTCCGATATGGCGTAAACTGGATACTTTACAACAATTGCCACAAGAAGAATTTGAAAATCCTTTTGTGAAAGCCTGGCATTTTGGTAGTAATAAATTGGAACAAAAATTGGAGTTAGGTGTTAAGGAAATATCAGAAAGTGAATTACGTTTATGTCCTAAACGTTCAGAAATTTACGAACAGTGTTATGATCCTGCCTTCTTTGTGCCTCTTATGTCTATGTGTTTTTCTCCAGAATCGTATGCTCATCCAGCTAGACCAGTACAAAATGGTTTATTGGCTTTAACATTTGCTGCCTTATCTTCTCAGGATAAAGAAATGCGTCAGGCGGCTGGTTGTGTGCAATTACGTTATCGTCATCATTTTGAAAATAATAAATTCTTTGAAAAACCTTTATGGATACAAACCTATGAAAACATACAAGCTGGTCTTAATGATTTGCGAAATTCCTGGATGAAACATAAATCTAATTCGGGCACTCCTAGGGTCCCTTACATATCTGGGTTATTTGTAGCTAAAACTTTTAATCTAACCACCGATCCAACTCACTTGCTCTACAAACAACTTACCATGTATTTGAGACTTAAAGCCAGTTTTAATTTTCAATGTATACCCGAATTCAATGTATTATTCTATTCCCCCGAAGTGGAACATCAAGAATTTAGACAATTCATAGTGGAAGTTATAAAACATGGTGTAAAATCCAGCTCCGATTTATTCCTATTGGTTTCCACCAACACCTTTAAAGTTTTAATGGGTTTCTATGGCAGTACCATGTCCACTTTGGATTTAAATCTACAAATTCTTTCGGTATTTTCGACTTGTGTTAAAATTCCCGCCTCTTCGAAAATTATGTTGGAACATATTGGTCTCATACCCTGGTTAAGTTCCATTATCACTTCCATAGAATTCTATCAATTTGATGTTATTGAGGGTCTCATCAGCATAATTAACAATCTATGGTTTGCTGTCAAAGCCAATGAGAAAGAATTTCATAATTATGTCCATATATCCCTGGAAATACATCGTTTAATTTTACAACTGCTACCCTTAATATCGCCACGTATATCGGTTAATAATTTTGCCAAATTGTTGAATATTTTAAATAAAACCTCTCAACAATCAACACAATATTTGGCTTTATCATCAGAACAGTTAAGTAAAATTCTATCTTGTGCTGAAAAACATTTCGACTCCTTGGTTTTACCTTTATATTCCATTTATGAAAATGGTGGCATGGGCTGTTCCACACCTGAAGATTATTGTCAGGATTTGTATGACCAGCAAGTGGACAATAAACATATACTGGCTTTATCTAGTTTAAGATCATATATTATACGTTGGTGGTCAGCTCACAATGTTACGTCAAATGATGGTGATAATACTTGTATTATGGATGCTGATCAAACTTTAGAGGCATAATTATTTTTTATAACCATTATTATGGCATTTTCTTTTCAATTCATTTAAATGAGCTGAAAATTTATTTTTTTAATGTTTTATAAGTGTAAAATTCTATTTAAAAAAAAAGTTATAAAATAAAGTACAATAAAGAACAATTTCAATTAAAATTATTTTTGGCAAATTTTTCTTGTGTGAGAGTGTTATGGTTCTGGGTTTGAAAACATTTTAAACTCTTACGATCGCAGAGTTTAATAGGAGGCTTGAAGCTCATGTGAAACGTGCTTGATTTGCAAGACCGAACTGCAGGGACTGGAAATACGGGGTTTTGGCATTAGCTAGAAGAACATGAGAGCTGTGGTAAGTTCCTAGTAGATCATGTGTTTTTAAAGGCAGGTGCCCATAGGTGAAAGTTGTAAGGCAGTTGATTCTTTGAGGAAATGGTGAAAATTAAAACTTTCTATGAATATTTTATATATATTTTTTTAAGAAAATTAATTTCTTTTTGGTAAAAATGTAAAATTTAGAAAATTTTGAAAATTATGGTAAAAATTATTTTTTTTTCAAAAATTATTTTTTGTTAAAAATGATTTTTTTTGAAAAACATTTTGTAAAAAAATTTCAATTTTGTTAAAAATTATTATTTTTAATCAAAATTTAAATTTTGTCTGCAAATTTAATTAAAAAATTAAATTAAAAATTAAAAGTTTTTTGAATAAAATTAAATTTTTATTTTGTGCAGACTGAAAAATGTTCTATTGTCCAGATTAAAGTCTGTATTGTCCAGACTAAAGTATATATTGTCCAGACTAAAGTCTATATTGTCCAGACTATAGTCTATTCTATTGTCCAGACTATAGTCTATTCTATTGTCCAGACTATAGTCTATTCTATTGTCCAGACTATAGTCTATTCTATTGTCCAGACTATAGTCTATTCTATTGTCCAGACTATAGTCTATTCTATTGTCCAGACTATAGTCTATTCTATTGTCCAGACTATAGTCTGTTCTATTGTCCAGACTATAGTCTATTCTATTATCCTGACTATAGTCTATTCTATTGTCCAGACTTCAGTCTGTTCTATTGTCCAGACTTCAGTCTGTTCTATTGTCCAGAGCTTAAGTCTATTCTATTGTCCAGACTAATAGTCCATTCTATTGTCCAGACTATAGTCCTATATTGTCCAGACTATAGTCTATTCTATTGTCCAGACTATAGTTTATTCTATTGTCCAGACTATAGTCTATTCTATTGTCCAGACTATAGTCTCTATTTTATTGTCCAGACTATAGTCTATTCTATTGTCCAGACTATAGTCTATTCTATTGTCCAGACTATAGTCTATTCTATTGTCCAGACTATAGTCTATTCTATTGTCCATGATATAGTTATTCTATCTGTCCTAGACTATAGTCTATATCTATTGTCCAGACTGATAGTCTATTCTGATTGTCCCAGACTATAGTCCTATTCTATTCGTCCAGACTATAGGTCTATTCTATTGTCCCAGACCTATAGTGTCTATTCTATTGTCCAGACTATAGTCTATTCTATTGTCCAGACTATAGTCTATTCTATTGTCCAGACTATAGTCTATTCTATTGTCCAGACTATAGTCTATTCTATTGTCCAGACTATAGTCTATTCTATTGTCCAGACTATAGTCTATTCTATTGTCCAGACTATAGTCTATTCTATTGTCCAGACTATAGTCTATTCTATTGTCCAGACTATAGTCTATTCTATTGTCCAGACTATAGTCTATTCTATTGTCCAGACTATAGTATATTCTATTGTCCAGACTATAGTCTATTCTATTGTCCAGACTATAGTCTATTCTATTGTCCGGACTATAGTCTATTCTATTGTCCAGACTATAGTCTATTCTATTGTCCAGACTTGAGTCTGTTCTATTGTCCAGACTTGAGTCTGTTCTATTATCCAGTCTAAAATCTTTCTATTATCCAGATTAAAGTCCAGACAATTGACATTTTTAGTAAGAATTTATTTTTTGGGGAAAATATGAAATTCGTGATTTTTGTTTTGAACAAAATTAAACTTAAAAAAAATGATAAAAATTTAAGTTTTGAATCAAAATTTTTAAATTTTGTTATAAAATTTAAATTCTTATAGGAATTGGAATTTTTATATGGATTTAATATTTTCCAAAATATTTTGAAATTTTGATTAAAATGGTTTTCTGTTAAAAATTTTTATAAAAATTTAAGTTTTGAATTTATTTGTAACATTGTTAATCTTGTAAAAAATATGAATTTTTTCAATCTCTTATATACCCAAGTGCACTGCATTTAAATTTCTCTCCAACGTATGATTAATAAAATAAATATTGCCTCTATTCTATTCATTACTCATACGCTTAGTATGTCGAAATTTAAAATCATTGCAAAAAAGCAGCATTTTATTCTCGATAAATATTTTATCAATATTTTTGTTAGTTTTTTTTGTGTTTTTTTGTTTTTTGGTAACAACTAATCCGTGTTCCATTTTTCCACATAATTTATTTTCTGTAAAAAAACATATATGTGAACATACTTATTGTATGTTCTCATGGTTGCATTGATATTCCAAAAAAAAAAAAAAAAAAAAAACGGAGGAATAATATTCTTCTATTGTTGTTCCCTGGGATAAACGTTGTTCAATTGCATTTTATTGCATTTTTATAGAGTTTTCATATCGTCATCGTGATACCTAAATATTATTGAGTTTTTTTCCTTCTTCTTGTTTCGTTCAAATATCAGGGTTTTAGTTTTGTTTTTTTTTTTTGTTTTGTGTTTTTTTCACTCTTTTTATCTATTTTTCCCTTTAGTATTGTTAAGTGCCTAAAATATCCCTAATATACATATATACATATACTCTTACATAGTTTATGTGAGTGTATATGTGTGTCATTGTATTGTAACGTATTTTCTATTTCAAATCGTAAATATCGTTTAGGGATTTTAATGGTTCAGATTGAATTTTATTTTTGTTCATTGTTATTGTTTTTCATGTGTTATTGTTTGTATGTGTATGTGACATCCATATATGTATACAAAATTTAGCGCTCTTAACACATATTTTGAAGATTCGCGTATTTTGCCAAAAAATTTATTTTATTTAATTTTTTTTTTTGACTAAATGAAAACATTTAATTGTTGGCAACATACTTTTTAATCACCTACACCATTACAACAGAACAAATAGGGTATAATAGGGTATACTAAATTTATTATTTCCAAGGTAACGCCATAAATTATTTGATCGACCGTCTATCTTATCATAAGTCTGTACGTCTGTTTTCAATCGGTCTCCCTCTGTCCATCTGTTGGAACCTAAACGTGTTTGCATTTATTAGTGTCTGTATAAGACGTCTTTGGAGGGTAGAAAATATTCGTTATAGTCCCAAATAAAATATTTTGACTCGTTTTTACTTGCTGTGAACAAAAGGGATTTGGAATTTACAATAAAAACATTACAATTTTAAAATGTGGTAAATAATAAAATCAATTATAGTTTCTTTTTACACTCTACACAATATTTTGGAGTTTTATTCATCCGTTTTAATACCGATAAATTCAGAATCATTTCTTGAGTTGTTTAAATAATGTCCGTCCTTTTGTCTCACTGTTTGGAACGTTGTGAAACATTTATGGCACTAAAAAGTCCTTTTGTCTCACTGTTTGGAACGTTGTGAAACATTTATGGCACTAAAAAGAACTTAAGTCTTAAAAAACGGACTATAGTCTGGACAATAGAACAGACTATAGTATGGACAATAGAATAGACTATAATTTGGACAAGAGAACGGACTATATTCTGGAAAATAGAACAGACTATAGACTGGATAAAAGAATAAACGATATCCTGAACGGAAGAAGAGTTTGAATAATAGAACAGTAGAATAGAACAGTAGAATAAGACCGACTATAATCTGGACAATACAATACAACATAGTCTGGACAAGAGTATGGACATAAGTATAGATCATAGAACAGACTTTAATCTGAACATTAGAGTAGAGCGGGCTTTAGTTGGAAAGTAGAATAGACTCTAGTGTGGACATTAGAACGGACTACAGTCCGTTCAATAGAGAAAACTATAGTCTGGACAACAGATTAAATTATTGACTGAACATTGGAACAGAATTTAGCTAGCAAAATTGAACATTGTAGACAATAGAATAGTCTATAGTCTGACTAATAGAACAATGGACAATAGAGCACAATGAAGTGGATTTAAGTCTAGACATTAGAACAGAGAAGATAGAGAAGACTTAAATCTGGACAATAGAACAGACTTTAGTCTGAACAAAAGAACAGACTGTACTCAGGACAGTTGAACAGGCTATAGTTTTTGCAATAGAAAATATTATAGTCTGAACAATAAAATATATTATATTATAGTGTGGATTATTGAAAGGGCTTTAGGGTGGGTATTTAAAACTCAACATAGTCTTTAATATAACTATAGTTTCCTTATGTAGTTGTATTTATGTGAACACTTTAACCTAAAACTATTTCTCTTTTAAAAAATTATATTCAATCATTTATTCTTTTTAAAAACATATTTCTCTTTTTTAAAACACCCTTCATTTTCAAACAAATAAATAAATAAATATTTAATACTTAAAAGTCTGCTATTAACTATTCCAAAAGAAAAAGAAACCAAACACCCATTTCATGTTTAGTCATCGTCATCATCATCATTTAGGAACATAAAGATTTTAATTTATTTTCAAACGACTCTGCAAAAGATTTAACAAAACAATTAGTCAAATCACAGGGACTTAAAAATTACTTATATAGAATTTTGTTACCCAACAACAACAATAAAAACCACATTTTCATACTTTCTATTATGTTGTATTAAATGCAAATAAAGTTTTATAACTTACTGCTATAGCAGTAGCAAACAATCTGAGTTTAGAGACATTCATTTTAAATAAATATTTACCAGAATAATATAAGTTTATTTATTGTCACTAACTACAATATGAATCTATTAAAAACATTTAGCCTAAATATTTTATAGCAGCTAAAATGATACACAAACAGACTAACTGGAATATTTAAATTTGAAAAATAACTCTATAACTACTGAAATTTTAGTTTGAAGTCGTTTTGTAAAATATATTTGAAATGGGGAATGAAAAAACTAGCAACTTTAACAAGAATTATTAAAATAAAGTGTTAAACGGTGGGACTAAAGTGAATATATTGTACCAAAAAAACACAAAGATTTTTCTGTAGCATAAACAAAATTGTTTTGAATAGAAAGAGAAAAGTCTTGGATAACGAAAGAGACTACGGTTTGGACAACAAACTAGATTATAGTTTTGTGCGATAGAACAGAACAGACTTATGTCGAGGCAATAGAATAGACTATAGTCGAGGCAATAGAATAGGCTATAGCCGAGGCAATGGAATAGACTATAGTCGAGGCAATAGAATAGGCTATAGCCGAGGCAATGGAATAGACTATAGTCGAGGCAATAGAATAGACTATAGTCGAGGGAATAGAATAGACTATAGTCGAGGGAATAGAATAGACTATAGTCGAGGCAATAGAATAGACTATAGTCGAGGCAATAGAATAGACTATAGTCGAGGCAATAGAATAGACTAAAGTCGAGGCAATAGAATAGACTATAGTCGAGGCAATAGAATAGACTATAGTCGAGGCAATAGAATAGACTATAGTCGAGGCAATAGAATAGACTATAGTCGAGGCAATAGAACAGACTATAGTCGTAGGAATAGAACAGACAATAGTCGAGGCAATAGAATAGACTATAGTCGAGGCAATAGAATAGACTATAGTCGAGGCAATAGAATAGACTATAGTCTAGGCAATAGAATAGACTATAGTCGAGGCAATAGAATAGACTATAGTCGAGGCAATAGAACAGACTATAGTCGTAGGAATAGAATAGACTATAGTCGAGGCAATAGAATAGACTATAGTCGAGGGAATAGAATAGACTATAGTCGAGGCAATAGAATAGACTATAGCCGAGGCAATGGAATAGACTATAGTCGAGGCAATAGAATAGACTATAGTCGAGGGAATAGAATAGACTATAGTCGAGGGAATAGAATAGACTATAGTCGAGGCAATAGAATAGACTATAGTCGAGGCAATAGAATAGACTATAGTCGAGGCAATAGAATAGACTAAAGTCGAGGCAATAGAATAGACTATAGTCGAGGCAATAGAATAGACTATAGTCGAGGCAATAGAATAGACTATAGTCGAGGCAATAGAACAGACTATAGTCGTAGGAATAGAACAGACAATAGTCGAGGCAATAGAATAGACTATAGTCGAGGCAATAGAATAGACTATAGTCGAGGCAATAGAATAGACTATAGTCTAGGCAATAGAATAGACTATAGTCGTAGGAATAGAACAGACAATAGTCGAGGCAATAGAATAGACTATAGTCGAGGCAATAGAATAGACTATAGTCGAGGCAATAGAATAGACTATAGTCGAGGCAATAGAATAGACTATAGTCGAGGCAATAGAATAGACTATAGTCGTGGCAATAGAAAATACTGTAGTCGAGGCAATAGAACAGACTATAGTCGTGGCAATAGAAAATACTGTAGTCGAGGCAATAGAACAGACTATAGTCGAGGCAATAGAATAGACTATAGTCGAGGCAATAGAATAGACTATAGTCGAGGCAATAGAATAGACTATAGTCGAGGCAATAGAATAGACTATAGTCGAGGCAATAGAACAGACTATAGTCGTAGGAATAGAACAGACAATAGTCGAGGCAATAGAATAGACTATAGTCGAGGCAATAGAATAGACTATAGTCGAGGCAATAGAATAGACTATAGTCTAGGTAATAGAATAGACTATAGTCTAGGCAATAGAATATACTATAGTCGAGGCTATAGAATATACTATAGTCGAGGCAAAAGAATAGACTATAGTCGAGGCAATAGAATAGACTATAGTCGAGGCAATAGAACAGACTAAAGTCGAGGCAATAGAATAGACTATAGTCGAGGCAATAGAATAGACTATAGTCGAGGCAATAGAATGGACTATAGTCGAGGAAATAGAATAGACTATAGTCGTGGCAATAGAAAAGACTGTAGTCGAGGCAATAGAACAGACTATAGTCTAGTCAACAGAATTGCTTAAAACTATTTTCATTGCTTATTTTCTTTCTTAGTCCCACAGTCTGTCGCATTGTAATTTTTGTATGCTGTCACAAGGCTCTAATGTTATGGTGATAAAAACATATAAAACAAATACATTCAAATACTTGAACACATACATATAAGTTCACGCACACTTTTAGAAAATTCCTCAAAAAGACAAGAGGAAACAAACACACTCTCATACAAGCTCTTAAAATATTATACAGTTATCAAAATGTAATGTCAATGAGAGAGGAAGAGAGTAAAAATAGTAAGCAAAAGTGTGAGGAGCATAAACAAGGCTTGAACAAAATGAGGAACAAATGTAGCATAAATAACTAGAGCATGAGTTTTAAATCAAAAATTGCCAGCAGCAAAATTTACCATTATGATAATAAAAGTGTAGTTTATGCAAATGTGTATGTTTGAGGAAAAATGTTATGTTTGTATGTGTTTGTGAAAAGAGGAAGTACACAAAAATACAAGAAATAATAGTAATCATGATAAAAACAATAGCAAAAGAGAGTAAATGGATTCATGTTGATGTAACAAATTAAAATAAATGTCTTTGTTTTAAAAGTAGACAGACAGAGAGACACAAACACTGTTATAAAGTGTACATGTGTTTGTTTTAGCATATGTGTTATTGTGTTTGTTTATAGCAATTTATATATTGTTGTTATTAGCATTTTACAATATTTTACATTATTTACTAAATTGTAGACATTTTATTTTACGTCTCTTTAAAAGATTTATTTAACATCTTTAAAGAGAAGAAAGGAAGTGAGAGAAGGGAATGAAGAATAGAGTGTATATTTAAGTCAAGATATTAATTTAAGAAAATAGGCTGTGATTTTTTTATAATATTTATTTAAAATACTTATGAAGTGATATATTACCAACATAAGCTATCAATAGAGTAAATTTACATGATCAAAATATTGGTAAACATTTTTATAGTCTTGTGGTACTAAACGTTTAAGTATAAGTAATATTAAACCAATATTAATCATACGCATTCTTTAATTTAAAGAGGACTACAAATTTAATATATTCGGGGTCATATGATACTGTAAAAAACTAAAGTCGATTAGAGTGAAGACAAATAAATAAGACTATTGTCTGGAGTATAGACTGTGGGTTTAACTACAAAAAGTTTCGTCTGTAAGAATTCTATACTTTAGAAAGAAATTAATGAGGATTATAGAAAATTCAAAATATAGTCTCATGAAAATGTACAGTTTGGGAAATATAAAAACTACAGTCTAAATAATACAACAGACTATAGTGTGGACTAAAGAAATTCTATAGTATGAACTATAGAAAGTCTATGGTCTGGAAGAAAGAAAGCTTGGACTATAGAAAATTTATAGTCTGGACTATAGAAAATCTATAGTCTGGACTATAGAAAATCAATAGTCTGGACTATAGAAAATCTATAGTCTGGACTATAGAAAATCTATAGTCTGGACTATAGAAAATCTATAGTCTGGACTATAGAAAATCTATAGTCTGGACTATAGAAAATCTATAGTCTGGACTATAGAAAATCTATAGTCTCGACTACAGAAAATCCTAATTGTATAGACGGTAGCCTGAAAGTCTCTAATATGGATTACTTCTATGAAAGTGTGAAACTTTTTCTTAAAAATATTTTTTTTTATAATTATTAACAGTATAAAAAATCCTTGCCTCCAGCTAGGATATTTTTACATTGCCAAACTAATAAAACTTGAATCTTTCATGTTGTTATTCAAAAACTAAAGTGAAATAAATAAAAAAAGAACGAAATACACAAAATACAAAATAAAAATGTAATGAAAAACTTACTTGAGTTTAAATGAATAAAATGGATGTCGGCGGTTGACTGCTAAAATGAATAAATGTGAAAATGAATAAAAAAGTTTGTAAAGGCAAAAACATTCATAGAAATAAAAATTGAAAGGAGACTAGAAAAAAGGCATCAAACTATATAAACAAGTTAACACAGACTCCCTCACACTTACCAATACCAACATAATTAACAAAAAAAAAATGGAAAATTTATAATAAGCTTCATAATACCAATACATGTATTGGTATGTGTTTGTCAGCTTTCCTTTTTTTCTGTGTGTGAAATAAATCATAACATGAAATCAAAAGCATCAAAAGAAATTCAAACAAAACACCAAAAAGGAAAGAAAAAAAACATACACAAATGTAAATAAGTATTTTTTTCCTTTTTATTCATTATTCATTGTGTTGTATTTACATAATACGCTCATTTTTGTTTAACCACACTCATCATATAATAACAACAACACACACTAATAATAATAACAGTCATACAACCAAACAACATCCAATATCTACATAAATAAATATAAAATACATGTCCGAAGGCGTTACAGACAAACACATCCGTTACTGACGGAAATAAGCCTTGACACATTCAACCGCAAAATACACACACACTCACATATATAACATCATGTCCGCTTATGTAAAAGTTATTTGTCACATATACATACATATATATATATAGAATATTTGTGGTTTTAATGTTAGTTATAATACTGAGAGGAAAAGAGCGAGAGAGAGAAAGAGGAAGAGGATGAGAAAGTGCGTTTAGAAAATAAAATTTTTACTAATTTTAAAAATTATTTTTATTTGTTTGCTTTTTGTTTATTTTTTTAGTTACTTTTAAGATTTTTTGATTAGTTTCCTTTTTGTGGCAAGAAAGTGCTCAAGGGCTTTGAGGTTATTATTTTTGTTATTACGAAATAATTTTAATAATAAAATATTAAATAAAAATAAAAATTTATGAAAATAAATAAAGAAAAAAAATAATGTAAACAAATTGTTAATAAATAATTCTTAGAATTTATTTGACAAAATTTATTATAAACAAGAACTGAAGTAGAACAGAACTGGAATTGAACTAGAACTGAAGTAGAATTGAAGTGGAACTGAACATGAGTTGAACTAGAACTGAACTAAAACCGAACTAGAACTGAACTAGAACTGAACTAGAACTGGAACTGTACTGGAACTAAACTAGAATTAAACTTGAACTGAACAAGAGTTGAACTAGAACTTAACTAAAACCGAACTAGAACTGAACTAGAACTGAACTAGAACTGAACTAAAACTGAACTAGAACTGAACTAGAACTGAACTAGAACTGAACTAGAACTAAAGTATAACTGAACTAGAACTGAACTAGAACTGAAGTATAACTGAACTAGAACTGAACTAGAACTGAACTAAAACCGAACTAGAACTGAACTATAACTGAACTAGAACTGAACTAGAACTGAATTAAAACCGAACTAGAACTGAACTAGAACTGAAGTAGAATTGAACTGGAATTGAACTAGAACTGAACTAGAACTGAATTAGAACTTAACTAGAACTGAACTAGAACTGAACTAGAACTGAACTAAAACAGAAATGGAACTGAATTAGAATTGAACTAAATTTGAACTAAAATAGAACTAAAATTGAACTAAAACAAAACTAGAACTGAACTGGAACTGAACTAAAACATAACTAGAACTGAACTCGAACTGAACTAGAACTGTATACCTTCCACACCACAAGTGGTAAAGAGGGTATATTAATTTTGTCATTCCGTGAGTAACCTTAAGAAGGTTCATATCAGACCCCATATTGTATATACTTATATTTTTTCATCAAATCAACATCTGAGTCGATTTGTCTGTCTGCCCGTCTGTCTGTTGTTTGCGTGCTCACATCCACAATAATTGACGGAGCTTAATGTAGTTTCGTCTTAGTCAGATTATCAAAATCGTTAACAAAATCGGTGCAGTAGAAATATAGTTATATTTTTGGATATAACTTTATATCTCATTAAGTGTTCTGGTGTAAAATTGAAGAAAAACTTGTATATATTGTATATAGTGTGAGTGTATGTTTGAGTGTGCATGTACAAAATATAATGTATTTACTTCATACGCATTTATGATGGAGGGTATTGAAGATTCGTCATAGCCGAATATAACATTCTTATTTATTACTTAAACAAATTACCGCCAAATGTCAACATTGATGGCATTTTAAGGCGAGACTAATAAATAAATTTATATATAAAACAAATATCAGGAGACGGCAAGTGAGACTAAATAATATTTACATTTATTTTGCAACAAATTTAATATTTATTTTAAGTGTCATTGTGACACTTAAATGTCACCTTTTTTAGCATTTTATTTGCTCAGCCTAACTCAGTCTATTGTTGGGTTTGTAAAATACAACAGTCCAACAACAGAGAAACTCCTTTAGCAGACAGACGAATACATATATTTTCATTGGACAAACACTTCATTGGTAGTTTCACGTTTCTTTTTTTTTCTTTTTTTTGTTTCATGCAACTCATTGTCAGTGAATGACATGATAAACCAAATAGCAGAGAAAAAAGTTAAAACCTCCAGTAGCTGTTACCAAGACAAAACTACAAATATAGCAAAATGCTCATAGTGATGTTTATGGCAACAGTAGTTTATACTGGTTGTTATGGCAAACGATATTTTGTGTTTGTAGTTATGGGATGCAAAACTAACAAATAAAACTGAAAAAGTGTTGTGTTTTAACAACAAACACAATATTTACAACAACAAATAGGGAACAACAAAAATAATCATCTAAACGTACAAAGTCTGAAAATGAGTGAGATATTGGATTTTGTAGAAACATGAAGTATGAAAGACATTGAGACAGATAACAATGTTTTTTTTATTGTGATACAAAAACAAAACTGGGGAGGAAAGAATAAAGATAAGTTGATCAGATCCGAATCTGTAGCAACCGAAAAGAAAAAAATATATAAAAAACGAAATACTGTAAATACTGGCACCGGGTCATACATCTTAATTTTCGTTTGAATTTCCATATTTTAGGAACTTTATATAATTGAAAATTTTAGGAAAGTCCTTTGCTTCAAATATCGGTCTATATTTTTTAAAATACCTCATTTTACTGGTTTTAAACAGGAAACTTTTCAGGACTATAAGAAATACTCCGAATAAATTCCTTTGAGATCTATCAATTATTGGGGCTGTGAACGTACCAAAAAAAGACAGGGCGGACATAGCTAAATCGACTCAGAGTTTGATTTTATGCCAGAATATATATACATCATGGGGTCTAAGATTTTCACCACCAAATTTTAAGAAAATTTGATCAAATGTAAGAGTTTTATAAATTAAAACCTTTTTTCGGAAAGGGGTCCAAATATGCCCGGATATTTGTCAAATTGTTAATATATATTAAATAAAGTTGGAAAAAATCTGTATTGAATTTTAATAAAATTGGTTCAAGTTTAAAAGTCTTATAAGCCTAAAGATTTTTCGGGGAAGGAGGCTTAAGTAGGAGCAATATTAAAATATGGACCGATATTCTTGAAGTCACTAGCACTTATTCTAGACTGTTAGAAAAATAATCGTGATGAATTAAAAAAAATGATTCATATTGTTATAAGAGTTTCATGCACTATGGACTGAGATTTGTCATAAAAATGTATGTTAAGAACAATTAGGAGAAAAAGAATTGGTTCACATTTAGCAGTTTTATAAGCTTAAAACTCTATTCCGGGAAGGGGTGGAAGAGCTAGTTCAAAAAGTGGTTCAGCACAACATATTTTCTTTTGGTTTGTAAATGTCTCAAAATAAATTTATATGTCAGAAAATTATCTTCAAAATTGAGACTTATATGATTTATATGACTTAAAGATTTTGGGGTCTATCAAAATTTTACTATATAATTTTTTTTATGTTGATCCGGTTTTAATAATGAAGTATATATAACTGTATCTTATGGGTTAATTTTTGTCGAATTCCAGCTACTTTTTGTTGGAAAAAAATTAGAAAGTTTTTTTTTTTTTTTTTTTTTTTTTTTTAATTTTGAGGTTGTCTCAGATATCGGTCTAAAACTTTTTTGATAATGAACTAGTATGGCTGGTTTAAAGTAAGAAACTTCTAAGGATAATGTCAAACAATATGGGCCAAATTTCATTTAATTCGAGAAATTACATTTGACATGGAAATAATTCCGCTTTGCATGCGGAATGACAAAATTAATATACCCACATCACCATTTGTAGTGGTGGAGGGAAAAAAAATTATTTAAAAATTTTTATATAAATTTCAATATTTTTTCCAAAAAAAAATTGAATCGTGTAATTTACATTTAAATGACTGTAACGACTACTTAATTGTTATACATGGTCAGAGGATTTAGATAATGATTTCTTTTCATTCCATCACAATGGAATCCTTGACGATATAATACTTATTTTATATGACAAGAAATAAATAATAATATTATTACTTTTTTATAGATAAAATAATAATAATAATAATAAAAGAATCTATTACTCTTTCTGCTTTTAATAGTCTTAATAAATTTTATTTATACATTTTAGCACAGAAGTCTGCCATTTTACTTTTTTTTCTCTCTTTAAATCCTTGTTTAATTTTATTCGTGGCTATAAATTTCCAAAACATTTTACCTAAATAATCATAAAGATATTTTATTTTTTTATTTTCAACTCGATATTAAACAGGCCGTAACCAGCTGGAAAAATAAATTATTAAGAATTTTCCTTAAGAGACTAAAAACGTGTCCAAAGCGGGAAAAAATGAAATGTAAAATATTTGTTGTGGTTGATGATGATGATGATGAGATGACGACTGATGTTGTTCCTTTTTGTTGTTGTAAATATAATAAATGACCGTCAATAAACACATAATGTTGCCAACACTAAGATAATGATATTCTTTCCATAAATGAATGTTTTGTTTAACTTTTTTATTTTAAGTCATTTTTTAAGTATTTTCAGTTCCTTTTTGACTTCATTCATATTTTAGGAAAATTTTATGTTTAATAATAAAAAAAAGAAAAAAAAAATTAATTATATTTATTTAATTTTATTTCAACACTCAAATGGAATTGTGAACGAGTGATATAGAACTACAATAGAATTCAATTAGAACCTTAAGATCCAGAACCAGAATTAGAGCTGAGCTAGAACTGAACAAGATCAGAAATAGAACTGAATTTGAATTGAACTAGAACCGGAAGTAGAATTGAACTGAAGAAGAATGGAATGAACAAGAACCTGAACTAGAACTGAACTATAACTGCAATAGAACTGAACTAAAACTGAACTAGAACTGAACTAGAACTGAACTAGAACTAAACTAGAACTGAACTAGAACGTGAACTAGAACATGAAGTAGAATGTGAACAAGAAGCTGAACTAGAACCTAAACTAGAACTGAACTAGAACTGAACTAGAACAGAACTAGAACAGAACTAGAACTGAACTGATACTGACCTAGAACCGACCTGGTGCTGACCTAGAACTGAACTAGAGCTGAACTAGAGCTGAACTAGAACTGAATTAGAACAGAACTAGAACTTAAACTAGAACTGAACTGGTGCTGACCTAGAACTGAAACTAGAACTGAAATAAAACTGAAGTAAAACTGAGCCAGAACGGAATCAGAACTGAACTAGAACGGAACTACAACTAAACTAGAACTACAGTAGAATGGAACGAGAACTGAACTTGAACTTAACTTAATCTGTACTAGAACGAAAACTGAACTAGAACATGAGCTGAACTGGAACTGATGTTGGCTCGTAAAAGCTTTAGAGTAATTTATAATATAATTTACATAACAGTGGTATGTACATATTTTACATGTTTATTTATTGCATAATTTAAAACGTATAATTAACATAAATTTAATATTAATCATACGTATCATATATTGTATAAAGTAAACATTAACATTAATAAGCCAAATAATGACTTTAATTCGTTTCTTTAGAATGTTTTCACTAGAACTTTATCTAAAATTATTAACACTGTTTCCTTCTTTCAAAAAAATTGATTGAATTGTATTCCTTTGGGCCCAAGAAATACATTTGCGTAAAAAACAATTTCCTTCAAAAATAATTAATTATAAATAAACAATAACTTATTTAATTAAGCAAAAAGAAAAATAACAACAAAATAAAGAAATTAAATGTAATTTTTCTACATCAAAAATAAACAAAAACGCAACAGAAAAATCAAGATAAAATTACCACCACCAGTGAAAAGAACAAAAAAAGAAAAAAAATCACTCTCGACAAATGACCAAAAATTGTTCAAAAGGCCAAAAATTAAGTCAAGAAAAAAGAACAAAAACAACATTTGCATACGCAGTAGAAAATATACTTTTGGCACTACAATTTAAATGTAATTTTAACGATTTTTTTCAACTTCATTCTCTTTTTTGAAATAAAACTGTTAATGTTTGTATTGTTGTATGTTTTGTTGTTGTTATTTTGTCGTCATGTTGGCACTCTTAACATTATATAAGAACAAACAACTCGTAATTACCATCAAATGGTCATTTGTCAGGCTGTCAAAAATAAATGTACAGTAACAGAGTGTGAGAGGAGAACAAACGCGAGTCTTCGTTTCCTTTCTGCATTATTTTACTTTATTTCATGAAAATCTTCACATGTTTGCATGATTTTATTTTAATTTTTTTTTCAGTGGTTCACTCCTCTTTAAATACCTCAAAAAGAATTAAATCATCTGTCATTCTTACATTTGTGTGTGTGTATGAGTGTATATTTTGATCGAGTGGTTTTTATCGTTGTTGATGTAAAAGAAAACGGAAACGGAAATGTTAGCCTGTTTTAATGTATACGATTTTTAACCACAAACCTAAAATAATGTTGACCAACAAAAATATGGCCCAGACCAAATAAATAGAAATTTATGATTTGTTAGTGTTGCTGTCGTTTCCAACACGCATTTTTGTACTTTAAGAAAATTAAAACAACAAAAACGTAATAGTTTGAAAATGAAAATAAACCAGGCGAATAAATGCCAAAAAAATATGTATAATTTATTTATTACAGCCCGTATAAATGTTTGGTATTTATGTTGGGTAATTCATCAAAAATATGACAATTTTGGGGTTGTTTCAACTGGCTTTACCCTATTTTTTTGGGGAGAGGAGGAACAAAAGGTAGAAGAACTATACTTGATTAAATGAGATGGAAAGCAGAAATATTTCTTAAGAAAATATTTTTTAATCCGTTTTAGTTTTGGTTGCATTTTTTGTCAAAGTTCTAGTTCAGGTTCTAGTGGAATTCTATTTCAGTTCTAGTTCTGGTTTAGTTCAGTTCTAATTCAGTTTTAGTTCAGTTCTAATTCAGTTTTAGTTCAGTTCTAATTCAGTTCTATTTCAGTTCTAGTTCTGGTTCCATATCAGTTCTAGTTCAGGTTTATTTCAGTTCTAATTCAGTTTTAGTTCAGTTCTAATTCAGTTTTAGTTCAGTTCTAATTCAGTTCTATTTCAGTTCTAGTTCTGGTTCCATATCAGTTCTAATTCAGTTCTAATTCAGTTCTACTTCAGTTCTAGTTCAGTTCTACTTCATTTCTAGTTCAGGTTCTAGATCAATTCCAGTTCAGTTTTAGTTCAGTTCTAATTCGGTTCTACTTCATTTCTAGTTCAGGTTCTAGTTCAGGTTCTAGATCAGTTCCAGTTCAGTTTAAGTTCAGTTTTAGTTCAGTTCTACTTCAGTTCTAGTTCTGCTGTAGTTCTGTTATAGTTCTGCTGTAGTTCTGTTATTGTTCTGTTATAGTTCTGTTATAGTTCATTTCTTCAGTTCTTGTTCATTTCTAGTTAAGTTCTAGTTCAGTTCTAGTTCAGTTCTAGTTCAGGTTCTAGATCAGTTCCAGTTCAGTTCTAGTTCTGCTGCAGTTCTGTTATTGTTTGTTATAGTTCTGCTGTAGTTCTGTTATTGTTCTGTTATAGTTCTGTTATAGTTCATTTCTTCAGTTCTTGTTCATTTCTAGTTCAGTTCTAGTTCAGTTGTAGTTCTGCTGTAGTTCTGTTATTGTACTGTTATAGTTCTGTTATAGTTCAGTTCTAATTCAGTTCTAATTCAGTTCCAGTTCAGTTCTAGTTCAGTTCTACTTCAGTTCTGTTATTGTTCTGTTATAGTTCTGCTGTAGTTCTGTTATTGTTTTGTTATAGTTCATTTCTTCAGTTCTTGTTCATTCCTAGTTCATTTCTAGTTCAGTTTTAGTTCAGGTTCTAGATCAGTTCCAGTTCAGTTCTAGTTCAGTTCTAGTTCTATTGTAGTTCTGCTGTAGTTCTGTTATTGTTCTGTTATAGTTCAGTTCTAGTTCAGTTCTAGTTCAGTTCTAGTTCTGTTGTAGTTCTGCTATAGTTCTGTTATTGTTCTGTTACAGTTCTTGTTCATTTCTAGTTCAGTCCTAATTCAGTTCTAGTATAAGTTGTAATACTCTGTGGCTTAAAAGTTTCATTTATTTTTATTCATTAAGTTTTTACCAAAATAAATTTCTTTATCTTTAAGTTCTTGCAGTTTTTACCTGAAATAATTGTCATTTTAATCTTCCATCCTTTAAAAGTTGTAAAATATAGTTTCCTGAAGTAAATGCTACAACAAGGAACAATATAAAATTGCAACAATTTCCATTAAAAAAAAACTATGAGAAAAAATTTACAAAAAAAAGTTTGTAAAAACTCTCTTTTAAATTTAAGTTTATATAATTTTGAATTTTTTGGAAAATTTTATAAATATTAACTTAACTAGAACTTGTTAAAGAAAATAGCAAAACGAAAGAAAGAAAACTTTTTAACAAACTGAGAGAAAAACTATAGAAATATTTTTATTAAAAACTGAATTTCCAAAAAGAAAAAAATTCTTAAAGCATAAAATAAAAAAGCAGAAAATAAGTAAAACAAGAATAAACAAAACTATAAAACATGATTAGAAATGAGGAATATACGAGGGTGAATAGAAAGAATTGTTTTGAAAATAATATTAAATAACTTGATGAAGAAGAAGTTTTTTTTACAAAAATTCTTAACAAACTTCTGAAATAATTGTAAACTAAATTTATGTACAAACTAACACCTACAATACAGAATACATACAAAAAAAAAGAAAATATAACAACAAACATTTTTAATACTTACACTTTTTTCGTTAGCAATGAGAATTTAAATTGTTTGTGGTAAAATGTAGAGAGAAAGAGAGAGAGGGAGAGTGAACAAAAAAAGGATTGTAAAATAAAACCAACAAGAAAAACTTCCGGTTAACTCATTATCCATAGTTTACAGTTGCAGTTTAAAGTTAAAACGACAACTTCCATTAAACAATATTTACACACACACACACAAAAACAAACACACAGAGAGAAAACACAAAAACCTATTATTAGTATTAGTTAAAGGTAAACACACTTATGCTTTTTACCTTCCTGCAACAAAAAAGTGAATGTAGGTAAGTGCAAGATTAAAACCATCTGCTGGTGTTAGTGTGTGTGTTGCAATCAACTTAGGGGAAGGGGAACGAGAGTGAGACATAGACATGATAAAAAAAATACTCTTAAAACCACATGCTAAAACCACAAAACTTTAACTCCTACGAATACAAAAGAAAATTCCATCAAGCCACCACCATAGACTGCATGCCTGGCTGATTCTAAAACGTCTATGGACATTATCCACAACAACAATAGCCTTTGGGAGTTAGAACCAATCCAAGGTATTATAAAACTTAAGTAAGTATGTATTTGTGCTCGCCCTTATGAGAAAACGTAACACTAAAACCGTATGACTTGTCCAGTAGACCAGCAGCAAACAAAAAAATGAAAAACGAAATATTTTTCTTAGCTCACAGTGGGTAAGAAGAGAAAATTGGGAAAAACAATGGAAAAAGTGAAAAGTTCGAAAAAAGACAACGAACGGAAGTTTTCACTTGTTAAACGGAGATGTTATAAATGATTTTTTTGTTGTTGCTAAAATTTGAAAATTTTTACAAAAATTTCTAAAGACTTTTTTTGGTTATTAAAACGGGAACAACAACACAGAATGTAGAGTCAAAGGAGTTAAAGAGCATTAAGCAAGAAAGTATAAGGGAAAAAACAATAACTAAAACATAAGTTTGGATTACACTCGAGAAAAATGATTAGTTTTTTTTTCCATTTTTGATATAAAAAATATTTATAAAAGAAAAAAAAATTGTCGAAAATTTTCGATATTATGAAAATTTGAATATTAAGAAAATTTACGATATTTTCAAAATAAAAGAAAAGTTTTCGATATAAAGAAAATGAAGAGAAAGTTTTCGATATTTAAAAAAATAGAGAAAATTTTCGATATTTAATAGAAATTTATATTTGAAATTTAATATTTGAAAACTATTTAACGAAATCTTTTTCACATGAAAAAATTTTACAAAAATTATCTATTAAAAGACAAATGTATCGAACATTTTCTATTGCAATAAAATATTATTGAAAATTTATTTTTTGAAAAAAAAAAAAAAAAAAAAAAAATTAATAACAATTTTTATTAAAAAAGTTGTCTATACAACAAAAGTAAAACTTTTTATACAATCAAATGTATTGATATTAGAAATTTTTCTACAAATTATTTTTAAACAATTATTTTTATATATAAAAATTTATCGAAATTTTTTTTATATTTTGTTCTATAAAAAATTTTTCTGTATAAAAAAAAATTATCGAAAATTTTTATATATAAAAAAATTTATCGAAAGTTTTTATATATAAAAAATTTATCGATTTTTTTTATATAAAAAATGTATCGAACATTTTAACATATAAAAAATTTTACGAAAATTTTCTATATAAAAAAATTTATCGAAAATTTTTTATATAAAATAATTTATCGAAAATTTTTATAATAAAAAAATTTATCGAAAATTTTTATATGTAAAAAAAATTATCGAAAATTTTTATATATAAAATAATTTATCAAAAAGTTTTATATATAAAAAAATTTTTCGAAAATTTTTATATATAAAAAAAATTTCGAAGACTTTTATATTTATATATTTTTAATTTAATTAATTTTTTATAAAATTTATTGAAAATATTTATATTTAAAAAAAATTATCGAAAATTTTTATATATAAAAAAATTTATTGAAAATATTTATATATAAAAAAATTATCGAAAATCTTTATATATAAAAAAATTATCGCAAATTTTTATGTATAAAAAAATTTATTGAAAATTTATATTTAAAAAATTTATCGAAAATTTTTATATGAAAAAAAATTATCAAAAATTTTTATATATAAAATAATTTATCAAAAAGTTTTATATATAAAAAATTTTTCGAAAATTTTTATATATAAAAAAAATTTCGAAGACTTTTATATATAAAAAATTTATTGAAAATATTTTTATTTAAAAAAAATTATCGTAAATTTTTATATATAAAAAAATTTATTGAAAATATTTATATATAAAAAAATTATCGAAAATCTTTATATATAAAAAATTATCGCAAATTTTTATGTATAAAAAAATTTATTGAAAATTTATATTTAAAAAAATTTATCAAAAATTTTTATAATAAAAAATTTATCGAAAATATTTATATATAAAAAATTTATTGAAAATATTTCTATATAAAAAATTAATCGGAAATGTTTATAGAAAACAAAAATTATCAAAAATTAGTTAAATAAAAAATTTATCGAAAATTTTTATGTATAAAAAATTATCGAAAATTTTTATATAAAAAAAATTATCGAAAATTTTTATAAAAAATTATTGAAAATTTTTATATATAAAAAAATTATCAAGTTTTTTATATATAAAACCGAAAAGTTTTATATATAAAAATTGTCTGAAATTTTTATATATAAAAAAATTTTTCGGAAATTTTTTATATAAAAAATTTATTAAAAATTTTTATATATAAGAAAAATTTATCAGAAATTTTTACATATAAAAAAATTTATCGGAAATTTTTATATATAAGAAAGTTTTATATATAAAAAAATTTTCAGAAATTTTTCTATATAAAAGATATATCGGAAATTTTTTATATAAAAAATTTATCGACAATTTTTATACATAAAAGAATTGATCGAACATTTTTATATATAAAAAATTTATTGAAAATATTTCTATATAAATAAATTATCGAAAATTTTTTATATAATAACATTTATCGAAAATTTTTTATATAAAAAATTATCTAATTTATATTTTCTGTAAAAAAAAGAAATGATCGAAAATATTTTTAAGAAAACTTTTTGAAAAATTTCTGGTCATAATGTATTTAAAATTTCTATATAAAAAAATTATCGAAAATTTTCTATAAAAAATTTTCGAAAAATGTTTGTTCAAAAAAATGTATCTAGAATTTTCTGTTGGCAAAATTTATCTAAAGTAGTCTATACAAAAAACTTACCAAACATGTTCTATAAAAAAAATTTTTGGTAGAGAAAAAATTTTCAACATAAAAAAAATTATAGAAATTTTCCTTTTCTTAAGCTTTTTAACGAATTTCTTTTCCTGACTGTAATTTAAAAGACTAGGAAGTAGTTTCTTTTTAGCCAATTGTGTTTTGTAAACAATATGATTGATTATAACAACAAACCCATCAGCAGACACTCAGCAAACATTTAACCACAAACATGTGCAACACAAAAATACCTTCAACACACTCTGTTATCGAACAGGGAATAGAGAATTTTTGAAATAAAAATTGCATAAAACAGCAAAAGCAAATATGCAGAAGAGACTAGACCAGACCAGACAATAACAACAAAAACTGCAAAACAAGACCTAAACAGAGGAAAAAGTAGTAAACTTTAAACACATACAAACATAAATGTATTTATATGACTGTATATGTGCATGTGCTAACAGGATATAAACTTGTTATACAAAGGAGGTTATTAAAATTCATGTATCCGGTTATTCAAGTTAAAGTTGTTGCAGATAGTTGTTGTTATTGTTTTCATATTTTTGCTTCCTTTAATGGCATTTTGTCTATTTTACTTTAACTTAAAATTAAATTGTGATATTTATGAAAGAACATCATTGATTATTAAAACTGTCTTAATAGTTTTGTTGTTGGTTTTACCAAAAAATACTCTTTTCTTGCTTTTACCAGAAAAAAGAGGTTTTAAGCTTCAATGCTGATTAAGTAGTCGTTTCTTTATTTTTTCTTTGTTTTGTTTTTTACTTTGTGCATTTTTGTTAGGTTATGAAACAGGTATTGTTAGTATAATATCTTTGCTTCTTCTTCTTATTACCCATAGATACTTGTTAATTTGGGATAAAATCTGTATAGAGATTTTGTAACCAGGACAATTTATGCATTGTGTTAAAAGCGGGTGAGCACTAAAAACCATCAAAAACTAAACTACAGGATAAGCTATTTTTAAGACCATTGTCTACAATTATTTCGAGTATTGTCTAGATTATTGGCTCAACTATTGTCAAGTCTATAGTCTAGTGTATTGTCTAGTCTATTAGTCTAGTCTATTTTTCTAGTCTATTTGTCTAGTCTATTTGTCTAGTCTATTTGTCTAGTCTATTTGTCTAGTCTATTTGTCTATAGACTATTTGTCTAGTCTATTGTCTACTCTATTGTCTAGTATATTTGTCTAGTCTATTTGTCTAGTCTATTTGTCTAGTCTATTTGTCTAGTCTATTTGTCTAGTCTATTAGTCTAGTCTATTTTTCTAGTCTATTTGTCTAGTCTATTTGTCTAGTCTATTTGTCTAGTCTATTTGTCTAGTCTATTTGCCTATAGACTATTTGTCTAGTCTATTGTCTACTCTATTGTCTAGTATATTTGTCTAGTCTATTTGTCTAGTCTATTTTTCTAGTCTATTTGTCTAGTCTATTTGTCTAGTCTATTTGTCTAGTCTATTTGTCTAGTCTATTTGTCTAGTCTATTTGTCTATAGACTATTTGTCTAGTCTATTGTCTACTCTATTGTCTAGTATATTTGTCTAGTCTATTTGTCTAGTCTATTTGTCTAGTATATTTGTCTAGTCTATTTGTCTAGTCTATTTGTCTATAGACTATTTGTCTAGTCTATTTGTCTAGTCTATTTGTCTATAGACTATTTGTCTAGTCTATTTGTCTAGTATATTTGTCTAGTCTATTTGTCTAGTCTATTTGTCTAGTATATTTGTCTAGTCTATTTGTGTAGTCTTTTTGTGTAGTCTATTTGTCTAGTCTATTTGTGTAGTCTATTTGTGTAGTCTATTTGTGTAGTCTATTTGTGTAGTCTATTTGTCTAGTCTATTTGTTTAGTCTATTTGTCTAGTCTATTTGTCTAGTCTATTTATCTAGTCTATTTGTCTAGTCTATTTGTCTAGTCTATTTGTCTAGTCTATTTGTCTAGTCTATTGTGTAGTCTATTGTGTAGTCTATTTATGTAGTCTATTTGTGTAGTCTATTTGTCTAGTCTATTTGTATAGTCTATTTGTGTAGTCTATTTGTCTAGTCTATTTGTCTAGTCTATTTGTCTAGTCTATTTGTCTAGTCTATTTGTCTAGTCTATTTGTCTAGTCTATTTGTCTAGTCTATTTGTCTAGTCTATTTGTCTAGTCTATTTGTCTAGTCTATTTGTCTAGTCTATTTGTCTAGTCTATTTGTCTAGTCTATTTGTCTAGTCTATTTATCTAGTCTATTTGTCTAGTCTATTTGTCTAGTCTATTTGTCTAGTCTATTTGTCTAGTCTACAATATTTTCAAGTCAAGTCTGTAATCTAAACTCTTTTTTTCTAGTCTATTTTGTAATCTATTATCAACAATATTGTCTAGTACATATCGTATGTTATTATCTAGTCGATATTCAATATATTTATCTATTGTATAGTTTATACATATAAAGACTACCTTATTTTGCTATTTATTTTTCTTAATTATAAACATGTCTTTAACATTTATCTCCTCCGTTTTGCTGTTCTGTTGACAAGTTATAGTAAATTAATTAAAAATTTATACCTTAAAAGCTTTTAATAAACTAAACAAATATTTTCTTTTTTAAATTACCTTCAAAAGACTATTGAAAAAACTTCTTCTAACACTATAGACTATATAAAACGGATGTTGTTTTTAGTTTAAAATTGCCCTTGAGTATAGGAAAAAATTTAAAAAAAATTATAGTTTTATAAAACAATTTAAAACAAAAGAAAAACTTTATTTTTTATAGTTTCATTTTATTTTGATTATATAAAAAATAGTTAACAAGCAAATATGGGAAAATGTAATATATGTAGTTTCAATTTGTTTTTTTTTTTGGCTATTTTTATGAGGTATTGAAAGTAGTAGCAGCAGTAGTAGTAATAATGATGGGAATTTGTGTAAAGTGAATTTATAGCTTTAGGCATATTGTATACAGTAATTGCTATAGTCTTTTACAACTAAATGTTAAATTAAGTTATAGTCTTAATTGTTCACTATGTTATAGTTAATGCTATAACCTAAATTGTGGTCACGGATTTTTTGTTAGGTAAAATAACTTTTCCTTTTCAAAAAGAGTTTTTAATATTTGAAATGTTTTTTTTATTTTATTTTAGTTAATTTTTTTATGAAACTAAATTTTTACCATAAAATAGTTTTGTTGAGGAAAAAAACAAAATATTAAACATTATATTGTTGTGTTTTTTAGTAGTTTTTTTTGTAACAAATAGTAGTTTTTTTGTAACAAAATAGTTTTACGATCATAAACTCATAAAGTTGCTATTTTGTAACACTTTGCCACAAAAGTGTAACAAAGTGCACGTGGTGGCATATTAAAATAAAGCTACGAATAAATATACACATACATGCATAAATAAAATAAGGGGTGCGAATGAATAAATATTGAAACTCATATTGAATTTTTCAAATTCGAGGAACCTTATTGATATCGAGTCCTAGACTAGTTTTTTTTTTTTTTTTTTTTTTTAACTAGACTATTTCCTTTAGTATCTAGGAACGACTATAGTCTATACTATAGATTAGCTTATTGTCCCTAGAATTAGATTGTTGTCTATAGTCTGGACAAGTGTCTGACTTTAGACTAGATTTATATATCTAGAATATAGACGAGATTATTACTGGTATAGATCATTGTCTCTGGACTGTAGATGAGAATATTTTCTCTAGACTCTAGATTGAATTACTGTCTCTACACTCTAGATAGTATTATTTTCTCTAGACTCTCGAGTAGATTAGTTTGTCGAGACTCTAGACTAGATGAATGTCTAGATTATTCTATATTAGATTATTTTTTGGTTAAGATTAGGTGAAAATAGTGTCTCTAGACACCAGATCAGATTATTTCTCTAGACTGTTGATGAGATTCTAGATTGGATTATTGCCTCTAACCTCTAAGTGAGATTAGTATATATAGACTCTGGACATTGTAGATAAGACTATTTTCTCTACACTTAAATTCGATTATTCTTTCTAAACTTTAAATTTGATTAGACTCTTGATAAGATTATTGTTTCCAGACTTAAATAATATTATCGTCTCTAGACTGTAGATGAGACTTTAGATTAGATTATTGTATATAGACTGTAGGTAAGATTAGTATGTTTGGATAAGATAAGATAAGATTATGGTCTCTAGGTTCCAGATTATATTATTTTCTCTTGACTGTATTATCTCAAGTCTCCAGATTTCATTACACTCCAGATTAGAATTTTGTCTCTGGACACCAATTTAAATTATTGTCTCTAGATTCCAGAATAGAATGTTTTCTCTTGACTATAGATGAGACTATTTTCTATAGATTAAATTATCTCTAGATATGTTTAGACTCTAGATGAAGTTATTGTTTCTAAACTCTAGATGAAATTATTATATCTACAGTCACAGTGGGGCAAAATGCATTTTTTGTAAATAAATCTGTAACTTGTGTGCGGCTATGTATGTATCTGAGGTGGAGGGTGTTGAATATTATAACTGAATATAGAATTCATACACGAATATTATAATTGTTGGTCCCATTGCTGAGGTTTGTTAAGACACATGAGATCCAAAATCCTAAAGTTATAAGGCTACAGTCCATTACTATTATTTCTTGCAAATTTATCTAGTTGATCTAAATTTCAATCAATCAATCCATCAATTAATCTAGATTATGAAAAAATGTTGATTATAAGTTCTTGACTCTTCACTGGTGCGTATTTCTATAAACACAAATAAAACTAACAAATATCGTTTTAGAATATTATAAGACTTATTTTTGCAGAATTTTTCATTAAAAACCTCATTCCTGGTGGACATTTGTATGGGAGTTACCAGAAACATTGTACTGAATATGGCAAATTTAAATTTACAGGTTGTCTCAGAAATCGGTCTATATCTTTTAATATACTGAATCGAATTTGTTGGTTATAACTAGGAAACTTCTCAGGACCATAACAAAAACTCATTGAGCTCATTAACTCATTAATGATGACCACCAGACAGACAGATGGACATAGCTAAATCGACTCAGATTCTGATCAGATGCAAGACTATATTTACATTATGCGGTCTTAGATGCTTTACAACTTGCGCAGATGAAGAAGATTAATGCCTCTAGACTCTATATTAGACTCAGTTTTAAATTTTGTTCAACAATGTACTTATGATGTTCTTGGGGTCTTAAATGGTTCCTAGAATAACTCTAAATTTCCCGATTTAAAATTTCCCTTAACATTTTGTGCCTCAAACACATTTTAAGTATTTTTGTAGTTTTTATTTCAAATTTTACACAAAGTATTTTATTGTTTTGTGTAAAGTTTTTATACCCTACACCATCATAGGTGGTGGGGGTATTATGCGTTTGTATCGGTCAGAAAAAAAATAGTTTTACCACTACTTTTAAGTATATCCTCGACTCAGAATTACTATCTACGTTGATTTTAATATGTCCTTCCATCCGTCCGGCTGGCTGTTCATGTAAAGCTTGTTCGAAAGGTACAGGTCGCAAGATATCTTAATGAAATATGACACTTATAATTATTTTTGCCCAAGGACGCTGCCTGTTGAAATATGTTATGATCGGTTATACAAATATCCTACGGAATAAGGGGTTTTAATCTATAAAAATCAATAATATAAATTTTGCGTCTTATTACATTCTAAGTTATGTGCCAATTTGTACGAGGATCGGTCCATTAATTCTCATAGGTCCCACATAAACACCGTTCCAAATATTACTTTAAAACTCATATATATGTGGGAATTGGAATAATACTTAGTCAATTTAGGATCAATGAAACCCAAAACTACTGCTCAAAATTATACGAGGGTGATCCATAATTTTTCCCCATATAATTCTTCGGAAAAAATCCTTTTATAATTTATAAATTTCATATAAATATTTCAATCATAATAATCTATTGCAAAATATAAGAATAAATTATACGAGGGCCGTCATTTACAAACACCAATGTAGGGTATAACATAGTCGGCCTTGGACGACTTTAACATTTTTTCTTGTTCTTTTTTCGTTTTTTTCTGTAGCCAATTGGGTTAACCCCTTTAAGAAAGTTGCACACATACAACAAAAAAGTCATCCTTTTCCGTTTGTTTTTATGCTTTTACTGCTCTTTGTCTCTGGCGTACAAGAGTACGAGTAATAAAAACCAAATCCTTGGCTTGTGGTTTTAAAAAGCAACGCGTAAAACTATAGTTTTTAGTTATAAATCGCAAAATGTAAAAGATTTTTGGAATTTTTTTTGTGAAGCTTTAAAATGTGTGTGTGTGTGTGTGTGAGTGTTTTTTGGTATTATTGGTAATACAATTGGTTCTTTTTTTTTTTTTGGTGGACTATTGGTTGTGGCGCCTGGTTTTGGCAATTAACTTTATTGTGATAAAAATAACTTTAAAAGAGAGTTGTAGTGATTTATTTAAAATGAATAATTTTGGAGGGAATATAATAAATGGATCTGGTGGAAGAACAGAAAAACAATCGTAAGGAGTTAGAATATATAGCTGAAACCCTTTAGCGATGTCCGACTCTTCTCTCGAATTCAATTAAATTTGGCCTGAATTTCAGTAAAGGAAGTCAAGTTTAGGTTGAATTTGCAGCCGATGTATAAATATCTTACGCAGGTGCTTGGAATCCCTGAAAAGATAAGAACTTCCAGATTTATATTATAAAAGGAAGATTAAGTGAAAAGTCATTTAATGTCTAAAATTTAAGAAAACTTAAAATTTTGAAAAATAAATTTAATATTCAAACTTTAATAAAAGTGAAACAAATAGCGAAACTTATTCCAATATGATGTATTCCAATTTGTCCACAAATCATAGAATCAAAAAGTTTCCCACTTTATCAGACGAAAATACCCAAAATCTCCATCCGTATAAAACATGTTCAACAATTAGATTTTCTTTATATCCTACAACACCGTACGTGGTTGGGGTATTAATGAAATTTTTCACTTACTATTACTTTGGCTCAAGGACGATGCCGAGTGAAATTGATTATGATCGGGACTATATTTCATATAGATCCCATACAAATATCCCTCCGAAATGGTGTTTGTATCCCATAAAATTCCTAAATATTAAATGATTTTAATCAAATTTTGCATAATAAGTATTATGATATTCTAAAACTATGCGGTGAATTATACGAGGGTTAATTTTTCATTAATCGTAGGTGTCATACAATCACCTTTCACCTTGAAACTCATAAATCGCACTTAACTTGGGTATTGTAATAATATTTACTGAAATTTAAATAAATATAAGTAAGTTCGCGATGTGCGAAATTATACGAGGATTGGTCCATAATTTTTCGAACTCCCACTACAAAGAAATTATTTTTAAATTCATAAATTTCACATAAATGTTCGTATCATAATCATCTTTTCCACTCCTATGCATAAAAAAGACAATTATACGAGGGTCGGTCTTAATTTTTTCATAGCATTCAGTGACAATTAACAATGTGGTATAGGGTATTACATAGTCAGCCAACCAACTATAAAATTTATACTTGTTTTCACAGAAATAATCACCCTGTAATTATACGAGGCGTCTAATAGAAATTACATTTACATTTATTATCTCTACATATCCGACTATATGTTAAGAATAATTTAAAGTGGCGAAATTTGCAGGGTTGCCGACTATGCCCCTTATCAGGGACCTGTTATCCTTCAAATCAGCTCTCAGTCGTAAAGCAGCTATGGGTGAGTAAACACCCAGAGCTGCAAAACTCTCGAAGGTCAGGCTGTACTTCGTTTGCTTGCCTTCGAGAGTTTTGCGTCTCGCTTCTACGCATTGGTTAATGTTGAAGCGTCGCATAGTGGTATTCGTTTACCATTGTCTGGGGTTTCACGCATTTACCACATGCATTCGTTTTTAATTGAATTACAACTGGCGAAGATCTTACAAAGTGTAATTTTAACAAAGGATTTTTAACAAAGGATTATACGAAGCTATAGGTCTTGACCTGGAGTAACCAGAATCATCGTGATATACTCTGGCTTTTTGCCTTCAGATCACATCAGCTCGATAACAGTTCAACTATAACCGTGTGAAATTTATTTAAGATTTTTTAACGATTCAAATGTTCAAGTGGAAATCAATATTTAAACCATTAAACCCTTCTTAAGTTAGCGACCTTAATGTAGGTCTTAAAATTTATAAAAATTATGTGCTAGACGTCCTATTATATAATAAAAAAATAATGAATAAATAATTTCTTAAATATATGGAACTGTTAAACAGTTATTTAGGTTTGAAGTTAAAACAATATGGATTTTTGGGGGATTTTTTTTTTTAAGTTGACAACATTTTTTCAATGATAAAAACATTTTTTGCTTTGAACTATAAAATTCTAATGGGAACTGGAATCATCTTTAAGTTATCCCTTATATATGACTACCTATGTAAGGCAAACATTCAAAAAGCCGGCCGGACGGGCCTTATGAAGACACGCAGTTATATCCTCCCGTTCAAAAAACGGCAAAAAATAGGGTATTTATGCTTAAGCTCTGAAAACTTGCACACACTATATATATTGGTATAATTAAGAACAAAAACAAATGTTGAAGAAAATCTATTCCAGAATTCAGAAGGAAATACTCAGGTCAAATTTTATTGAGTTCTGTCAATTATGGTGGATGTGAGCCTGCTAAAAACAGACAGACAGACGGACATAGCTAAATCTATGCGATCTGAGATGATTCCTTCTTAGCATTACACACGTAAAAACAAAGTTAATATATCCTCCTCACCTCTTAAGGGGGGGGGTAATGTTATTAAAATGTTAGAAACTTTTCATATTTAAAAAAGAAACTTTGACCCTAATTGACCCAAATCCTTCGAATGACTTGTTACTTATAACGATTAAAAAATTTCCTATTAAATATAATTTCTTTTGGCAATAAATCCATCACCTTAACTTTCCACAAGTGAAAGAAATCTCCAAATTTTTTGGGGATTTATTAAATAACTTCACACTCAAACTCTCCCAGACGTACAGAGCGAAAGAAGAATTTCATAAATGAATGAATTGCAAACAGTTCCCTCACGCAGTTTTGAAAACGACCTTATTTTATTGGTAGACTGACTGGGGGGAAGAACACTAAAAACTTTTTGTTGTTACAGACAAAACCGAAAGAAATTTGTTCCCTTTTTAACAGTTAGTTAAGATTTAACCAACAGATAAACTTAACTAAACTGAAACAAACTAAACGAAATGAACGTTTTGTGGAATAATTTTAACATTGAAATAGATTTAAGCAACCATGAAATTAAAGACTTTCTACTCTAGTGCAAACAACCATGCTATAGTCGGTAGTGCCGAATCATCAATACCCTCCATCACAAATGCGAATGAAGTAAGAACACTCACAGGTGTATAAAATTTAATGGTAAATGGTTTCCTTAGGCACAACACAGAAACACTAAATGAGTCATACAATTTTTTTATATCTTTGGCTATAACTTTTTTTTAAACTGAACCGACTTTGGAAATTCTTGGAAAGGTAACGAAGTACATATAAATTATTATTATGGCAAAATTGTATTTTATTGGGTTGATTTATAGTTGACAATTTTACGAAAGAGTTTTGCTTGAAATCAGAGGTTGCTTCAGATATCGGTCTATATTTTTTATTATCGGTCTATATCTTTTATTATACTGAAGCGAGTTTGCTGGTTTTAAAGAGGAAACTTCTCATGATTGTAGCAAACACTTAGGCTAAATTTCATTGAGCCAGAAGTTAGAGGTTGCTTCAGATATCGGTCTATATCTTTAACTTTACCGAACCGACTTTGCTGGTTTTAAAAAGGAAACTTCTCATGATTGTAGCAAACACTCAGACTAAATTTCACTGAGCCAGAAGTTAGAGGTTGCATCAGATATCGGTCTATATCTTTCATTATACTGAACCGATTTTGCTGTTTTTAAATAGGAAACTACTCAGAACTGTAGCAAATACTCTGGCTGAATTTCATTGAGTCAGAAGTTAGAGGTTTCTTCAGATATCGAGTTATATCTTTTAATATGCATAAACATTATGGGGTCTTTGATTATTCCTTTCTAGCATTACACACGGAATGACAAAGTGAATATATCTTCTTAACCACTTGTGGTGGTGGAGGGTATAAAAAACACATTACACTCTCCCCTATTGCTGATATTTCAGCTAGTGCTTAAGCTATATAGCATTTAGCCAAAGCCCACCCCCCAATTGTTTAAGGAAGAGCTGGCAAACTAATTTTTCTTTTTAGAATAAAAAAACAAGGATTCTAACAAAACTCCATAAGGAATAAAAGTTAAAGAAAGGAAGAAAACTACTAAAACAAAATGAAAAATCCACAAAGTCATTGACTGAAGCAGTAAATTTTTACAAAATTCAACCAGCAAATTAGCAAACAAAATATGAAATAAACGTATATAAATGATACTAACATTTAGCATATAGTATGACATACATATTCATGTATATGTAGGTAAATGTATTTGTTATAAGAAGACTCAAGATTTCGTTAAAAACGCACAGGATACGGAAAAGCATTCAGACATTCAGACTACTTTAAAGGAAGTGAGCATATGTTTTGTATATTTTTCCTTTTTGCTTTCAAATATTGTTTTGGACGTTAAACAAATTGTTGAAATTACTGCACCCAAAGGTGTAATTGAAATTGAAAAAGGAATAGAAGAAAGT
The DNA here is from genome assembly GCA_004302925.2 of Cochliomyia hominivorax. Taxonomy (NCBI): domain Eukaryota; kingdom Metazoa; phylum Arthropoda; class Insecta; order Diptera; family Calliphoridae; genus Cochliomyia; species Cochliomyia hominivorax. The sequence continues at coordinate 12,321,709 of PYHX02000494.1, forward strand.
CTGGTTTCAAAGAGAGAGAGAGATGGGGAGAGGTAAGAACAAAGTAAGGGTGCGATTAGTACCAGAACGATTTACTTTTTTTTTGAAAATAATAATGTAATTTTTGAATCGTTGGAGGACTGCTCGTCTCTAACTATTCAGGGAGGTACTGGGGTGGTCTTTCACAGGTCATCTTATATACCTTCCTCTACAGAAATTATATAAACATTCGCAGGAGTTAAATATTGGTATCATTTATTGAAAAGATTTTGAAACATGTTTGAATTTGGTTCATATTTAGGAACCTCTTAAGCTTAGAACATTATTTCATTGAGTGGGATTGTAAGGGACTTATAACCGAATATGAACGATAATTGTCAAATTATATACTCATATTAATGAGAATTAAAAAATAATTTTATCAAATTTTCATCAAATTTAAGAAACTTATAAGCTTTTCCGGGATGCGCCCTTAAATGGAAGCTATAGCAAACAATGGTCCGATATTAATAACATTTAACTCAGACAGTTAGAAAAATAAATAAATTTTTTTAAAACTTTTATAAGCTCAAAACTGATTTCTGAGAGGGGCCTTATATAGGTGCTAGATCAAAATATGGACCGATATTAGTCAAATTTAAAATATATATTCAAGAAAGATATACAAATAATTCTGTTGAATTTTAATAGAGTTGTTCTGTATTTACAAGCTTAAAAATATTTTCCGGGAAGAAGTCTTATGTGGAAGGTAGAGAACCAATTATAGTAAAATAAATAACATATATTATCAAGATAGTTAGATCAACAATTGTTCTGAAATTCAATAAAATTTGTCTTTACTTAAGAAATTTAAAAGCTTAAAACCCTATTTCGGGATGGAGCCTTATATGGGAGCTACAACAAAATATGGATCAAGATTAGTCAAAATAATAACTCATACGCAAGTTGGATAATTTAACAACTGTGTCGAATTTCAGTGGAACCGTCCATATTTAAAGGTAAAACACTATTCCGAGAAGGGGGACTTCAGCACAATTTAGTTCCTATGGGATTATTATTATTATTTCAGAATAAATGTATATGTAGTGAGTTTCAGAAAACTATCCTTAAAATTGCGTTCTATATGACAAACTGCTTTTGGGGTCTATCAAAATTTTTGCATATTTTAGCCTACAATTTTTTTCTATTGATCCGATTTTAATGAATTTTGGTACGATGATGAAGTACATATCGCAGTATATTATGGTTAAATTATGTTTAAGGTTTGTTAAGTTATGTTATGAAGTCAATATGGCCCACTTGGATACTGAAGAATCCTTTGTGTTACCTGAAAAGTTTAGAATTAAGGGAACGTAGAGTGTAGAAGTTAGTATTAAAAGTCAAGAAACTAAGGTGATAGACCGAGAGTGGTCATGAAACTTGTTATATAATAGGGAAAAAGAGAGAGGTCAAGAATCTGCCGTCCCTATCCCGAATCATCTGCAGTTAAGGTAAAACCGACAGTCCGCACAGTTAGTCGGTGACCCCATCTGAGAGGTTAGCACCTATTTTCGCTATTACATTAGGTTCCAGGTTTCCCCGATTGGTCCCATGTCCTTGCACACAAGCCTGTGCAATTTTCAAATGCTGTGCATTCTATTCAGTGATGTGCGATATTCCCGTACAATATTTGATGTCGTCGGCCTTGCTGTCAGTATAAATCTTGACCGTTTATCTTATAATATCTTAACCAGTTGGCCGCTCTGCAAATTGCAGCAATCTCAGCCTGCAGAATATTAAGACTTCACCATCAACTTTGTCACCAACATTTTCATGCCATCAGTGAAGATGCTGTCCCTTGAGAGGCATTCGATCTTCCATCTAAGTGGTTACTAAAGATCCTACTCACGAACGAGTAAGGAGTACAGTAGCCAATAAGCTCTGGGATAACATCAATCGAATATCCGAAAGTCCTACACTTCCGGTTCCCCATGGTATACAGCGTGATTGCCGTCAAAAAGGGGAGGATCGCAAAAACAGATTTAGTTGACGTCAACCTCAGTTCACCAGTAATCAACAGTCCCATTCTGCGAAGAACAGAGTTATATTCCATGCAGTTTGTGGTCATCTCCAGTACTTTCCACCTGTACCATAGAAAGCTGCACCATAGAAAATTATTGGTTCCACCACAAATTCAAATATCCAATTCACATTTCTGGGACTAAGTCCAACTGCCTCCTATAGCTGATTCTAAAAAGGAAACTGCTGAGAATAATAACAAACAATATGGCCAAGTTCCATTGAATTTTGATAAATATTCTAGGCGTTATAATGTTTCCCATAGACAGATGGATTTACCTCAATCGACTATTATTTCGATTGGTTACAATAATATAAATACTTAATGGGGCCTTAGATGATTCATGCTTGGCGTTTTGCATGGAATGAGAAAGTTTTTATTGTTGAGGGTGGGGGTTTTTAAAAAAAATATTTCAGTTATTTTCCATTCAACTTTTTAATAAATTTGCAATGATCGAGGTATCGAAACGTGTCGAGTATTTGCAAATTGTAAATATTTTCTATTGTTACTTTTCTGTGTTCACAATCCATAAGTATTTATTGGTAAAATGTACTTAATGAGAGATTTATTAAAAAAAATTGCAATCGAATCATTTCAAAAGAAAATGTGAAATATTATTAACGGTATTTAAATCGGAAAAAATGGAATTATTTTTTTGAATATTCACACAAAATTTCACAATATTGTGATTTTAAAAATATTGAAAGGATGACAGGAACAAAAGAGTCCAATAAAAATATAAGTAAAAATGTAATAGTCGGTAAAGCCCGACTATATAATACACTACACAACTATTATTGGTTGTAAATGACAACCACGAACAATTTATGAACGAACCTCGTATAATTTTTATTTCTGATTTATGATTTATTGTGAAGTTCATTATTATGATACTAATATGTTAATTCGGAGATAGAAGAACTGATGGACGGACCCTCGTATAATTTCATAAGTTGTTATTACAATACCAACGTGTATGTGAGTTTTATGCCCTTCAAAGTGACATTTCATAGGGGGCTTGTATTGGACCTATGAGAAATAATGGACCGATCCCCGCATAATTTGGCAAATGGATTTGAAATATTATAGAACTTATTTTTGCAAAATTTTGTGGAAATCGCTTTATATTAGGGATTTTTATGACATTAAAACTCCATTCCGGTAGGATATTTGTATGGAAGCTACCTGAAATATTTGACCGCATAACAACAATTTCCTTTAGTTACTGAGCTAAATAATAACTCGTACCAAATTTCATGAAGATATCTTAAGATCTGTAGAGTCTTCACAACGTTTACATAGACAGCCGGACCGATGGACAGACAGATTGAGTCAGAAAGTTATTCTGAGTTGAACGGTATTCTTAAAATTGGATGTTACACTATGTGTTTTTTGTTTATTACAAACATCAACACAAACGCATAATACTTCAACCATCTTAAATATTGAGACCTGTAGAGTGTTCACAACGTGTCCGGACAGACAAACAGAAGGATGGACGGAGATCGTTAAATGGAGTCAGAAAGTTATTCTGAGTTGATCGGTATTTTTGAGACTGGGTGTTACACTATTTGTTTTTTGTATGTTACAAACATCAGCACAAACGTATAATACCCCAACCACCTACAGTGATGTAGGGTATACAAATTCTCAAAAGTTTTAGAGCAGAGAAGCAACGGAGAAAAGATGACTATAATATTTTATATATATTTTTTAAGAAATTCATAAAGTAAAATATTAAAATTTATTCCTCTCTTTCTCTTTAATATTTCGCGGACTCTCTTCTAAGTTACTGAATAATTTTAAATTAAATTATATTTTGATATGCTAAAATATTATAAAAAATATATTATTATTTAACCTTGTCACTACTAATCACAGAAAGAGTCTGTACAAAAAGTAGCTACCAACCAACTCCCTTCAAACTTGTTCACAGTCTAATGAAAAAAAGGCAAGAAAATAAAACCCACTAAATTTGTAATCTACAAGACGATAAATAATCAATATCTGACGAGTCGACTAAAAGTCATAATGTTTGTGTTGGTCTCTTTTTCCTTAAGGTCGCAACTACCATCATGATGATGTTGTTGATACTACAAAAAATAATAATGTTGCAAGACTATCATTACAACAACTAATGCTACTATGTATGAAGGTGGTGAAGGTGATGGTGGTGATGTTGCTGCTCTTGTTGTTGTCATCGTTGTCGTTATTTTATTGAAAGCTTAATGGTCACATCATCAGCAGTGGCAAGAGAAAGAGACATTAGCTATATTGAGACTTAATGGAAAAGAGCAGCTAATAGTAAACGCGACTTGAAGCATCAGTTAAATCAGTTGGTCATAAGGTGGCTTTAGAGAAACGTGCTTGTTATATAAGTGAAATATTGACCGATATTTGAAAGAAATAAATCATTGAAGATTGATAATTAAATCCTTAAGATAGACTATAGACATTACGATAGGCTATAGTCTAACCTTTAGAATAGACTATAGTCTAGCCTTTAGAATAGACTATAGTCTAGCTTTTGAATAGACTATAGTCCAGCCTTTAGAATAATATAATATAATAGAACTGAATTAGAACTGAACTAGAACTAAACTAGAACTTAACTGAAACTGAACTAGAACTCAATTATAACTGAACTAAAATTAGAACTGAACTAGAACTGAACTAAAACTGAACTAGAACTGAACTAAAACTGAGCTAGAACTGAACTAGAACTAAACTAGAACTTAACTGAAACTGAACTAAAACTGAACTAGAACTGAACTAAAACTAGAATTGAACTAGAACTGGACTAGAACTGAACTAAAACTAGAATTGAACTGGAACTGAACTAGAACGAAACTAAAACTAGAATTGAACTAGAACTGAACTAGAACTCAATTATAACTGAACTAAAACTAGAACTGAACTAAAACTGAATTAGAACTGAACTAGAACTAAACTAGAACTTAACTGAAACTGAACTAGAACTGGACTAGAACTGAACTAAAACTAGAATTGAACTGGAACTAAACTAGAACGAAACTAAAACTAGAAATGAACAAGAACTGAACTAGAACTGAACTAAAACTTAATTAGAACTGAACTAGAAGTGAACAAGAATTGAACTAGAACTGAACTGGAATGAAAATGAACTTAACTGAATTAGAACCGAATTACATCTTGGCTATATCCTGTTCTGTTATTTGCCTTTACTTTATCTTTTATATTTTTCATCTATTTAGTTCTTTCATTCCTCTGCTTTCATGCACCTTATTTTTATCTGTCAATATCTCTGCCACTCTATCGTAGCTTTTTCTATGCTGTTGCTTTTGCTCATCTCCTTACTCTAACAATATTTTGGAGTTTTAAGCTGTTGACTGCTGCCACTAGACATCATGAGAGGTATGAAGAATTCAAACGTCTCCTTACCCCCACAATAATGATGGTGACAAAAAAGCAATAGCAGCTACAGCATAGCATACCTATCAGCCAGCTAAAGAGAGGGCCACAGCTGCAGTAAAAACATTTTGGTGTCATAACTACAAATTGAAGTCAATGATTTATTGCTTTGGGAGATTGTGGTTAAACTAAAAACTGAATATAAAGAGACAACGAAAAAAAATGAAAAACGTAAAAATAAAGTGGAAATAATGAAAAAATGTAATATTTAAGGAAGAGAAATACTTCAGATATACAAACGATTATGTTGGAGTATATGAAGATACATATGTATATGTATATATGTATGTATGTATGTATGTATGTATGTATGTATGTATGTATGTATGTTTAGTATGGGAACATGTTGCTATAAAGTATATGAACATTGTTTTTTTTCTGTTTGGTTTATATTGCAATTTGTATCTGAAAGTTTATTTGAATGTTCAGATATTGTGTATGAATTTAAAATATATCTAGATACATAATCATCATTATTCATTCATTCATTCGCTTGTTTTTTTTCTTTGTTGTTATATGGATTCCAAGTAGTCTGGAATTGGTTGGCTCTTGTTAAATGTCACTTGACATCATCTACTGCAACTTTGAGTTTTATTGTTTTTGTTTATTTTTTTTTTATGAATTTTCACGTTGTTGATGTTGTTGTGCGCCATACAATTAAAAGATCTGTCAGATTGAAATTTTTTTATTATTTATTTTTTTGTGTTGACTCTTGAAATATTGTCTTGTTGGATAAATATTTTTTGTTAACTAAATATAGTCAAGGTTAAGGGTGCAGGGAAAAGGTTAAAAGATTTAAGTGCTTTTTGCTTTATGAGATAAATTTTTTCTGCAATAATTTAAATACAGATTAAATTTTAAAGGTGAAAGACAGTAGTTCCATAACGAACTTTTAGGAATTAATTTCGTTACTTTGGAACCTCTAAATATATTTTGGAAATGTTGGTTTTCATAGACGGCATTATGGATAAAAGAGATTATTTAAATATTTAAAAAAAAAATATGGAAAAGTTATACATTCCAACAAGACAACGATCTAAAACATTCAGCCCATGATGTGCGTATGAAATATATTTACAATGTGGCTCATGACCGCGCCCCCCACAGTCTCCATACCTCAAAAAGAATTGAGCATTTGTCGGCATACGTGACAAGAAGCGAATAAATAAATCTGATCCGGAAAAGGCGATAAAGGAACAATGAATAAAAATCGGGGAGAAAGTTACAACTTATTTAGTCCATTCAATGTCAAAGTTATGGATGAAGTTATAAAGCAAAAAGGCTTGTCCATTATAAAAATATAGTGTAAAATATTTTTTATTAGGCGAAACTGGAAATAAAAAATATACACTTGCTGTCCGAATAGTTCTGTTAGGAACTGTACTTTTTTGTGGTCTTATATGATTCCTTCATAGCGTTACACATGGAATGACAAAGCTAATATATCTACATCACCATTTATGGTGATGAAGGTTACAAAAAATTTAAACGAAAAACAAATAAAGTTTTTAGTTAAGAAATAAAAAATCATATGTGCGTTTATAGGAATATGCACCATGGTATATATTAAATTTATTTTCTCTTATATTATAAATGAAATTTAAAGGAATTTAAAAGGTTGCCAAATTTGAAAGGCCACCTACTCCCTTCCGGATCAGTTTGGAACCTGCAACTCTTGAAATCAATTAAAAAACACTTCAATAATAATTAGATAAACTTTTATTTAGATATCTTGAACGGTTTAAATGTTACGGAATTATAGTCAAAAACTCGTTATGAAACCAATATGTGACATTTATTATCTTTGCCTGTTTAATTATCTGTCATAAAATATCTTATAGATTTTTAACATATTTTTATTTATGAATTTTCCATAAAAATCTCTAAATATGTCAAAAACACTTTAATTCGTTTTTTTTTATAAAAAACATTAAATTATATAAATTTTAAAAAATGTCTGTGTTAAATTAACAATATATTTCATATTGTGACAATATCTTTGACATATTTTGATAAAATGTCTAACAGCTAATAGGCTTTGAATTCCCCAAATTGGCAGCTGTTAAATTCAAAACAATAATTATTCCGAGAAAAAAACCCATAACGAAAATATATAAATATTAAAAAATTAGTACAAATTTTAAAGTCGTTCAAGTCCGACTATGTAATGCCCTACACCACATTGATGGTTATAAATGAAAGTTACAAAAATTAATGAACGACCCTCGATTTTGTGATTTATTCTTAAGAATGCAATATTTAATTAAAATGAATTTTTATGGGGGTTAAATAGGAATTCTATGAAATTTTGGATCGACCCTCGTATAACTGTGCACATTTAGTTTTACTTATATTTAAATATTACATTATGCGTATATGTGAGATTTATGCCCTTCAAAGTGATACTTGAACCGACCCTCGCATAATTTCAAAATATCATGGGATATATTTTTGAAAAAAAAAAATTAAATCGCTTTATGAGCTTAAAACCTCATTACAGGAGGCCATTTGTCCTTGAGTCAAAACTATAATACAGAACGTTTACAAGGACAGCCAGCCGAATGGACAGGCAGACGGACATCATTAAATTGACTCAAAAAGTGATTCTGGGTGTAACGTGATTTTTTCTGTATGTTACAAACATCAGCACAAACGCATAATACCCCAACCACTTATGGTTTATGATCGAGAATTTTGCAAAAGTTCTTCTTCTTCTTCTTATCTTCTATATCTTTAAATTTACTAAACCGGTTTTGCTAGTTTTTAAAAGGAAACTTCAGAAATTATATACATTATGGAGTCTGAAATGATAAGTACTAAGCGTTACATTTGGAATGACAAAGTTAATATATTCTCGTCACCACTTATGGTGGCGGAGGGTATAAACGACCAAAACAATTGTAATTTGTTTATCACCATAATGTCAGGCTTATGAACAAACACAAAACTGAATTAAGCGCATTGTTTGTCAAATTACAAGAAAAAAAAAAAGACTACAAGAAAAAAATAGCTAACAATACAAAGAAACATATAAAAAAATATTATCTATTTGTCAACGCCTTTTTACAAGTCGTAGACAAACGCCTTTTAATAAAACTTTCCAACACATAAAATGCAACAAGAAATAAACTATAAAACAAAAACAATAACAACAACAACAAAATCTCACAAATGGAATGCATAAAAGAACTATATTGTATACCGCCATAAAACTTATAGCCAGGCTGGTCTTAGAATTATAAACTGCATTAGCAGTCAGCCAAGAATAGCAGGCAAAAAAATCTTCAGTTAGAAAAAAATCCTACTCATGACTGGAAACGAGCCAATTTAAAACATTAAAATGTTTAGCATTTTTATTATTTTTCATTTTTTCTTATTTACTGAAACTAAAACACACATACACACACACAAAATCACTAAAACTATAAAAGAAAAACAGTAGTCACAACAATTTATACAAAACTACAGCTCAATTTTCTAGGGAAGATGATAGCAAAAAAAAAAAAAAAAACAATATTATAGTTAAAATGTATGAAGCAAAAAAATATTATAATATAATACAGATCTACCTACACTAACAAAATATGGGGAAATATATATTAAAATGAAATAAACGAGCGAACACTGTTTCCGGAAAATTTTTGGTGTATAATCTGCTAAAAGCTTTGCTTATAATTTAGCTAAAATTTGGACTGAATATGACCAATATTTCGGACTATAGTCTAGTTAATAGCTTCAACTAGATTTAAAAATAGTTTAGTGAAAAAACTAATCAAAATTATAGACTATATTGTATTGCCTACAATAGTTTACTTTATATTATATATAGTTTTTTGACCAGACAATACTCCAGACTATAGTCAAGTTATAGCTTCAACTAAGGTCTAGTTAATGATTTAGTTAAAGGTCTAGTTAATAGTGTAGACTATAGTGTAGAAAATCGAATAGGTGATAGTCTAGTTATGATCAAGACTATGTTACAATTAATAGTATAAACTATAGTCTAATTTATTATCAAGTTATAGTCTAGACAAAAGCTTAGTTTAAGACTGAAGTCTAGTTTATAGTTTAAATTATAGTCTTATAAGGAGTTTAGCCTAAAGTCTAGTTAACAATCAAGACCATAGTTTTGTTAACAACCTAGACTACTGCCTAGTTAATAACATAGTCTATAGTCTAGTTATTAGTCTAATGATTATGATTAATTACACTTTAGTTATACTATTGATTAGACTATAAACTACACTTTAATCTAAACTATTGACCAGACTTTTAATTAGACTTTAATCTACACTTTTGGCCAGACTATAAACTAAAATATGATCTGGACTCTTCACTAGACTATTAACGAGACTAAAGTCTAGACTACTAATCAAGCTATAATCTTGAATAAATTGTTAAATAGAGTATCCTTAACTATCAATGTCTATGACTTAACCTTTAATTCCAAATGGTGTAAAAATGGAACCAACACTTGTCAACGTCTTTGTTTAAGCATTTTTCTTTATTTTATTTCGTAGTCTGTCCTTCTGTCTATTTGTTTTACTGCATTTATTTATTTTTTCATATTCTTCTATAATATTTTCTTCAGCCCAGATTTTATTTTTCTACATTTGCATGTCCATTTGTATTTACTTCATATTAACGTATACCCGGTGTGGTTTGCAAGCAAAGTTATATATTTCATAATCTTTCGTTCGGATCAAGTTCTAGACTATAGTCCAGATACATTGTGCTAGACTATAGTCCAGATACATTGTGCTAGACTATAGTCCAGATACATTGTGCTAGACTATAGTCCAGATACGTTGTGCTAGACTATAGTCTAGACACGCTGTGCTAGACTATAGTCCAGACACGTTGTGCTAGACTATAGTCCAGACACGTTGTGCTAGACTATAGTCCAGACACGTTGTGCTAGACTATAGTCCAGACACGTTGTGCTAGACTATAGTCCAGACACGTTGTGCTAGACTATAGTCCAGACACGTTGTGCTAGACTATAGTCCAGACACGTTGTGCTAGACTATAGTCCAGACACGTTGTGCTAGACTATAGTCCAGACACGTTGTGCTAGACTATAGTCCAGACACGTTGTGCTAGACTATAGTCCAGACACGTTGTGCTAGACTATAGTCCAGACACGTTGTGCTAGACTATAGTCCAGACACGTTGTGCTAGACTATAGTCCAGACACGTTGTGCTAGACTATAGTCCAGACACGTTGTGCTAGACTATAGTCCAGACACGTTGTGCTAGACTATAGTCCAGACACGTTGTGCTAGACTATAGTCCAGACACGTTGTGCTAGACTATAGTCCAGACACGATGTGGTCAGAATAATTTTTCTTGATATTTAATATCGGGTTTGTTTAAAAACAAACGAACCTTGATACATTTTTACATATATGTATGTGTTTATATATATTTCCGTGTGTTTGTAGTTATTTTCCCTTTGTATTTCTTTTTTTAGTTTTTAATCATTTTGAACAAAACTTTGTAGTTTGTCGTTTGTTTAGCTTGTGCTATTTAGTTTGTCAACGACAGTTAAGCTGCCACTAACTGACAGTATATGGGTTGGTTAGGTTGAGTTGGATTGGTTGTTTGCCTCTTTTAAATAACTGACTTTATTTGAACATGTTGTATAAGTGTTTGTATGTATTATTTCATTTGATGCAACAAAGCAACACACAATGCGTGTGTGTAGTTTTTGTAATTCTATTGAATTTGTTTTGTAGAAAAATTGCATTTTGTGGCACTTGTATGTTGCAACATGCATTTAAATGAATATCTAAGTAGTTTTTGTTGTTGTTGTTGCAAAGTGTTATCATTGGTAATCAGTTGCACGTTTTGTTTGTTTTTGTATTAAATCTTTTGCATTTCAAATGAGTTCCATATAATTTGTTATTTATAGAAAAAAAGAAGAAGAGAATTATTGTTATTCGAAGAAAATAAATGAAAAATTATTGTAAAATAAAATTTTAATAAATTTTATTATTATTTTTTTGCAATCAGAAGAAAAAGGAGGAAAAGGACTTTAATATTATAAAGTATTTAATTTTGGAAAATGATGGAAATCTGTTTTTTTGTTTTCATTTGTTTGTTTTTCGTTTCTTTCGTTATTTACAATTTTGTTTCATTTTCTTTTTTAATGCAAACATTTTTTTTCACTTGACTTCCAGAGTGAAAGGACGACCACCACAAGATTCGTATTACAAATTGTTATAATTTATTTGCTCGTTTATGTTTTCAAGCAGGCGTTAACAATGTCTTCATCTTGAAAAGTACAGAAAAAATACTAATAATGGAAAATTTGATACAATCGGTTAAAAACGACTATAATATACTCTTTACTCTATTAAGGACTTTCAAAGGATCTTTTGAAAACTTATGGCCTCTATTATGTTTTCAGCCAGGCAAAATAAGACAGAAGGACGGACACTGGAACCGAAAAAAGGTTGAAGCTTAAAACTTATATTACAGAATTCAGCTGATACACTGCCATTACAGACACTTTCACAAACCCATTAAACCCCAAACATTTTTGTTATCGTGTAGGGTATAAAAAACAAACGAACATAAAAATAAATAAAAAGCAGTTTTTCATAATAAGTTTTTTTTTCTTTTTTTGTTGGTGTCGTAAAAAATGAAAAATGAAAATGAGAAAAATATTAGGGGTTGCAACAAGGCTACAAATATTATTACGAGATATATTTCGAAGTAACTTTTAGGAAAAAAGAGGGTGGGAGGAGAGGATATTAAGTAAATGGATTTTCTCCTAGAAGTTTTCTTCTTAAAGGGGAAAATATTATAGACTTTTCACTCTTGAGAACTAGAAAATTGCAAAATCTTTAGCACAAAAAAAAATCGAGATTTTTTTAGTTCACAACTTTAACCGAAATTTTGAATTTATCTCATCAGGAATCCAGAAAATAACCATTACAAGTAAGAGAGTTATAGTCGGTTAAGCTTTATTATAAAATATCTTATACCACATTGTTGATAAAAAATTGTTGTTACGAAAAATTAATGAACGACCCTCGTATAATTTTATTTTGTGATTTATTATAAAATTTGCAGTACATTATTGTGAAATGAACATTTATGTAAAATATATGCGTTTTAAAATGAATTTTTCTGGGTGGTTACATGGGAGCTACATGAAATTATGTATCGACACTCGTATAATTTTTGTTTCGCTTTTGTTTATATTTATTTTATTTATTATATTTGACCAAATATTATTACAATACAAAAGTATATGTGTGATTTATATCCTTTAAAGTAATATTTATAAAGAGGCTTGTATGGGACCTATGAGAAGAAATGGACCGACCCTCGCATAATTTAGAACATTCGCTTGAAATATTTTTGCAAATTTTCTTAAAATATTAAAATATTAGACCGAACACGAAAATTATCAATGGGATTTGTCCTTGGACCAAAATAATAATATGCACCAAATTTCGTTACGATCTCTCAAAAATGGTGACCTGTAGATTGTTCATAACGTAAATGTACAGACAGATGGATGGACAGACAAATTTCAAATTTTCATTAAAATTTCAAATTTTCACTAAATTTCAAATTTTCACTAAAATTTCAAATTTTCACTAAAATTTCAAATTTTCACTAAAATTTCAAATTTTCACTAAAATTTCAAATTTTCACTAAAATTTCAAATTTTCACTAAAATTTCAAATTTTCACAAAAATTTCAAATTTTCACTAAAATTTCAAATTTTCACTAAAATTTCAAATTTTCACTAAAATTTCAAATTTTCACTAAAATTTCAAATTTTCACTAAAATTTGAAATTTTCACTAAAATTTCAAATTTTCACTAAAATTTGAAATTTTCACTAAAATTTCAAATTTTCACTAAAATTTGAAATTTTCACTAAAATTTCAAATTTTCACTAAAATTTCAAATTTTCACCAAAATTTTCAAATTTTCACTAAAATTTCAAATTTTCTCTAAAATTTCAAATTTTCACTAAAATTTCTAATTTTCACTAAAATTTCAAATTTTCACTAAAATTTCAAATTTTCACCAAAAATTTCAAATTTTCACCAAAAATTTCAAATTTTCACCAAAAATTTCAAATTTTCACCAAAAATTTCAAATTTTCACCAAAAATTTCAAATTTTCACTAAAATTTCAAATTTTCACCAAAATTTCAAATTTTCACAAAAATTTCAAATTTTCACTAAAATTTCAAATTTTCACCAAAATTTCAAATTTTCACAAAAATTTCAAATTTTCACAAAAATTTCAAATTTTCACTAAAATTTCAAATTTTCACTAATAATTCAAATATTCACCAAAAATTTCAAATTTTCACCAAAAATTTCAAATTTTTAATACATTTTAAATTTCTACTAAAATTTCAAATTTTCACCAAAAATTTCAAATTTTCACCAAAAATTTCAAATTTTCACTAAAATTTCAAATTTTCACTAAAATTTCAAATTTTCACTAAAATTTCAAATTTTCACCAAAAATTTCAAATTTTCACTAAAATTTCAAATTTTCACCAAAATTTCAAATTTTTACTAAAATTTCAAATGTAAAGAAATTTTAAATTTCTACTAAAATTTCACATTTTTACTGAAATTTCAAATTTTCCCTAAAATTTTTGCTAAAATTTCTTATTATTTTCAAAAGTTTAATTTTCTTAATATAAAATATTTTTTATATATTTTCCGTTATGAACCCCAACTCTTTTTATAGAGAACAACCAATAAATGCTTCCCAAAAATAAGAAAAGTTAAATGCAAAAAAATTTAAAAAAATAAATTTTATTTTTAGCAATAAATTACTTTCGATATGTTGAAATGTTTGTTGAAACATTTCCGTTTCCTGTTAACGTTACAAGTGAGTATTTCAAATGTTAACTCTCTCTCTCTCTCATCTCGTTTCTGTATCATTTATACATCTTAGAATAAATAAATTGAAATCTATACATCTACACTTATTAACACACACATACACAATATATAACATATATTTATATATAATAAACAAAATAAAATAAAAACCATAACTGACAGTTAACAAATAAGTGAAAAATACAAAATGAACTAAAAAGAAAACTCAGGAATGAAATTTTCGAAAAATAAATTTAAGTAAAAACAAATTAATGTTATAGTCGGTCAAGACCGACGTTTCAATACTCTACACAACATTGGTAGCTAGTGAAAATTAAGGAACGATCCTCGTATAAATATGTTTATGTTATGTTACTAATATATGCAGGATTTGAGCGTTTTAAAAGGACTTTTTCGAGGAGAAAAATATTGGAGCTGTGGACATCAGCTTGTTGACAAATAGTGGACCAATTCTAGTATTTAAAATATTATTTGACTTTATATTTAGGACTTTTGACCTCAACCCCATTCCGGAGTAAACATTTGTGTGGTGACTAGGTGAAATAATGATAATGGGTCCATTATCACTAATTTCAACAGGCATCGTCTTGGGTCAAAATAATGACACGAGACAATTCTCATCAAAATATCTTTAAAGTTGCGACCTGCATTTTGTATATATGAACAGCCAGCCTGCTAGACCCAAGGACAACTTTAAATCGACTCTTTTTGAGTATGAGTGATTCTGAACCGAACGTTATGCTTAAAAGTAACTTTTGCACAAACGCATAATACCTCAACCATCAACGGCGGTGTAGGGTATAAACATTATAAAACCGTTATGAAATAAAACTCTGAAAACAAGCAAAAAAATTACCGTTAAATAAATGTCGAAAAAAACGCTTAAAAAACAAAACTTTATCATTGTAAAGCTGTTCAAAAAAAGGATGAATTCTAAATTCGGCTGTGCCGAATCTTAAGTACCGTCCACCACTAACATTATACAAAAATTGGCATGAGTTGAAGATAATGAATAAAAAAAAAACTAATAATTAGTTCATCAATTTAAACATCGGTTCCGATTCCGGCCTTTAAGCGTATTACAGTGAAATATGGTAAATGTACTTCTTCGGAATTTCGAGATTGTTTCCGATATCGGTCTATAACTTTTTTTGCTAATGAAAGGATAAAACTAGTTTTAAGTAAACTGCTTAGGACAAGACCACATGATTTCTGGCAAGAATATATATATACATTATGGGATCTTAAATGATTCCTCCTTAGCGTTACACACAAAATGACAAAGTTAATATAACCACTTCACCACTTGTGGTAGTGCAGAGTATAAAAATAATGAAAAGGTGTGAATGTATTTACAGCTCAAAAGTGTGTGAATAACAACAAAAAATATATTAAGTGTATTTTGGTATTTGAGAGGAATTGTTTCTGTTTTTTTTTTGATTTGGTGGATGCTGATGTTTTTGTTGTTTATAAAAAGTACTTAATTTAATTTATTGTTTTAAATAACTTATCATTTAGCTAAAATTCTTTTACAAAAGTAAAAATAAATTAAATGAACTTCCAAAAAAATATTTTCATGTGAAAATAATTTTATTTATTTATCTGTTTATAAGTACGATAATAAGATAACGAATTTATTTTATAAAAGAAAGGTAATTGGCATTTAATTTATATCATTTTGTCTTAGTTAATTTGAATATTTTTTACCTTAAGATGCTTTTCAGAAAGTAATAAAAGCTATAAATTTTAGCTATAATTATTATAACCTCCACCACCACTAGTGGTGAAGAGGGTTTGTTAATTTTATCATTCAGTGTGTAACGCTAAGAAGGAATTATTTAAGACACCATTATGTATATATGTTCCTGCATCAAATCGAAAACTGAGTGGAAACTATATAAATTAAAAAAAAATGTTTTTATCAGTGTAAATGAGATCGAAAAATTCTTAACATACATTTATGTTTACAAAAATGAAACCACTAAACTTACAGTTTTAATTATTTTATTTGATTGAAATTATTATTATGATTTCCAAAAAACAAAAAATATATTTTTATAGTTTTATGAACTACTTGATGAAATTAAGAACATTTTTCGGAAACCCTTACATTAACGTTTTTAAAGTGCTTTCTGTCACTTTACTTGAACGTTAGTCCATCTCCTTCTCTACCATACATTTGGACACCTTTTTTGTGTTCATCAATTCTTTTTTAACAAGAGCTCAATATCTCTCCACTGGCCTAAGTTCTGTGCAGTTCGGAGGATTTGTCCCTCTTGGTACAAATACCACATTATTGTTGTAGTACCAAGACACTCCAAAACACATTACTCCACACACATTATGAATATTATGTTTGTCATTTATAGAGTTGTAGCAAATGATTAGCATCTTTTGCTACAGCTGCTTACTTTTGTATGTTTTTTGATGCTGATACGATACGATACCTCAAGCATCAGCATCATACAACTTTTGACTCGACTTCAATTCCCGTGCTCTCCTTTTGGCCTCCAAATTTTTAGCAGCGTTCCTGTCAGGGACTTTTCAGCGGCAGAACTTCGAATGCTTGGCCAACTTTTTTTAGGACTTAAACTTAATAACTGATATATTTTGCAAAGGTAACTTTATCAAAAAATTAATAATAAATAATAATAATGATAATAATAAATAATAATAAATAATAAAAATAAAAATAAATAATAATAAATAATAATAATAATCAATAAAAATAATAAATAATAATTAATAATAATAATAAATAATAAAAATAAATAATAATAATAATAATAATAATAATAATAATAATAATAATAATAATAGATAATAATAATAATAATAATAATAATAATAATAATAATAATAATAATAATAATAATAATAATAATAACAATAATAATAATAATAATAATAATAATAATAATAATAATAATAAAAATAAATAAATAATAATAATAATAATAATAATAATAATTATAATAAATAATAATAATAAATAATAATAATAATAATAATAATAATAATAATAATAATAATAATAATAAAAATAAATATTAATTAATAATAATAAATAATAAATAATAATAATAATAATAATAATAATAACAATAATAATAATAATAATAATAATAATAATAATAATAATAATAATTATAATAAATAATAATAATAAATAATAATAATAATAATAATAATAATAATAATAATAATAATAATAATAATAATAATAATAATAATAATAATAATAATAAAAATAAATATTAATTAATAATAATAAATAATAATAAATAATAATAATAATAATAATAATAATAATAATAATAATAATAACAGTACTTGAATAACAAAATTTTGTGAAAAAACGTGCGTTAAGAGTTTTTCAATCTCACTCTTTGAAAAGTAAAGGTTTCCAAGTCTAATAATTTTTTTAAACATTTTTGACCTTGTTTATACCCTAAACCACCATTTGAGCTTTCTGAAACGATTCTGTCTGTCTATATAAACGTTGTGAACGTTGCAGATCTTTTGATGAAATTTGGCATATATATATAATTATTTTCGATCAAGGACATAAAATCAAGTTTACCAATAATCGGTCCTTCGCTTACTCTAGTCTTCATATATACTCCACATCTAAAAATCATCGGTCTAAATTTTTTCATGCTGACACTCTTATGTTATTTACTTAATTAACTTAGCGGGCCTTTCAAACTGGTGCAGATATTTAACAAGTATTAAAACGATTTTTTTAACATAACCTTGATCATTTCAATGTTTTATATGGTTCTATAACTTCCTATTCCTATTCTTATCCAATATTGCCCTTAAAATAACCCACTGAATACACCCTCTCTCAATACTTGTGTTATATCTCTAAATAAATAACAAATAAATTACTTACAACCGTTTCTGTTGATTATCACAAGTAAAACTAAATATCAAACAAATTACCAATTTAGATTATAATTTATTTCAGTAAATACAATCACTTTCTTATTTTCTTTTTTCTTTTTTGTTGATATCAAATACCTTTTTCAATTTTCTTTTATGAGAAAAGGAAAATAATTTTCAGGAAAAAATTCTTTACCTTGATTATCAATGATTCCAATCAATTTTATATCCTTTTGCTCTTTAAGAGGAGGTGATTTTTTGAAATGTATAATAATGATGATGACACAAGAAAACCCAATAATATAATGATAAATATCTTAAATGTCACATAGAAAGAAACTATTTTTCCAGTTGATTACCTAAAAAAATATTTGATAGATAGTTTCGCAACAGGAAAAAGGACACTTATCTGTGGCAGCAAATATGTATTACGAAAGGTAAAATTTTGGTTAAGCCGAATCTTCTGTACCCTTCAATACAAGTGCTTGTGAAGTAAATACGTTATGTTATGTATATACACATTCACACACACACATTCACAGTCACAAACGTATACATATTTAAACATTTTTATTAAATACAACACAGGAACACTTTATGAATCATTAAATTAGTTTTATTTTTTTGATATAACAGAACCGATTTTTTTAATTTTTGAAATGGAAATGAAAAATATATAACTTCATGTTATGACATTTTCATTCAGTCTATATCTTCCAATATACTAACCGATTTTGCTGTTTTTAAACAGGAAAAATTAAGGTCAAATTTCAATGTGCCAACAAGGGACAGACAGTCGGACAGACGAAGGATATAGCTTAATAGACTCAGTTTTTGATTTGATGCAAGATTTTATATATGAGGTCTGAGATGAATCCTTCTTAGCGTTACACACGGAATGACAAAGCTAACATACCCTTTTCACCAGAGGATATAAAAGTAAATGAAATTGACTAAAAAGACGTATAAGGAAATAAACTTAATATAAAAATTTAATATCAAACTAATATGAGAAAAAATGTCCAGATAACACTTTTTAAAAATGCCTTTTTGAAAATCAGCTAGAATAACATTTCAAAGATGTGATTTTGAAAACAGCATGATTGCATTTCATATCAATAATATTAACTTTGCTCCTTTTTCAAATCACGTTTTATTAACACTTCATTGAATCACTGAACAAGGATATTTTAAGAGTAAATGGTCAAGAAGAAGTGATAAACGCCTCGAATAAATTATGGAATAATTTATATTAAGAGAAAACAAAATTAAAAAGAAAATGTGAGCAGACCATAGTCTGAACTATTATCTATATAATAGAACAGACTATAGTCTGATCAATTATCTATATAATAGAATAGACTATAGTCTGGTCTATTATCTATATAATAGAATAGACTATAGTCTGGTCTATTATCTATATAATAGAATAGACTATAGTCTGGTCTATTATCTATATAATAGAATAGACTATAGTCTGGTCTATTATCTATATAATAGAATAGACTATAGTCTGGTCTATTATCTATATAATAGAATAGACTATAGTCTGGTCTATTATCTATATAATAGAATAGACTATAGTCTGGTCTATTATCTATATAATAGAATAGACTATAGTCTGGTCTATTATCTATATAATAGAATAGACTATAGTCTGGTCTATTATCTATATAATAGAATAGACTATAGTCTGGTCTATTATCTATATAATAGAATAGACTATAGTCTGGTCTATTATCTATATAATAGAATAGACTATAGTCTGGTCTATTATCTATATAATAGAATAGACTATAGTCTGGTCTATTATCTATATAATAGAATATACTATAGTCTGGTCTATTATCTATATAATAGAATAGACTATAGTCTGGTCTATTATCTATATAATAGAATAGACTATAGTCTGGTCTATTATCTATATAATAGAATAGACTATAGTCTGGTCTATTATCTATATAATAGAACAGACTAGAATCGTGCAATAGACTATTATTTGGGATATATCCCTTTATTTAAACTATTAATACAACTAAAATGTATATTTCAATTTTATCTTATATTTTATTTTCTGATTTTATTTTTTATATTTTCAACTTTATTCCCAAAAAATGTGATTATTCACTAATTTTCTACTTGGCATATCACAACGACATGAATCATTGGTACGCATTTCAATCCATTCCAAATATTGTGTTACACGTGTGTAGACACCCGGTCTGTCGGGTCTGGCACAACCTTCACCCCATGACACAATACCAGCCAAATGATAAGTATCTAAATCTTCATTATGAACATGAAATGGCCCACCACTGTCACCTTGGCAAGAATCTTTATTGCCTTCTGGTACACCGGCACACATCATATTCTCAGTTATACGATTTTCACCATATTTTTCATTGCACTCCTCATTGGAAATAATCGGAACACTAACGTGCTGATGAGAAAAAAGAAATTTTAAATTATTGTTTTATTAATTCCAATTATGATCAATTATCACCATTAATTTTTGTGCTAAAGAACCACCTTCTGATGTAGCACCCCAACCACTGGCGATGCCTATTTCTCCCTCAAAATTCTTTTCCTTCGAAGGCATACAAATTGGTCTCAAAACGTTTGACATTTCTACTGGCTCTTCTAGTTGTATCAAACCAATATCATTGTTTATATTAAAAGGGCTGTAACGTTCATGTATGATAACTTTTTTCGCTTTCCTATTAATTTCTCTGGAAGAGTTGGATTTACGATCGTGTACCAATAAACTTACAGAGATGCGACGAGACATAAATCCCCTCAAACAATGAGCAGCTGTGGCTACATAACGATCTGATACCAAAGAGCCACCACAATAGAAACGATTATTATGTTTGAGCAAAGTCATCCAGGGGTAACGTATCTCTTGTGTCTCCTCTCCACCCACAATGCGATGAATGACATTTGGAGAACCACAGGAACAGGACTGACATTTCTTAGTTTCTGATGGAGCTGTTGTGGTGGTAATCACTTCAGGTCTAACGGTTGTCGGTACAAATTGAAATATTGATATTAACCATTGAACAAAACTATTCTGTTTAGCTTGAGGTCTTTCCGGAATATGAGATTTAGTCAAGGTGAAACCACTAAAAGTTATAAAAATTAATATAAAAAATTTTTGGTTAATTTCATTTTCAAATTTCTTTGTCTTTTATCGATTTAATGTTTCACGTTTCACTGTTATCGGTCAACTAACTGAATGGCCAAAACAATGACAAGTTTGTCTTGCAATCTCATAAGTTTGATTTTGCAGTTTGATCGAACCAAACTAGATTGAAAGCAATTAAAAAGTTATTTTTATTGTGTCTTCTTCAGTAGTATTTATTTATTATTTTTATTCATGCAATTATTTTTCATTCAATTAATATTCTGGTCAAGTTTACGTTTATGACTTTTATTCAAGTCAATTTCAATTTACAACAAAACTGGCTTTTGTACTCTAAGCAGAAGCTTCAACCATAAATTAAAGAAAGTTTGTGTTTTGAAGACAAGTTTATTTGACTGCAAATAGTATTTTTGTGTTTAGAGAATTAAAAGCTAAAACAAGTATGAGCAACATAAAATTATCAAGAAATAAGAAAAAATTGAAAACATACAATTATTTCCTTAATAAACATGTTGTTATTGGTCAATACTCCCTTTAAGAGGGCGCCACTTTAAATTGTAAATATAGACACAGTCACATGATGTCAAACATGAGCTTCTATTCTATAGAAACTCATGTCAAACATTAGCTTCTATTCTATAGAAACTCATGTCAAACATGAGCTTCTATTTTACAGAAACTCATGTCAAACATGAGCTTCTATTCCACAGAAACTCATGTCAAACATGAGCTTCTATTCCACAGAAACTCATGTCAAACATGAGCTTCTATTCTATAGAAACTCATGTCAAACATGAGCTTCTATTCTATAGAAACTCATGTCAAACATGAGCTTATATTCTATTCTATAGAAACTCATGTCAAACATGAGCTTATATTTTATTCTATAGAAACTCATGTCAAACATGAGCTTCTATTCTATAGAAACTCATGTCAAACATGAGATTTCTATTCTAAAGAAACTCATGTAAAACATGAGCTTCTATTCTATAGAAACTCATGTCAAACATGAGATTTCTATTCTAAAGAAACTCATGTCAAATATGAATTTTGATTCCTTTTAAAAAAATTTGTCAATAATTAAGGTTAAATTTTTGTTAAAATTTATCTACATCATGTTATCTGTGTATTGCAACACATTTCAAGCTTAAAATATATTCAGTTTTATCAAATACTTTGTTTGTTTTTAACATCAGGCATCGGTATTAAATGTCTGTAAGTTTAAAAGTCTCTTTAAATTCTATCTAAATATGAGAAAATACGAAATGATGTTATAAAACACAGTCATTTCAACATAATGGCAATTTGAGACCACTTATCTCCTGCTTAATTGTACCTTAATTCTAATGCTAAAATGTGAAAACAACAATTTCTCACAAAGTGTCTTTTTTGTGGTTTGATGTGGCAGGTTTGTTAAACATATCCATAGCAGCGTAGTAATATTTCACAAAAAAGTTGTATAAAATCTCATAATTAAGGTAAATTACGTGCATATTTTCTATTCTCCTGCCACTAAATGAAAAGATTAGAGAAAACTCTAGAATATTAGCAGGTTTTTATAGCATGATTAGAATTTTTGTATAAATGAGTTATATTTTATAAAAACTCTATGTCTGAGTATGATAGCAGCTCTAACTGAATAATGGAAAATTATTATAAATAGTTGTCGAAATGAGTTGGCATTTAATGTGCTTCAAACAGTGATAGTAATTCAAGAGTTTTATCATAACTTATTTAGAAGAGAGAAAGGTATGCGTTTAAGTTGGAAGTTGAATAATTAAAAAGGGTTTGAATGATAAGGAAATTTTCTTAAAGTGTTTAGGTAAAAAGGAAATTGAAGTTTGAAGTTGGTTTTTGTTAAATCATGTAAATGGTTCTAATAAAGCTAAAACTATCACAGATGGGTGAAAAGATTTTTAGAAACTCCTAACATATACCTTTTGAGAAATGTGAACATCTATTTCACTCAGATTCATCTCGAACTAAACTCAAATTCATTCCATTGAAACTCATTTCATACATGAGCTTTGATTATATAGAAATTTGTGGTCATCTCAAGCATGATAATCTATTACAAAAAAACTCACACCAAATTTAAGCTTTGATTATAAAAAAAATCGTGTTAGACATTCACTTCGATTCTGTAGAAAATCATGACAAATGTGAGATTCAGTTCCATAGAAAATAATGTCAAACATGAACTTTAATTCCACAGAAATTCAAGTGAAATATGAGAACTTATTTGACAATAACTCGTGTCAAACATGAGCATCGATTCCATTAACACTTTTGTCAAGCTGGAGCTCTATAGAGACTCATTTCAAGTATGATCTTTAGCTCTATAGAATCATGTGTCATATATTAGCATTTGTTTAATAGAAACTAATTTCAGACATGATCATGTATTTAATTCCATAGAAATTTATGTCAAACATTTTTCAGGAATTCATTTCAAACCTGAGCATCTACTTTTAAGAAACTCCTTTTAAACATTAGTTTATATTCTATAGGAAATCATTTCAAACATGAACATTTACTCTATAGAACTTATGTTATGCATTAGCGTTAATCCAGAAACTAGTGTCGAAGAAGAGTTTTGATTCTATAGAAACTCATGTCAAATATGAGCCCCTATTTGTCACAAAATCGTGTCAGAAATGAGTATCTATTCGACAGAAACTCAAGTCAAACTTAAGTATCTGTTCTATAGAAACTTTTGTCCAACATATGCTTCTATTTCCAGAAACTCACTTCAAACATGAACATCTATTCAAGAGAAGCTAATTAAAAACATGAATTTCTATTCTGAAAAAAATCTTTTCAAACATGAGCATCTGCTATATAGAAAATCAACGTTAGCATCTGCTCTTTAAAAGTTCATCTCATACATAAGCCTGTATTCCATTACAACACATGTAATATATAAACTTCGGTTCTACAATAAATAGTGTCAAATCTTAGCAACTATTCGACACAAACTCATGTCCAAAATGAGCTTCTATTCCAAAGAAAATCATTTCAAACATAATTTAAAATATTCGCATCTGTTTGATACAAACTTATGTCAAACATGATCATTTATTTCAGATCATGTCAAACATGAGTTTCTATTATAAAGAAATATTTTGTTTTTGTCAAACATGAGGATCTGTTTGATAGAAACTCATGTTAAACATGAGCACATATTGTTAAGAAAATTATGTCGGATATGAGCTCCTGTTCCTTTGGAGCTTACATCAAACAAGAGATTATCTTTAGGAGAAAATCATTAATTTCAAATTCATAATTTCTTTAAATTAATCCTTTATTGAGGTTTGATTAAAAAATGATTGAATTGTTAATTTTTCTTTAGCAATTTTACTATTTAATTGCAATATTTTCTTCAAAAAGTATGATGTGGTTTGATAAGAGTTTTATAGGTCATAACCATAACAACTTATCTGTTGGTTTAATTCTGGTGTAATAATGAAAATATGTTTTTATTAAAGCAAACTAAATGAATCCCAGGTGACTGGATGCAACAACAAATTTCTAAACTTTTGGAATGTTTTTTTTTTAGTATGAAATCGAAGGGTTTCTGGTCTCCCACATTTATGATTTAAACAAAATTCTACCAAAAGTTTAATATAAAGAAATTTTCTAAAAAAGAGTAAAATATGGAAAATTGCTACACAAACTTTAAACTTTTATCATTTTAAATGATATTTTTAGTTGTCCGAAAAAAAAAACTTTATAAATATCTTTATTTATTTTTAGTGAAAAAATAATATTTGACCCTTTGGCACAATAAAAAGAACTTTATTTTAGTATCTAGTTTTTTGTTTTATTGTACATTTTTGGTTAAACAAACAAGTGTAAATATTTTTTTGTATAAATTGTATTCATTTTTATTGGTCATGTTTTCTCTATTTGCATATGAAATAATTGCATTCAAAAACGAGCTATAGAAATATGATAAATTGCTTTTTTGCCATTTTTTGGATTTTATTAAAGAATTTTTTGGGTTAAAAAAATTAGTGAAAAATTAAAATAAATTTCTATTGCAATTATGAATATTTGAAATATTAAAAAAATAAATAAACAGTCGAGAATTTTTTACTCTGCAGAAAAACACTTCGAACATGATCTTCTATTCCATAGATACCCATATCGAACATGAACTTCTACATGAGATTAAAATTCATAGAAAATAATTTTGAACATGAATTTCTATTCTGTATAGAAGTGATCTCCATTCAATAGCAATTTACTTCGAACAAGAGCTTCTTTTCTACAGCACCTAAACTCAAACATAAATTTTTAGTGTGTAAAAACTCATCTTCTATTCTATGGAAACTCTTCTTGAACAATAGGTTCCCTGAAAATAAACTTCTAATCTGTAGTAACTTATATGAAAACTCATCTCGAACTTGAATAAAAACACATTTCGAACATCAATTTTCATAGAAACTCGTCTCGAATATGAAATTCTAATTCTATAGAAACTTATCTCAAACATTAACCTGAAAGAAACTCATATCGAACACATTCATGTCAAAAATTAACTTCTGCTGTACAAAAACTCATATCGAACATGAACTTCTACTTTATAGGACATCATCTCAAACATTTTCTATTCTATAGAAAATAATCTCAAACTTTAATCTGTATTATAAAGAAACTCATATCGAACACATTTTTACTTTATAGAAAATCATGTCAAACCTACATGAGTTTATAGGGAATAAAAACGTATATCGAACATAAACTTCTACTGCATAAAAACTTATCTCGAACATGGACTTCTATTAAATATAAAATTATACCGAGCAAGATTTTCTAATCTACAGAAATAAAAGTTTTAAATATACAAAAACTCATCTCGAACATGAAAACTCATATCGAATATGAACTTTTATTCTGTAGAAACTCGGGTGATAAATAAATTTGTATTCTATAAAAAAATCATGTCAAACATGAACTTCTGTTGTATAAAAACTCATATCCGTCATAAACTTCTATTGTATAGAAACTCATGTCATACATGAACTTCTACTTTGTAGGACATCATCTCAAACATTTTCTATTCTATAGAAACTTATCTCGAACAAGAACTTCTATTCTATAGAAACTCTTGTCAAATAAGATCTTTTATTCTATAGAAACTCGTCTGGTACAGTAACTTTTATTCTATATAAACTTATCTCAAACAAGAGCTTCTTTTGTAAAGTATCTCGTCTCGAACATGAACTTTTAATTTGAAGATGCTGATCTTGAACCTGAACATAATTTATAAAAAGAAATCCATCTGATATACAACATTCTATTTTATAAAACTTTTACAAACTCAATATTGAATGTGAAGTTCCAATCTGTAAAAACTCATTTCGAACATGAATTTCTATTGTATACAAACTTGTCGCAAACAAAAACATCTCTTCTATAGAAAGACGACACAAGCACAAAATTCTGATCCTTATAAATCCATTATATATAGAAATCAAATCGAACATGATCTTTTATTTTACAGAAACTCATCTGGAATATCTTATAGAAAGTCATCTCAAACCTGAAGTTTATTTCTATAGTATTTGAAGTTCTTATCTGTAGAAATTCTTTCCAACCTCACTTTAATAATATTTTATGCATGATTTCTTTCTTTAATTCCTTTTCCTAATTAAAACCTTTGAAAAAAATAATTTTAAAGATTAAACTTCCACTTTCTTTAGTAATTCACCATTTTTATTTTCTAAACAGAGAAATCACTATTATTTTCGTCTAAATACATTTAATAGGTTTAATAGAGTTGAGGGAAATAATGGTCATTTCAGTTCTTTTTTGTCAACTCATATGTGATATCTCGGACTCTTGGCAATTTGTTATTTGTAGGAGTATGAGTAGATGCTGTATCATATGTTAGTCTGGCATTTGACATTATCTAGGAATAACTGTAACGGAGTATCATAGGAAACTCACACTAGAACACTTTAGTGAAAGAAAAAAAAAAAAAAAAGAACTAAAAGTTTTTTAAAGCCAACACTGAGCAAAAAGAGTCCAAAAACATTTAAACCGTAGATTTCCCTAAAACTTGAATTCATTTTACTTTTGTCTGTCAGTGTATTACATTGTGAATTGTGGTTTAATTTTATCTAAAAATGTGAACAACTATAATGTCTTAGTGTGAGTTTGTTATTGTCTCAAGTGACCAACACATATAGAAATAAATGTCAGAGAATATTTTTTCTTAGTCCTTTCAAACAACAACTAAAAAAAAAAAGATTTAAAAGATGGAGAGTGAGAGATAACAGTAAATTCCTATTGTATTATAACAAATTTGCGGTTATCAAACATGTGTCATCACCATGTAATTTCATTTTAATTGCTGATGACTGTGAATTAAAGTCAAGGAAAATTATAATGAATATTTGATTACATATTTAAGATAAAAGAGAAACCATAAAAAGAAAAAAACGGAAATTAAACGATTAAAGAAAAAAATAAAGAAAAATTTTAAAATAATGTAAATTAAAATGATTTAAGAGAAAAGAACTGGAGTTTTTAATTTTAAAAAAGTTTTAACAAAAACTTCAGAATCTGGCATGAGTTTCTTATAGAATAGAACCTCATGTCCGACGTTGAGTTTCTTATAGAATAGAACCTCATCTCTGATGTTGAGTTTCTTATAGAATAGAACCTCATCTCTGATGTTGAGTTTCTTATAGAATAGAACCTCATGTCTGACGTTGAGTTTCTTATAGAATAGAACTTCATGTCTGACGTTGAGTTTCTTATGGAATAGAACCTCATGTCTGGCGTTGAGTTTTTTATAGAATAGAACCTCATGTCTGACGTTGAGTTTCTTATAGAATAGAACCTCATGTCTGACGTTGAGTTTTTTATAGAATAGAACCTCATGTCTGACATGAGTTTCTTATAGAATAGAACCTCATGTTTGACGTTGAGTTTCTTATATAATAGAACCTCATTTTTTTCAACACAACAATTGAAAAAAATATACATAAAAATTAAATTCATTATAATGAGGTGTGATTTTTAGGTTAAATTTTTTAATAAAAATTCAAAATAATTTTTGTTTTCTCTTTGTAATTCTTCTCGTATGTTATTATTATCATCTTTATTTTTATTTCATTATGTTTTGTTGATGTATTAAGTTTATTTTTTCCATTTACTTCATCTCTATGTTTTTTTATTTGTAGTTAATTTTTTTTTAGTTTTTTATTTTAATCCTGTTACATAGAACTAACAGACAGACAACTTTTAAAGGACAAAGAAGTAAGAAAAACTTAATCTGGCTGTATGTTGCAACAATAAAACAGTGTTACGAGTGATAAAAAAAATGTATGGTATAAAAAATATTGAAGTAATTCTTGTGATAATTTTGTTTAAAAATAAATAAGATTTTTGTTTAAATTTATTATTTTTTAATTTTCTTCTCAACTCTAAAGTGTTTTCTTATACAAACACACATGTTGTCTAACATAAAACTCATATACATACTCAACTACACTTCATGTTATTATTTATTGTTGTAAACACAACAATTTTTAATAATACAAAATAAATTCTTTTTGTTGCTATTTTTTTGCATTTGCTTTTCTTTTCAATTCTTTATAATCCTGCAAAAAGAGAAGTAAGAGAAAGAGAAAAAACGAAAAACTAAATCATAAATAAAAAGAATTTTTAAAAACATTTTTAATGTTTTTAGTAAAAAATAGAAAAAAGTACATGTCTGCTGTATTGTATACAAAATACATATGTAATGGTGTATATTTATGGATCTGTAGTTGTGAGAAGCTTGTAGTAAAAGCATCAAAAGACAACAATTGTGAACAACAATATTAGTTTAACACTTACATATGAATGATATAACAAGTATTGTTGTTGGTTTATGTACACTAGTGCTAAAGTCTCGACTTGTGTTTGGTTGTATTAGTTATTGTTGTAAGTATTCTTTTGTATTATCTTTTGTTTACTTACAAATTATTAACTATTTCATAAAAACTAACAGCATGTACTTCCGATAACTTAAAAGCAAAGAGATTTTAAATTTGTAAAAAAGAAAATGAATTTAAAAATTCTAAATTTAATAAAACGAAATGAAATTCTATAGAAAAATCATGTCAAACATGAGTTTTTATTCTATAGGAAACTTATGTCAAACATGAGCTTGAATTCTATAGAAAAATCATGTCAAACATGAGCTTGAATTTTATAGAAAACTTATGTCAAACATGAGCTTGAATTCTATAGAAAAATCATGTCAAACATGAGCTTGAATTTTATAGAAAACTCATGTCAAATATGAGCTTGAATTCTATAGAAAAATCATGTCAAACATGAGCTTGAATTTTATAGAAAACTCATGTCAAATATGAGTTTGAATTCTATAGAAAAATCATGTCAAACATGAGCTTGAATTTTATAGAAAACTCATGTCAAACATGAGCTTCTATTCTATAGAAACTCATGTCAAACATGAGTTTCTATTCGATAGAAACTCATGTCAAACATGAGCTTCTATTCTATAGAAACTCATGTCAAACATGAGTTTCTATTCGATAGAAACTCATGTCAAACATGAGCTTCTATTCGATAGAAACTCATGTCAAACATGAGCTTCTATTCGATAGAAACTCATGTCAAACATGAGCTTCTATTCGATAGAAACTCATGTCAAACATGAGCTTCTATTCGATAGAAACTCATGTCAAACATGAGCTTCTATTCGATAGAAACTCATGTCAAACATGAGCTTCTATTCGATAGAAACTCATGTCAAACATGAGCTTCTATTCGATAGAAACTCATGTCAAACATGAGCTTCTATTCGATAGAAACTCATGTCAAACATGAGCTTCTATTCGATAGAAACTCATGTCAAACATGAGCTTCTATTCGATAGAAACTCATGTCAAACATGAGCTTCTATTCGATAGAAACTCATGTCAAACATGAGCTTCTATTCGATAGAAACTCATGTCAAACATGAGCTTCTATTCGATAGAAACTCATGTCAAACATGAGCTTCTATTCGATAGAAACTCATGTCAAACATGAGCTTCTATTCGATAGAAACTCATGTCAAACATGAGCTTCTATTCGATAGAAACTCATGTCAAACATGAGCTTCTATTCGATAGAAACTCATGTCAAACATGAGCTTCTATTCGATAGAAACTCATGTCAAACATGAGCTTCTATTCGATAGAAACTCATGTCAAACATGAGCTTCTATTCGATAGAAACTCATGTCAAACATGAGCTTCTATTCGATAGAAACTCATGTCAAACATGAGCTTCTATTCGATAGAAACTCATGTCAAACATGAGCTTCTATTCGATAGAAACTCATGTCAAACATGAGCTTCTATTCGATAGAAACTCATGTCAAACATGAGCTTCTATTCGATAGAAACTCATGTCAAACATGAGCTTCTATTCGATAGAAACTCATGTCAAACATGAGCTTCTATTCGATAGAAACTCATGTCAAACATGAGCTTCTATTCGATAGAAACTCATGTCAAACATGAGCTTCTATTCGATAGAAACTCATGTCAAACATGAGCTTCTATTCGATAGAAACTCATGTCAAACATGAGCTTCTATTCGATAGAAACTCATGTCAAACATGAGCTTCTATTCGATAGAAACTCATGTCAAACATGAGCTTCTATTCGATAGAAACTCATGTCAAACATGAGCTTCTATTCGATAGAAACTCATGTCAAACATGAGCTTCTATTCGATAGAAACTCATGTCAAACATGAGCTTCTATTCGATAGAAACTCATGTCAAACATGAGCTTCTATTCGATAGAAACTCATGTCAAACATGAGCTTCTATTCGATAGAAACTCATGTCAAACATGAGCTTCTATTCGATAGAAACTCATGTCAAACATGAGCTTCTATTCGATAGAAACTCATGTCAAACATGAGCTTCTATTCGATAGAAACTCATGTCAAACATGAGCTTCTATTCGATAGAAACTCATGTCAAACATGAGCTTCTATTCGATAGAAACTCATGTCAAACATGAGCTTCTATTCGATAGAAACTCATGTCAAACATGAGCTTCTATTCGATAGAAACTCATGTCAAACATGAGCTTCTATTCGATAGAAACTCATGTCAAACATGAGCTTCTATTCGATAGAAACTCATGTCAAACATGAGCTTCTATTCGATAGAAACTCATGTCAAACATGAGCTTCTATTCGATAGAAACTCATGTCAAACATGAGCTTCTATTCGATAGAAACTCATGTCAAACATGAGCTTCTATTCTATAGAGACTCATGTCAAACATGAGCTTCTATTCGATAGAAACTCATGTCAAACATGAGCTTCTATTCTATAGAGACTCATGTCAAACATGAGCTTCTATTCGATAGAAACTCATGTCAAACATGAGCTTCTATTCTATAGAGACTCATGTCAAACATGAGCTTCTATTCTATAGAGACTCATGTCAAACATGAGCTTCTATTCTATAGAGACTCATGTCAAACATGAGCTTCTATTCTATAGAGACTCATGTCAAACATGAGCTTCTATTCTATAGAGACTCATGTCAAACATGAGCTTCTATTCTATAGAGACTCATGTCAAACATGAGCTTCTATTCTATAGAGACTCATGTCAAACATGAGCTTCTATTCTATAGAGACTCATGTCAAACATGAGCTTCTATTCTATAGAGACTCATGTCAAACATGAGCTTCTATTCTATAGAGACTCATGTCAAACATGAGCTTCTATTCTATAGAGACTCATGTCAAACATGAGCTTCTATTCTATAGAGACTCATGTCAAACATGAGCTTCTATTCGATAGAAAACTCA
The DNA here is from genome assembly GCA_004302925.2 of Cochliomyia hominivorax. Lineage (NCBI taxonomy): Eukaryota > Metazoa > Arthropoda > Insecta > Diptera > Calliphoridae > Cochliomyia > Cochliomyia hominivorax. The sequence goes on from PYHX02000494.1 coordinate 12,353,965, forward strand.
TGTCGAATATGGGCTTTTAGTTTTGTAGAACTCATTTGAAATATGAAATTAATTCACGTAAATTTTTAATAACCAAAATTAATTTACTGTTTCAACCATAATTCAATTTTAAAAATTCTGCGAGCCTTTTTTTATATTAAATATTTGTTTTAGCCAATAAATATTTGAACATGACACAATAATATTTATTTGCAACTTTCATCCAGACATCTCTTTAAATGCCCGAGGCCATAAATGACTGCCTTTTGTTATATTTTTAATATTTTTTGTGGCATTTTGTCCGTATAAATTGCATTTAAAATACAAATTAATTTCTCACTTCTGCTCGAGTAAATTTGAATTTTTTTCTGCCGCTGCTGCTGCTTCTGTCCATATAAGTTTTATAATGTATGTGTGTAAGTGAATTAAATCTTTCACTCACACTTTTTTTGAAAAATACAAAATATTCATGTTATTGTCAAAGTCAGACAAAAGGTAAATAACTGTTTAAAAATGCAATTTCAATTAGCCCTGAAAACACAAAAGGACTCACACTTTTCTCTTTTTCACATTATACTTTGTTCCTTCCAAAGACAAGAGCGTTATAAATGTTTGTATAAATTTCAATGTCAATTGGCAAAAGCTAAAGCAACAATAATGAAAAGTTTATTATAAAATGGGAATCCCCCAAAAAGCAAACCAACAAATATTGAAATTCTTGTTTTACCACATTTAACTGTTCTCGGAATGAGCGATCAGAAATGGAGTTTCAGTTTTTCCACTATTTCAATAAAATAAAACAATAAAAAACAAATATTAACAAGGAAGAAAAGGGTAGTTAAAATTGAAATTTTCCTTTAGGCCATAATAACAAAAATGAGTTTTTCCACACAAACACATATACAATTGGAATATAGAAAAGCAAACCCTAAAAGCAGGCAAAAACTTTTTAACGTTATATTATGTTTTGTTGGTTTTTGTTGTTGTTATACCCTACACCACCGTAGGTGGTTGGGGTATTATGCGTTTGTGCTGATGTTTGTAACGTACAGAAAGAGTCGATTTAGCGATGTCCGAGTGTTCATCTGTCTGTTTTTCTGTCTGTCTTTGTGAACACTATGCAGGTCGCAAAGGCCAAAGCCTATTAAAATTGATCCAATATTTCGGGTACCTCCCATGCAAATGCCCTTCCGCAACGAAGTTTTAAGCTCAAGAAAGCTTAAGCCTAAATATGAAGCGAATATAACGAAATTTTGCAAAAATAAGTGCTATGATATTCTAAATCGATGTGAATAATTATACGAGGGTCGGTCTATTACCTCTCATAGGTTCCATACAAGTTCTTTCCAGATATCACTTTAAAAGGCATAAATCTTTCATATATTTTGGAATTGTAATGATAACTGGTCGAATTGAAGTAAATAAAAGAAACAATTTATGTGCAAAATTATACAACGGTCGGTCCATAATTTCATCTTGGTCACATATAACCTTCTAGAAAAATTCATTTTAAAACGCTTCAATTTCACATAAATGTTAGTTTTACCATAATATATTTCACACTTAAGAAAAAATCAAAATCTGAGTCGATATATATATGTCCGTCTGTCTGTTTATCTGCCTGTCTGTCCGTCTGTCTGTCTGTTGTTGGCACGCTCAGTGTAATTTGGGCTGAATATTTCTTATAGTCCTGAAAAGTTTTCTATTTAAAACCAGCAAATTCGTTTCAGTATATAAACAATACGAAGAACGATATCTGAGACAAGTTCAAGCCAAAAACTTTCCTAAAAATATTAATTATAAATCGACAAATTAGAAAGAAATTTTGTTATGACATCAAGCTTGTGACGCATTCAGCTTCCAGTTGTATATTTAAGACAAGCTTTTACATATTGTATACGTCTTTAAGTACATGTGTGGGTATTTGTGGTGCAGGGCATTGAAGATTCGGCATTTCCAGATTCTTACTTGTTTTTTGTTAATAATGAACGTTTTTATTATTTTGTAGTGTTTTATTATGATTTTTTTTGTGAGTTTTTAATAACAAACAAAAGTATGATCCACAAGATATAATACAACAACTATAACAACACAACAACAATAAAAACACAACACAAAAACAATAAACAATTTGATGGAATATTTCAAAAAGTTTTGATTGTCTGTAAAAATTATTTACGCTCAACGAAACAATACAATTGTAGAGTGAAATGGTTAAAACAAAGAATGAAAAAAAAAATCTGCCGGGGAAAATAAAAAGAGTTTTAGAAAATTTTTCTATTTTTCAAAAACTTAAATTAAAACATAAAATACAACAAATTAAACTGTAAGAGTCGATGAAGTTCGACAATAAAACATCATACACGATTTTGGAAGTGGGTCTGTATAGGAGTTACAGTCATTTGTGAACCAATCTTCTTAAAACTTGGACATTTCTGACGAAGATGGGATTGTAGTTATCCAAAATATTTGACCGAATATGACTAATTGTGTTCATTATCGACATAAAATAATGATTTGTACCAAATTTCATGAAGATATCTCTAAAATATGGACTTTTTTCTTCAATTTAGAGGATGCCTTAGATATCGCTATATATAATGTACTGTACCGATTTTTCTACTTTTAAGTAGGAAACTTGTAAGGATTATAACAAAGCCAAATTTCATTAAGCTCTGCCAATTATTTTGGATGTGAGCGTGGCAACAACAGACAGACGGACGGACGGACATAGCAAAGTCGACTCAGATTTTGATTTAATGCAAGAACTTATATACATTATGAAGTCTGACATGATTCCTTCTTACCGTTACACACGGAATGACAAAGTTAATATACCCTCTTCACTACTTGTGGCCGTAGAGGGTATAAAAATACTGTAGGGTTATAGTGGGTTTATGGGCATAGTTATGGGCTTCAAAATATAGTGTCTCCGATATTAAAACTTGTGAACTGCCTTTCAGTTGTGTGCTTCTCATGTAATTTCAAAAGATTATATTTTGCCCTCTATGGCTTCCCGATAAAGCCTTTTAAGACAGGGTATCTTAAACCTCTTGATCCCTTTAGTTTTTATTATTTGAATTTGAATATTCATCTCACTGAATTTTGCAAGATGTTGTCTCAGTTCTCTTGGATTTTGATAAAATTTTCCAGTTTGGATAAATAACACAATTATTGTTAAAACAAAAATAATATTGAGGTCGATATCTTCAATCAGTCCAAAAAAAAATCATAAAAAGTTAAATGTTTGCATTTTTTACGTAAAGTATTTCTGCTGTCAGTATTTCATAGGTGTTTGGGTTTATATGAGTTTGCTCAAGAAATAATGTTGCTTTCACCCTAAATCGACTTAAAATTACTTCTTGAGTATATTTAACGATCTCTGTCTGTCTGTCTGACCTCCGTTTGGGAAAAGTTTCAAAAATCGCTACGTTTATTACAAAAAGTTTCTTTTTCTTCCAAGTTGGAAGATTTTCGTGATAATAATACGATTTAGCAACAGAACCCTCTTCCGAAAAATAAATCTTTTACGAGAATCGATTCATACTTTCCTATAGCTCAAGTTCCAATAATCACTTCAAACGACATAAATCATAAATGTTATGCAGGTACATATCATAGAATAAAATGCTATGAGGTTCATTCCATAATTTTCGATGACTGTACCATGGTGTAGGGTGTCATAGAATCGATTTAAACCGGTTATTACACTCTTACTTGCTTTACTCATAATTATTTTGTTCTCAAGTCGTTTTAAACAGAAATCTGATCCGATTTAAATTTGAAATTCTGTTTTAACCCCTGAAGTCTCCAATTTTTTCTTCTTCTTTCTTTTCTTTATTTTTTATATTCCATAAAATATGCGAAATTATGAATTAAATTAAAAAATCTCAAATTAAAATATCTCCCGCCCACAGTTTCCCTAAAAATTATAATAATTCCTCAGTCTCTTATTCGCTAAACTATAATTTAGCTAAACATGCATCATCATGTTTTTCATAGACACAATTTTGTTTGACAAAACATCTGGTATTTTCTTAAGAATATTTTCTTCTCTGTAAAGAGTTTATTTAGTATTTGTGGAAGAAAACTTATCTCGGTGTGTCAATTTATGTCAAAACACGTTTCATTTGCTGAATATTTAAGGATTCATTTAGCATGACACAACATGTTTTCTTATCACTCAGTTGATACAAAAACAAAAAAGAAATGTTTGTATTAAGTTTTGATTAAATCAAAACTAAAGAAAACAGTGATTTCAAAAGATTTCGATTCCCTGAATATCACTTTTCTAGAAATTTATATCTTTCCAAACACTGTATTCCCTCCTTGTTAAAGCACCGTGAGTGGTAAGTAAAATTTTGTAGTTGCATAAATAGTTAGTTGTTGCTGTTGCTGTTTAGTGATGAGTTAAGTTAGTGATTTGACTAATTGTTTCGTAAATCTTTGGGAAAAGAAAATTTTTTTTTTTTTTTTGTAAAATTAATTAAAATCTTCAAGTCATGACATGAAATGGGTTTTGTTAATTTAAGCGTAACAACAGAAATAACTTTTATGGCGAGAATAATAAGAATGTAGATGACAAGAAGACAAGATACCGAAACGGCAGATGAAATAATATGAAATAAGAATTCAGGGAATAATTTAAAACAATAAGAAAACTTTTTTAGTTTTCATTTGTTTTAAGGAAAATGAAATTTTAGTTTTGTATTAAAGGAAATTTTTTTTGTTTATCAAAAATTTAATAATTCAGGAAAAAAACTTATGCTAAAATAGAAAAGAGCATAGTTTATATGTAATAAATATAGTCTACTAAGGCCGTAACTATAGTCTTTCGATAATCATTTTTATAGTCCAAACTATAGTCTAAACTATAGAATATGGTTCAAAGTATAAACTAAACTATAGTTAAGACTTAAATCTTAATTATAGTCTAAGCTTTAGTCATCTTCGGGATCTTCGTTCTGAGTTTTTCAATGGGGACAACATGTCTTGTTAGGAATTTCGTTAGATATTAATTTACTTCTTTATATCTATTTAAAGGTATTAGCTTGAACGTCCATCTCCTATTGCGGATTATTTTCCTCCTTTGCCTCTGTATTGAGAATTTCCGTTATAGATTTTTTTTAAAGGGGTTAAAGATCCATCTCACCTGCATTAATTCCAACCGTTTAGCTTCTCCTATTGTGGCTTATTTTCCTCCTATTTTGCCTGTGGCTTATTTTCCTCCTATTTTGCCTCTGTATTGAGAATTTCCTCTCCAGCTTTTTTTAAAAGGGGTTAAAGATCCATTTCACCTGCACTAATTCCAAGCGTTTAGCTTCTAAGCTGATAGTCTATAAATAGATTTTAATTTTCATGATATAGACTTCCTTTAAACCATGGCATTAATCATAAAAACGAGATATTATAGATGCGACTAAGAAGTTAGTTCGTTCTTCCTCGCTATCGGCTTCATCAGCTGCCGTTTCTGTCTTATAATTATTACTCTCTCAATTTTATGATTTGCCAACTCGAGAAACAGTTTTCAACCCGCTTCTAATAGTCCAGACTACTTTGTTCGAAATAAGTTGGACTTCAATATGTGGTGTGCATTAATGTCACATCATCACTCGGTGACCTAGAGAACCATTGTGATCGTTAGTCTGTATTGTAATATAAACTATAGTCTAAACTGTAGTTTAAATTATAGTCTAAACTAAAGTCGAAGTTATTGTTTAAACTATAGTCTAAAATATTGTTTAAACTATAGTCTTTAAACAATAAAGTATAGTCTAAACTATAGTCTACAATGTTGCTAAAACTATAGATTTAACTATGGTCTAAACTATAGTCTTAGTTATATTCTAAACTATAGACTAAACTACAGTCTAAACTGAAATCTAAACTATCGTCTAAACTGTAGTCTAAATTATAGTCTCAACTCTAGTTTGAACTATAATCTAAACTATATTTGAAGTTTTAGTCTATTCCTGTCGTTATTTCCTTTTTTTTATAGCTTTTTTTCACAAAATTGAACTTTTTATCTTTTCTAACATTAATTCTAGAAATTCTCTGTTTAAATTAAAATTCAAATTCATTTAACAAAATTTTTTACATAAAAAGAGCTGCACAAGAAGTTTGATTTTATTTGTAAAATTTTGCTACAAAAATATTTTTTTGCTTAAAATTCATCTGAAAAAAATTTGCTACATTTTGTTTTGTGGTTACAACTTAAAACCCCAACAACCAGCACATTGTTTGAGACTAACAAGGTAACAACCAAATCATACAAAATAAAATGTTACAAACGTGTTGGAATAAAAGGGAAATAAAATTTGGAAAAAAAGATATTAAAGCAAAAAAAAGGTATGTAAGTGTGTATGTATGTATTGATACATTTGTTTTTGGTGCCCATGAAAATTGCAATTTTTTAGCCAAATATATTGAAACTATTGCTACAGACAGCAGGAAGCTATAAAACATAGTTTTGTGGTAAGAAACAAAACACATGTGAAGTTCGATGTTATTTTTTTCAAAAAATAACATTTTTAAAAATTTTTAAAGGTGAACAATATTTAAAGTGTCCAATAAATAATAAGAGGATTCATGGAATCGTTATTTGTACAGGAGAGAGTAAAAGAGATTAATACTTAAGCGAAGTTAAGATAGTTTAGAGTATAAGAGAGTATATAGATATTAGGTGCCTGAAGATTATATTCGTATGTCTGGAATAGTCCTAATATGAAAAAAGCTGTCGGCATTTAAACTACAATAAGTATAGCGATCGAAACACTCCATATGATACCCACTGTTCAGAGACTTTGATTTAGATGTTAGCCACCAGATCACAGTGAGACAAAATTGTACGGTAGTGTAACATTTAAAGTTTTAGAGCTTGAATACCGTAGGGGCTCTATATGCAAATTCCGAACTCGAATTCTTGTTTCCAGATCACAGTGAAACAAAATCGATGTTATTAAATAAATCTGGGTTGGCATTACATTTAACATTCTTCCAGCAGGAAAATGACTTTAAGCGGACGGCGGAAATTGATCGGTTTTTGATTTTATATAACACCTCTTACACACTTAAAACTCTTGCTCAATCACACAACACCAAACAAATACAGCACTTACTTACACTTACATAACACTACTTCGAAAAGTATGCTAAGAAATTTTATCTGAAAGTGACGCAAAAGTTGGTACGTTCTAAATCACATTAAAAAAAATAAACATTTTTAATTAACTTTACATAAAATTCAGTTGCATAAATTTCAAGTGGGTGGAATATTATTGCAATGGCAATGTTTTTTTTTTTTTTTTTTTTTTTTTTTTTTTGAGATTTATCATTTTAAGGTAATTTTTTAAAGCGTTTCTGTATTATACATCGATATTCTGAACTTTTTCCTAATTAACAAAATGTTTGAGCCAAATATAATTAAAATATTTTGTTATCTATTAGTTTTATGAACTTGAAACCCGATGTTAGACCAAATAGTTTTGAGTTAAGAATCGAGCGATATACTTAAAATAATATTTCCAACAAAAATTAATTTAGAACCACTGTACAGACCCAAAAAATTCCAGACAGTCAGACAAATGGACAGACAAAATAAACACTCAAACAGTCATTACATATTTGCAATACTAACAGCTCAAGTACTACAAAACAAATAAAAACTTAAACTTAAAGTACAACAACAACTAAAACACAGACCTTAAAGCAGAGGTAGAATAAGTTAGTTGTTACAAACATGTTATGTTTAGGTAACTAATAATTCATGGTTGTGTTTGAGGAAGTAAATAACACTACGATATATAAAACTATATAGAAAGAAGTTATAAAATCATATTTAACATTTTCTTTTTTACATTAATAGAGGTTATGTTTTTAGTACTTACAGTTACGTATGTATGGGTAGGTAACCATGTACATATGTTTAGTTACAAATATGTATGTGTTAAAGTGAATGTTATACAAGTTGTTCAATTACTTTGGCAAAAAAAGAACTTAAAATTTTTATGTTTTACATCCTTGATGATAATGGAAGAAAGTAGTTAAACAAAATAAATGAATAAACAAACAAAAGAGTAATACAAACGATCAATATGAACCTTGATATACCCTACACCATATTATATTCCTCATATTGGAATCGTGAACAAAGTATGAAACGGACATTTTACCAAATATTATCGTAATTTTTAGATTTATAAATAAGGTTATGGGCAGTTTAAAGAGAGCTACAGAGTATTATCGACCGATTCTCTAAACGTTTTAAACATTATTTTATAAGTGATGTATGAGAGTTGTGGCCTTCATTTAAGTGATTAACATGAAATTTGTCACGTATTTTAAAATTGATAAAAATGTTACTTATGTCAACTAATTATTATTTTTTCTTCGTATGTATCACCTATAAGAGTATAAACTGCTTTTTCCTTGGAATATTTATATGGGAGGTTTTTGAAATATTAGACCGAACTTTAGCAGCTTCCACAAGTTACTCTTGGTTAAATAATAATGAGTGCCGATTTTTATAATCAATTTGTAAAGTTATGTTGGACGATATTTTCCTTACGTTACAAAAAGCGTTTAATAATTCAAACATTTGTGGTGGTGTAGGGTATATAATTTATGTGTTAAATATTAAAAGCTTTAAAGTGAAATATGGATTTTTTCTGATATATTGAATCAGAAAAAAATCCATATTTGGAGTGATTTGTAAAATTTTCAGTTAAATATACAATTCTTGGTGAAATATGAAAATTTTAGTGAAATGAAATTTTATTTTGGGAAAATTGAAATTTTTAGTGAAAATTTAAATTTTTAGTGAAAATTGGAATTTTTAGTGAAAATTGGAATTTTTAGTGAAAATTGGAATTTTTAGTGAAAATTGGAATTTTTAGTGAAAATTGGAATTTTTAGTGAAAATTGGAATTTTTAGTGAAAATTGGAATTTTTAGTGAAAATTGGAATTTTTAGTGAAAATTGGAATTTTTAGTGAAAATTGGAATTTTTAGTGAAAATTGGAATTTTTAGTGAAAATTGGAATTTTTAGTGAAAATTGGAATTTTTAGTGAAAATTGGAATTTTTAGTGAAAATTGGAATTTTTAGTGAAAATTGAAATTTTTAGTGAAAATTGGAATTTTTAGTGAAAATTGAAATTTTTAGTGAAAATTGGAATTTTTAGTGAAAATTTGAATTTTTTGTGAAAATTTGATTTTTTTGTGAAAATTGGAATTTTTAGTGAAAATTGGAATTTTAGTAGAAATTTGAATTTTTAGTAGAAATTTGAATTTTTAGTAGAAATTTGAATTTTTCGTGAAAATTTGAATTTTTAGTGAAAATTTGAATTTTTAGTGAAAATTTAAATTTTTAGTGAAAATTTGAATTTTTAGTGAAAATTTAAATTTTTAGTGAAAATTTAAATTTTTAGTGAAAATTTAAATTTTTAGTGAAAATTTAAATTTTTAGTGAAAATTTAAATTTTTAGTGAAAATTTAAATTTTTAGTGAAAATTTAAATTTTTAGTGAAAATTTAAATTTTTAGTGAAAATTTAAATTTTTAGTGAAAAATTAAATTTTTAGTGAAAATTTAAATTTTTAGTGAAAATTTAAATTTTTAGTGAAAATTTGAATTTTTAGTGAAAATTTGAATTTTTAGTGAAAATTTGAATTTTTAGTGAAAATTTGAATTTTTAGTGAAAATTTGAATTTTTAGTGAAAATTTGAATTTTTAGTGAAAATTTGAATTTTTAGTGAAAATTTGAATTTTTAGTGAAAATTGGAATTTTTAGTGAAAATTGGAATTTTTAGTGAAAATTTGAATTTTAAGTGAAAATTTGAATTTTTAGTGAAAATTTGAATTTTTAGTGAAAATTTGAATTTTTTGTGAACATTTGAATTTTTTGTGAAAATTTGAATTTATTGTGAAAATTTGAATTTATTGTGAAAATTTGAATTTATTGTGAAAATTTGAATTTTTAGTGAAAATTTGAATTTTTTGTGAAAATTTGAATTTTTTGTGAAAATTTGAATTTTTTGTGAAAATTTGAATTTTTTGTGAAAATTTGAATTTTTAGTGAAAATTGGAATTTTTAGTGAAAATTTGAATTTTTAGTGAAAATTGGAATTTTTAGTGAAAATTGGAATTTTTAGTGAAAATTGGAATTTTTAGTGAAAATTGGAATTTTTAGTAAAAATTGGAATTTTTTGTGAATATTTGAATTTTTAGTGAAAATTTGAATTTTTAGTGAAAATTTGAATTTTTAGTGAAAATTTGAATTTTTAGTGAAAATTTGAATTTTTAGTGAAATTTTGAATTTTTTATTGAAAATTTAAATTTTTAGTGAAAATTGGAATTTTTAGTGAAAATTTGATTTTTTAGTGAAAATTGGAATTTTTTGTGAATATTTGAATTTTTTTGTGAAAATTGGAATTTTTTGTTAAATTTAGAATTTTTAGTGAAAATTGGAACTTTTAGTGAAATTTTGAATTTTTAGTGAAGATTTGAATTTATTGTTAAAATTTGATTTTTTAGTGAAAATTTTAGTTTTTTTGTGAAAATTTGATTTTTTTGTGAAAATTGGAATTTTTAGTGAAAATTTAAAATTTTAGTAAAAATAAGAATTTTAGTGAAAATTACAATTTTAGTAAAAATTTTTTATAGTAAAATTTAGAATTATTTCGGGAATATCGAAATATTACCTACCCGTCTTGTATATTTATAGCTTTTACCACAAAATATCTTACATTTTGACAAATAAACTAAAAATCACTTATTTTAAAATTTTAATGAAAATTTTTGTAGTTTCCGAAATTAAATATTAATTTATGCATATATTTTCTTAATTTATGTGAATTTTTCCTTTTTGACCTTAATTAACTAATTAATATGCATTGAATTTTATTTAGCTTTTTTTGCTCTTTATATCATAAACTTCCAGTAATAAACTAAAACTATCCATCATCATTTGAAGTGTCATCATTGTTTTCGCCACAATTTTGCCCTGAAAAACGTTCATTAACATAACTTTTAACTTTATATATTTTTAAGCTTTAAGCTGTAATTTTGTATTGTTGCACTTGATGGGTTTGTTGCATATTGACTGTTTGTTATTGATGCATAACTGAAGGTAGTAATTGTTGTTTGTTGTCTGTTGTTGTCGTTGTTTTTGTTTTTGTTTATGTCTATAATTCATCAAAACGTTTATGGTCGCCTGAGGTCATTTTCACTGATATGTGCAGATATTGAGCTTCCGAGATAAGTTAAATGATTGACCATAAAAGCACTCTTATTCTTTGTTTAGATCAAGTCAAGTCAATGTGTTGTCATTACAAGACTCAAGGCAAAATGTAGTTAAATTCTTGGAGAAAGAAAACGAACAAAAAAACGTTATTTAAGATTCAAAAATGTATAAGAAGTAGTGGATGTTTAGCAAAAATTTTAAAGTAAAAATGGTAAAATCGAATGGACAGTCTTCATCAGTCATGCGGTTAAGAATGTATGTCCACAGTTTATGTTGTTGTAAGGGAATTGGTAGTATATTAATGAATAAATATGCAAAACAGTTAAAAATGAAAAGCCATTTAAAAAACTACAACTTGACAAAACTCTTTACAGTTGCAGCTGTTTTTCCAATTGATTTATGATGATTTTCAGAAAATTGTCACTCAAAAATTGCAAAAATCATATTATTAATGGATTTTGCCACAGTAAACGTAACTGTAATTAAAATGAAAACTTTGATAAATAAAACAGAAAAAAAGTTTTTATTAAAAGAGCAATTAATTTGATCGCAAAACGTTTACATTTAGGTTAATGAGAGAAAAAATTAAAACTCTTTTTTAGAATTGGAAAATTAGAACAAGAACCAGAACTAGAACCTGAACTAGAACTGAACTAGAACTGAATTAGAACTGAAGTAGAATTGAACTTGAACTAAACTTGAACTGAACTAGAACTGAACTAGAACTGAACTTGAACTGAACTTTAACTGAACTTGAATTGAACTGAACTAGAACTGAACAAGAACTAAACTAGAGCTAAACTAGAACTAAACTAGAACTGAACTTGAACTGAACTAGAACTGAATTACAACTGAAGTAGAATTGAACTTGAATTGAACTTGAACTGAACTAGAACTGAATTAGAACTGAACCTGAACTGAACTAGAACTGAACTTGAACTGAACTTTAACTGATCTTGAATTGAACTGAACTAGAACTGAACAAGAACTAAACTAGAACTGAACTTGAACTGAACTAGAACTGAACAAGAACTAAACTAGAACTGAACTTGAACTGAACTAGAACTAAACTAGAGCTAAACTAGAACTGAACTAGAACTGAACTAGAACTGAACTTGAACTGAACTAGAACTGAAGTAGAACTGAATTAGAACTAAACTAGAACTGAACTTGAACTGAACTAGAACTGAACCAGAACTGAACTAGAACTGAACTAGAACTAAACTTGAACTGAACTAGAACTGAACTAGAACTGAACTAGAACTGGACTAAAACTGAAGGAGACTGAACTAGAACTGAACTAGAACTGAACTTGAACTGAACTGAACTTTAACTGAACTTGAACTTATCTTTAACTGAACTTAAACTGAACTAAAACTGAAGTGGGACTGAACTAGAACTGAACTACAAACTGAACTTGAACTAGAGCCTGAACTAGAATTTGAATTTGAACTAGAACTTAAACTACAATTTAAGCTGTAACTCAACTATAATTTGAATAGAAGTTGACCTAAAACCTGAACTGTAACTTGAACTAAAACCAGGAACCTGAACTAGAATTTCAACTAGAACTAGAGCCTGAACTAGAACCTGAAGTAGAACTGAACTACAATCTGAAATAGAAGCTGAAGTGGAACTTGAACTAAAACCTAAAGTAGAACTACAATCTGAAATAATCTGGAACCTGAACTAAAACCTGATTTATAATCTCAACTAGAAATTAAATTGCAGCCTGAACTCAAGCCTGAACTAGAATTTGAACTGGAGCCTGAGCTAGAACCTGAACTAGAAGCTGAACTACAACCTGAACTGAACTGGAACTTGAACTAGAACTTGAACTATAATCTGAATTGAATTCTGATCTGGAATCTGAACTAGAACCTTAACTAGAACTTGAACTAGAACCAGAACTTGAACCTTAAATAAAACTTAGAACCTGAATAAGAAATAAAATTTGAACATGAACCTGAATAAAAATTTTACTGAAAATTAATTTTCAGCAAAAATTTGATTGTGAAAATTTATAATGGATTTTGTTTGGTTTTTAATCTAAATAACTTAACATTTTCTTAAAAATTTTAATCTTGGTAATAAATAACTTTTAAAATTATCAACCACCTTAAACCTGATAAATTGCTTTGTATCTTTTATTTTTTTGGTCTTTTCAATTACTCAATCCCGATAGTCAGGGGTTTTTGTTTTAATCGTGACAAGTAACATTAAATAATTGCGATTTGAAATATATTCATTTTCTGTTTTTAATTTCTTAATGACTTGACGCTATAAAAAAGACCTTAATATTTCTTATACTTTAGAAAAAACGCTAAAACTTTTTATTAATTCCCATATGAATTTCTTTCGAAATTTCTCAACTTAATGGTCGTCATTAAACAATCTTTTCATGTTTAAAATATTTTCTGAAACTGTTGTTTTGTTTGTTTGTTTGTTGATTTTACCTCTTTGTTTTTGTAAAATAATTGATATGACTAAATAAGGACAATAAGGAATTGTAGAATCCTTTGTTAAGCTAAATAAGTGTTTCTGAAGGAAGATGAGGAGAGTGTTTACTGGTTTAATCATCATATGTCAACAACCAACCCCTTTTTCAGAGCATTAATGCACCATTTAAATATACGATAAAAACCATTAAGTAAAGGGGGTTAGTTTCATTGGATGGAGAGGGGGTATTTGCATTACACTCTTCATTTAGTAGATTTTTTGTTTTTGTTTTTTGTATGAAAATAAATAAATTTTTTAAAAAAATATTTGATAAATCTTTAGTCGTAAAATACAAACCATTTTAAGTTAATGAGTCTTGCTGAGGGTGTGTTTGAAACGGTAGCTGAATTGGAAAGGAGTGGGGAAACGAAAGTGGGATTTTAACATTTAGAGTAATTGATAACAAATTTGATGTAATGATGTATGTTGAATTGTTAAATTTCATTTTTTTTGCTTGTTATACATTTCGTAATTTAGAATTTAAAATAAATGTTTCTCAATAAAAAATTTTAAAAGGCTTATTTTTACCGGGGATGAGTTTAGAGAAAAGGGGTTAATGAAGGCATACAAGTGAAGAGGAAATATGTGGTTTTTTGTAGCAGAGAATTTGTTAATGAGAAGTAAATATTTAAATGAAATGTCGGTTACAAAAACACAGAAGAGAATAAGCAAACATAAGTGGTTTTAATGGCGGTTTTGTAATTCTATATGGATTCGGGAAAGGTTGTTTTCTGATATATTTTTTATTGCTGTAATATTAGTTATTTAAATATTATCTTAAATTTTTTTGGAATTAAAGTCCAGTGCAGCTCTATCAATTATTTTACGAACAAATGTGAAAAAAATTGGAAAATCTTGAGTTAGTTTTTTTTTTTTTTTATAAAAGTCATAAAAAAGGTACAGCTGCCGTCAAAATAATAGCACCACATACATATGTCTCCTTTAGTAAGTCATTCAAGTCATTTCATTAAAAAGTTATTCTTATATTACGTTTAAATAAAATCATAATTTAGTTCATTATCTTTTTTTAAATTAATTTTTTCCAAAACTTTGATTAAAATTGGAGTCAAAATAATAGCACCACACATTCCGTCAGCTTTTCAGTATAACAGAGTTCCATGCCTAATTTAAACTGGTCCAAAAATTGCTATTATTGATCGATTCAATTATCGAGTGTCACTTACAGAAATTATCGAGTGTCACTGTAATGATGGCCCTTTCTTTACAGTGACTCCATTATTTCGAAAACCTACTTTCAGCTATTTTGCTGGTATATTTCGGGTTGTGTTCTTGTCACAAATCGATGGCATTTCTTCAGACATATGCGGTAGCATTACCTCGTCTAATATTTTCACATATTCCGACACATTCATAATAGTTTTTATTCGGTAAATTTTTCCAAAATCACAGTACAAAAAGCACCTCCATATCAAAACACTAAAACCGTCGTGTTTGAAAAATGTTGTTGAAATTATTTTGGACTCATCGGTCCACAAAATACTACTCCCCTTTTTAAATATGCAAACTTTAATTTATTTGAAACATGCGAGGCATTTAAGAAGGGGACTTTCCACGGTCTATGGGCTTTCAAGTTATATTCTCTTAGTCTTCTGATACAGTTTCAGTACTTAATGACAGATTTAATTCTTTTTTAATCCCCACAGCAGAGGTAAATGCCGCCTTCATTATTTGTTTTACGATGAACCATTGAAGGTGTCTCCATTTTGCAAGTTGTCTGTTGTTGGTATGCTCATATCCACAACAATTGACAGAGCTCAGTGAAATTTGGCCAGAGTATTTGCCATAGTCCTAAGAAGTTTTCCAATTAAAATCAGCAGAACCAGTTCAGTATATCAAATGATATAGACCGATATCTGAGGTAACCTCTAAGTTCCCGCAAAGAATTTTCGTAAAATTGATAATTAGAAATCGACAAATTAGAACAAGTTTTAGACATAACATAAGGTAACATGTACTTCTTTATCATACCAAAAGTTATCAAAATCGGTTCAGTAGAAAAAAAGTTATATCTAAAAATATAAAATATATTTTATGGCTATTTAAGTGTTCCTGTGTTATTTTCTACATTTGTGAGTGTATGCATGTGCGTACGAAACATAATGAATTTACTTAACACGCATTTGTGGTGGAGGGTATTGAAGATTCGGCATAGCCGAATATTACATATTCATACCTGCTTTATTATGATTTTTATTTTAATCTAAATTTTCGAAAATTTCAAACTTTGAATTTTAAAGCAAAATATAGTTTTGAATACCTTAATGTGTTTCTAAATATGTGGTGATGAACTTTTCCAGTTCTCATATAAATGTAGACTCTAAAGACCAAAAATTCTACAAATTCCAAATTTCAGAATTTCACATTTTTAAAAATACGAAGAGAGTTCTTTTATCAAATCAATAAAAATTTTCAACATTTTGTTTAAGTATTTTAAGAACCGTATTTTCTGATTGTGAAATTCAGAAAGATAAATCTATTATTCCAAATCTTTAAATATTTTAATTTTTCCAAAAATGCATGAAATGCAAATAAAACTTAAACAGCGGAAATAATTTATTTTTTTATCTCAAAAAAATTTTGCACAACAGCGCATATAATTCTAGATTCTGTGCAAAAAAATTCAAGGCTCAAAAGTCTTAAATGTGAAACAAAAAATTTGCATGCTTTATTCACGTCCTAGTTATCCTTTTAACTCTGCGAGTAGGGCCCCTATGTGATCTAAGAGTAATAATGTTATACTCTTCCACTATAACTATGTAAAATTTCATGCAAATCCATTTTGCCAATCAAAAGTTACAGAATTATTCCAAAAAAAAAATCGATTCTGCCTCATTGTGCAATGATACGTGAGATATGGTGTCTTTGTCACCATGAAACAGTTAAACAAAATCATAAAAAAATTGTCTCTATGTTTCTTGTTTTTATACCCTTCACAACCATAAGTAGTGAGAAGGGTATATTAACTTTGTCCTTCCGCATGTAATGCTATGAAGGAATTATCACAGACCCCATTATGTACATATAATCTTGTCTCCAATCAAAATCTCAGTGTATCTGTCTGCCTGTTGTTGGCACGCTTACAACCACAATAATGAAATTTGGTCTGAGTATTTGTTATATTTGTCCTGAGAAGTTTCTTATTTTAAACACGTAAAATCGGTTTAGTTTATTAAAAGTTATATACCGATATCTGAGGTAACCTCTATGTTAAAGCGATGATTTTCCGAAAAAATTGTCTTTTATAAATCGTTAAATTGGAATGAAAGTTTGCCAAAATATCGCATTGAAGATTCGCCATGGCCGAATATAACATTTTAACTTGTTTTTTATTTATTTCCTTTCGAAATTGTCATTTTGTATTGACAAGCAATTTTCATAAATTTATGAATCCTTTTTTCCCTTAACATACCTTCCAGACACCCTTAAATTTAAATAAAACTGTCATAATTCTTTTATTTTTCATAATACAACATGTAAAAAGGGTTTGATTATAAATATCTCAAGATCAAAAAAACAAGCTTGTTAACATGTTTTACATACTCTTCTTCTTTTATTTCTATTTTATTTTCACCAAATGAAACAAAACAAAAAGAAAATCCTTAACAAATATAAACACACGATATCTTATGATTTTATGCATTAAAAGTCAAACTCCTGCAAAAGGGGCTAAAACGCCAAACAACAAAAAGGAGAAAATTTATTGGACACGCCACATTTAAGATTTTTGTCAACGAGAAAATAAAAAAAAGAAAAAAAGAAATGCAAAAAAAAAGTAAAAATTGCGAAGCAGAAAAATATGAAATGAAGTAAAAGAAAAAAATAATCTAGAAAATGGAAATGAGGGTGTCAAGCGTGAAATTAAATTTGTTGTATTTTTACTTATCGTTATTTGAGGACCAGAACTAAATAATGTAAAAGAACTAAATTGACATCGAAAATCCCAGCAAAAGATAAATTATGGTGACATTTCAAGAAAATAATATTTCTCTACAAAAAAACAAATATTCTCTGAATGAAATGTTTTGCTGGGTTATGTTCCAACCAATATGACATTAATACTAAAAGTAAAGAAGAGGAAAGATAAAATAGTAACCGAAAATAATAAGAAAATCACGACAAACCGAAAAACTTAATTTATAAAAAAACTTTTTTATAATTGAAAATGTTTAAATCACATTTATAGAAAAAGGAGAATATCAGTGATTTATGGCTTTTAAATAATTGACTTAAAAATGATTACAAAAGTTAAATTTATCTATGATTACTGTCATTTTATCAATAACAAACATTTTTTTTATTTTTTTATGCTGTTTCTAGTTCACACTCTAAATTTAGTTCAAATGCTTGTCCAGCTTCGAGTTCATGTTATCGTTTAGGTTTTAGATCAACGTTAAGTTCTAGTTCATGTTCTAATTCATCAATTTTCTACGTTAAGTTCCAGCATGGGTTCCAATTCAATTCCTAGTTTAAAATTTTCGTTTTAATTCAGGTGCTAGTTTAGTTCCAGTTCCAATCTTGTTTAGGTTCTAGCTCACGTTCTAGTTCAGGTTAAATTTTTAGTACAGAATCTAATTCAGGTCCTAGTTAAGTTCACATTTAGTATCGAAAACAAGTTGTAATTTTAGTTAAACTTCTAGTTCAGGTTCTAAAGCAGGTTCTACTTGTAGCTCTAAATCAGAGTCAGGCTCTAAATAAAGTTCTAAATCTGGTTTTCGTGATTTTTAAATCTGGTTCTCGTGCAGGTTCTAGTTCAAGTTCTAGCGCAGGCTTAGTTCTGCTTAAACATTCTATTTCAGGTTTTTGCTCAGGATCTAGTTCAGGCTCTCGTTCAGATTTTAGTTTAATTCTAGTTTAGATTCAGTTCTAGTTCAGTTTCAAGTTCACGTGGTAAATAACGCTCTAATTAAATTAAATGTTTAATTTAATTAACGTTCTGGTTAAGGTTCAGGTTCTAGTTTAGGTTTCATTTACGGTTCTGGATCAGGTCCTAGTTCAGGTTTTAGTTAAGTTCTAGTTAAGTTTTAGTTTAGTTCTAGTTCAGTTCTAATTCAGTTCTACTTCAGTTCCAGTTCAGTCCCAGTTCTAGTTCAGTTCTAGTTCAATACTACTTTAGTTCTAGTTCAGTTTTAGTTCAGTTCTAGTTCAGTTTTTAATTCAGTTCCAGTTCAGTCTTAGTTCTAGTTCAGTTCTACCTCAGTTATAGTTCAGTTCTAGTTCTGTTCTTAATTTAGTTTCCGTTTAGTTCCAGTTCAGTTTCTAATTCAGTTCCAGTTCAGTCCCAGTTCTAGTTCAGTACTACTTCAGTTATACTTCAGTTCTAGTTCAGTTCTAGTTCTGTTTTTAATTTAGTTTCCGTTCAGTTCTGTTTCAGTTCTACTTCAGTTCCAGTTCAGTCCCAGTTCTAGTTCAGTTCTAGTTCAATACTACTTTAGTTCTAGTTCAGTTTTAGTTCAGTTCTAGTTCAGTTTTTAATTCAGTTCCAGTTCAGTCTTAGTTCTAGTTCAGTTCTACCTCAGTTATAGTTCAGTTCTAGTTCTGTTTTTAATTTAGTTTCCGTTTAGTTCCAGTTCAGTTTCTAATTCAGTTCCAGTTCAGTCCCAG
Organism: Cochliomyia hominivorax; assembly: GCA_004302925.2. Taxonomy (NCBI): domain Eukaryota; kingdom Metazoa; phylum Arthropoda; class Insecta; order Diptera; family Calliphoridae; genus Cochliomyia; species Cochliomyia hominivorax. The sequence continues at coordinate 12,373,303 of PYHX02000494.1, forward strand.
TTCAAGTTCAGTACTACTTCAGTTATACTTCAGTTCTAGTTCTGTTTTTAATTTAGTTTCCGTTCAGTTCTGTTTCAGTTCAACTTCAGTTCCAGTTCAGTCCCAGTTCTAGTTCAGTTCTAGTTCAATACTACTTTAGTTCTAGTTCAGTTTTAGTTCAGTTTTTAATTCAGTTCCAGTTCAGTCCCAGTTCTAGTTCAGTTCTAGTTCAGTACTTCCGTTTTACTTCCGTTCTAGTTTAGTTCTAGTTGTTAAATTTTATTTCATTTCAATTGAAAGCTCTTTAAATTTATTAAATATTTTAATTTAAGATCTCAATGTCTTATATTTCTAGTTCACTGACCTACAATACTTCAAAATATATTATGCGAAATGTTCGCATAACTCTAAAACTTATGTGCAAATTTTAAACCTTATAAAAAATTCATTCAACTTTACTCTAACTCTAAAATATTTGGCTCTAGGCCAAATTGTACTGGAAAAAAATATAATAATAAAATGGATTCTGAAAAAAATGTTAAAGGAATAAAATAAAAAAGAGGCTGCGTATTATTACGAAATGTTAATGAACCTTATTTTTAATATATAAATTTTTTTCTTACTTCTCGCATGTGAGGTTATGTTTTTTTGCTAGAGAAGTAGAAAAAATTGGTTTAAAATATTTTTCTTGAGAATTTTTTAGAATTTTGGCTGCTAAAATTTTCAGCACATAAATGTGGCGTCAGTTTTATTAACTGCAAAGAAAATTTTATTTATTATTATCAAATGTCCTTTTTTGGCATTTTAATAGTTTTAGTTTTAATAACTTTAACTATTTTTCTAAGCCATTTAATTTAAAAGTGGTCAAGTTTTATTTAGAGGAATTAATTAAGATGTATTAAGGAGAAAATGACAATTATTAAAACTATATGGTTAAAAGGGATTAAACGCACAATTAATCACATTAGTTTAAATTTATTTGAATAAAAAAACCTTAAAGGATTTCATGTAACTGTTGAGAGCCTTTTGAGTTTCTCTAATTGTAACATGTTGCAAATATTAATATGGTGCCTTCCTCTCTCCGCTACATGATGCAAATACATAAAATAAAATTATTTTGTCTGCAAAAAAGGTAGGAAATTGTAGGGATGATCCATATCATTTAAGGATAAAATATTAAAAAATGCAGTCAGTTGAATCAAATACGCAACAGCTGCTTTAATTTTTATTATTTTTTTGTTGCGATATTTTGTGTTTGTGATGATGTTTGTAGTATACAGAAAAAATGATGTTACACTCACCCTTAAGTATAGCGTTCGACCCACAATCACTTTGTGAATTGATTTAATGATGTCCGTCCATCTGTCTGTCTGTCTGTCTGTCTATCTGTCCGGCTGTTCATGTAAACGTTCTGAACACTCTACAGTTTGAAATTTTGTAGATATCTTGATGAAATTTGGTACAAATTATTTTTTTGTCCCAAAAACAAAGTCTATTGAAATTGGCCACGTGTGGTCCAATATTTCAGGTACCTCCCATAAAATTGTCTTCCCTGAATATTGTTTTAAGCTCATAACAGTCCTAACTATAAATTGATTTTAACGAAATGTGACAAATTTTTCGAGTATCGGCCCATTACTTCTCATTGGTCCCATACAAGACCTCTTTCAAATATCACTTTGAAGGGCATAAGCTTCACATATTGGCTGGCATTGTTATAATATTTATATAATATTTATAGTTGGGCTTGACATTCTTACTTGTTTTTCTAAATGCCATAAATATATGTTAATAATTTGATAAATATCGATCCATATTTTGCTATAGTTCCATATAAATCCTTCTCCTGGAATATGGTTTTGGACACTAATTCTATTGAAATTTAGCACACATATTTTTCTAACTGTCTGAAATATTTGTTATTAATTTAACTTATATTGGTCCATATTTTTGCAATAGCTTCCATTAAAGTCTCTTTCCCGGAAAACGGTTCTGAGCATATAAAACTGTTAGATATGACACAGTTTTCTTAAAATTTGACATGACTGTCTTTCTAATTGTCTTAAAAATATATTACTGATTTGATCAATATCAGTCTAAATTTTGCTAAAGCTCCTATGTAAGACCCCTTCCAAGAAAAGAGGTCTGTGCCTACAAAATTCTTAAATACCCACCAAGTTTGTTGAAGTTTGGTACAATTATTTTGATTATATATTTGAAATTATAATACCTTTTTATGCCCCTCAACTTTTAACCTAAAATAATTTTTTTGTATGGAAATATTGCCCCTCGTATGGAATAATCGTTCCTTTAACATGATTAATTAAAATTTTGGCTTGGTTCCAAGATTTATGGGGAATTTCAAGAATACGTGACGTATAATTTTATAAGTAAGGTAATGGACTAAATTAAAGCCTATATTCCAATATGTGGACTATAATATACAGTTAATAGATTATACTAAAGCCTATATACAAGGTAACTTTAAAGTCTTGTCTCAATTATAATCTCGGAATTACATTTTTATCTATTCCTTTGTTTAATCTTTGAACTATACTGTTTCATAGTTTCTGAACATTTTTATAGTCTAATTTGTAGACTAAATTACAGTCTTTTCTTAAGTATATGAAAGCTAAGTTTTTGGCAATACTACAGTCCAATTTCTTAGTTATATTTAATTTAAATTTTAGAATATTTTAGTTAATTCGAAAATAAAATTGATTGCAATCAAACCAGCGTATGTTTAATATTTAATTTCATATTAATCATACGTACATAAAGTCTTTTATAATAATAAATTTATTGAAATTATTAACAATAAAATCAATTAATACGCAAATAAACATTCACATCCAAAATAAATAATAAATATTATAAAACAAACAATTAAACAAAACTACGAAATAATAAAGAATATTTTCATGAAATAACAAAACAAAGGGGAGAGAGAGAGAGAAACAGGACATTTAGAAAATTCAATTTAATATACAAAATAAATAAACTAAAATGAATGCAAAAACTAAAATAATAAAAACAATATATCAAAATCATAGAAGAAATAACCAGTAAGAATGCAACATTCGGCTGTGCCGAATCTTAAATACCCTTCAATGTAATACTGGAACATTTAATGAGTCATTAAATTTGTTATATTTTTCAACTGAACCGATTTTGATCATTGATGGATAGAATGGTAATGAAGTACGTACAACCTTATATTATGGCATTTTTCATTTTAATTTGTCGATTTATAATTGACAATTTAACGAAAGCTTTTTGCTTGAACTATGCCTCAGATATCGGTCTATATCTTTTAATATACTGAACTGATTTCGTCGAAAAGGACTATAACAAGTACTCTGACTAAATGTCATTGATCTCTGTCAATTATTGTGGATGTGTGCGTGCCAACTACAGACAGACAGACATAGCTAGATCGAGTCAGATTTTGGATTTGATGCAAGAATACTATGAAATGATTCCTTTTTAGTGTTACAAACGGAATGACATAGTTAGTACATCGTCTCTATCACTTGTGGTGGTAGAGGATATAAAAATAAAATAACAGAAAATATAAAAATAACAACAAAAACATTAAAATACAAATATACCTAATAAAATATATATATTTATATATAAATGTATGTATATGTTTAGAACTGAATAAACATGAATAAAAAAAACGTTCCCAAGTTCCACTATAAAGTTATCAAAACACGTTAAAATAAAAACACTTAAAAAATAAAAATAAAAAATAAAAAAACAAATTCAGAAAAAAATATATTTCAAAAACAATCTATTGAAATTGAATGGCAACACTTAAATCATTTTACAGTTATAAAAACGATATTTTAATATTGAAAAAATATAAAAAATAATAAAAACAACAAATTGAGATTTTCAAGAGTCAACTTGAAAACTAAATTTAGCATTCAATTTGAACATCACAAAAGCTGAAGAGGATTTTTTTTTTGCTTTAAAAGAACCAACAACAAAACTCATCACAACAACATAATGAAAAAGAGTAAAAATAAACAGAGATAAATATTTTGGTCATAATGGAAAAAGGACAGTGAAATCATTTTCATTTGTTCTTAATGTGATTTTGCTCCATTTTTTTACCAAATTCTTGGCGAAAGGGTGTTGTTTAAGGCAAAATAAAGGGATGAACGATGAGAGCACTTATAATAATGAAAGGACTAAAAGGACTATTGTGATAATTAGAAGATTTATTTTAGTCATCTTGTTATAATTATGTTATAGTATTGATATGAGCTTACGACATATTTAAAAATCTTTATAGTCTAGAGACTAGACTACGTCACAATACATATATTTGACTACGTTACAGTAGGGAGTAAGATCAAAAATGATTAATATTAAAATTATTAATATATATTTGAGAAAAAAAAACAAGTAAGAATGCTACATTTGGCTATGGCGAATCTGCAATACACTCCAACACAAATGCGAGTGAAGTAAATACGTTATGTTTCGTTCATACACAAAGGTATAACGTTTTTCTTAACTGTAATACAGGAGCACTTAATGAGCCATAAAATTAGTTGGATTGCATTAGATATCGGTTTATATTTTTAAATATACTAAAACGATTTTGCTGGGTTTATATAGGAAACATTTCAGGACCATAACAAATATTCTTATCAAATTTCATTGATCTCCGTCAATTATTATGGATGTGAGCAAGCCTACAACAGACAGGCATACAGACAGACGGAAAATCTAAGTCACTTAAAATCAAGCAACATTTAAAATCTTTTAACAAGATTTTCTTTTATCCATCTACTGGTCTTCGGTCCGAGCAGTGTGGAGAATTTGCCACTCTTGCTACAAATACCACATTTATGTTCTTGTACCACTCAAGAGTTTGTTTGCCATAAAGACAGGTTACCATCATTATGGTAACATAACACTAGTCTGGGTGCAAGTACATAGGACTTACCATAGCAACCTCTGATGCCTTAGTAGGAAAAGGTGGAAATCTCACAGATGGTGATACTGATCGTTTGTGCGGTCCACCACTATTCGCTTGTAGGAGATGAGTAGAGGAAGATTTTTACGTTATGGCGTAACACCAATGGATAAATGAACCGTCGTATTTGATTACTAGGTTGATATGATCCCGAATAGATGTTATAGGAACAATATTCCTAATTAATATTCAAGAACTCTCTTTATTCAGTTTTTGCACACTGTCGCTTCGGGTATATGCACCAAAAATGGGTCTACCTTTTAATGACTTTTGCAGAAGATCTAGTATGAGGAGAAAAATATTATTCACTTTCTTTGTCTCTGCCCTGAGTAAATGGTAAATGAATGCGCTTTTTGAAAAGTACCTCGATGTGAGAGATTTTTGGCATTATTCAGAATTGTGACTGTTTTAGTTATATAGAGCTCTCTAGACCTCTGTACAATTTATGTGATGTAAAAGACCGTGCGATTTATCTGTAACTATTCATCTCTCTTTTCTCCTCTCCCTTTATATGACTTTGCTTCAAATTATTATTTTTACACCGTCCTTTTCTTTTCAATTCTTTTATTTTCAGGTAATACTAAAGGGACCTTTAGGAGGCAAATGAGCCATATCTAGGCTAGACAATAATACAGTCTATTGGCTTTATTATAATTATTGTTTGATTTATTTTATAGTTTAATAATTATACTATATTTTAATTTATAAATTATACCAATATATATATAGCTAATTTGCTTCCCAATGCTCTAGTCTATAGGGACTATGATTTTATATGAAACCTTCCCAATTGTGTGCAAATTTTAACAATTTTGTGTGTTAAAATTAGGTACTTGCACGTATGCATTTTAAAATATATATATATATATATGTATGTGTGTAAATACTCATACATATGTGTATGTGTGAGTGTTAGAGTTTAAGCGTGCATGTTGATAATACTTTTGAATAGTTATGGGTTTCATTTTATTAGCATATTACCGTTCTTTAATACAAGTATTTGTAATGATTTCAAATATGCATAACATGTGCTAAACGTGACTAAAATGCAATTGTTATTATGTATGTGTGTGTATGTGTGATTGAGTGTATGTGTTTTTAATAAAAACATACGAAAAAAAATATTCAATAATGTTATAGTTTTTCTTATTAAATGTATGTGTGTATGAATGTGTGAATGCGGACGGAAATTAAACTTTCTGGTTGTGGCAAAAACAAAAAAAGTGGAAACTTAAAGGTAGAGATTTCAAAATATTATTAAAATGGAAAAAAATACTTAAAACGTATGATGATTATTGAATTAGAAATTTTGAAATTACGTAAAATGTTTGTTTGAAATAATTTTGTTTGAATTGTGTCAGTGATTCAACATTTTGGTGAAATTAAAATTTGAAAATTGTTATAAATTTTGAATGAAACAAAAATGTGAGGTTTTATTGAAATAACTTAAATGGAAAATTATTCCGTTGACGGATTCCTCTCTCCCCGAAAAAGATCCAACCAGAAAGGATTTATCGACATTCGAATATTAAAAAGATAAAAGGGCAAAACAGTTCAATTATTTAATCTTATATTTCTTAAATAGAAAAAATTAAATATTTATCATTTTCCTTTAAAAAATGAGCTGATAGATTTTAAGTACTTTTTCGAAATTCGGCCTAGTTTGGATGAAAAAAGGCAACGGCTTTTATTTGGTACCTTTTTGTACACAATTAATCTTTTCAACAAGTACACCTAGAAATAGAACTATTTTTATATTTAAAAATCTAAAGAATATTAAAAAAATAAATGTGGTACTTTTTGGAAATTTGTATATTTGGGAGATTGGAATTCTTTTCATAAATGGTTTTTAAAAATTGTTTTGGCACCTAAAATTAAAAATAAATTAAAAATATTGATTTGGTACTTTTTGAAAATTCATTGAAAGAAAGTACCAAAAGGGGGTAGAATCTGGAAATTGTTATATACTTAAAATCATTAAGTCAAATTATTCCAAAAATTTCCTTTGGTATAGGAAAAAATTATTTAAAAAAGATCAGTACTTATTTCTGTTGTTTTAAGAAACAAGATGACAAGTGTTTGGTACTTTTTTTTAAAGTCATCCAATTAAGGCAGAATAAGGGTAATTATTTAATTTTTTCCCTACATACCTTTTAAATAATAATATAAATTTGGTATTATTTATATTAAATTTGGTACTACTTGAAATTTATATATTCAATGTGTCAAAATTGTATTCATATTTGGTACTTTTTTTCTATTCAAGGAAATATTGATTTTAACTTTAAATATATCATTATAAAATTCACTGATCCCGAAAAAGTACCAAAAGTACTTTTTTAAATTGGTCCTACTTAGGGAGAAAAAGCGTAGTAGCTATAGATTGGGAATTTTTGATCCATTTTGCATCTTTCGAAATAGTTTTCATAAAAAAATCCGATCATATTTAGAATTTATAAAAAAAGAAATAAAAATTTGGTACTTTTTTCAAAAAAGGATCTTTTAACGTTCTTATATTTTGTACTGCTTTTTGTAAATAATTTCATCCAATCATGGCAAAAATGAATCAAATATATTTTATAAAATCACCAAAGATTTTTAAGTTCATTCAAAGAAATAAATTTGGGTTGATAAAAGTACCAATAAGGGGTAAAATTTATTTATTTAAAACAATAATTTTTGTATATTTTATGTATCAATATTTCAAAATGTATCATTAATTAAGAACATTTTATCATATAAAATTATTTAACAAGTTTATTTTTATAAATTGGGCCAAATCATAAATAGTACCACTTTCAATTAATTATATGGTACTTTTTTAATAAAAATATATTTGACGAATTTTAAGATTTGAATTGTCTGGATCCTTTTTTATCCTTTGACTTTAATTTTTAATAGATACAAATTTATGGCACTATATGAAATTTCTAATAGTACTTTTTGATTTTTTCCCTATAAACATGAAATAAGGTATAAATAGACCCATAAGGAGAAAAAGTAAGTTGATCAATTATGTGGTACTTTTTGGATCTTCTGATTAACAGCACCAATTTAGTGAAATATTATAAAATTTTGTGATACTTTAAGGTCTTTGAAGGTACTTTAGGTATTATTGATATTATTTTACATGGGATTAATGATTCATTGTTCGAAATGAATAAAAATAAATCCAGGGGGTTTTGTGGTACCATATGAAATTTTCTTTTGGTACTTTTTTATGTCTCTGACATAATTAACTTAAAAATATGAAACAAAGTATTTATAGCTCTAAAAGGATATAAATAACTAGAGGGTATTATGTGATACTTTTTGGAATTTCTGGTGGTACTATTTGTCTTTTCAATAATAATCAAGAAAAATTATACTTCTAATACTTCTTGTGAATTAATTTTGTTGTAATTTATTTTTCTTTGTTTCATGAAATTATATTTTAATTACACGTTGGCATGCCACAGTTTGTTGCACGCATGTAATTGAAAACTTCTAAGAATTTCAAAAACACAAACATTTACAAAATCTTCCATCACAACAGTGTGGCGAAAAACAGGTTTGTTTCTAAATTAATTAAATATTTTTTCTCTTGTTGTTCCACTGATTTTATTACTCACTGTATGGTGTTACACATATGTACTTTATATCATTGTAAAATATTCTCATAAAGAAATAATAAAATTTATATTGTTTTAATAAGAAGTAAAATATAATTTAAAATTTCGGTTTAGTTAACTTTAAGGATAAATATTTCTTAAAAAAACAAGTTAAATTCAAATAAATAATTTAAGATTCATTTCACAGTTTTTACAAATCCCAGAGAAAACTTTATATTACACTCTCTATCATTCATTTCCTGTTTCCTCACCCTTCGTAGGGTGTTAAAAATTCCCTTTAACTTTTATTTTCTTTTTCCACATTTTCATAATTCGTTTTCCCAGTTTTCATGTCTTCACCAAAAAGATGCGTGTTTGGTTTTCATACCTGTTTGCCTTCACCTGCATGCAACACTCTAACACTTCCATTTGCCACTTCACATTGTTTCATATAAATGACACTGATATTTATAAATCTGCCAAGTATGAGCGCCATGAAAACCAAAGGAAAAGAATGATAAAAAGTAATGAAATAAAAAACAAGAAGAAGTTTTTTTCAGGATAATTAATTTTATGAAAAAAGTGTAATTTTCATTTAATGAAAAGAAAATTAAGTTTAACTTCAAGTGAAATAACAATAACACTAAAACTGGATAAAACTTATAATATTTTTGACAAGTTAACCTATTATGTGGTCCACAGAATAGACTATAATATAGTCTAAAAACAAGACTATAACATAGTCTAAAGAATATGCTATGTATTAGTCTGCAGAATAAACTATTATTAAGTCTAAAGATAAGACTATAATTTAGTCTATAGAAGAGACTAATTCTAAATCATATACTGTAATTTAAGACAATAATCTAGTCTAAATAAGAGGCAATAAACTAGCCTATAGAATAATTAAGTCTGTAGACTATAATTTATAATTTATTCTATACAATAATAATAATAATAATAATAATAATAATAATAATAATAATAATAATAATAATAATAATGAAGTGCATATAATAGGTCATAAATTAGTATAAAATATAATATAATTTAGCCTACATAACTGACTACAATTAAGTCTGTAGTATAGGATATTATATAGTCTAAATAATAGATAAAAATAAAGTCTAAATAATAGCTTACAAATTAGTATTTATATTAAATTACGAATTAGTCTATAGAATAGACTATAATCTAATCTATAGAATAGACTATAATCTAGTCTATAGAATAGACTATAATCTAGTCTATAGAATAGACTATAATCTAGTCTATAGAATAGACTATAATCTAGTCTATAGAATAGACTATAATCTAGTCTATAGAATAGACTATAATCTAGTCTATAGAATAGACTATAATCTAGTCTATAGAATAGACTATAATCTAGTCTATAGAATAGACTATAATCTAGTCTATAGAAAATCTATAGAAACTATAATCTAGTCTATAGAATAGACTATAATCTAGTCTATAGAATAGACTATAATCTAGTCTATAGAATAGACTATAATCTAGTCTATAGAATAGACTATAATCTAGTCTATAGAATAGACTATAATCTAGTCTATAGAATAGACTATAATCTAGTCTATAGAATAGACTATAATCTAGTCTATAGAATAGACTATAATCTAGTCTATAGAATAGACTATAATCTAGTCTATAGAATAGACTATAATCTAGTCTATAGAATAGACTATAATCTAGTCTATAGAATAGACTATAATCTACTCTATAGAATAGAATATAATCTAGTCTTGAGAATAGACTATAATCTATAAAATAGACTATAATCTATTTTATTGTCTATAGAATAGTCTATAAAATACTCTACTTTATAGTTTATTATATAGACTATATTATTGTCTATCACATTCTCAACCAATTTAACGATGTCCGGTCCTCTGTCTGGCTGTTGATGTAAACGTTGTGAACATTTTAGAGGTCGCAGTTTTTGAGACATCATGATGAAATTTGTTATATATTATTTTGGCATGTTCGGTCCAATAGTTTAGATACCTCCTATACAAATATTCTCCGGGACAGAAATAAGTCAAAAGTCCCATACAGGCTTCCATCCAAATATCACTTTTAGTGACACAAATCTCACATATATGCTGGTATTGTATTAATAATTGATCAAACTAGGATAAATTCATGCGAAAATTGGTGTACAAACTTATACACGAGTCAGTTCATAATTTCTTGTTGCTCCCATTTAATCCCCTACAAAAATTCATTTTAAATGCATAAATTTCACATAAATGTTCGGTTCACAATGATGCACACTTAAGAATAAATTAGAAAATAAAATTATACGAGGTATGTTCATTATTTTTTCATAACCACTATTTAAAACTAACATTTTAGGGTATAACCTCGTCCGGTTTGACCGACCATAACATTCTTATTTGTTTTAACTTAATATAAGATTTTAACTGTCATTTTTAAAAAGATTTTCCTATAAACGTACTATAGCATTATTAATAATAATGGACGAATGGAAATCCTTTGTGTTGCATTTTTTCCACTAATGTCTTCAGAAGATCGGAAGCAATTTTCTTGCAAACTTACTTTATTATACCCTCTACCACCACAAATGGTAAAAAGAATATATTAACTTTGTTATTTTGTGTGTAACACTAAGAAGGAATCATATATATTCGAGCATAAAATCAAAATCTGAGTCGATTTTGTTATGTTCGCCTGTCTTTTCATATGTTTGGATTTTGAACGCTCCCATCTATATTAATTAATATAATAAAACTATTAAATAGTCTACAGATTAGACAATTTAAAAGTGTATAAAATAGACTATCATATAGTTTATATAATTGACTACTATATTCTGTATAGGATAGAATATTATAAAGTCTATAGAATATAGTCTGTAGAATTGACTGCTAAATTGTGTACAGAATAGACTATAATATTGGCTAGAATAGAAAAGACTATTATATAGTCTATAGAATTGACTAAAATATATTTTATGACCTAGACTTTATTAAGAAATATTCTGTAGAATAGACTAAATCAAAGTCTTTAATACAATCTATAGAAAAATATTGCATGTGGAATCGAATTTATTATATTCTATAAAGAGAGTATATTTTACATTCTCGTTCTTTAAACTCAACATCGAATTTAATAAAAGAGAAAATATTTCATTAATAAAAATAAACCTCTTATTCCTCCTAAGATTCTTTAATAACTCTGCTGACAAGAGTTTACATGAACTTACACATACACATATATACATATATAATAGTGAGTAGAAGTGTGTTAAATATAATAAAATATAAGGTGACGTTTAAGACATTAAACTATAATAAGTTCTCATGTAACAAAACACATATGTTTTATATACATAACTATTGCTATAACTATAACTAAGACTATAACAAAATATGCATACAAATCATCTATTTTAATATAAACAACTATATAATTTACATATATGTAAATGTAGTAGTATTTATGTTTAACTTAATAATTTACATGTGTGCACATATGTACATGTAAATATGTATACGTATGTGTATAATCATCATCTCTGAACTTTAAAGATTTAAATAAACAAGTGATATATTTAAGTTTGTGTTATATAAATCGTTAAATAAACAACATACACTCATATATACATGAACATATGATTTTTTCCAGTGTGTGTTAGTTAATGTTATTAAAATAAGTTTATATTTTTTGCAATTATGTTGCTGTTTGTGGTTAACTAAACATATTTTTAGAGTCTTTAGATTAGAATATTTATTTTGTTAGTTTTTCCCACTTTTAACAGATAAAATTGTCACAAAATATGACACAAATGTATGTAATTTATAATATTTTAGATTTTGTGTTGCAAAATCCTCCTCCGCAATAAATGAATCCAATGTTCCACCATATGTGCTTCTTTTTTCTACTGAACCGATTTTGATATTTTTAAAACTGATAACGAGGTTAAATTTGCCTGCCCTCCATCACCACAATTGGTATAATACCATAAAGGAATTAAGCAGCATAAAGTATATATTCTTGCATCAAATTAAAATCTGAGTCGATTCAGATATGTCCGTCTGTCTGCCCGTTTACCTGTGTGTCTATCATAAATTATAGATTATAATTTAGTCTATTCTAAAGATTATAATATAATCTATTCTAAAGACTATTATATTCTAAAAGCAGTTATATAGTCTATTTTAAAGACTATAATATAGTCTATTAGAAAGACTATAATATAGCCTATTAGAAAGACTATAATATAGCCTATTTGAAGGACTATAATAAAATCTATTCTTAAGTCTATAAATAGTCTTTTATTTAGACTATAATAAAGTATATTCTAAATACTGTAATATAGTCTTTTCTATAGCTTACAATATATTCTATTCAATATTATTATTATTATATATCCTATTTTATAGACTACAATATATTCTTTTCTATTAAATACAATATAGTCTCTTATACAAACTATACTATAGTCGATTTTATAAAATGCAATATAGTCAATATCTGTAGTCTATAACTATTGATTATTTATAGACTATAATATAGTTAATATCTAAAGACTATAATATAGTCAATATCTGTAGTAATACTATAATATATTCTTTTCTATTAAATACAATATAGTCTCTTCTACAAACTATACTATAGTCGATTTTATAAAATGCAATATAGTCAATATCTGTAGTCTATAACTATTGACTATTTATAGACTCTAATATAGTTAATATCTAAAGACTATAATATAGTCAATATCTGTAGTCTATAAATATCGACTATTTATAGACTGTAATAAAGTAAAAATCTAAAGACAACAATGTAGTCAATATCTATCGATCATAATATAGTCTATTCTATAGACTCTAATATAGTCAATATAGACTAATCATATAGTTTACTCTATAGATTACAATTGTCTTATTACTAATTAGTGAAATTATCAGTTCATATCGTGCTATAGCTTTCATATAAGGTTCTTGCCCAGAACAAGGTTTTAAGGTTATTGGATTCTAAAACATGAACATATTTTATACAAATTAAGTACAAGTTTCATAAGAGTTTAATAAGCCATTTAATCATAATCGATGTTTAATTTGTCCCGTTTTATAAGGTTATCCCGGATATAGGTCTAAAACTTTTTTCTACTAAAACTGTTACGTTAGTTTTAAATGGAAGACTTTCCAGGACAATATCGTATACAAATTTCATTGAGATTTATCAATTAATGTAATGGTGAGAGTGCTAACAACAGACAGATGGACATAGCTAAATTTAATGAGATTTTGATTTGATAAAATTATTATATACTTTGTGGGGTAGTTGATGATACTTTTTTGTCGTTACAAACGGAATGACAAAGTTATTATGCTCTTATCACCACTTGTGTTCTGAAAATAAGATGTAAATAATTCTTAAACTATAAGAGATGATTAACGCATGTTAGCAAATTTTTTTAAGGTCTTATCAGGGACTTTAAGATGATAAACAGATTTTGTTATAGAGCAGTAAACAAATATTTGGAACGCGGTTTAGAAAAATTAATCTCCGGGGTACCCAATTTTCCATTCCTCTAATTCCGTTCAAGGAACGTTTTTAGTATCGAAACTTCAAAATCCATTAAATTACTTTGCTCTGCCATTATTGTTTTATATTTCATTTCAGTTATAGATTTATTTCCAAGAAAATATTTTGACCCACTGTGCTTGTTTTCATATCAGTAAACATTTTCTCTTAAGTTCCACTGTAAACGTGTGATATTTAAAATAGTCTGTCATCATATTTAATAAATTTACCAATGTGGCACGTTGTGAGCCACATTAACACACATACACATAATGTGAACAAATATTTATATGTATTTGAAATGCTAAAAGTATGGGTCAAATAGTAAGAAATCGGCTGTGTCGAATTGTAAATACAAATTTGAAAAAGATCTTATATAAAAACTAAAAGAAATATGGAATTGGTCCACATTTTCAATGGAATTGGTCTATAACTTTTAAGCCTAAAACCCTATAAACGAATGTGGCCCGATAATTTTCCAACAAGATTCAAATATTAAAGATGGTTTTAAAAAATAATTTTAAAAAATTTCAATTATGGTCTTCTAAGCTTGAATTTTTGAATCTTACTCCTTTTATATACTTTACAGGATCTTAGGTGATACCTTCTGGGCATTACATGTGGAATGTTAATATAATCTCATCATAACCTGTGGAGATGGAGAGTATAGGAAAAGAAATATGGACCTCACATCAAAACGAAACTGCCTCAGTTTTGAGGTAAAGACTTAATCCAGTCAATTTGTAATAGTTTTTTCTTATATTTTTTTCACCCATACATTATTAAAACAAAACTACAGACATATTACAGTAATATATATACTATTTATAATATATTCCTAGAATTTGTTTATTATATTTATACTCATGCCTGATATGTCGCTGACATTTATCATTTGAGCAGACAGATGATTATAACTAACTGTGAGTTATATAACCAACAAAAGTTGGTCAATATACACAAACACATGACTTAGTAAAAACATAATAAAAGCGCATTTCCAAAAAAATATATATTAACTTGTATAATATGAAATGTAAATATTAATGTGTGGGTTAGAGTTTAGCACAAAAAGGAAAGTACATAAATGAGTTTGCACTTCTACATGTATATGTGTACAAGTTGCCCCTAAAAATATACAAAGCTTATGTTAACTTTACAACTTTCAAATGTTTAATGTTTAACAATTTACATGTAGTTGTGGACACTGATATCCGGTTTTATACACATACAAATATATATACATGAAAAAATGTTAATAGTTATGTCTATGTGTGGTGTTGTTTTTTTTTTTTTTCATTTTGTGTAGGATGTATGTGTTGTGGTTGATATTATCAGTATTAGTGGTTGTAAGCTTTTATGTTAGAAAACAATGTTACATAGAGATAAATATATATTTTAGTATTAGAATATGGGTTTGTTAGTGTGTGTGTGTGTGTGTGTGTGTGTGTGCATGTATGTTAGAAGTGTTTAGACAGTTGGTTTGTGTTGTGACTGTGTTTGTGCTTTTGATATGCGTGTGTGTTTTATGTTAATCAAAATATTATATATGACTATGCTTACTATAACTGACATGTTTATGCATGTTTATGAGTGTTTTTATCAATGTGCGTTTTATAGGTCTCTTTTTTTTTGGTTTCTCCTGTTGACACATTTAAATTCAAAATGTATTTTCATTAATTTTAATGACACGAAAATGCTACCAAAATGTGTTAAATATACGTTATTGCAAATTGGATGCGATCACAAATTAATGGGATTTTTTACGTAAAACGAAGTTTTTTTTTTTAATATTGTATATCAAAAAAAGAGTAATGTAATAAAGAGTAGCTTAATAAATAAAGCTACAAATATAAAATTTGTACTATATATTCCTCTCATCAAATAGGTCATCTAAGGGGGCAAAATTTTTGGATGTAAGATTTTAGGCGTATGATTGATATCAGTAATTTATAATCATACGCTTCATAAAAATTTAACTATTTCATCCAAAGATGATGAATATGATTTTTTTTGAGCGGAATTGAAAAAAGGACGAAAATTTCGATATTTGTTAATGTCTTTCAAAATCCGATTTAAGTTCCCATGGCTTCGATTCTGTCCTATTTTTGGTATTACATTTTCCTCCCTCAAATCACATGTTTTTTTAACATATAATTGTGGAGTTTGAAGCAAATCTAAAGAGCAAACGAAATGTTAAATGTTTTCCAAAGTTTTTATTCAAATAATGTTAGACGTATGATTGATATAAATAATTTTACATTAGTCATACGCCCCATTTTTCATTAAAACATCAATAAAAGACTAATTTTCAATCAGAGAAAAACCTCAAAAAATTAAACATTTATGTAGTCGGAAATGGTGCCCTAATTTAATCCTTCATAGTTTCATTTTGCATTAAGCTCTGAGGCCTTTCTTGTTTACTTTAAATAAGTTCTTCTTCTGCAATATGCGCATAATATCATATGTTAGTCTTTAGATCGTACCAAACGTCATAAAAATATTTCTGTAATATTTTTATATTAAATTATAATTTTCTAATATAAAGCGTATGATTAATATTCACTAATATTAATCATACGCTTCATAAATAATAAGTTAATTGAGAAACGTTTACTTTCAATAAAATTTTTATCAAATACTATAAAGGAAAAATTTAAAGAACTAAAATTCGTAAATGGTACCCCAATTTAAATTTTTATAGTTTCCCTCCTAGTGCTTCATGGAATTTAATTTTTACTATTACGAGGCGTATAATTAATATCAGTTAGTTAACGTAAATTAATATCAATCATACGCTTCCTACATAATAAACTAATTAAAAATGTGTCTTTCAAATAATTTTTAATCAAGAAAATAAATAAAAAAGGAAAAAGAAAGCAAAGACTTATATATGTTTGAGAATGGTTCCCTAATTTAGGCCCCCATAGTTTCATTTCGGATAACATTAAATAACGTGTTCTTTTAGTATATGCTTATAAAATCTATTGATCATATCAAAAGTAATGTTGTTTAAAAAATATTTTAGGTATTATAGTCTTAATAGAAAAAGGCCGTCATCTGATATGATGGTTCATATGATGTTTCTAGATGTTAATAACTTCCTGATAGGCATACTTCTAAGACGACAAGCAGGGAAATTGACTTTTATATAAAAAAAATATTCTTGTTACATAATATATGACGAAACTTATGTTTTGGCAGATTTTTCGAAACTTCCTGGTCAAAAAATTAATGTTGCTGAAGCTTGAGAGAATACTGAAGAAAAGCTAAGGACGCAAAAGCAATTAAAATTTTCAAAAAAGTTCTTGGTATTGGAAGCAATTGCAAATCCTTTGCTACTACGGCGTTATTAATACCGAAATTTACACCAATAAATTTTTACAAGAAAGAAATTTAAAACCGAAAGATTATTGATTTCCTTTTCATTATAATATATGTATGTAAAAAATGATAAGTGTTATCAGGGATGATAAAATTGGCAATTCAAAATGCTGAAGCAAAAAAATTAACTATTTCTAGCGATGCAATCGGTGTCAGATCGATGCAAATTGGATCGACACTCTTTGAAATTACAACGAAGTAAATCTATTTTGTTCAATTCTTAACAGACGACGCAAATCGAGATGGCGCTAATTGGGACGACACAAAGACGTATGATTGATATTCATTTTTTTAAATTACTTATACGCAACATTATTCAAATAAGTAATAAAATTAATATTTATGTATTTATTTTTTAATATATTTTTTTATATTTTTTATATTTTCTTAAAAAGTAATATATTTTATTTGTTTATTTAAAAATATTTTCTTTTTGGTAAACTTTTTCAATATTAAATTTCAGAGACAAATAAAAATAAATAAACAACAAGAAAAAACATGTTCTTTTTATAAGAAATATATGTATGTTAATAAATAATACAGTTATATAAAAATAAATATTCTTATGCTCTGATGACATTTCAGTTTTACTGACTTTTTTAAAAATAGTTTGTTTTTACACTCTACACCACCGTAGGTGTTTTGGATATTTTGAGTTTTCGCAGATGTTTGTAACATGCAGAAAAATGGCATTTCACCCACCTTTAAGTATACCGTTCGATTAAGAATAATCATCTCGTCGATTAATGATGTTCGTCCGTCTGTCTATCTGTTTGTAGGGTTTGTTATCCATGTAAACGTTGTGAATAGTCTGCAGGTCACAATTTTTCAATATATCTCGATAAATTTTGGTACATCTTGTTATTTTGGCATTAGGACGAGGTCTGTTGAATTATATTCGGTCCAATATTTCTGGTATCTCTCATACAAATGTTCCTCCCAGTATGGGGTTTTAAAGTTATAAAGATTCTTTCCTTTAGGTCCTTATATAAACTCCCTTTAATAGCGGTTTTAAGGCCATGAATCTCACATATACGTTGGTATTGCAATAATAACAGAAATATTAACAAATATTGATGTTTAAAATTATACGAGGGTCAATTCATAATTTCTTGTAACTCCCATATGACCGCTCAGAAAAAATTAAGTTCAAAACTCATAAATTTAACATAAATTGAAGTGTCGCAATAATGTACTGCACACTTAAGAATAAATCAAAAAATCAAATTATGCGAGGGTAGTTCATTAATTGGAATTTTCAACCAACAATGTGCTGCAGGGTATTAGATAGTCGGGTCTAACCAGCTATACATTCTTACTTGTTTTATCCACATTTTTGTCTTTTGCTTTCTTAAAAGATTGATTGCTTTGTATATGTGAACTTAAGGAAAATAATGCTAATATTATTTGTCCAGCATAACATCCTTTTTCCGATAAATTGTTTATTTTTATATTTATCTTAACATTTTTATAGTTTTATTACTGTCATTTTGTTGAGTCAATGTTGGGTAATTGAAAATAATGTTGTTGCAAATAAATTGTTATGGGAAAAATCGTAAAATTAAATGGTTTTAAATAAAAAAGAAGAGATATTAAAAATATATATTCTCGTAAATCTAAAGATTTGCATTAAAAACAATACATTTAATGGTAAACGAGGCGTATGATAAATAAAAAATTAATTAATATTAATTATACGTACAGAGGCCTCAATTATCTGTATTTTTTAACACAAAATATTTTATAATAATATTTTATATGGTCATTGTTGAGATAATTTCCATTGATATGGGTCAGTGGGTCCAGCAAATGAGGGGCAGACCTACAAAGTTGGTTACTTCGGAAAATATTCAAAATTTCTAATTTTAGATATAAATAGACGTTGAAATTTTTGCAAAAATTCTTTTCACATGGTTTGACAGACTGGTCAAACTGGATGGCTTGATGGCTGGATGGCTGGATGTAGCTGGATCATATAAAAGGGTATATTGTGTTAAAATAAATATTTTAAAAATTGCCTTTTTTAAGATTCAATCCACTCTTTAATTCAGAAAGAAATCTTAAAGTATGCGGTTCAAATCCGAGAGCATTTGGAGAATCTAGATCGTTTTATATATTTTTATGACCCCTAGGTGGCTTAATTTGGGTCTCTGTGGATTCACCCTCTTTAGGTACACATAGTCCAAATTCAAAAGCTGAACTCGCCTATTATTCTTCTATCACTACAAATCAAACTTAATCTCCTACAGATCAATTTTTAGCACCTAAACCACAATAGATGGTTGGGGTAAAAGATGCACATGCACATACACCTTAGTATTTAAATATACCGTTCGCCTCAGAATCATTTCCCTAATTTAACCTTGTCCATCCGTCTGTCCGTCCCACCAACTAGCTGTCCATATAAATCTTATACAGGTATCTTAATGATTTTTGACACGTGCTATTATATTAATAGTGAGTGAGATCGAAAAGTTCTCAACGAACCTTTTGGAAAAATTTTTAATGCTTTTTAATTATCTTTTAACAAGAGTCCAATATCTCTCCACTGAACTTAGTTCCGGGTAGTTTAAAAGATTTGCATCTCTTAGGAAAATACCACATTATTGTTCCTGTATTACTCAAGGGCTTGTTTTCTATATTGACAGGATGCCAAAACAGATCAAAAATTGGTGGACACATTATAAAGACTTATAAATGGAAGCAACGTTTTTGGGTAACATTCCTTGCTGTAACTGTTTTGGAAAATTTTTACTGCTTTTGGTTCCTAAACATTTCTTTAACTTTTCCTGAGCATCCGAAACATTTTTTATTGATATTGCGATAAATCTGTCAAAACTAACGATCCAAAATATAGTAAGATTTTTTATAAATATTGACTTCAATATCCCTGCTCTGTTTTTTGGACAACATTCCTGGCCTCCTTTTTCTTAGACCATGTTGGATTTTGTTAAAAATATTTAACGATATTAGTAAGCACTTTGTCTTATTCACTCATTTCAATAAAATTATTAATTTATTATGAAATTTTCAATATTATTTCTTATACGTATAATAAATATTTATTACATCGTATTAATCATACGCCAAGTACTGTTTAATTAATATCACTCATACGTCTTAATGAAAAATCTATTCCTTTATAATTTTCTCAAATCTAACAAACAACTAGAAAGTTTATATTCCGTTTTAATTCATGCTTCAATAGTTAACTTAAAGTTAAAATAATTTTAGTTCATTATTTAGAGCGTAAACTACTTTAATTAAAAAAATCTCTATAACGTCTAAACTGCACGTAGTTTATTTTTTCTTTACAAAAAGAGAAAGAAAACTTTTTCTCTTTTTGCCGTTTCTTTGGATTTCACCATTAAACCTTAAAAGAGAATTTTATTTTAATATAAATTAAATTAAAGAAAAAAATCACAAATAAATATGTTTTTCAAAGCAAAAGCTAAAATAAGTATCTTTATAGAAGCAGAACTTATTCTTTTTTATAGAATTCAAGAAATCTTAGAAATCTAAACTGAAAAAAATTGCAAACTGAACGTAAAGAAATCATTAACGTTAAAATCTAGAAAAGAAAAAGAAATGAAGAGAAAAATATCAAAATGCATTTGGTTTTTCCTACTTTTTAATACCCTACAACACTACAAGTGGTGATGGGGGCATATTGACTTTGTCAATTCTTGTGTAATGCCGAGAAGGAATTGACTCTGATCCCATAAATTATATACATTTTCTTGCTTTATATCAAAATGTGAGTCGATTTAGCTGTTTGTCTGTCTATTGGAAATATGGCAAGAATTCGCTATTTGTTATTGCTGATATCAAAGACAACGGAAAAGAACATTTCTACCTTTCAATAGAAAACAAGTGAGGAACGACCCTCGTACAATTTAATTTTCAGATTTATTCTTTACTGTACAGTACATTATTGCGACACTGACATTTATGTTAATACATTTCAAAACGAATTTTGGTGGAGAGTTATATGGGAGCTAGATGAAATTATGGACCGACCCTCTTATAATTTTGCATGTAGATTTTTGCTTATATTTATCTAAATGTGACCGGTTATTACTACAGTATCAAAGTATACGTGAGATTAAAAAAAGTGATATTTGAAAGATGGTTTGTATGGGACCTATGAGAATTAGTGGACCGATCATTGTATAATTTGGCTCATCCTTTGAGAATATTATAGGACCCACTTGCCAATGTTCGTTTTAATCTCTTTATGTTTCGAACTTATATGATCTTAAAACCCCATAACGGGAGGAACATTTGTATGGAAATTACCTGAAATATTGGATCGAATATTTTCAATTTCAATAGGCGTCGTCCTTAGGCCAAAATAATAACATGTACCAAATCGATATATCTCAAAATTGCGATCTATAGACTGTTCACAACATGAAAGTCAGCTGGACAAATCGACAGACGGACGTACGCAAGTCATTAAATCTACTCAGAATATGAATCTTATTCGAACAGAATACATAGAGGTGGGAGTATCATCATTATCTCAGCATGTTACAAACATTAGCACAAACACATAACACTCAAACAATATAAGATGGTGTAGGGTGTACATATTTTAAAAAGCTCCTTCCGAAACATGGTTTGAAGCTTTTAAAACTCTCTAATATGAATCAATTTTATTGAAATTCAGAATATTGGTTGTTTTAGATTCCTCTAATATATATGATTAATTTGAGCAATCTGAGTCTATATATAGCTTTAGTTCCCTTATAAGGCCTCTTACCGGAAAACAGTTTTGAGCTTATAAAACTATTAAATTTTTTCGAAATTCAGTACAATTATTTTTCTAACCTGACATTATTGGAATATTTTTGGTTATTACTTCTTTTTAATTCCGCTTCCCGAAATAATGTTTTAGTCCATATTTAAGGTCTTTAAATATGGACCAATTTTTCTGAAATTCAGACATTTAATTAAATGAACCTAATTTGGTGGAGGATTTTTCAGATTCGGTTTAGCAGAATTTAGCATTCATACTTGTTTTATAGTAAATTATTTTTATTCATCTATAACTTTATCTTGTTGGCTTTAAACGCATCTTTGAAATTAAATCTTTACAAAAACAGATTTTTCTTATTTTTTCCATTTTCTTCTTTTTTTGCTGTGAACTAAATAAAATCGGCGTTTTCTTTAAAGAAAGAAAAAAAAAACACGTTATAAAAAGAAGGTAATCTTAGAAAATCTTTATCTTATTTTCTATTTTCGGTTCATTCATGTTCATTTTATTCAATTACACCTTTGGGTGTTGTAATTTCACTTGGTTGTAAAAAAAAATTATATATAGAAAAACATTTTGGAATTATAGTGAAAAAAGAAAATGGAACAGAAGCACTCGAAATAAAAATGCTAAAAAACATGACAAACTCGATGGTAAAAGAGAAAAAAGAATGAAATGGAGAAAAATTCATAAAAATTTCTGCTAAATACTGGTGGAATTACAGTAGTGTGTTAAATTATGGCACAGTTAAATCAACAGTCAATTAAAGAGCGATATCGAAAAAATTCTTAACACACATTTTTCATTTAAACTTTTAACCCAAATACAATTAACGAATTACCCTCGTATTATTTCATTTTCTGATTTTTTCTTAAGTATGCAGTACATCATTGCGATACTTACATTTATGGAAAATTTATAAATTTAAAAATAAATTTTTCTTGTGAGGTTATATAGCAGCTACAATAAATTAGTAATCAACCCTCGTTTAATTCTGCACATCGATTTTTGTTTTAATTTATCTTAATTAGACCGGTTATTGTTTCAATACCAACGTATATGTGAGATATATTCCCTTAAAAGTGATATTTGAAAGAGGGTTCATGTGGAATCTATGAGAAATAATGGACCGACCCTCGCATATTTTTAAACATCGTTTTAGAATATAATAAGACTTACTTCTGCCAAATTTTGCTTTATATTTTGGACTTTTATGTACCTAAAACCCCATTCTTTGAGGAACCTGAAATATTGGACCGAACATGGCCAAATTGTATAGACTTCGTCGTGGCCTGTAGATTATCCAAACGTTAACATTGACAGACAATTGGGAAGACAGACTGATATTGTTAAGTCGACTCAAAAAGTGATTCTGAGTCGAACGGTATACTTAAAGGTGGGTGTAGCACCATTTTTTCTGCTTGTTACAAACATATGCTAAAACACATAATACCCTTATCACCTACCGTGGTGTAGGATATTAAATCGATCTGCATGATGTTCATAAAGTAAAAAAATAGAAAGAGCACTCATTACATACGGTAGGAAAATATACCGGTTAGCTCAGTATTCGACCTATTTGGCATGAAAAGTTAAAGCTAACGCAGCCGTAAAAACATACAAGACCTAAAAAGTCCCTGCCAGCAATGCTGTCAAAAATGTAGAGGCCAAAAACAGAGCACTGAAATTGATGTAAAATTTTCAAACTAAAAGTATGTTCTGGTGGAATTTTGCAACTTCCTGGGTAGTTTGGAGGATTTGGTCTTATTTGTATTTCAAGTTCAAGAGCATGTTTACCATAGTGACAGGATGCCAGGTCAGAACAAAAATAACTGGACTCATTATTAAGTCTTATGAATGGAAATAGCCTTTTTTTACATTCCTTGACGTTAATTTCGGTGACAAATGCTTTGTCAGTTTCCAACTGCATATTGCTTATCATGCCAGTTACTTTTTGGGATATTTTGACTGCTTTTGGGATTTAAATTTTTCTTCAACATTTCCTTGAGCATCAGCAGCATAAAATTTTTATACAAAAATTAAGAAAATTCTGCCAGAACATACGTTTCATCATCCATTACGCCGCAAGAAATTTGATTAAAAAATATGACTTCAATTTGTCGCCTTCGGTTTTTTCCTCTAAATTTTAAGCCGCGTCAGGATATATGAAATTAATTTAACTATTATTTTACCCTCAACTGTAGTTTACCTTTCATAATAAAAAAATTAAATACGAAATAAAACCTTAATGTTTGTCTGATGATGAGAGCAGGAATTTCTTTCAAAAATAAAGGAAGGGAAAAAAGAATCTACACACACATACATACATACATACATACATACATACATACATACATACATACATACATACATACAAACATACATACAAACAGCAGTAAGCAGCTTCTTTAATAGCTCTTTTTGTTACTACTGTTGTTGCTATTGTGCTTTAGAAACGTTATTATTTTTGTTGTTGTTGTTGGTAATGTTTAAATACATTAGAAGTTGATATCACAAAATTTTTGAGTTGAATAACGATGTAACATATAACACACAAATACTTTAACACATAAATACACAAATACAAACATAATAAAAAAGCTAACAAGAAATGAGCTGGGTTTCATGTTACAACTTGTATCCTTTTCCATGTTTTTTTTTCCTTGTTTTTCTTCTTTAACGTTGGGTAATAAATGAATGACTGTTTGGCTGACTGTATGAATGAATGAATGAGTGTTGGTTGGCTTTTTTGACTTTCATTCATTTAACAGCACATTGGCTCACTACAGATTTTGTTGCTTTCCTTCCCTATCCTCATCCTCTCTCCCTTTTTCTCTCAATCAAAAAAGTGGAAATAGAAAACAAGATGTAATGGATTTTGTTAATTTGTTTTTCTGTTTTTCATTTTCGCGAAAATCATTTTCATTACTTGATTTTCTCTGTTTTGCCATATTGTGCATATAGTGGAGAGGGGGAGAATTGTAAAATTGTGTTTGTACACACACATATACATGTATGTATATACAAGTATTTAACATATATTTTGTTTTTTTTTACTTCTTGTTACTTTTACCGCTTTTTGTTGTTGTTGTTTCTTTGTATCTTATTTGTTTATTAACTTGAAATGAAAATTAAAGTAGTCTTCCTTCATTTATATCAAAAGGAATCAAATTTTGCTGTTATTTTGAGATTGTATAAGAGAGAAAGAGAGCTGCGAGTGTGAGTCAAACAATTGTAAGGGGAATTATTTTTTCTTGTTTAGACAGCTTGAGGCTTTTTTCTTTTGCCTTTTCCTGTTAAGCTTTTCATATTTGTTTGTCTGTATTAATATTTGTTTGTAAATATGCTTTTTTATTGTTGTTGTTTGCCAACAGTTTTTAATATATTCATAAATGTAATAAATATAATGAAGAGAAAAATAAAATGATACTTGTGTAATGAAAAGAATTGAAAAAAAATCAAGTTAGAATTTTAATTTTGGTTAAGAAGAATTTTTTATACACTTCTCCCAACGCCTTGGGTTACAAGTATGTAGTAGAAGTAATTGATACATATTGCTAATAAAGCATTTAAACTTTTTGGTTTATCTTTGAGTCGAAATTTTCGATTTCCGATTCGAATCGATTTTCTTTCGAAAATGTAAAAAATATACGAAAAACTTTAAATTTCGATTTTTTTCCTTGTCCAACATTTTAATTATTGATACATTTTTGATATCAAATAATAGTTCACTCACATTTTTTAAAAAATCTAAATCTTCATATTCTTACGTTTTCTTAGATACCAAACACGTGTGTAAAAGTTTTTAATTTTGCCTGAATTTCAATCTAAACTAGAGATCCTTCAGCCAAATTTAGCTGTTTTTCATACATTTCTGAAGTTTGTGTTACATAACGAATGATAAGTTTAATTTATTCAATTTTTCTCTTAATTTTGCGATATAAGTTATAAAAATAATAAATAAAATTTAATAAAGCTGTTTTCTTGTTCATTATCTTAAAAGCACTTGAGTCGAATAAACTTTTTTAAAATTAGACATTTTAAAGAAATCATGTTTGTTTTTAAGGTTAAATAAAAATCCAGTTAATTTAGAAAAAAGGAAAAAAAGACATTATTTGGCCTTTAAGATCTCTTATATTAAAAGAGCCACTATTCCGAGACAACCGCTCAAAATCAGACAGTGTTTACAAAATGATTTTTTGACAATAATTCAATGTCTTTCGAACACATAGAGATATAAAAAAAGTAAAAACTTGATAACAGTCAAGGTGTTTTTAAATAGAATTGAAGGACTACAGGTCCTTAACCAGCTACATTGTTAGTTGGTAGCTTTCTAAAGTTGGTCATGATATGAAAAACCCTGTTAAAATTTTTCTACGTTTACATCTGTATGAAATGATAAAAATAGTAAAATTTGGCTTAAGGAGGCCAAGTTAAGGTGGAATTTTAAGCCAAAGTATAAACTTCCTGCATAAGTTTTCGGTGTCCAAAAAACATAAAGACCTTTAGATTCACATTTTTTTTAAATAAGTGAAATCTAATTTAATGTTAGAAATTTTCAAACTAAAAATTCGATTCTTTAAATACAAAATTAATATTAAAACTTTAATAAAATTTAAACCAATGAAACTGATGCATATTTCTATAAACGCATTAAGTGCGGACTGCCGGTCTGCAGTCCGCACTTAAATTCATGTGGTGGACCAATAATAAAAATAAAATATTTGTCCACCAAGTATTTTCTTGTTATATATATGTTTATAGCAATATTTACCACTGAGATAAGAAATTTATATATCAATCAGTGGTTCCAAAAC